>JACATO010000663.1:0-600000 GCA_018389105.1 Nautilus pompilius | reverse complement strand
TTGAACTTGCAACCTTTTAGTCGCTATGTTCTACTTCCTTTATGTAATTTTTTACCAAAGCTTTGATAAACTTCAGTCACTAGCTGTAAATGTTTGTCATTTCAGTTGAGAATATGACCTGCATGGTACATCAGAGTTCAGTTTAAGGCTCTATTTTGTTTTCATTTATATTAGTAATATTGATTTTACAGACAAAATTTGCAAAACTACAGATTTATTTCTTTAAACATTCAGAAAAACTGAATAGTCTGTCTATGCCTAATTTAGTTCATAGATACTTAAGAGATCTAAAAGGTTTTTGAAATTATCAAAGGCTTTAAGCAAATAGATATTAATGCGCTTTTTCAATTATCAACATTCACAGATAATAGATATAATTATAAATCAACTAAACACTCTGCAGGGATTTACAAACTGAACTGAGAATAAATTGAATAATCTACTTGCAGATGAATATTTGTTTGCCTTGTATACCTGTATAGGCCATAACAGCTTTCTTTCATCTTTAGCTAAAGGACTGCGTTAGTAAACTGACTCAATTTATTCCATAACCCCAAACATTTTACCTACTTATGTAAGTAACAAATTGTTCACATCAATAACTTCAAAAGAGTTCCCACAAATTTAAACTTTCAGTACTTTTTAAAACATCCATAGACAATGCCAAAACTCTCCTGTCAAAAGAAACTTTGTGCATCGTAGTTGTGTGTTGCTGCATGATGTTCTGTTGTGCATCATAGTTATGTATAGTGATGTATGATATTTTGTTGTGCATTGTGATGCATGGTGTTTAGTTGTGCACCAAAGTGAGCTGTGTGGCATTCATGTAGGTTCTATCTAAAGTAATGCTTCAAAAGAACCTAAAAATACAAAAGATGGCAGCTCCAAAGTATTACTATGACAATATATAATTTTTATACCAATCTAATAATCTGTGATTGATAATTTCAGTATTTAAATGAAATCACAGATAATATAATGTGTGTTAAAACCAATCAAAATGCTATAAAATTTGAAATAGTGTTTTGGAAAGCCATTCAGTTTATAAAATGTTCAAAACAAAAGTTTTCTGGTGCACAGATATATCAAGAGAATTATCCTTGACTACAGAGGGTGTCAAGAAAAGACACCCCCCCTATCATTTTCAACCCCCGTAGTAAATTGTAATCTAACATGTTAAGTATTAAGCCACTGTAAGTCATTAGCAACAAAAACTAGAGGAAACAGCAAAAATATATCATCATCAAACCTACATTAAAATTTAGGTAGTTTACTTTTATAAGAGGCTAAACAGTAGACAGAAATATTTGCTAAGATGAGGCCATCAATTTGTATATATATAGTTTGTTATTAAAACTAAAACAGACATGAGCAGAATTAATAATTTACACATCAGTGACACAGGAATATCAGCAGCAGCCATGGTAGGTACCAAGATACAAACATTAATGATAAAATCAAGAGGAACATTAGTGAGTAATAACATAGCATCAAAACTGCACAGTCAGGATTTGAACTAAATACATCATTAAAAAATGCTGCCATGGACCTTTGCGATCTCATAGTTTTCAGAATAATAAGTCTAAAATCATTCATTATGAAACAAAACCATTTCTACTTTAAAAAATTTTTTAACATAAGATCTGCTATAATATAATTTAAATTAAGAAAATCATCATCATTTTCCCCCAGTAAAGAAAAAGAGACTTTAAGATAAAAACTTATTTAAAGTTTTTCTACATATATCATAAGTAGATTTAAACATAAAATGATAATATATTCCAATAATTAGAAATGCTTCTATAAGCAATACTTTTTGCTAAGTCACTTTTTTGTTCATTTCTCTACATCAAGTTGTTCATAATAAATAGTCTAAGGAATTCTGTGTATTTAAATTGCCATATTGTTAATATATATAGCAATTTTAAAACTTTATATTAAAAGATTGCTGTGCTGTTTTTAGAATACAAATGATTTCAAAATTATACTTGTTTATCCTAATAGATCTAAAGAGGAAAATGTTTGAATGAGAAAGCAATAGATGTATCTTAACTTGCCTTATCATATGTGGTATAAATTTTATTTCTAACTCTCAAATACATCACCCATTTCTGAATAAAGTAATAGCATTGCAGAATGATCTAGGCATTCTCATGATGGATGAGGGGACCACAATTATGCCATCTCAACATCCTTCAGACTATGCTACCACCACCATCACCTATTGAAATGATGCATCTGGGGTTCAATATTTAATGAAATCTTTGCCGTGCCCGCATCCTTCCATCTTTTGCAAATTGGATAGAAATGTGAATTATCAGATCACACAACCATCTTCCATTCACCATTTCCCTAACCATAATGTTCCAAGCAGACTTATCTTGTCCTTAATGTTGAGAATAACTTTGTACACAGTAACTTTCTATCAGTGACCTTAATATTCAGCTCCCAGCAAATAGTCTAAGTTGAAATATGTGTGTTTTGACAATTGCTAAAGGTTTCTTCAGATTTTTGCCACTGTAGCACATGTTTGGAGGCTTAATTTATAATGACCTGCTTGCAGCCAGAGTTGTGGTTTCTGGAGGTAGTCTCTTACTATTGCAAGAACTAGAAAACAGACTTGATGGGCATGTTAGTCAGTGCAACCTCATGAAGTTACTAATAATATTTTACTGATATAAACCCAATCAAGCATCTGTGAAAACATTTAGATTATTAGCTGAGAGAAATCCATCAATATCCCATCCATATGATGAGATTAAAGATCTCACACAAATATGCTAAAATCTGGCCTAGACTATAATGCAAAATCTCATGGTAAACAAAGTAGAGGTTCAGTGAGCTACAAAAAATGGCTTTACCAAATACTCAAAGCATTTCAGCCTGTTGCATATCTTCATCTGCCATTTTCTGCAACAAATTAATGTATTGTAATAACGGGTGACCAAATTATATGGCTGTTTGGCTAGGCAGTGTGTATTAGTGATTCATTTATTATTAAAATAGAATCATTTATTCAAACTGCTTGTAACTATAAAAAAAGTCTAAAATGTCTCAATACAAAACCTCTCTGAAATGCCTATACAAATTTTGACTGTTTTGAACATTAAGTTCCAGAAGTTTTATATATATATATAAAACTATCATGTAGCACTTTCAAATTTCCAGATATTGTTTCGACACCAAATATTCCAAATAGGGCCCAATCAAAATCCAAGAAAGTACACACGATTATGCATCCAAAACACCATTGTGAACAGACAATGGCATTTGCCACATGTATTTACTGTTTTTTAACATTTTTATGTAAGTTACAGTAACAATTCTTCTCAACAGACATCCACAGAAATGCATCTGTTCTTCCAAACTTCATTAAAATGGACTTGGGCCTTACTGCAGAATTTTACTTTTTCAACCTGTTTGTCGAAGAAAGTTTAGTTCATAATTTTTGGAGAATTTCTTTTTCTTCTTAAATATTACTTTGTTTTAGTAATAGACTAAAGATGAAGTATTTCTAGTGATTTGACAATGATAATGTGTCAAAAACAATAAAAGTTTTAAATAAGAGAAAGATTTTATTGTAAATCGATTTAAATATCTTAGAAATTATAAAATTTGTAATATCTGAAATGGATTTTCTTTTTTTTTTTTTTTTAAATATTGGAAACCATAAACTAACCACCCTGGGTTCTTTATAGCATCTGACACATGCTAACTACAAACATTAATTTAACCAAATGTCACTTGTACCACAACAACAGCAAACACTTTTTTTCATCAGCTGTCATAACATAAGCATTCAGCGGAGTTCTTCACATAATTTGCAGTGTTTCAACTTGCAGAACAAAAGGGCCACTTCAGCTGGCTCCTGGGGGCCAGTGTTCTTGATGTTTAACCAATTAGTCTGTTGCCCAGTATTTAATTCAGATTCACCTCTTCGCTACACAATTCCGACACACCCTTGGAATTGAACTCTCACAGGCAGCTGATGAAAACTGAATGCACTGAGTTCAGTATTGACGATGTACCCACTTAAAATGCAGGACGAGAGAAAATCTGATACTTCTGTGTCACCAATAATTACAATTTATCTCAACCCAATCAAACCAAAATTAAATAATAAAAAAAAAGTTTGGCCTTTCTGGAACTGCTGCTGCTATGCCATTTTCATTTCTTTTTTAAAATTCCATGCAGGGAATGAACCCACAGCTTATTAGCAAAAAGAAAACAGGAGAAACATATAAAATAAAGAACAAATTGCAACTGTTGATTACAGAGAAAAGAAATACATGGAGCCAGTCAATTTAAGTTTTCCATAAAAAATGGCCACCAGTGTCACTTATCAGCATAGAAGTCAAAATCTGCATTAAAAAAAACAAACAAAATATGATGTAGATTTAAAATTTTAATGAAATTTTGTGCAAGCTATTTTATAAACTTCTGCAAATATAGTAGAATCTTTTTTTAAATTTTTTTATAACTAACAGAGTTAATTTTTCAAATGAATTTAAATATCCACCCACCTCCATTAACTGGTATTTCTCATAAGACTGCTTCTACACAGACTGGTCACACAATGCCTTTCTTTGAAGAAAATAATCCTGTTACTTTGAATCGGAGTTTATCTATTTCAAGTAAACATATTAAACAAAATTAGTTGCTGGTGATTTTTAACTGCTGGCAAACTGTTGTCCAGTAAAATATCTTTTTAACAGATACAATCACCAAACAAAGACTGCATTGGAAAGAACAACAAAACAACAAAAAGGATATCAGGGTGATATCAAAGTGCATCTCTAAAATTGCAGATGTTTCATTTATTATTATTTTTAAACAGAATTAAAACTTAATGATCACAAAGCTCAAAGTAAATCTTGTACTATAAAAACAACACAGTTATTGTAAACAGTATCAAATTAAATCTTCATATCAAAAATAACTTGCTTTCTCAGGGGTCTGTTGCTGTGACTCATTCCAGCTTTCACTTTGCTTTCATGAGGACGGTAAGCACCTGTCCAAATTACCTGATCACCTCCCGGCCTTGCAAGGTAAGTGTTTCCATGCAGTTCAGATGAGTTAATTAAAGACTAATGCCCAGCAGCCATGGAAATATTTCTGTTACTGACACCATTACTTGGAAAGCAATAACAGCAATGAGAAACAATAGAAGCATTCACTTAGCAGTTATACCACACACAAATCTACTGTACTTTTGGTATTGGGATTGTTACAGTATTTAAAAGAAATTACATAATAAATTACCTGAGTTTAAACATTTTAATATCTGACCCTTCTGACTTTTTATCAAAGTAAAACATCTACTTCAGTGACTCTAATAGATTTTTTATGTATATGCTTCATCTAAAATGCATTCCAGTGGGAGACTACTCAAATGCCATGGTTGAGGCCTCCCCAAATTGAGTTCTAATTTTGGTGTACCTCTCTGTCATGGTTTAATTTTCACACTTCTTCACCAGTTAGCCATATGGTTTCCTCCCACATCTATAAAAATGAATAGTTCTGGTAGGGTTTTTCAGTACATGGCAGAGGTTCCATGGATAACTCTTGACTGGCTTGCACCTCGATCACTGCTCAAGAGACCTCCAACTGTGCCCAGGTAGCTTGCTTGGTCACTCACCAAGACTGATAGCCCACACCTCCCCCCCTCTAGCTTAATGCTGGGAGACATCTTGAAAGTCTGGACGGAGCTTCAACAAGAAGTAGAAAAAAGAATCGTGCACATCATGAAAAAAAGAAAGAAAAAAATCTCCTAATTATAGTTACAAAGGAAATACCTATTAAACTAAAGTGGAGATGATATTAAGTTGTATCTGCAACAAAACAACAAAGAAAAAAAATTAACCAAAGAACAAGGTTAAGCTAAATAGAATGTTTGCTGTTAGATAGCTTATAATTATCTTCTTCAATCTTTAAGGGTTTTTTTATAGGGTACCACCAAGCATTAAGGACCATTGTTTGGAGATTTTTACATTTTCTAATCTTTGTATTTATAAAGTGGATGATGGTAACTCATGGTCACTCATATACCCACCTAGATATTTAAATATCATAGATTAAAAAACAACAGCTATTTGTAAATATAAAAATATTATTTAAATATTTTTACAGTGATTTTCCTATCTGTATGCTGTCTTCTCAACACTTATACCAATGCAAATACACAGAGCAAAAAATATAGAAAAATGTTAAGCTGGATACTGACCGATATTCATTTACTCTGCCAATATTCATTAATATTTTTAATGTTTAGTAATAAAATAATAAAATTTGTATGTTTATAAAACTAGGCACTGATAAAACTTGATCTATTCTCTTAAATAAAATCAAACTAAAAAGTAGAGGGTTAATTAGTCTGGGAATTTCTCTCATGTTAGCAGTAATGATAAAGCTACATTTCAATATCTTTGTCCTGACATTTTTTAGCAATGTTAATTTGCCATAGGCAATTTGTTTTTTTGACTGTTCAAATGGCTTGAGCTGCTTCTAGTTTTGACAGTTAGTTTTTTTTGCCAATGGTTTAGCCCACTGTGCCACCAGGGTATCTAGTAAGTAGAAATGGACTTCAACTTAGCAATGACAGAACAAGTCCTTTTGTCATTGTAACTTTATTTTGTTTCAGTTTGTGTTATCTAAAACATTCCTCAGTTGATAACATTTTTTTTCCGCCTAAAACTTAGATGTTCAGACATTAAAATGTACATTTAATAGTTTGTATTGATCTTTTCTGGAATGTTTCCAAATCGCCTTTGAAGTCAGAACTTTTTTTTCCTAATAAAACTGCTTTCGTGTGGTGAATCTCTTTGGAAATCAGGGACTTGGAAACATTCTTTGCATTTACACCTTTATTAATAAACAATTTGACTGCCATTACATCTACCTGCACAACTTACACTTAGTGATGTAACTGCATCTAACATTATCTTTCATGCATACTGGATAAAAGAATTGGATGGGGCATGTTCCAAACTTACATATACCCAGATGGCTGTGTGTGCTGAACTTAATCTCATCAGCGAAGAAAAACAATTCTCAAAAAGCGGGGACTCTGCTCAGTATTCATTCACACTAATATTACTTCAGTCACCGCTAAAAAGATATGATTCATCTTACTTTACTGAAAGCCTTTGATAATGGTTTAATATCATGATTTCCATTTAAAGGAATTGTGTGTGAGTTGCTTATTACAAAACACTTGTAAATATTTCATTAGCATTTCAGCTGAAACTACTGGGTGCCCTGTCGAGAAAATAAACCCTTTAACTTCATAATTGAATACTATATAGCTGCCAGAAACAAAAAAGGATGAAATTTAACTTAGCTGACTTTTGCCAATATGTTTTTCTACTCAGTGTGGCTAGAGCATATTATTTGACTGTCTACAGTGACTTATCACTCAGGACATTATTTGCCAGCTCAGCATAAAAGTCAGCAAAAGCTCCATGAACTATGACCAGAAAAGATTATCAAGTTCTTACAAGAATTTCTTTGACATCTCTTTCCACCAGTTAAACACCTAGCCACTGTCTACCTGCTCACATTATACATCACTCATTCTATTTAGTTCTAAACTTCCTTATAAACAAGTTGATCAGGAAGATGCTCTAAAAGATAAAGTCAATTCAGCAAAATAAACTAAATATAATAAAAACATCATTTGAAGAAACACAAAAAACTCTCAGAATCTGTACAAATTGTCATGGTAAGAATTATTATGTAGAAGCTGGTGAAAAAATTGGAATACTGACATGTTATGGAGTTATGCTCCTTTAAATACAATGGCATTTCTCAAATATGGACTGAAATTGGCATAGACAAATTTTCTATACAGAAATAGTTTAGGCATCTCCCATCACCTTATTAGTAGTAACTGACCTTTTATGTGATACATAAATATACCTTTTTCTTTTTTCTTTTAAATTAGCAAAATCTTTAGTTCTTACAATTTATATTAGCATTTCAAATCATTTTCTTGAAAATGCTATTGCATTCAACCAAAATAGTGCTGTAGGGTGAGTAAAAATTGCCTGAGATTCCAGATTTATAGTTACCATAGCCACGATTGCCACCAGTAGCAAAATTGCAATTTGCTTGGTTAAATCCCCGGGCTGGTATACTGCCAGAAGTAACTGCCTTTAAATATGGAACCATATCCTCCAAAATAGTTGTCTTCCATCTTCATGTGGAAGAGTCAATTCCCCTCTAATACTGGTTCCTCTGGAACTGATTACTCTCTTCATTATGCAAATGAAGAGAGTTGTAACATTCCCCAGAACTGCTTTGGCCTTGTTTCTGTAGACTACAAACTTTTCCTTTTCCCCTGCTAGATGACCAGAGTATAATTTAAGTCTAGTCCTACAAACTGCTGCTCTATACCTTTTCCATTTTTGGTAGAAATAATTAGAATCAAGGATACTTGGTTTATTCCGTATGTTTTCTGCAACATTGTTAATAACTCAGCTTGTTCTTTGATCATCAATTCTGAATTAATTCATAAGATCTATGTATTTATTTATCTGTGAGCATCTGTCTGTTTCTCACACGAAGCTTGCTTGTCTTCTATTTTGACTTTCCTTTTTTTTTTTAATATGCAAACTGATTTTATTTTAGGAATTCAATAAACCATAATATAGTTATTGTAAATACTGCTATATTTATAGCACAAAATAATCATCATCAGTTTCCAAGATTCTATATTTTGAAAATAAATTATTAATAAATCTAAAAAGAAAAATGATTATATTCATCTACATTATTAACTAAATAATTTTTTAAAAAAAAAAGGTCAGTATACTTGTTTATTAAAGTCTGGTTTGGTTGTTATTGCAACAATATGAAAAAATATTAACCTTTCAAAATTCAGCAACTGAATTTTAATTTCCTTACCCTTCTCTACTGTTGTCCTTTCTTAAATACAATTCCATATAATACTTTTTGAATTTCTCCCCAAAACAACACAGATTATACAGCTATTCAGCTTACAAAATGACAAAAAATTTTCCCCAAATCTCCTTGTCTAAATAAATAAAATACCATTAAGTATTACATTTTATATTTTTACGATCAGAGTAGATCTAAGGTCGCACAGTTTTTAATTTGTAAAAACAAGAGGACTGTGGTGTGAAATTAAAAATGGTTCAGACATGAAACAAAAACCAATTTCAAGGTTTATTGATGTACAATCAAAACTGGGATATAACCTCACCACCAAACATCTCATAAATAACTGCCACCCAATAACCAGTAAATCCAGGTGCTGAATCCCAAGAACAGACTCTAGATAAATCGTCAAACTGACAAAACCCTGGACATTTCTTCTGGCTACTTCAAGAATGTAAAAGTCAAGCAATAGGAGATACATAAATCTTAATAAAAGGAATCCAGAGAAGAGAGAACTAATCTTGTGGCTAATCAGGTTAAGTATCACCAGTTAGGGAATACTGAGCAGCCTCACTCACACACACAAACCTTGGCAGAAATGGGTAGTTCTGAAAATAAGGGTTCTCCTGAAATAGAACAAAACTCATTTTGAAACCAGAACAATTACAAAAAAATACAGCTTTGTACTAGAGTACATAATAACGACTGTACATGCAAGAAGCACCTCCTTAGAGATACAAGATATTTTATCAGAGGACACACCCTTTTTCCTTAAAGATTGAAAAAGTGTAACTAATTTTGTTCATTTTTCCTTTTAAAATCTAAGAGAAATAGTTGTTTATTTGTAATCTAACCATAACATGAAGGTACATTCTTGCAATACAGCAATATTTTTGTGTAACCATGGTAAGTAAATAGCAACAACAAACACTGCTGTCAGTTATGTGTCTGTTTTATATAGGATCATGCATTGACATGAGATGGGGACATGGAAAGAGAATGTATAGTCTTAGAGAGAGAGAGCTAGTGATGGGCTTCACCTATGTATTCCTGAGACAAAAACTTACACCTGAAAACTTTAAAAAATGAAATTAACAACAAACAAAAAAAAAAAAATTTTTTTTTTAAATATGCCTGGAGAAATAATATTTAGATCTAAAGTTCAAGCAATCATAAGAAAAATTTCATAAGACTATAAATCAAGTACTTTTTTTTTCATTAATGTAGAAGTATAGTTTATTTTCCCTGAAGGATTGTTCTTAAATGTACATGTTAAGACATTATAATATGCTCTGAAAAATAATGGTTCAAAAACATTGTAATAGAAACCTAGTGATATATTTAAATGATAGATCACCACCTTGGAGCTGATTTCTAACAAGTCACAGATTTATTGCATGATTTTTGAAAAATCATCAATACATTTACTGTTAGTTTGTTTTAGTTTAATTAAACTCAAATTTTGGTGATGATTAATTAAGAATCTTTGAGTTTGCACTGTGGCCTAATTAACAGAATCACAATTACAACAGACTTTTACTGTGAAATAAACATTTCAACATCTTAAAGTTCATTTATTTATGAAAGTTATTTTTCTCTTTATCTACTAAAAAATGTTACCCTGAATAAGGTAGACATACACAATTTATACACAAGTGTGTGCATGTGTCTATATATAATGTATGGAATGTAAGGTTAGCTTTTGTATTTAGAAATTATTAAATGCTTTCTTTTACAGAATATTTTGTAGGTGAGTCAATTCGGATATCTGCATAATAAGATAAAATACTGTCAAAGAAACCAAAGCAATTTTGTTTTTAAATGTGCACATATTTCTATGCAAGTTAAAAATATAGAAAAATTCTTTTGAAAGATATTGTATTAAACAAAACCAGCTCCAGAAAAATAACAAAGATTTATCAAGTTTTAGAAAAAACAATTTTTAAAAATGTTTTTCCTAAAATTTGTGGTCAAAGATAATGAACCCTGCAAAAATAAATTTAAATTGACGATATTTAATTTCCTCAAGTACTAGAGACATTCAAATAAAACCCAACCGAATACCATTCCATTAGTGCTATTTTAGCTTGGTTCTGTGTGAACCTTCCCAGTATAAATCTTACTTTGACCATTTCTAACCTAATTCAAATCTCATTTTTTTTTTTACATAACTCTCTTCTTAGCAGGGAAATAGTCACACATGAATATTTTTAGCTCTTTAAAATAAAATGAATACTAATAAACTATAACCTGTTAATTTTATGGCAGCATGTAATTACAAATTTCCAGGACTGATTTTATTATCTAAATATTAACAGATTAGTAAATGCTATGCACATCAAAGCAAACTTTTCCAGATTATATGAATAAAACACAATAGACTACCATAAAAATTCTATCATATTGGTCAAAAAGTAACTGTTGGCACATACTTTCCCTTTAGATCACTCTTTAGATTTAGAAGGAAAAAAAGTCTCATGAAGCCAAATCCAGTCATTATTGAGTAACTGCCAGAAATTAGCATGCAAACAGTGTAGTATGCACCAGGGCAAAAAATGTATCGGCACTTTTATTTGTGATAATCAATCAATTAGCAGCACCATTCTGAAGAATAGAATAATCTTGTAGTTGTAGTTTTGAAAATATCAACCATGCAATTAAACAAGTATTTAAAAATATTTTTCCTCAAGACCATTTTCCATATATGATGAAAAATAAAGCACACCTTGTTGTACTATCTGGAAGAAAGGAATTGATGCACCACCCTATGAGGATTGAATGAAAGCCATTTTCCACAGACGCTTTGCCATCAAAATGGCCAATATAGTGCAGTGTCTCCAGTGGACTTCTGAAGCAGTTAAAGTAACTCTGGTACTTACATAGTGCTTGCTCATGGTATCCTGCTCAATTTTTACCAACCACAAGTATTACTGAAATAGTTGTATATGTCAAATTAGTGAAATGATGATGCATTTTTCTCAAAATGTACCTGTATCCCAACATGGCTTTTATCTCTAAAAAGTCTTTTTTTTTTTTGTCCTAGACTGCCACAAAATAAAATCATTCCTGAAACTTAAAAAAAAAAACTACATAAATTAGATTTTCTATACACAAAGCAACTTTGAATTACAGTGAATCTCAGTACAAACCTTTAGGGAACTGACTTAAAATTTGAGTCAGATATTAAATGCCATATTGCTATGTTTATAGGATATCAGCCATTAGCACAAATAGAAGAGTACACACTTTGAGTAAAAATTTCTGTATATATAGATAGAATTTTAATAACAGAATTATATAGATTAACATTTTATAATCAAATGACATTCTCTGTTACAAATAGAACAGAAACAAAATCAGCAGTGACAGAATGTATACAAAAATGAAGTCATCTTCAAAATCATCCGTACAGTCAAACATGTTCAGAATTTTCAACCTACAACACAAAACTTCCAAAGCCTTCACAACTGTGAAACTGAAGGCACAACAAATGAGCAATCATCCTCAGGGCCACTGCCAGACTCCTTGACTGTAAGACACTCAGCTACATAGTGCTCCTCACAACGCGGTTGACTACAGAGCAAATCTTCAGTAATCACGTGGAAATTCCATAAAGGTTTCCTGCAGTTGGTTGAACAGACTTGTACTAGCACTAGATTGGGTTTGCTTTTTGAAGGCGCCTGATTCTGATTGATCCATGTGGGTCACATGTTCCAGACTGACAGCGTCAAGCCCTCTGTAGTACCCACAAGAGCCAGCAAGTCTAGTGCATCGTTTTCCTTTTGGCACAGAACACCAATTAAAAATATTCTATCAACTGGTTCAAATTCTTTTGTTAACTGAGTTGGAGTCATCAAAATGTCACCATAGGTCAGGTTTTTCTTTTTCTTTTTTCCTAAACAACATCAACGTTATCAGTAATTTGCTAGTAGTCAGGCCCACGGCTCAGAGTCATCCGTACCAGGGAAATGACCAGTTGAGGTAGTTTCTCGTTGCTTTCCTCAATGATTGCAAAAATGCTTCAAAAGGCCCTACTATAGCTAGCCATTTTTAGATGTGGAAGGAAACTAAAGTGCTTGGAAGAAACCCACACAGATGGCTCGGCAGAGAAGAGCAAGAAAAGCGACCACGCCAAACTGAGCCAATTGCCAACCAAGATTCAAACTTGGGCCCTCAACCACGGTAGTCCAGTAGTCCACCAATGGACTACTGCAATGTTCTTTAAATAACACCACCCAAGCCTAAAAAAAACAACAAACAAACAAATGGTGGCAAGTCTTCAATATTATTCAAAATTCATTTATTCCTGGGATAACATTCTTGTGCTTAAATGGTATCAGACCATGCAGCAAAAAAATAATAATAATCCCAAAGCTAAAACTTGGCTGCAAATTTCTTCAAGCTAATTTTAGGAGACAAAAAAAATACATATTGTGTAAGTCAGAGATAATGAGTCACTGCTGCAGAAAAGAGAGAAAAAGAAACAAACAAAAAAGAATGAATTAAAAAAAATAATCAATGAGTAAAGTGAAACCAGTTATTTAACTGTTCAAATATTATAGCACTTTCAAAGGCATAACATGTAAATATTTAATATACCAAACAACAAATGTATTTTGCTTGGATGATGAATGAAAGTCCTGTGTTCAACAGGTGTCCCTGTGGGAGAAATGTGCACTAATTGACAGATGGCATCTGCATTGTCTCTCTCTGGTCATTGTAGAGAAATTATAATAAGTACTCAACCAAGCAACAGAGTAAACAAACAGCAAGACACGCTTGTTACTACACCAACAGCACCCCCACCTCTGCTCTTCCCTGCAAACAAGCAAATGCCTTTTGCTGGGAGGAGGGACGGGTGCTAAAGTGCTCATTAAAATCACACTTGTTTCTATTCATCTTCATGAGCAATTATGAAAAGCAAATAAATCCATATCAACCCTAACATAGATAAGTGGAATATGGTCGTCTACATTATCAGCAGTTACTTTTGGTTATTAAAAAAATCATATCGGTCTGATAATGTTGATCTGAAATCACACATTAAGAAAGTTGTTGTGGGTCCTGTGGGAATCATGAAAACGTTATCTCTCAAAAATTAAAATACCACTGGTAAAGGTGTTATCAATAAAGAGAAATTAGGATTTTCTTCTTCAGGGAGATTCCAAAGTGATTCATGATATTAAATCTAATATATATATATAATTTAATATTTAAAAGATTAATCTAAAAATATTACATTCATGGAGCATGCATTAAAGCATGAACCAAATATCATCAAATGGATTTTGTTTTCTTTATCAGTGTCCAAATTTTGAATGTTTAACACAGACTGCTCATGTTCACATCCCTGAACAAAGCATAAGACAATTTTTTTTTTAAGTTCAAGATAAATTTTTAGATTTGCCTAATTTGTTTCCATGTAAATTTTAATGGATCCAGGTTTATCAGTGTCTTTTACAATGTATCTTTTTTTTTTTGTGGTGTAATGCGTGTTGATGCAGGTGGTAAAGTTCGTGCATGCGTGGTTATCTCCAAGGAGAAGGGAGTGGGAGAGGCCGAAGCCTATTGTTAACACAGGCATGGCTATGAGCACAATGGCAGACAGAATAACTTACAATGACCAATGGCATATAGGCACTGAAAAGGCCCCCTAGCTGCTGGAAAATAAGCCAGAGGTGAAGAGAGAGGCCAGGGTATGATGCCAAAAACCGAGCAAAAAAAAAGTGATGAATATGAGGCATATTTAAGTGCAGAAAGTTTTTTTCTCTTCTTTTTCTCTTTACTTTCTAAAAAAATGTTTATAAGAAGTTCAGAATTTGAAGTCGATTCCTTTAGTATTGTAGTACCAGAGAACTGCCCGCTATATTTAGTGTCTTCAGGAGTCTTGTTTGTTTTCTGCTCTCCCCTCACACACAGCTTAATCATTCTAGCCTCGGATAAAGGTGGGAACACGTGCTAGTATGAAATATACCTTTTACTGTAATGCGCTTTGAAAAAAGGAGCCAAGAACCAATTTTTAAAAATAAACAAAACACAACCACAGTCTAAATTAACTCCACTATACTCACTATACAAATCAACTACTCTCTGTTTTGGTTTTTTAAGTAAAAGCAACTTGTATACAAATAAAGTTCTAAAGATGCTTTATAACTTCTTGAAATTCTTTTTTTTTAGTGCACTCCTTTATGATAATCAATCAACTAGCAGCAGCATTTTGATGAATGGAATAGTCATGTTCAGAGTAATTTTATGGAAAAACCAGCCTGATGATCCATGCATTGTAGAAGCTAAGGTTTTGCTGTTGATTTTGTTTGTTTTGTTGTTTTTTTTTCTTCCTTAGGCCAGTTTCCTTTTTCAAATTCCTGTCTTAGAAATTTTATCTTGGGCAGGGAAAAGGGAAAAAAAAAAATTAAAAACAAACAAGACAGAGATCAATGAAGGAAACACCGTGTAAACACATTACTCTGCTTTAAAAAAGAACCTGAAATTATTCTGCCCAAACCAAATTATAATGTGGAACTGGTGACATCTTTTACACTAAATGGCATAACACGAAATCATCCAAAAGGATTACAGTATGCGTCTATTAAGTGAATGGGTCTTATCTCGAAATTGGACACAGCAAACAAAGCAAATAACTGGTTTACAAACAGTCAAGAAAATAAAACAGTAAAATTTTGCTACCCATCACCGAGAGCTTTCAGAACCTGATTCAACCTCCTCCCAAACATTAGAAAGATTTCCAGATATGCAACAACATCATAAAACATTTTTTTTTTTTTTTTCAGAACAGCAATTAAATTTCTGCTAAAAATTAAGTTTGAATAACACTTTATAGAAATGAGGCAACAGGAAGTAAAAACATTTAGTTGCCTTGAGGATTATTGAAAATATTCATGTTCAGGCACATAAAAGTTTCACCTACTTCAGAATTTTTTTCTTCTTCTTATTACAGGGAAACCTCTAAAATTCGAACTAGTTGTGGCTTCGAGCTTAATGCTGAAATTTGTAGATTTGGATAATTTGCAAGTATCAGAGTATGCCGGTGTGGTTCAGGATATTGTTTCTTATGAGTCTGGGGGCGCTGTCAGTGCTTGCCCGGTGAGCATTCTTGTGTTTTGATCCTACCTCCTTACAACATCACGCTCTTGAGAAATTTTCTTTTATATTTTGGCTTTTAGATCACCCTTTATTATGCCTCCCCGCTCAGAAAAATAGCAACTGGTGATGGCAGAAAATAAGTCAGTGGTCAGAAGTGTAAGCAGAAATTTCTTACAATAAGAAAGGTTGAATTATTGAAGAAATCACAGGAGGGAGTTATGTCAGTGAGTCGTTTACGTGAGGGGTATGATGATGGAAAGTCTACTATTTACGACATAAAGAAGCAAAGTGGTATAACTTCTGTTTCGATAACAGCGACAAATCATATCTGAGCACAAATGTAATTTTCTAAGTGACTTATTTTCACGAATTTGTATTTTTTAAGCAGAAAGAAAAAAATTTATTGTGCAAGTAAATGAAATACATTTATGTTTGCTTTTGTTTTTGCATTTTTTGTGCGCTTTCAGTTAGAGTTTACTGTATTTGTATACTATATTCTTTACTTTCTTTGCTATTCAGAGTAGTAAGTTTCTTCTGTTATACACTGTATACACCATGTCTGTATTTTTATTCCAAAATTCAGAAAGGCCCAGGTGCCAATCACTTCAGAGGTCTGACTGCATCAAAAAATTTGAAAGCCCCCGTTTTTTTTTTAAACATACGGTAATGGAAGTAATTAAGGAAGCACACACAGGATATGCACAAATAATGAGTATTTATAACTGAGAGATATAAATAATACATACAAAATACATTATTACAGAAAATGTATGAAAACAAAATTAATATGAGGTACAGTGCATTAGTATTTTTGGCGCCTTTACTTTATATAGACCGTGACACCCTGTTTTCATGCTGCCATACAAGTTATTAATGTATAACTGTGGAATGTTGTTCTAAATATCTTGTACTTTCTACAATTTGGCCAAAGTTTAACGTTTTACTTTTTCAATAGCCATGTAACCCCATGTAGCCTCAATGGTGTTTATATCAGGACTCTATTCAGGCCAAGGTATTTATGCGAGTGTTCCATCAGCCTCTTTAGGTTCCAGATAGTTTTTCACCACATTGGCTGCTTGCTTTGAATCATTGTCATGTTGGAAAGTGAAATATTTTACAGAGGTAATGGCATGATGGATTGGAACCTGCCCGTACCTGTTGGCAGTCAGTCGATATACTTTCCATTTTATGAAAATCTTCAACACCCTTGGCCTATACACAGCCCCACATTTGTACTGATCCATCCCATGCTTTGTCATAGACTGTTATACTGCTCACCAATCTACCTTCAAACAAACTGCCACTGATTATTGCCAGGCAGTTCAAACTTGGACTCACTCATCTGTAGAGATTCTTCCAGGTTTGGTCAACCCACTGCTTCATTTCTGCTGCCTATTTCGGTCTTGCCTTTTGGTTGCCTCTTCTCACTAAAGATATTTGGGAAGCTACGCATCCATTGAGGCCACTTCACATTAAAGTTTATCTTATTGTTCTTGAAGAAATGTTAACAGCAGTACCAGCAGTTAGATTATTTACAAGATCTCTACTGGCTCATCATATATAATGTGGAGAACATACCTTGAGGTACTTAAATCATTTTTGGAGAGTTTGGACTGCATCTATTGTCAACAGTACTATTTTCTTCCCAGGAGTTATAGTATTTACCACACAACAATGAAATCACTTCCTACACTTTTATAGTCCATCTGCAGGTGTGGGACTTTCTGAATGTCGCATGACAAACCAAACAGTCTACTATACCAACACATGACTTTATTACAGAGCATTTCATTTTTACACAAGATGCAATTCTATCATTTATTATTTGCATTTTATACCCAGTCTTTCCTGTTAAAATAATTATTTAAAACACTGTGTACATGAAGATAAGCTCTTTAAAATCATTTTTTAAACACATATATATTTTCTTTTGTGGACATTTAGTTAAAATGGTTTAAGAGTTAATTGAAAAGAAAAACCATTTACTTAATCCATATTATTCCATACATTTTTGTTACAGAACTTTCTTATACAGATATTTCAATAATTTCTTCTTCTTCTTCTTCTTCTTTTTTTTTACAAAGATCTAATTTTAAAACGGAAATTAGTGTAGAAATGAAAAGATGAAGACAAAAGATGCAAAGTTTATAGTCAGTGTGGTGCTGAAAATCTAACCTGCTTTGGTTTCCCTATAGTGAAGCAAACAGCACAACGACATGGCGATGATATGCTGTACCAGACTTACAGAACATTGTCAAGATGTACATTAATGATCCCATTGTTTTTATTTGAAAATTTGCCAAGATGCATGTTTGATTTTAAAAAAAAAAAAACAGTAAATTTACTATTACTTACCTATAGTTGCACACATAAAGGAGTTGTTGATTGTTTTTCACCTCATTATAATACTCCATTGGATCTTTTTCTTTAGCTTCATAAAAACCATGGAAACCTTGAAAGACGACTGTAATTTCTACAAAACGTTGTTCTAAAAATAGAAGAAAAAAAAACAACAGTTTTTGATGTTATCCATATTCTTTTTCTCAAATGGATAAATATTTGACATAAAATGTTTATATTGTTAAAAAAAGTAGAATTAATATTGGTGAGTAGAATTTTTAAGGAGGATTTTATTCTGAAACTGTATACATGGCACATATAAGTACTGCTAAAATAAATAAGAAATATTCAACAAAGGATTTCATTTTGATGCAAGCATTATGTCAAATAGGGTGATTCTGCTGTATGAAAGTATTTAGTGTAAGAGACTAAGAACACTTTCACTTGTTTATTGCTAGTTTTTCAGTCCCTGTTTTCCCACAATTTACTGTGGCATCTGTAAAGTTAGGGATCAGAAAGGCTGTTTATTGAGTGCGCTCTCCAAAGAGCCAAGCCCGTTAGTTTAGAACTGTCACATTGTACAATGGCTCAGCACTGCTGTAACAACTAGTCCTTAACTGACACACCTGAGTTCAGGAGTCAGAGGGTTTCCCTGTTTTTTCAACATGTTACTCTTAGATGCTCTTAAGTATACAAGTGCACAACTGAAACTGTTGGATATAACCTGGCCAACATCCTGATGTCATCTTCTTTGGGTATATGTCTGCTGCTGTATTGTTAAGGATGGCAGAATCCACAAACCCAGGCAAATGAGAGGTGAACCACTTGTACACACGCTGGATGCTTTTACCAAAGCAAGCGGAATTACAGTGCTGACATTTAACGTAGTAAACTACATGAGACCTGTCTAGAGTGGGAGCACTGTTTGTTTGTTTGTTGTTGTTTTTTTTCTGTTGAGTTTTACCTGGAAATTGATTGTAAGTTATCTTTCAATTAGCACCTCTCTTGTTTTGTTTTATTTATTTCTACTTAAATTCAACTCATTCTATCCTAAATTTGAAATACAGATAGTAGTGTATCAACACCAATTACCTTAAAACAGGTGAATACTAATAAGAAAATTGTTAGACAAAACTAATATGTCCCCTCCCTCCCTTCCTCTCTCTCTTAGAAACTTGAATTTTTCAGAAAATCCAAAAACACAGGTATTGCTGATTTACTTTGTATGCTTCTTATTCAAGTATTTCAAATTATATATTATTAATGTTGTTGTTGGTCATGCTTTTGAAAGAATATAAATAAATATAAATTCTTCAGCTATCATCAAGTAAAATAACTGGATGAGAGAGTATAAACAAGACAAAAATATAAACGTACCACATAATAAAAAAATACATAACAACTGACAAATTATAGGCTGGTCAAACTTTCTAAAAGGCTGAGGATGGTGCTAACTAAATTTCCAACATTAATAAATAATATTATTATATGCATTATAGTATTTATCCAGTATCAGTGATTATTCTTACATAAGGGGGAAGAAAAAGATACACTGTATATATAGATGTAGAAAGTAAAAGTTGGGGGATGCAAAAAATATTTTTACTTTCTGCTTTCACTATCTGTTATCCTTACACTACTAATCAGAAGAGTTAGCCTGTCCACTCTAAGATCTACCATTACTTTTGTGGTCAGCTTATCCAGCTGCAGACGATGTTAGACCATTAACCCCAGTACAATATAAAGTATCCACAGTCAGTAGACTAGTTTATACACAACATTTTGCATTAACCTCCCCCCCCCTCACATACAGCTTTGCTCACAAATTTTACAGGGATCAGATATTATCTTTTTTTTAAGCTAAAAGAAAACAACTTTATTTATGAGTGCAATGTGATAAGTCAACTTTATCCTTCAATTACATGATGTACAGTAACAGTTTATTCAATGCTTACAATTTTCCTACTTGAACAAATATGTATTATTTATTTTTAAAAAAAAAAAATCCTAAACACATCATCTGCTGCTAAAGAAACATTACCATCACCAACCAGATCCAAAATCCTAATATCCAAATCTAATTAAACTTCAGTAATACAATTCTGAGTTCAATGGAGATCATTGTTGTGCACTTAAGTGGCAGAAATGAAAATTAAAAGTCTGACATTTTTTAAGTAATCTTATAATATATAGAGAGAAAGAAAAGGGAAATAGACTAGAATTTTAAGGCCTTAGCATTTTCTACATCAATTATTCATATTCAAAGTCTTGCCTACTTTTAAAAACAAATTGGGAAAATCTAACCACTTGAGACATCAATTATCCAATAAAGTTTTCTATCTTTTATCTATTATTTACCTACCTCCTTAAATTCTTCTCATGTAGTTTCACTTCGTACATAGTACAATGTACAACTGATCAAAGGAAGGCTTAAAAAGTTATTGATTTTAGATTTTTTTGGTAATTACTGCTGCTGTCCCTTGTTTCCTTGTAGGTGTCGCCACAAGAGGATAATAACATCATTATCACCAACGCCAGTAATGTTTGATTAAGATGATTACCAGTTATCACAATGTTCATGCAAGATGTTAGTCCAAACGAAGAGTTCTGGTCTAGTTGTCATGACTACTACTTCACTGACTCCCATCAGTCCAGGAAGAGTTTACCCAATGTCATTAGTAAACATTCATCCTTGTGTTATTTCTCTTCTTTTATATTTACTGTGAATACATTAGGAAATAGGGGCTTTATTGTCAAAAACAAAATGTCCAAATATTAATGTTTATCTTAACAACTTAAAAACTGATTTTACTATGGGAAGGATCCAGCACAAACTAATCAGACCAAATTCACATCACCAGATAAACTTGAAGAAAAAAGTGGAACAGAATTTCACTTTTTAACAAAATTTTTTATGCAAAAGAAATTCATAATAATGAGAGCAACAAAGATGCAAAATATATGAACAGCTGTAGAAAACTTTTAAACAGAATTATGTTTATAATTAAAGTTGCTTTCTGAAGAAAATATATTGTAAAAAATCATCAATGAAGAGAGACCAAGCATTTCTAAGAAAAGTAAAAGCAAAATGGTATTTTTCAAAATTCTTTAGTAAAACTAGTTGCTGAAGATATTCTATTTGGTTCTATTGTAAAACAATACAGAAGTCCACACAGCTTTAAATATGTTAACAATAGCTACCATTTGGTTTTATGCTAAAAGGACTAATCACAAATTATGAAATGTGTATAGGAAATAATCAATTAAATATTATATTATCTGTGCTTGTAGTATTCTAAGCTCTTGTAAAAAGAGTAAAAACAGTAGTGATATCAGAACATCATACACCACAGTGATGCACAACCCAACAATATACAACACTGTACACAACAATGATACAGATGTTCTTCGTGTTCTTGACAAAAGAGCTATGGCCTCCCCAAACATTTTAAAAATATCAATAATTTTAATTTGCTAAAAAAAGTTTTGTTTATGGAATAATTTAAGATGGTTTATTAACCCTCTTTGAGGATTTCTTTAACCAAACAGCTGTTCCAGTTTTGTTCTACATATCGCAATTAGCAAAGTGATGTTCAGTACCATAAAAAAGGGAGCATTAACACCATAGCATGATACTAGGAGAGTTTAAATGAAACCTGGCTGAAATAGTGTAACTGTGATGGTATTCGCTTCATTTAAACGTCCCTAGTACAGAGAAGAATGATGGGCCAAAAGCCTGAAACAGCTGTACAGCTCTCCTCTGGATGCTGACATTTACCTTGACTCTCAACCTGGAGAGGGATGGGCTTCGCCGGCTTGTGAAATGCGCTAGACACACCTCTGGAGGTGCCCCAATGACCTATGGGTTATTGGACAGGTGAAGTGAAGTACAGAGCAGGTGTGCATAATCAACTTCTTGTACTGAAGAAACACTGAAGCCAATCTAGTAATCGTTACCTGACAATGATTTATTAACAAACTGGATGAAAGTGCTCAAAAGAAGTATTTGAATTTGTAAATTTGTTTTTATTCTGTAAAAATAAATAAATAAATAAATAAAATACAAAATAAATCATCACAAAGAATATTAACTGTATGAAGATTTCTAATATTAAAAAGGTTTGCTTGTATTTTTGTTGATAAATGGATACCAGTACAGCCGAGCTTTTCTTTTAGTACTAATACCAGTAAATTTTTTAACCATTAACTGAAACACTATTTATTGTAATTAGTGTGTGTATTTCCCACTTGGACATGTTATAAACAAAATAGTACCTTTTCTTTCTTCTTTTTTTTTAGTAGTGTTTTATATTTACAAAAACAAAAAGTTACATAAAAAAGTAAAGAAAATGATACACCACAATGCCTTCTTTTAATTATTTAAAGAAAACACTTACTTATATCACCCACCCACCCCCCCCAAAAAAAGGAAAAGGTATTGACTTCATCTTTAAGAAATTCTTCTTATCCTAAACATTATTCTTTGAAATTACATATACAATAAATTAGTTGTTTGTTGTAGTTCTTTCCTCTCCTGGTGCCAAGTGAACTTAAATATTAAATCAAACACTATACTAAAGTTGTGGAAGAGAGAAAGCATTAGTTATTGCCATTTGGAAAAGGAAAGCCAATTCGGATTTTAAAACAGCAATGCCTTTAATTCACATCTTTAATGCCATGTCTTGTTTGCTGAGTTTTTCTGTTTTCTGATTCAGGAGGAGTTTCTTTAAAAAAATAAATATTTTTTTTTTAAATTAAGAAAAAGGAACTGTTGGGAGTAATCGGTCTGGTTTATATCTTAACTATAAACTGACCTTTGGCAGAACTCTGAGGCAGCTTAAACTTCATTTGCCTTTTCGCATATCATTGCCAGATGTTTACACACAAAATTAAATCTCTATTGGTTGGCTTTACAGTACGTCTGATTACAGAATCACACCGACATATGTGCAATGCATCAATAGATATATTCATTAGTCTGCCTAGCAGTCTTCACCATTCACTGATGAAGCACCAGCGATGCAATGAACGGCTTTTGACTAGGATTTCGTGGCTGACAAATAAATGAACCCTTCAGAAACAGCACAGACAGACAGACGTTCATTCTGATGATCAGCTAATTGAAAATTTCTGCCTTAAAAAAAAAAAAAAGTTTTAAAAATGTCCCGATAACAAGTGACCTGAACTGAAAATGATTTGCTAAATTTTTGGTCAGGTACACTGAGCCACATGACATGTCTTAATCATTTTGTATTTGTTTGTTAAATAAAGGAAAAAAGAAAAAAAAAAACAGTAGTGCATTCTAAGGATAATATATGCAGACCATTTCAGGGAAAATATTGCCAAACCATTCAAGCAGAGAGCAAAGTGGTTAGTCCCAATGAGGCAGCATTTCAACATGATGATTAATTTTGCAAACCTTCAGCACAAATTTCACTTCAATGCTTTGCCAACTTAGCCAACTGATACAATCACCAGATAAAATGACCACTATTGGCTGGTTAGCTTGAGGGCTACACAGGAAAGCTGATATATCAAGACAAACTTACGTGATTTTTAACATCACTTCCATTTATCTCCAATCGTGAAAAGATATCATGAGGGAAATTTTTTCTTTAGTTTTTTCTTATAATTAAAAAAGCAGCATATTGTTGTGTGTCTATGCAATGTCCTAAATTATACTGATGATATAATTTGACATTTTGACTGAATATTCAGAGATAATTCTATTATAGATAATAATATCTAATAGATCAAAATATCTAGGCAGAAGAATAGAAAAGGCAATCAACTGGAGAATTGAAATTTTATAATGTTAAATCAAATAAAGCCTACCAACATCCAGTGTACTATAGTGCCCTCTGGCTACGGCACAGACCACATTATTTTCAATCACAAGTTATTAATAGCCAGCTAAGACGGAAGCACTTGCTACAACAATGAATAAAGCTGATGCAGTGATAAATTTTATTTAACATACAATATCCAAATGCAACACAGTAACAACTTTTATTAATGATGCTATGAAAAAGTTTTCCAACAAGTAAAGAATGTTTTTTAAAAAAAGTGTACATTGGAATGATTATCTTTTTAAATGCTAAATACAGAAATTTACTGTTGATGGGGCATCATGGAAGGGGCTTATCCGAGGTCCTCCACAACACACAAATCACCTACTGAAGATGACAGAGAATGATTACTGAAATGTTGTAGGTTTAGAAATTAATTCTGTTAGCAAAGTAGGGTTGGGAATAGAACTCAAATAAAATTGCTTGCCTTCCTTCTAAATGTTTTTTTTTTTCATGTTTCTAGATTTGTGTATAAAAAAGAAAAAAAAATTAAAATCATTATATTGTATTATGTAACTGTCTAATGGACAGATCATAACCTTTATAATAAATCATAGCAGATAGTTATACTGTAGTTATTTACAAAGGAGCAAGAACTTTTTCAACTTATGTGAAGCTCCCATTCTTTCAGCCTGTCCGTCTACCTAAAGTGTTTTTACCAAAACAACTGAAAAGTAATTAAGAGTTTACAAATTGAAAATGTAACAAAAAACTTGACCTTAGAAAAGAAAATTTTATAAAGATCAACCTTAAAGTATGACAATTCTTTTCATATTTCCATGCCTACAATATCATGCCAATTAATGTGAACAAAATAAAAAAAAGTTTTTAGTAAAGAGTATATTTTTTGAAGACTGAAAGAAACCTGGTTTGGCATAGAATGTACCAGCTCTTCAGAGATTTTCTATATTTACTCATCATGAAACCAGGCTCAGATGACAGATCTGATAATTTCAATCCAGTTTAAGTTTCCTGGCCAAGCAAAACAGTTCATATTGTTCATCCTGAAGTACTCCTTAACACATTATGATGCATGGCAAGGAGCCAGATCCTTTTGGATAACCATGTTCAGGAATATTCAGCAGTTCTAGTTTGACATGGCATTCTAGAACCTCAATATATTTCTTACTAGCCATCATTCCTTGCATAGGCACTAATGAGCCATCCTCGTGAAGAAAAACAACCCCTGGAACATTTTCTTTCCTGGATGCTTCACAGTTTGATCACAGTGAGAACTGGCTGTGAGTTCACTAGGTGAATAGCATACAAATCAACATTGTTGATCTGAACAAGAAGGTGATTCTCATCTAAAAACAACACATTGCCTCCAGGCTTCTTTTGATCAACCGGCCTATTTTTAAGCCCACGCAGAGTTTTGTCTTCATTATTTTTGTTAGCAACTACTTTTTTCATAGGTTTCTTGGCTTGGCATCCAACCACAGGCAATCAATATCTTGCAGTTGATGATGGTACCTGGAAATTTGCTTGCTCATTTGCATTAATTTTGCATCATCTCTGAGTGGCTTTTTCCTGTTTTTCCGCATTTGCATTTCCTTGGTGTGAGTATTGAGCCTGTGATTTGTTTCTTCTTAACAATTTTACTGATTACTCCAACACTAACTTTGATTTCATTTGCAATTTCTCTTTGCCTTGGTGTACTGTCTGAAGTCAGCTCTTAAACACGCACAAAAAAAGAGGATGTAACATGTCTGACTCTGATGACTGACAAGAATATAACAATCTAGGCAGAAACTGAATGACAAGCCCAGCATCTAAAGTTAACACAGTGCTGCATATTAGAGACAAATGTAAATTTTAAAAATATTTTTTTTTTTTCCGTTTGACTAATAATCTACACAACAACAGATTTCAACAGTTACAGCCAGTCTCTAATTCAAACTGAATAAATCACAAATAAGATTAGCTATTGACTGCTATCGGAAAGGGAGTGGAAAAAAGCAACAACAACAAAAGGGATAATTATATGTAAACTTTTTAAGCATTTTAAATCAGATCATTTTGTGTTGTGAACGAGGGAGCTTCATTAATGGATCTACTACATTTAATATAAATGGTATAAACCCCAAAACAAATACAATCAATTAGATTATTAAGTATAGAAACATCTTTAAGGTTTCATAAACATAAGCTTTCTGGTTTACCCTGTGTCTGGGACTGTCACTTTTAATAGCCTTTTTGTTGCTTGACTATGAAACTGATCGATTAAGATGTCTTGCGATAACCAAGACGTTGACTAGTTCCGACACTGTGACATTGCCTGTTACTACTGTTTTCAGAATGAACGCAACATCAATAGCTAACTCTATAACATCCAGTATGTCACCAGAAGATGCTGTGTCATCCAGCGCATCATCAACTAATGTTGTCACATCCAGTAAATCACCGACCAACTCTCTAACATCTGGAAACTCATTAACAAATGTTGTAACATCCAGCAGGTCATCCACTGGCGCTGTATCAACTAATTTTATAACAACCAGTCAATCAGCAGCCAACTCTCAAACATCTAGCAATTCGTCAACTAATGCTGTAACATCGCTGCCAGCTGATTCTGTAACATCCAGCCTGTCATTAACTGATGCTGTAACAACCAGTCAATCAGCAGCCAACTCTCCAACATCTAGCAATTCGTCAACTAATGCTGTAACATCGCTGCCAGCTGATTCTGTAACATCCAGCCTGTCATTAACTGATGCTGTAACAACCAGTCAATCAGCAGCCAACTCTCCAACATCTAGCAATTTGTCAACTAATGCTGTAACATCGCCGCCAGTAGTTGATACTTTAGTATCAAACACATCTTCAGTTAATGTTAAAACGTCCAGTGTAGCACCAGTCAATATTACCCCTTAGAAAAAAGCACTAATCTACTTTAGTAATTACTTTTTTGTCACCAACAGCTACTGTAAATTCTAGTTTAATACCAACTAGTACTATTTTATTGAGTGTGACACCAATGGTGATAAAGCCTTTGTCACCGTCTGGTGTATCATCAACAAACAACATGACATCAAGTATGTCGCCAGATGGAGCTAGTGTAGCACTTAGTATGATCAATGTAGTTAAGGTAACGATGGCCAGTCATGCAGTCTCTACTGCACCTGAATGTGCAACACACAGCTCACAGGTGAATAGTACAATTCTTGCGTCAATGTGACTTCTGATATATCGATTAAAATAAGACAGGGGGGAAAAAAGCTAAATCTCTTTACCAGTCTTTCCTAACTTGGCAGTAATTATCTTTTTTAAATGTTACACTATGTAAAGTAACAAAGCGGACCCCAGTTTCTAGTGTTATGGGAACAGCACTGTAAAGCGTGACACAATCTACACAAAATGTTTTGTAGTATCTGGTACTGTGACACTTGTGTGACATCTAGTGAAGTGTTCGTCAACAGCTTTACCTTAAGCATAGGTGGTCAGATAGACAACAGGCAGTGTGACAACAATCAATGAGTTTGTGACATCAGATGTCTCGGTGATAGTGATAATGGGAGACGAAATACTGTCACAGTATTTATATTTAAAACAAAGTTTCAGTATTTTGTTACATCCTACCAATTTTACTACTAAAAGTACGCAGATTTTTCTTATTTATGAAGATTTTATATTTCGAAAGTTATAAATTTACTCAAATTTCAAAGACTAAAAAAATAAGCATCGTTGAGTCAGATCTTTAACTGAAATATTCTCCAATAAAAAGCTGAAAACCCTAAAAAAAAAGATGTCTGTAAAAATTGTGTATAACCCATCTTTAAATGGCAGTAAATACAAGGTAAAGGTCTTCCAATCCAGATTAGGTTACCATGGTAGAGGGCTCCTAGTTTCACACTGGAAAGGAAACTTACTTACCTCCTGCAAGAAGAGATGACTGCTTATGAAGAAGAAAAAGGATTGTTTGGCAGGGTTAGTAGAAAGTGAAGAGAGAGAGAGAGAGCGTATAGTAAAATGTTGAAGTTGTATTTTTTTGTAAGAAACTAATTAATGTAATTTTAACATCTGGGGTATGTTCTCAAGACAGAAGGAAGGTATGCCTAATTCTAGTTGTACCTGCAATGAAACACTAGAACATATCATGCACATAAAAATTGAGTTTTCTTTTTTAAAAGATTTTGTTGTACTTTCTTCTGTCTGCCTCAGAGACAGGTTCAAGTGAACTCGGGGTCCCTAAAATATTTTTAGGGGGATTAGGAATGGAAAGTTGAGCTTTTTCATATACATCATAAGCAGTTATGTTTCAGTCATCTTTTCCCGTCACCATCATCAGGGTTCAGTTGTGAAACAGACTGAATTTTAGTGAAATGGTGTTAACTTACAGCAAACGTTTTGCAGCTCTGTGTCTTTTTTTTTTTTTTTTTTGTATTGTACAGGTGAACTGACTGACTGATAACCCTTCACCTGTCATTAGCCAAAATAACCAGAGTCCTTTCCAGGACTAAATCCTGATGATGGTAACTGGGAAAGAAATGTAGGGTCATTATTTAATTGTTACTACCAAGATGATGATGTAAAATGCACAAACTAACCCTCTACTTCCCTTTCCCAACTGTTACAAAATTTAATTAATTAATCAGTCAGTCAAACAAGAAATGGGAGTGAATACTACAAACAAATTCCACAACAATACCAATAAAATCTTACCCTGGGTTAATTTAAATCCTAGTTAGTGATAATACACAGACTAATCCCAGATGACAGGTTTCTGAGATTAGGCTACCCTATGAATTATCAGAAAACAAAACAAAACAAAATACTTGTACTGACTGAAAAGTAGAATAAAAATCTGAATTACCAAGTTACAGTGGTACAGTTTATGGATGCTTACTATTTATGTCCTTTAATAAATAAACCAAAACAATGTAGAGCCCCCTATCAGTTTACTGTTACACATCTAAAGTTTGTTCACTAATCACAGTATGTAATTACAAATAACTTTCACACAATAATTATCAAAGAACAAAATAATAATAATAATAATAAATGCATGTAATTAATAATAAATGGATACAAGCAGCAATCATTGACTAAAAGGTAATAAAAGGTTTCCTAATTAGAGATGCTATAACATAATCGTGTCTCACAGACAATAATGATAGGGTAACAATCACACAAAGCAATGAAAAGCTGCTGCCCTAAGCACAACAGTGGTGGATTTCAGTCTGAAACAGGGAAAGACAAAGGAAAAACAAATGAAACCAGTAAAGTCAATGGATATACATGAAAACATCAGCTGTGTAGTCAAATGGACAGAATGGCTTCCAGGAAATCTTCCTGACGCATAATTAATTATCAGATCATCAGCCTCAAAATGGATAGTTCCGCTGAATCTATCCCGTTTGAATTATTTTCAAAACTTGACAAAAGAAACTATTTTCATATTTAAAAAATAAATTATACATATTTAATTTATTTTCTAAAATTTCATAGTTTGACAATTATTTATATTGAGTAGAGAGGAGCATCTTGTTTTTTTTCATAAATTTCTAGACTACAAACAGTGGAGATTTTCTTATTTAGACAGTTTCTAATTCATCAACTGATTCAAGACATTATCAAATAAACTGTTTTCAATGTCTACAGTTTATTTTGATATTTATACAGTTACACTGAAATTTACAATAAACTTTGGAAGTGGGCCATTGACTGATAATGCTGTTGTCACATTAGTTCACATCCAATCATCATCCCATATCTAATTAGAAGCATCCAAATCAACCATAGGAGTACACCAAGACACTGGTCTCAGAAGCCAAAACATGCTTCACATTTCCTAACAAACTACAGTAACAATACAATTAAGAAAAGATTTCTCTAAGTATATAATAACTGCATAATATAAATACAAACATAATCAAAACAGCCATAACCTATAGATTAAAAGAAAGAAAAGTAATCTCCAAACAGAACTGATTATCAAAACCAGGAGAATTGATATACATTTATACAGCATTGGAAATAATTATGAAAACATAAAAAAAAAAAAAAATGGGTATAAAAAGCAAATAACAAATGATAAACATATAGAAATCAAAGTCTTTTTTTTTTTTATCCTTTTGTGCAGTGATTGCGTAAGTGGTGCGTGTGAAAGTTTGTGTATGTGTGTTTATCTCCGAGGAGAAGGGATTGGAGTTGGTGGCCGAAGCCGTGTAGGAGCCAAAGTCCGGTGTGGAGCAAGCTCCCGTTAATGCCTAAAAGGCCAGGTTGAGGCGCCGAAGTACCTTGTGTGACTGGCCACCGAAGCGACCAGAGTTAGGGGTGCAAGCACCCAATGTTAGAGTGATCACTTCCCCAGCCAAAAACCAATCTTGGGAAAAAAGACCTCAGCACGTCAAGTCCGAACCGAAAACCGGTCTCGACGCATCTAACCTTCCTAGCCAGACAGGCAGGCCAGAGGCAAAAAGTGTCCCTCGCCTCCACGCTAAATCAAAGTCTTACTTAGCCAAGACTACATCAAGTGCCAGATTGCAGCCCAACTCCATGTTTCAGAAAGGAGCTATATGCAAGACAGAGACATGAATCTGTCACTGTTGACAATAGATGAGGACAAAGAAGTTTGCCCAAACTCTCCAAATATAAGTACCCCGGGGTATGTTCTCTATGTGATTGACAACCAACCTGCAGAAATCTTGCAAATGACTTGGCTGCAAGTATGGGTGCTAATGTTTTTTTTTTTTTTTGAGAACAATAAGATACAACTTAGTGTGAAATGATGTCAATGGATACACAACTGCCAAAAACCTTTGATGAAGGCAACCAAATGGCAAGGTTGGAATAGGTAGCAAAACAGGAACAGTGGGTTACCAAAACTAGAAAAAGGTGCTCTTTACAAATAAGTCAAAGTTTGAACTATTTGGAAATAATCAATGGCACTTTGTTCGAAAGCAGACCAGAGAGTGGTTTGTACAACAAAAAACTGCAATGAAGCATGGGGATGAATTAATAGAAGTGTAGAGCTGCATATCAACCAAGGGAGTAGGAGATTTGCGTAAAATTGAGGCATACTGACAGGTACAGGTAGTTTCTCATCCATCATGCTATTCTCTCAGAAAGATATCTCATTAAGTGGGGGAATCATCTTTCAACATGACAGTGACTCAAGCATATAACCAATGTGATAAAAAGCTATAAAAAGGTGGATGGAACACTCACAAAGATGCCTTGGTCTACACAAAGTCCTATATGAACATCACTGAAACTATGTGGGGTTGTATGGCTGCTGAGAAAGTCAAGTGGCGACCAAGCATCTTGAATGAATTGTGGAAAGTGCTACAGAATATTTGGAACAACATTCCATAGTCATACATTCATATCCTGTATGGCAGCATGAAAACAAGGTGGTATGGTCTATATAAAGCTAAGGACTCACATACCAAATACTAATGCACTGTAAAACATATTCAGTTCTTCTTTTGTATAATTTCTGTAATAATGTTTTGTGTATGTATTATATATGTCTCTCAGTTGCAATCACTCATTATTTGTGCATAACGTATGTGTGCACTTTCCTATGCTAATAAACAGGTATAAATTAAAATCATTTTGAAAGTTCAATCATCCAAAAAGGCTTAAATTTCCACCTGGTTAGATACCCAGAAATTTGTACCAATTCCATAAATGCATCTAGGATGTCCTGATGTGCGTGTGTTAAAAATACATCTTTATTTAGGGTTCAGCCAGCAGCCACCTTTACAAGTAATAAATGAATGAAGAAAGTCCTGTAAAGGTCAGCAGATTTCTTGCCCCCTCAGAAATATTGTATAAACATTCTTTCAAACTACAATTGTGAAAATAGTCTAACTATTTATCAATTTTTCTTTCTTACCTGGAATTTTATGTAAATATTGGAACCATAATTTAAGATCTGAGATCTCTCTCTCTTTAATTATATCCACCAATAAAGTTATATTACTGAAAATGTTTTCTCTAGAATTAGAAAAAAATATTCTTCAAAAAACTTTTTCATATTTCCATTTATTATTCTAGATTGGTTAAAATATTTGAGTTTTTTTTTATCAATGAATGTAAAAAAAAATAAAATTGAAAAATTTTAAGATATTGACTTTTTTGCATATCTTTTCACAAAAAACAAAATGGCTGTAATGCGTATACATATTTACAAAAGGTTTTTTCTTTCATTATTGATGTATTTATTTATATATTTATTTACTCCTCTCCCCTTTCTGTGTTTTACAATTTTTACAAAGGTTATATATATTTAATGCAAGACGTGCCTTTTTTTTTTATTGGTAAAGGAATAAGAACTGTTATCCTAGCAAACCTTTAGCAGCTGGCTAAATGAGTTTCTTCCCACATCTAAAAATAAAGATTTCTTTTAGAGTTTTCTGAGTACATCTGGTGGAGGATCCTCAGGTACCTCTCAAGAGCACCAACTGTACCCAGGTAACTTGGTTGGTCACCACTCTACACCTTTCCTCTTCTAGTTCACCGATGCTGTGAAATGTCCTTAGACCTCAAGTCAAGACAGGGTTCAAGACCTCAAAAAAAAAAATTCCAGCTACATCTTTAATATATAAATTTCCTCAATTTAAGAAATCTTAACAAATGAGTTAGGAAAAAAAAGAAAATATAGCATATTTACATTCAAATAAATTTCCATACAGATTTTGGTAACTTATTTTTTATTTAGTTTAGCTTCATTTTGAATTAATTACCTAAAACATAAAATTTGTAGATTCCCTATGCCAACAATAAAAGAGAAAGGGAAAAAAATACAATATTTCTGCTGTTGCTACATGATAAGAACTAGAACTGATGTTTGTGTTCATTTCCACAGTGAGAAGTTTCATGATGTTTGTGTTTATTTGAAACTACACATGTAAAATTAAAGCACTGACACCAACAGACATTGTTATTATTTCAATTTCTCTTGGAGATTTCTTATTTCAACTTGTTTGTGTGCATTAGAAATTTTAGATCAAACACTTCTTTCCAATGTAAAGACAGACAATAAAAGAAATAAACTATTGGTAGAATTTATAGAAATCTCCATCTTTTGCTCTTTGGGAAAGTATCACAAAACATGTCAGTCTCAGTGCTATAGAGATGTGAATAAATTGCTAGTTTTTATTATTTCTACATAACTGCATAAGGAGAAAGTAGAATTTGGTCACGCACATCAGGACTAATGCAGCAGTTCCTTTATACATCTGCAACTCAATCCAAGATTCCACTGACAAGCTAATTATCTGTACCGATCACTCGTGCCCTCTGGTGGAAATTTTGACTGACAAGTGTTGCCAGTGTATCTTTTTCAGTAACACTAAAATGTTTGGATGGCTATAAGAAGGTTTAAATGAAGACTTACAGCTCCTGATAAGAGAGTTAGGTATGTTAGATAAGGTGTGTATATACTAAATACAGCAGCTGAAGGGACATGCATAGATTAATGTCCACAATGGACCCTTGCAGCAAATTACTGAGATGCTAAGCAGCATCTTAATACAAGTTTACTTTAACATAAATGAAAATGCAAAGCCAAGCACCACACATTCTAAAAATATTTAAACACTACCATTTATAAAAGTTGATTTTAAACATGCCATTTCTTTCTTGGTCATAGATTGGTTATTTTCATTATGAGTTGAGCTTGTTGTTACCATCATTATACACCATTCTGAACAATGGAGATAACCTCTCTACAGTGGAGAGACAAGTCTGGTTTGAGAGCAATAGTTAGCTGCTAGAGAGTGCTGCCTACTTTGCATCACAAGGGACCTGGCACTTCTAACCACAGCAGAAAAATGCCAGCTTGAATGCTTCATTTATAGATGTTGGAGGAAAAAAGCATGACCACCTAGTGAAGAGAAGTGAAAAGAAGCCATGACAGGAAGGTAAAGCAAACTGAGTTTACCGCACATGAGAAATCAAACTCAGGCCCTCAATCTTGACAATCAAGTAGTCTAAATACTGGACCACCAACCACCCTTTGATTATAAGCAATCTGGAAGTTTACACACACACACACAAGATATGCACAAATATTAATAGACATTATAACAATACACTGTGCATTATTACAGATATACAAAAACAAAATTAATACATTGTGCAGCACATTAGTATTTGGCATCTGAACCCTTTTGCTTTTATACAAAGCAGAGGTCCCTCAAAATGTGGACTGCCGAGCCTCTATAAGAAAAGTGTATTAATATATTAATAAAATATTACCCTTAGCAGAAAAAAAGAGGTGAATATTCTTTAAAATTGCTTAATCTGTATTAACTATTGTCCAGCTTCTCATCACTCTGCATTTTAATTGTTTCCTTCAGTGTTTTTCATGTGGCGGTATAATAAAACATAAAACAAAGGGGTGCTAACATGGCGCTTGGATAGGAGATGGACATTGGCTCTGTGCTCTCTTTACCTGTTTAGTCACCCCATCACCCCCGCCAGTGTTGAAGCAGGACAAAAGGTAATATCGTTTTAGTTCTGCAATTCATTTGTAAGAAAGTAATCATCATTATTTTCTAAAGAGTACACTGTTAAGTAACATGGTGTCTTTGTCAAAAAGTAATGAACAGTGGACAATTAATTATTCATGTGTGAAGTATAATAAAATAGTGAGCTTAATAGGTAAAGAGACTACTGCTGTTTTTAAAGAGTACAATGCCATGTGAAAACAAAACATAAGGGTCAGTGTAATGTATTTGAAGGTGAACTGTATGCTGAAGAGGTGGAAGCTCTAGAAAAAAACTTAGCCAGTAAAATACGTTCTGTACTTGTTAAAGAAAATTACAGAGTAGCTAAATTGAACACTAAACAAGGTAAGCCATCTATAGATGGAGAGTTTGTTAAGAAGTGCTTAACGGAAGTTGGATGTCAAATACGTTCTGACAGGAAAAGTGTATTTGAGAATGTAAGCCCGTCCATAAGTACAATCACACAAAGAATCAAAGATGTGAGACAAGATATTTGCTCTCAATTTAAAAAAAAAAAAAGCAAAGACATATGAAAAGTTTTCTTTAGTAATGAATGAAAGTAATGACATTTCAAGCGATACCCAACTTATCTTCATCAGAGAAATTGATGGCGCTTTCTTATGAATTGACAGAAGAATTGGCAGGATCACAAAGTATCAAAGATAAAAAGAAAAACTAGTGAAGACAGAGTTAGACGTTTGTGAGACGATAAAAAGTCTTGACCTAAACTGGTACCAACTGAAAAGTATCACCAATGACAGTGATACATATATGGTTGGTAAAAACACAGGACTTATTGTATGTATCAAAAGGATCATCATGGAGGACATTAATTCGCTGTTATTCACCAACATCATTGTGTATAAAAACACCGAAATTAGATAAAGTGATGAAAGTTGTGGTATCCTGTCTAAATTTCATCAGTATGCATGGACTCAATCATCACCAGTTCTGTAATTTTTCTGTCTCAAATCAAAACAGACTAAGGTGACATTTAGTACCGTTCTGAAGTGTGTTGATTCAGTTGTGGAAGAATCTTAAAATGTTTTTTTCAGACTGAGAACTGAAATAGATGTGTTTATGGTAGAAAAATCAAAACCTGCACCTGAACCGTCTGATCTTGTTTGGGTCTGGAATTTTGCTTTCTTGGCGACATGACAACTTACTTGAATCAGCTGAATCTAAAACTATAGAAAAATAACCAAACTTATCGGTGACATTAACTCTTTCACAAACAGCTAAAAGTTGAAAACCTTGTCCACTTTAAGTGCTGCAAAGATGTCACATCAAAAAACAACATCAATGTGGAACTGGCAGACAACAGGTGCAGTTGAAAAATTACTATAAGAGTTCCAGAAATTCCAGGACTTCTATAAACAACACAAAGAGTTGAGAATCTTTCAGAACCCTTTTGAAGCAGATAGTGCACCTGAAAACTTACAATTAGGGAAAACTGATTTACAGGCCCATGACTTTTTAAAAGGCAAATTTTTTTAAAAAAACCAATGTTAAAACATATTATTCTTTCCCGGAAAGTAGCTATCCAAAGATAAAAACTTTCTCAAAAGAATTTATTACAGCTTCTGATAGCCCATATCTCTGTAACCAAACTTTCTGAAAAATAAAATTTATAAAATCTAAATTGCATTCACACATGAATGATGGATATTTGCACCAAGTATTAAGAATAGGGGTAACTGACAGCATCAAACATTGAAAAGCTATCACACAAAAACAGGCCTATTTTTCTATTTCTTTACACAAAAGTTAAACTTTGTATTTAATTTTTAAATATTTGTGATGCAAAAAAAATACCAGATCAGAATTTTAAATCTTTTCTTTTGAAATTTTAATCTCACTTTCTTTTTTTTTTGTTTTAACTATCTTAGTAAATCTGAATTTCAAATAAATTAGTTACTGATTAACTAATAATGTTGTTTTGATTTGTTCATATATGAATATTTTTGTGAATGTTCTGTCAGCCTCTTTGCATTCCAGATTTTTCTCCAAACTGACTGTTTGCTTAAGGTTATTGTCATGATCAAAAGATGAATCCCCACCCAATGACATCTTCCTAAGAGAATGGCGTGAGGGATGAGAACCTGCCAGTACCTATCAACAGTTAGTACACCTTCCACTTTATGCAGATATCTGATACCCTTACCTTATATGCAGCCCAACAACTGTATTGATTCACTCCCATGGTTCACTGTAGCTATTGTATACTGACTGTTATGACACTGCCCAATCCACTTCTGAACTGACACTGATTATTGACAAACATGTCAAATCTGAAATCATCTGCAGAGAGCACCTTCTTCCAGGTTTGGTCATCCCACTATTTCATTTCTGCTGTCCATTTGCTTGCCCCTTTTTGGCAAAGATTTTCAGGCAGCTACATATCAACTGAGACAGTTTGTGTTAATGTGTACCTTACTGTTCTTGAAGAAATGTTATCACCCAAACTTGCAGCTAGGTCATTTGTAAGATCTCTACTGGCTCATCCTTTAACATGTAGAGAATATAACCTGAGGTACTTAACATCAATTATGGAAAGTTTGGGCTCTTTTTTGTAACTGTAAAATTTGTCAAGAGCAACAGTTTCATGTCTCATCAGGGTCTTGCATACAATTCCTTTTGAAATGAAATTGGAATGCAATCTGGCAGTTGGGTGTAGTATTGACTAAGCAAGACTTTGATTTCTACACAGCTATTATGTGATATTTCTTTTCCAAAAGCCATAGCATTCACCAAAAAAATTCCTCACTCTACAATATTACTGCTAATACTTTTGTCGTTCTCAGCAGGTGCGACACTTTCTGATTGCTTGCATGACAACCTACCACAGCACACTATATCAAACATAACTGTACTATGGAGCATTCAGTTTTACATGAGATGCCATCCTGTTATGTGCTATTTGCATTTTATATCCAGTTATTCCTCCATTGTTCACAATATTATTTATATATTCTACATTGGAGTATAGGTTCATAAGAAAAAAGGCAACCATTTACTGAAATGAATATTGCACTGTTTCATCAGTTATAAACCTAAATGAAATGACAAAGAAATAAAAAAAATAAAATAATTATAACTATTAAAAAGTATTTACAAATGACTTTTCACAAAGATTCGTTAAGTTCATTCACTATGTTTTGTCAATTTCTTATCACATTATTATCTGAGAATAGACACCCAGTAATAATCATTATTACTCGATTGTTAATGTGAAATTTCTGAGAATGGTTATTATGGTATAGAATTAACAATGACAGTTGTATTATTTTCATAAACAGAAATGACTGACGATATAAAATTGACTGCACTTTTAACATTTTCCTCTTTTTTTTAGTTCACACTATAGAATTTGTTACAGAAAGTTAACTTTATTACAAATTTATGCATTTGAGTTTTTTCTTAACATTAATTAGCATAATGTTTGTGTTTTGTTTAATTAACAAAGTTATAATTTGAAAATGTGCAATGTGAGTTCACCTAACTATTCATTATGTACCTACCTATTGTAGAAGTTAAAGCAGAAATTTACAGCATAGGTATTTAAAACTATCAAAGCTAAAAACAGTGTTCTATTCACCTGAAGTTGTATACTGGATTATTATTGGTTTGCAACAGGTGTAAACTATACTGAATTGAAAGCAGTTGGCATGAAACTCTTTAATACTGTCAATAAGTAAACTGAGGACATGATGAAAATTTCTGCATAAGCCAAATCTGTGACGGTAGTTTGGGACTGACTTAGGCATCTTTGAAAGCCATGTGACAGAATGAAAATGTTGATGGTCATGCTAGGTTAGCAACACTGCCTGGATAACCCTGAATAGAAATGGATTAGTCTCAGGCCTGATAACAAATGGATTATTCTAAATATCTAGATAAGAGGTTAACTTAAAAGTCTGTAAAACACTGACTGTTTGGATAATCTCGAATTCATGTATATCAAGCCTATGTAACTCTACATCATCACCATCTTTAAAAATAAATCCAGTAGCAATTTGACTTTGAATAGTAAGATACAGTGAAAATTTGCTCAAACTCTGAACCTCTCACAATGATACACAGTTTTAGTTAAACATTTCTCTTTAGATCATAAAGAATAATATTAGCTGCAACAAATCTTTCCTGGTTTTCTTCAGATCACACACAAACAATTTTAGTTGTAAAAAAAAGCCTGAGGTTCCAATGATTAGATGTGCTTTAGTAATAAAGTGACTGTGATGAATCAGATAACTCCATGATGGTGTTGTCCCTTAATGTAAAACTTACAGTGGGGAACCCAATACACAAATGTCTGATAGAAGCCAAAGTATTTCATAATGTTCAAACCAGAATACACATGTGAATCAATTAGCTGGTCTCACCATTTGAAAAAGAGTACAACATAATACTTTCAGCTGGCTATTCCATTACTGCATTTAGTTTTTAAGAAAAAAATCAACTGACTGACTATGCTACACAAAAAATGATGCAACTGTGCAGCCAGCTAAGAGATGAAAAGAAACTGCATTATTATATACCATGTGTGTGCATGCGTGTGTGTGCATTTTATTGATTTGACCAAAATGTTCTCAAAAAAAACAAAACACAAACACCAGAATACTGAATATTAAATAGTTTGTGCAACTGTACCACACTACATCATATTTTCCCACATAATTAAAGACTAGGTTCTGGTTTCTACTTTCCAGTTATAGTGTAGAATACCACAATACCCTGATGAACGCTCAGGATGTGCTCCTAGAGAAGAGAACTTTCAGCAAATTAGCTTTCAATGGGGGTCATCATAACATAGTTCAAATGGAGATATGTTCCTAAGTGTTCTTTTTTTTACCTATGAGTGATACATGATGGCTTAATTTGGCTACTGCTACATATAGACAATTGGTTAAAGAGTAAACCGGGGTATATGCAAACACACAATACAATGCAAGATCATTTATTAAGTGCTGAAGACACTTGTTGTGATAAGTGCCAACCCATCATGAGTGGCGACAGTAAGTGTTAGAGTCTAAGCTGAACAGCTAAGTGCTAATTGGCTCTGAGCAGTCTAATACAAAACTTGTCATTCGCACAGCAAGCGTATACAAAGATGGTGGGTGCACCCAGTTCATTCGAATTCACAATTTTGTATTTACTTTATAGAATTTAAAAAACAAAGCCAGTCTTAGCGAATCAGCTTTCAACGGGATATTAATATAATATTCAAGGGATATAATTCGAATTATCTCTCTTGGAACATACGCCTACCTGCCTGCCTGCAATGAATCCATAGATTTGCTAATAATTTCCTCTGCACACTTTTAAAAAAAATTTGTTTAAAACTTCTAATACTGAAAACTATTCTAAAATAGCCTAATAGCAACTTTTGTTGTTTTTAATTTTTATTTCTGTAATTATTCTCTCACTGCTTCTGGCTAGACTTCACAGTGAACAAAAACATGTTAGTTAAAATTTATTAAACTTCAAAGTTTTAACATTTACATCTGCCTGCTTTCTTCACTACATCACAACAAAGAATTTCTAATTAAAATTTAATTAAGTAATGAATTTATAAAGAAAGTATTATGACAATACTGCTGAAGTCACCATGCTTTATGGTTACCAGTTTCATCAAATGTTGTTGTGCATTTTTTTTTTTTACTTTCTGACTAACATAACACCTCAAGATCTGTTGGCCACGGTTCAACAAATGACAACAAATTAACCAAGTAAATTTAAATACCATTTAGTAATATTAAAAGAGTGAGATATCCCTAAATTTGGTATAAGTGCAAATTTATGAAGGTAGATGCTGTGTCAAAGAATAAACTAGAAGTGTAAGCTACATGAGACTTTCATGCACTTATTATGTAAAAAATCATACAAAAGACAGGGTCTTAGTAATTTCAAAAGGGGTTTGTGATGAAGAGCACTTGGATAATAATGAGCTCATCTGACAAAGCTATGGCTGCACTGTTCAGTTAGCCGCTTCCCCAATCAGTGATATCTCCAAAAATATCAAAATGCCAGATGAAACTACAACTATAAGCAGGTTCCACTGAGTGAACCTGAAGCTGTGGTGACAAGCAACAGATCTGCTATAATACTGGAACAGCACAAAAAGAAAAACCTAAAAGTGTGCAAAGATTTATACATAATGAGCTCTGATAAACAGTAAATCACCTTCATGGAGTAACTTTGTAAGCCAACTTATGGCTACATGAACTTTCAAACATGAAAAAAATTTAATGACATTGTTCAAACTATTTTAACTTTTTGTTCTGTCTCAGAAAACAACAAACAGATGCAAAATATGTTTTAAAAAAATCAATTGTCAACATTTAGTCCTTGTTATTCTCAGAGTAACAAACTTTTCAGATTTCCCCACAACAAAACTTTCTACCAGTCATAAAAAATACTGTATACAAAGAAAAAATAAATTAAACTTACGCCCACTGTCATCAAACATCATTCCTATTTCATAGATAAATCTATAGAAGATATCCTGAGGTCGAACAGCCAAGAAGCTTCGTTGACTTTCACTCAAATCTCCATAGTTATTCTGTATTTCTTTAAAAGCCTTAAAAAATTTTAAATATTTAAAAAATTAAACATAGACAGGAAGTATCTCTTACATATTTTTTTTTTTTTTAAATCATAAATTTCAAAGAAAGTTATACAAATCATATGAAAGGTGTCTCGATAGAGACCTCAGGAATTTTAAAATTTCATCAGGAAAAATGTCACACTATTTACAAGACGACAAAGTTTTAACTCTTGGTAGATATTCTAAAGAAAATTTTTTCTTTTATAATACATAGATGTATCAATTATCCTGAAGCTTGATACTTAATCTAGCAAACTATTTATGACAGATGTTATTCGGTACAGGAATAACTGAAGAGAAACAAACTTGACTGATTTAGATTTAAACAGTTTTAAGAAAACATTAAAAATAAATAAATATATTAAATGATTCTACTAGCTGTCATTATAGATAATGTGAACTAATATTCTGATTGCAAATTCAAAACACCGAAACTTTTGAATTTCTTAAGGACAAGGAGACAATATTATCATCCTAATTTTGTAGCACATGTAAAAAGGAATATATTTTTCCATTTTATAGATGTTGCAGCAGATTAACTGCATGAAAATGCACATTTATCAGCCATACAGCAAATATACAGAACAATTTTTCCACTTAAACAGTTGAAGTAGGATCAGTAAATGACCTCTAAAAACAAGGAACATAGATATTTTGAAAAGGCAAGGACTTTGTTATATAAGTCATAAAACTTCCTGTACCTGAAAATATAACTATAATTAAGTTATTATATTATTAATTAATAACTTACCTCTGGCTCTATCAGAGTTTGAATTTCTGTAAAATTTCCCTGAGATAAGCATTCAGAAACATAAGATATTGCCTGAAAAAAATTACAAATACGGTAGTTAATATTCAAGAAGAAAGACAACAAACAAAACATTTAGAATGTTGTCTGCAATATTTAATGAAAATGTATATAAATACACACATACTACTGGGGTGGCTAAAATTATTGCATAAACTTTTTTTAAACAAAATATTGAATGTCTATTGTGTTAGTGTAAAAATGCATTGCCAACTAAAAATTGTTTTGATATTCAAAGATGTATTAAACATTTTTAAGGTATTAATTTATCATGTAAATGCAACTATAGAGCAATAGAAACAGTACAGTTTGATAAATACAGAGTTTACAATATTATTTTGGTTAAAAGTTACTATTTTAACAAAATAAATCAGAAACAAACAAATGGTTGGGCATTGCATTAGTCAAGGTATTTTGTGTTAACCTCCTCTGTGCAAAGTAAAAACATCCAAACACCAGCATCTTGGACTTCTTGTGATTTGTCTTGTTACAACATGAGTTGGATGCTGTCAGTCAATCCAGCCCTCTTCCCTCATATAGTTCATACAAAGATCTTCTGAATATCTTCCCCCAACCCTGAGTTTATTCTGATTATATCCCTATTCTTACCACATAGTAGTAATCTGACTCCATCTTCATTCTCTCTCTCAACCATTTTTCCACCGACCGCTTCTAATTTTCTGTTGTCCTTTGCTAGTCACTAAATCATGGATGTTCAATGAAGAACCAATCTACTTTCTGATAATACTCTATGCCATTGGATGTATATGCTTCAGCCTTTAGTAGATTGCAAATGTCCCATGTTGGTTTGTAAACCAGATTTTATATTCTTCAGGAATGCATGAAATCACAAGTCATCAGCAGTACATTAAACTATTGTAAAACTACATATAATTATTGACCTAAGATATGGCCTAGAACAAGTAAATATTTTCTAAAATTTATTCTTTATAATTTAGGATGATTATTGATAAAGACAACTATTTTATCACATCTCACATGGTCTAACAAAATTACCATCATCTTGTCAAGCAGAACTTACCTTAACTATAATGTTAGGTGATTTAAAGCTTGAAAATTAATTCATCCAAATCAATCTATAATCTACTCTTATTCTTAATATTCTATTTTCAACCAAAATTATTGATAAAAGAAAAATTCTAGTCTAGTTTATATCTAAAAAAAAAGAGGGGTGCATTTTAATTTAACTTGCTGAGTTTGTTTCTGCTAATAACGAAAAGGCTGCATGCAGTCAAGATCAGATAAAAAAAGAAAATTGCGGAATGTATTTATTTAATTTTAAGGGGTAAAGAAAATAACAAAATGACTAGTGTTTTGCATTCTAACAAATGGGCTTTACAGTGCTGATTATCTTACACGACCTGAATCTATCTAGACTAAACAAAGCGTGTTCTTTTAAAAAAAAACAAACAAACAACAAAACATATAAAACTAGAATCAGAACAAATATTTTTTTTTAAAAGTATTCTAAGAACCTCCATTCATTTTTTAAATGTTTATTCATCGTTAACTTTACACAATTTTGCACACACACACAAAAAAAAAAACTGCCTGAAATTTCTTTTTTACGTAATGACAGACTGAAAGGTTAAACATCGTTTCTGAGTATGTCTGGGGGTATTCAGTGAAGCTCTCTATATGCACGTACATGCAATAATTGCAGATCCATCACACTATTAAGACAAAATTGTGTACTGTCTACCTGGGATGCTCCTTCCAAGAATCCATCAATGCTAAATGTGCTGTCGTAGTAAATTCGAATTAGCTTGGCGAACCACCAATTTCGGAAAGCGCGAACAGGACTGGGCCATATGATCTCCGGAAAGTCCATTAGACTTAGATTGCGCCTTCTTTTCCCGTGGGGGCCGTTGTCGTGAGTGCTTCTTCGAGCCCCGATCGGCGCCAACAAGAATCCCGGGGTCCGACGACAGAAAGAAGTCGAAGATTTGCTTCGGAAACGACTCTCGGAACTCATCAATCTAAAGAGACCAGAAGCGTACTTACTGATCCTATGACACTGCCTACACTTATACATACTGCAGTACAAGCTAAATAATTTGAAGTAGAAGAAGAAGGAAAAAAAAAAGCTTCAGGAGAAACTCTTATGGATGAAGGATTTCAAGGATGTAGCATTCCCGCAAGCTGCCATGTGTGCCTAACCTTTAAACACTGAAGAGTTCCTTTGGGCCTGGAGGGGACCATCAATAATTTGAAATGTAAAAAAAAAAAAAAACACACCACCACCACCACCCCAGATATAAAATGCTTACTAATATACAGATATAAACCAGTTATTTCAGTAATAAAATGTTTTAATATTATACCACATTTTTTTCAAACCAATTATTTATTTTGTAGCCTTGTTTTTTTTTGTTTCAAGTAATAGTTTGGTTAGAATTAAAAAGCGCTCCCCTAGAACAACATGGAAGACGAAGTCGAGAACAAGTGCCGTGGTACAGCACCAAAGAAAATTAAAGTTCCCATTCTGCACAATGCATCAAACAAGACGTTTTTAGAGGAAATTTACCCGAAGGTAAGAGTCTAGTTTAGTCACACCGACAGTTAAAGTCACGTATTATATCTGTAGAGGGACAAGGTTAGAATTTTACTTATAAAAAAGGTAAGATTAGAAAACGGACCACCAGATATCCAATCAGTTCCAAAATTTACACTTCTGGTCTTTAATTGTTTACTTTCTTTTTAAAATCTCGTATTTAAGCAAATAGTGAAACCATCAAATTCTGCTATTAGAAATAGTAATCTGAAAATTCGTCTATAGAATTAATTATCTCCCTTTGAACTATTAGGTCGTGTTAAATTAATTATCTCCCTTTGAACTATTAGGTCGTGTTACTGTTATCCTACACTGTGGATGTATAAATTTCAAAAAAAGAATAATTAGCAAATCAAAGGGGGGCATCAGAATATGACTCCATGTAGGAAAGGATGTTTGTTGTTGTTTCTGTTTTTCAAGAGAAATCCTGTGGTTTTAAAAGGACTTGATATTGGGCCATGCATCTGTAAGTGGACCGTGGACTACCTTTCCAGTCAGACAGACGAGCAAGAAGTGAAGATCCATGTGTGCCCAGAAACTCAGATGGACTTTATTTCGAAAAACTTTTACTATAGGTATGAAAATGAACCAGATACTACTGAATACCTGTCAAATATTGTTTCGTTTATCTTGAGTGAATATTCTTTTTAGTTTGTTTATGGTGCAATTATGTGCAGCCAAATAAAACGAATTTTTTGCATCCGCATGATCGCACCAAGGACCAGGTTATTTGAAGAATGCAGTCATTTTTCTTATTTTTTAAAAAAAAATTGCCAAATGGTACTGCAATGGATAGCGAGTAATATCATCCTTCAACCATTTGTGATTTTTCTTGTGCCTTTTTTCTATAAAGAGTAAAAAAAAGACTGTTAGCAATTTATTTTCCAACACTGAAAATATCAGGAAATCATGCAAAAACTCGGTAATGGTCAGCTTTTCGGCATAAATCATTTTTGAGAATTGCATTTTAAAAATCGTCAACAAAACAAAAATGAAGCAACATTTGTGTGCAGACCTGGTAATAACATTTCTCTAAGATTTGTTTATTTGGTGCTAAATAGCATTTTTTACTTTTTTTTTTTTACATTTTAGAAAAGGTGATATTAAAAAAATACTTTTTGTTGTTTATTTCTATGTCTATTATAGAACATTGCCTTTCACAGAATTGGTGAAAAGGGCTTCAAGAGATGTAAATGAAAATTTCTTTATTTCACAGGTAGGTAGTGACAATAATGATGGTGTTTGTAAAAGAAAAAAAAAGGAAAATAGTTTTCCATAGCAACTTAAGTCTTTAGTGGGGCCCACTGGTGATTAGACGACTGGGCTACCAAAGCTAAGGCCACTGCTGGCTAGGTATGATGCACCTTTCTAGTTTGTACTTTTTCATCAACCATGGTGTGGATTTCTTCCCACACGCTATAAATAAATTATTCTAGTAAAGATTTCCCTACTCTTTTATGATCTCTGCAGATAATCATGGTTTTATGCTCCTTTGCAAGGTTGTCTCTCTTCTACTGGTGAACAAAAAAAAAAAAAACTTTTAAAAAAAATATCAGATCATCTGACTGTCAGAGAGAGAGAGAGTGTGTGTGTGTGTGTTGAGCTAGCTGGATATTTCAACTTTAAACGTGATTTAATTTAAAATGACTTCATTATTTCCTAGTAACTGTCATTTACTGTTACCAATTGGTTAAGCAAGGACTACACCAAAAAATTATGCAAACAAAACTAGGATATCTGAGTTTTGCCTCCATAATGTAGTTGGGCTAACTTAATGAACACAGTATTAAATTCTTATTTCTTCAAACCATATACCTGTTTTTAATGCATCTATTGCATTACATTGAATGGCTTTATCAAGCAGACTTTCTTATATTATACTATATTACTAAAAAAAATTATTCGCAAATGTCCGGCTTATTTTATGATGCTTAAAAAATTTTTAAACCTGAGAGCTCAAAATAATTTTTAGAAATTGAGATGTCTGTTTCTTTCTTAGCTTTAACATTGTCTAATCTAGATTCCTATGTAATTTTCAGTATGCCAGAAACTATACTCAACTTCTATATGAATTGAATACTCTTGAACCTTGTTAGTGTAAGTTTCAACTTTTTTACTCTTAGTGACTAAATATTTTGAGACTAGAAAATCTGGGAACACTGCTGTAAAAGAGAATTTCCCTGTTGTATGTAGGTTTCTAGGTAAACTGTAAAACATCTGTTATTGAATAAAATCCTAATGTAAAACTTCCAGGATGAAAAATACTATCTACGTTCACTTGGTGGAGACCCCCGGAAAGATGTTGCAGACATCTTTAAGCAATTTCCATGTTTGGCAGGGGACATAAAGATACCAGAATTTTTTGACCAAAAAAGATTTTTTTCTAGTGTGTTCAGGATTGCATCGAAGTCAACCCAGTTGTGGACACACTACGATGTAAGTAAAATAGCCCTTCTTACCTGCAGAACATTTCTGGCTTTCTGTTGACTGAAATATGAACTCCTATATCTTCTTCAGAATCAGATCAAAATTTTTAAAAAGCTAACTTTTTTGGTACTATAAGTGTACTCATCTTCCTTTGGTTTCCTGATTCTACTACATATGATGAGTATACTTGTCCACTTTTGCTTTCTGGATTGTACCATACAAGGACATCAAAATGTTTTAGGACCAACTTTCATGTGAGCAAATTGTGCAGAGAAGTTAGTTTTAATTATGATCCCCTTTGAAATAACCCTCTTGAACTTGTGATATACTTTTAGCACTTGTGAAGAGCCTGAAACATTGGCCATAAACATTTCTTGGCAGTGCCCTTCAGCATGTTAGTCACAACGAACTGGAGAGCATTGGTGTCTGCAAAACAGTAGCCTTTCAGAAGACACCTCATGCTGGGAAACAACATAAAATCACAAGATGCAAGGTCCAGTGAGTATTGATGATGAAAGTTAACTTCATGATTGATTCGAAATTTGTGGATGAGAAGTGATTTTTGACACAGGGATCTACTTGCACTTTGTGAACAAGTCAGGGTGTTTGCAATCACACAAATTGATGAGATGAGTTAGGACATTTTTGTAAAAGAATACTGACTGACTGTCTTTGGGAAAGAAACTTGTATTGAACAATGCTCTTGACATCAAAGAACATGACAAGCATCAACATTCTATGAGACTTGTCAGTTCATTTCTTTGGCCAGACTTTCTAACAGTACTCTGGCCTATCTTCTTGGGATCATACACTCATGTTTTATAGCATGTGATAATTTGGTCCAAAATAGTTGGATTGTTATCTGCAGCCATTTTCCATTTTCTGGACATGTCAAGTCATCACTGCTTCTGCTCATCTGATAATGTCTTTGGAACAAAACATGCAGACACATGATTCATTTTGAAATCTTCTGTAAATCTTTCCTGACAGGAACTATATGAGATGCTCAACATCACAGCTATGGTACTGATTTTTTGGCAGCAGTCACTGCAGACACAGACAAGCTTTGAGAGGACTTGCACAATTACTTCATTGCAGCTTATCAATGGGCATCTACTACATTCATCATTAATGGATTCACATTTCACATGAAATTGCTTGTGCCACTCACATGCACACAAGACTTGGTCAGAACATTCAGTCCACAGGCTGCACGTAACACCACCAGCACTGTGGCAGATTTGCCAGCATTTGTGTAATGCACAATGACAATGCACTGCTTGAAATGATATTTCTAACTTTATTCTAACAACTGATGAGTCGAGTGTAGAGGGCCTCGTTTATATAGTGCTATGTTGTAACACATGCCATCTATGCTATGCCAATGAAATATGCTTGCTATGGCATTGGAGGTGCAATATAAGCAATCATACTGACTATATCCATTGCTGTTCACTTGTATGAGGGATAGAACCTTTTGGTAGGTCCTTATACATTAGTGTACTTGTCCAATTTTTTTCTTTCTGGATTGTACCATACATCATTGTACTTGTTTCTGTTTTACTTTCTGGGTTATGCTACATGTGATGAGTGTGTCTGGCATTTGATAAAGGATTATTAAAATCAAATTTCTATATGCATGGCAAGGTTCTAAATGGTGTATAAAACAATGAGAAACACAAGAGTTAAATATTAAACTGATTAGATTTTAAGATTGATAATGAAGGGTTTTTTTTAAATTTTGTACTGTTTAGTAGACAGGATTGTCATGAAAATAAAAAAAAAAAAAATATTTGTAAAATTGATGGCCCCATCTGGGGTTTTAGAGTGACAGTTTCACTATTTTGTGAGAGATTTTTTTGGCTTCATTTTTAGTGCACCCCATTTAAAAGATTTTTTCTTTAATGCAGGCAGCATGGGTTTTATTAACTTGTTTTTATATCTGGTCAAATGCTTCGTCTGTGATTTAATTCACTTATTCTAAAAAAAAACAGTCTGATAATCTATTTTACTCTTAAACACCCTCAGATGTGGCATCCATAATGCATGCTAGTATGAGAGGATAATGAAGTTTTAATTGCACTTATACTTAATCTCCCATCTTTAGCAAGTTTTTAGAAAAACATCTTTTAAATTTCCCTGTCAGACATTTACAGGTTGCATTATTTAGTTAAGGAAATTTCCCATCTTCCAAAAAATACAGATCTGGTATATCTTTTGTGTTTATTGAAGGTGATGGATAATATATTGATGCAGATTGTTGGAAAGAAGCGTGTGGTTTTGTTTCCTCCTATGGAAGCTAACAGTTTATATCTCAAAGGTAGGTTATATTTTGTAATAGTCAGTAAATTTCAGTAATTTTCTGAGCTCAGCAACAAAATTTTTTTCATATATCATTGCATTTAGCATTTGTAAAGCTTAACATGCTCATCAGTCAAAGGGTAATAACTCTGGAAAGGACCCATCAAATCTATATTAGGAAAAAGGAAGTCAGCCTATTCAGAGGTAAACAAAGATTCTAGGTCATTTACTGCAATGTCAGCTAGTAAAATGTATACATTTTCTGAAATTCTGCATTCCTGCTTGGTTTTGTGAGTGAGAAGTTGAAAATGAAAAAAACAAAACAAAAAAGATTCTATTATTCCAGTTGAACTACTAATAACTTTTCAAGGGGTCTTCTAGTGTTCGAAAAGGTCTGATGCAATGTCATAGGAAAATTTTGTTATCTATGTTACTTTTGTAAGTTTTTTGGTGAAGATATCAAATTATGTGATCCACAAAATTTCAGAAATTAAGGGTAATGCCTAGAAAACAGAAAGTAATTAAAAAAATGTGAAAAATTCCTACTGCATTGGATTTAAGTAAATTTTTTTCTTAAATTACCCTGATGAAAAGATAAGAAGAAAATGGGGAGATTTTTCACATATTTGATGATTACTCAAAATTACCATGCCAACTATACAAATAAAATGTTGTGAACTTTCATATTGCAGGTTGAATATTAAGTATATAATATAACTTTTCTTTAAGATGTTTCAAATGCCAGGTTTGAGTATTTTTTGAGAAGACCTATTAGCATATTTTGTTATTTGCACCATTACAGTATTTTGCTATATGATCAGACACTTTTATAAATTTTCTCCAGCTGTAAATTCAGCATTTCAAAAATGTTTGGTTTAATTTTGACATATTACTAAATAGATATCAGGAAGAAGAAAGAAATAAGAGTTGCAACTTGAATTTGGTGGAAGTTAATGTAACAAGAAATAAAAAAAGAAAATATTTTCAGAAGCTTTTCAAAAGATTTTAAGAGCAACTGTTTCATTTTTATTCTTTCACATTGTTATCCCTTTAATTCTGTAATTGAGAGGAGGCTGTATGCCATCATAGCTTATGCAACACTGCCAGGGAAAAGAAAAGACAAATGAGAAGAAACATCTTGTTTGTAGTTGCATTGAAATTCATTAAATAATTTCAAGGGAAAATGACAGCTACTAAAGCTTACTTAAACACCAGAGTTTTGTAAAAAAAAAAAAAAAAATCTCTGTAGAATATTTTAATACAAAGACTGAAGAGTAGGAACTAATGTTTCAAAGTCCCAAGATAGAAGAGCTGACAGGCAACTGTACATACTGTGTACAAATTTCATATCTGATGTCAGTAATTAAGCGATCAGTTTAATTGACAGTAGATCACATCTAGCAGTTTTGTATTAACTACATGAATTAGTATGTAGTAAATTCAATTATCCAACTAACTTTGATACATAATCACACTGATGGCTTTAATTGTGGATTTGCCAATAAAATATCACATTATCATATACCTCATATATGATGTGTATGTTTGTGTGTGTGTATATATATATATATATATATATATTATATATATATATATATATAAATTTATTTATGCATATAACTACATGCACATTAGCATAGGACTGTTAGAAAATATTTATGATAGAATGCGTGACTTTAGTACATCCATGACAACTGTGTCCATCTTCCTTTCTCCCCTATAATCTGTCAGGATAAGATGGCTTCCACCCTGACAGAGTCAGAAATGATGGGCTTTATTGCAATACAGGGTGAACACCAAGGTGATAAACTGTATCGTTAAATTTGTGTGAGCATTGCACTTATATCGCTGTTTTACTGAATTCCTTAAGTGAACACACCAATCATTTTGTTTGACTGAAAAAAAATATTTAGTGATCCGGTTAAAATTCCTTATCCCAGTTGGCTAACTTTGTTCATCTTATTGTTATTTTTGGTGATAACCTTGAAAATGATTAAATTACGAAACTGCTGTGTAAAAATGCAGTTTATTATGTCAGCAATATGTAACTACATTATGAAGTATGTTTTAAATACCCTTGACTACAGGAGACTACCTTGACAATTTGTAAGACTTGTCATTTTTTTTTTTTTTAATTATCTTTCAAATACTCTAAAAATAAGTTATCAAAAACCCAGTGTTAAATATTTAATTTCATTATTTGAGTTTTGGAGAATTTTACACTAAAAACTGGTCTGGGCCACCTCTCTACTGTTTCAGGAGACAAGTCCAAGGTCCTGGATATAGATCACCCCGATTTGGAAAAGTTTCCATTGTTTACTTCTGCTTCAAGACATGAATGTGTTCTAGACCCAGGAGATGTGTTGTTCATTCCTGGTAAGTTCCAGTTTTCAGTCACAAGTTACAGCTATTTACAGAAGGGTCAGCTTATCTAAAGTCCCCTGTGCCCAGTACACGTTTAAATGCCTTAATTGAGATACACCGAATAGCTAAATCAGGCACTCAACACACTTACTTAAGACACTTCTCTGCACAGAAATTCTTTTTTTGTATTTCATGTTCTCAGGTTACAGGCAGTCATAAGAAACTTTAAGCATCAATAATCTAGGAGCAAGAAATAATGAAAAACAAAAGAAAAATCTAAAACTTCTCTGCCTGTTTCTTACCTTTTAAAATTATTTCTAATTACCACTCGAAATGATCTTCGATATGCAAAAATAGGATGTTTAATTTTTTGATAACTGTTCAGAATAATTAAAATCCATCCATCTATTCTCTAACTCATTCTGGTGAAATTCCTTTGCACCCGTTCAAAAACAGTCAAGATTTCTAACAAGATATGATGAAGACAACAAGCCTGGACTGCATTTTCTAGTTAATATTTAACCAAAAGTTTAAATAAAGGAATATCAACCTCAGGTGTCCTTATTTTGATAGATGTAATTGTTTTGTTTACCATCTATCTTTAATATTTACCATGATTCTGGTTATATTGGTGGCTGCGCTGAGATCATTTGTCATCACTCCTTTTTATGAAGTCTGTGTTCAAGTTGTAAAAATTTTCCTGATTAGTAGTAACCCATATTTAGTAGATTGTGGTTTTAAGTCTATTGTGTGTTTGATATTGAATCTTTACTAAAATATATTAACCTGATCACTGAATTTAAAATGCTAGATAGAAAGAGAGAGACAAAAAAAAATATTATACTTTCAGTATTGGAAAGAATTGTGGAAAGAAAAATGCATGCACATGCACATGCACACACACAGGATATGCACAAATAATAAGTAATTAATGCCACCTTTTAATATTCATATAGTTTATCAATGTACTACTGTGGAATGTTGTTCCAACTACTGGTTGTCATTTGACTTTCTTAGTAGCCATACAACACCACATAGTTTTGATGATGTTATTATCAAACTTTGTGCAGACCATGGCATCTTTATGAGTGTTCCTTCAGTGTCTTTATGTTACAGATAGTATTTTTCCCCATATTAGCTGTATGTTTGGAGTCACTGTCATTATCATGTTGGAAGATGAATTCCCAACCAATGACATTGTCTTTCTGTAGAAATGGCATAATGGACGAGAGCCTGCATGTACATGTTGGCAGTCAGTATACATTTGATTTTATGCAAATCTCTGACATCCTTGGCTGACATGTGGCTCCATGCTTCACTGTGCTGCTATATACTGACTGTTATACCACTCCCTGGTCTACTTTTGGAAAAACTATTATTATTGGCAAACTGTTCACACGTGTTTTCATCTGTAAAGAGCACTTTTTTCAGGTTTGGGTTTTATTTCTGCTGCCGATTTCAGCTTTGCCATTTGGTTGCCTCTTCTTCAGCAAACATAAACCACTTCACACTTTTTTACGTGTTACCATCTTTGAAAAAGTGTCAACACCCATACTTACAGTTAGTCATTCACAAGATCTCTACTGGCTTGTTACAATCATGTAGAGAACATACTCTGAGGTACTTAACATCCCTTTTGAAAAGTTTGGGCTTTTTTGCTTAATTGTGTTTATTGTCAACAGTACCAGTTTTACATATTTCCTTCCCAGGAACCATAATATTCACCACACTTCAATGATATCACTGCCTTTACTGTTATAGCCTCCTATAGGTGTGGCACTCTCTGCTTGTTTGTACGACAACCTACTACAGTGTACTATATCAACACATCACTGTACTATGGAGTATTTCATATGTACACAAGAGATGTGATTCTGTCACTTGTTATTTACATTTTACACCTAGTTTTTCCTGTTTTCACAATTATTTCCAATACTGTATGCACACACGCACACACGCACATTCTTTGATATTTACTTATTATAATTCTGTTTGCCTTATTTTGTACAGTAGTAAGAAATTTGGTAGGCTTTTAAATGGACACCTGGTTCATTTTAAATTTCTAGTTTCAGATCATGACATATTTAATGACCCTGACCTCTTGTATTTTTGCAGCTCTCTGGTTCCACAATGTGATTTCTCATGACTTTAGTGTAGCTGTCAATGTTTTCTGGAGACATCTTGATTTAACATCATATGATACAAGAGATCCATATGGTAATAAGGATCCATTGCCTGCGTCTCGTGCATTTCAGATCTTAGACCGAGCTGTCAAAGTTCTGGAGGAACTCCCCCCAGTGTACAGAGATTTTTATGGGAGGAGAATGATCTCCAGAATACAGGAGAAAACTCACTGTACTGATCCTCCTTAAACTGCTGATTTTTTGTAGTTTTGACTATTAAAATTTGTTTATTTTATATTATATAATATATTTTTTGTGTAATACTGAAAAAAAGTTAGAGAACACTCTAATTTTTGCCCACTAATGTGTTCTAGCAATAGGTGTGTTACTTATAAATATTTTTTCACTGAACAAAATAGTACAGATATATCCCATGTCACTCAAGCCAGAATTAACCTGATTTGATGTTTGCTGAGTCATATCATTAGTATACATGCCAGGTAAGATTTCTGTAGCTTGCATATTTTCTTTATAGAAACTCTTGACATCGGTACTATTTCACACAAGTTGAAAGGACATCTTAATGACAAAGAGTCAGTGTTGATGACAGATATTGACATTAGATGGCTAAGTGAGGTTTTAGCTATTTGGAAAGCAGTCAGATAACTTTTGGGAAATCATTCTGTTATGTACAGACTACTACCATGATGTGAGATGACTTAATCTGGAAGAGACATGCTTTTTTTTGGCTATCTATTAACCACAGCAGAAGTCAGCTGCTTGGTGTTTTTTTTCCCCTTAATATCACATTGCATCACTGCCAGTGCTTTCATAGAGGATCTATTGGTCACGGTATAGCCAGATCAGTTTGTAGAAACTGAGAAACATTGCAGATGAAAAGTAGTATAGCCAATCCTTTACACACATTACAGAATGGCATGCATCAAAAGTCAGATAGCATGATGGCTTAGGTTGGTTTCTTCTATCACTACAAGACACTTCTATTTTGCTGACATTAGATGGACTACAATAAGGTACTGGGATAAGATTCTGCATATACTGTTTTTCTCCTGTCTTTAGCTTGGAGCTGGTGCAGTGTTATAGAAGGACTTTGCCAGACCATACCACCACATACCTGTCATCAGTGACCCCCCTGCAATAACACGATGTCATCAGAGGAGGCTGGCCACACACAACCTCCTAGTGGTGTGGCTACCCACAGAATGTTGAGCCATTGACAGTAGTCCTCAAGAACTCTTGTGATCACAGGCAGAGAGCCACACCCATTACTGTTTGCCAGATCTTGTGACTTTGCAAAGTGACCACCCCCCTCATTTTACAGTAATGTGGCACTAGTGTTGATTGCAAATACAAATGACTATTTTTTCAGGGTTTGAATCAAAACATTAAAAGCAAATTTAAAATGTCTAAAATCAAAAAATATAGGTGTTCCCTATTTATACAGCAGTTTAGCATAAAGAAAGAGAATAAATGACAAAGCAAAATTACATTTAACTGTCTACATCAAAATAAATAAACTAATATGTACAGGTGCATCTCAAAAAATTAGAATATCGTGGAAGAGTTCAATATTTTTTGTCAATTATGTCAGAAAGTCAAAATTATATATGTATTCTAGACTCATTACATGTAAACTAAAATGTTTCAAGCATTTTTTAATTTTAATTTTGATAATTATGGCCTAGAGCTAAAAAAAATAGAAAAAAACGCATCTCAAAATATTAGAATATTCCATTTCGAGTTTGAATAAATCACTATTTATGCAGTATAAATACCATGAATCTCTCAGTCTGGTTCAGTACACACAACCACAATCATGGGGAAGACTGCTGATGTGTCCATGAAATGGGCTACAAGTGTTGCACCCCTAGTGTCAAGCCACTCCTGAACCAGATACAACGTCAGAAGTGTCTTACCTGGGCTAGGGAGAAAAAGAACTGGACCGTTGCTCAGTGGTCCAAAGTCCTCTTTTCAGATGAAAGTAAATTTTGCATTTCATTTGGAAATCAAAGTCCCACAGTCTGGAGAAAGAATGGAGAGGCACAGAATCCAAGTTGCTTGAAGTCCAGTGTGAAGTTTCCATAGTCAGTGATTATTTGGGGTGCCATGTCATCTGCTGGTGTTGGTCCACTGTGTTTTATCAAGTCCAAAGTCAACACAGCCATCTACTATATTTTAGAGCACTTCATGCTTCCGTCTGCTGACAAGCTTTATGGAGATGCTGATTTCCTTTTACAGCAGGACTTGGCACCTGCCCAAAGTGTCAAAACTACTAGTAACTGGTTTGCTGACCATGGTATTACTGTGCTTGATTGGCCAGCCAACTCACCTGACCTGAACCCCATAGATTTTCTATGGGGTATTGTCAAGAGGAAGATGAGACATCAGACCCCACAATACAGACGAGCTGAAGGCCGCTATCAAAACAACCTGGGCTTCCATAACACCTCAGCAGTGCCACAGGCTGATTGCCTCCATGCCACGCTGCATTGATGCAGTGATTCATGCAAAAGGAGCCCCAACCAAGTATAGAGTGCATAAATGAACATACTTTTCAGGAGTTCGACATTTTAATATAATAAATCCTTTTTTTAATTTTATTGTTCTTATGAAATATTCTAATATTTTGAGATGCATTTTTTCTATTTTTTTTTAGCTGTAGGCCATAATTATCAAAATTAAAATTAAAAAAATGCTTAAAACATTTTAGTTTACATGTAATGAGTCTAGAATATATACAATTTTCACTTTCTGAAATAACTGACAAAAAATATTGAACTCTTCCACGATATTCTAATTTTTTTGAGATGCACCTGAACATATATATATAATATCATGCTTTCTGTAATCTGGGCATTCAAGTTTCCTTTCATATTTAGACATAGAACTCTATTAGGTATTTTCCAGCTAAGGCAGGAACATGCTTCCTGTGAGGGAAAATTGTTTATTAAGAAAGAAAAAGATTTTGTGAATAGATTCTCAAAAAATGTACTAATGTATAACATCAGAGTTTTCTCTGAAAAATAACATTTTCCTTAAAAGAAAGAAAAGATACCATAAACTGAGCTGAGGCAAAACCACTTTTCTAGCTTAGAAGTTTCTTTTCTTGTTGGCTTTAGCATCCAGGACATAAGTGGTTGCCTTTTTGTACCTCTTGAACAAATTAATTAATTAACAGTAGACAGCAGAATATCCAGTGCCTTTGAGATTTCCTGCTGGCTTCTATCAATGTGCTACTGCCTGAATACACTGATCAAAACAATTGCATTATAAATTGTGCAAATGTTTTGAATACTCAGAGCTCTTTTTTTGCAAAATTTAAACATCATTTTATGCATTTGGCAATGTCATAATGACAACAAATAGTCATTGGCTACAAACCCTAAAATCACATGATCTTTAGTAGCATGTATAACTAACTACCTCTGTCCTGCGCTACTTCATTGCATCTGCATTCCATATTGTCTGTTCACTAGGTATCTGATGCAGTTTTGTGATATTGTGTTCCACTCTTCTGATATACAGTTCTGGAATGATTCCAGGAGCATATGCTCACTGTTTGAGAGCTCATTCCAGAATTGTTCAATAGAGGAATGAGCAATACCTTTTTTGGTTTATTATTATTGTTCAAGAAGATGGACTGATTACTATGACTTTGTACAAATGATATAACAACAGGTCTGGTGATTTCATTCAGGTAACACTGACATGTAGGGATTCCATCAAAGATGATCAATTCACTTTTTTGGTCCTGTGACATAGTACCTACCCAAGACTAGAAGAAGCCACCCCCAAAACTCTTTCTATGTGGGTTGGTTTTTCCAAATGAACAACCATCAGCAAAGTAAAGGTTGAATTTACTCTCATCAAATAAGAAAACCTGGCTCAAGTCTGCATAGTGCAGATGAGTCCTAACTACCCCCACTCATATTACAGTATGTTGGTGCTAAGGTTTTGTGAAATACTGGAAGTTTAGCATGTAGATTATCTGAAAGATATCCATTTTATACAGTCTGGTCAGAGATACAGGTCTCACTAACCTGCTACATTGTTGAAACATTGCAGTTATTTTCAACCAGATAAATTCAAAATTGGTTTTACAGTGTTACGTTAAGTTCAGCAACTCCATCTGTCTGTTTACTTTAGGATCATGTAAATATGTGTCAGGTTTTATGCCCAATATGACCTTTGTTATGTAAAGTTGGAATCACCTGACTGGTGTAACTTGGTGCATCTCACCCAGAGAAAGAGCAACAGGTATCGTTTAAAGCATTGAAATAGTCACATGACTCAAGCCTTGGGTTGACAGGATTAAATGATAACTTGTACAATGGCCAAGGCAACTATAAATAATCATACAAGAGGTCTTGTACAAAATATGCCTATATTGTTTTTTTTTTCAGTGTATGTGTCTCCTTTCAAAGTCAAATTCTCATTAACCTTTTTGTGGTGTGTGTAGGCAGACAGGCTTCTTTTGGCCTTTACCTCTTTCTATAGCTTGCAATCATGTGCTTATCATGTGACTGGAATGGCCTAGTTTCATGAGGGGGTGATTGATTTATGTCAGATTTTTGGGTCTATATTTTCATTTCTCAAAAGGATGTCAAGAAAAATGTAATGGTGGATGATCTTTAAAACTGAAGAATAACATTCACTAGTAAAGGTGTGATATATGTGTAGTTTTAAATGATGATTATAAAGATTTACATAGGTAAGGTGTACATGCAGTCTGGAGTGGAAAAAAATCTATGCTAAAAACCAAACCTACATTAGTACAGATAATTCAAATTCACTAAATAATCTACAACTTTTTAAATTTAAAAACCTTTTCTAATTTTTAATTTTTCTTTTAAAATTATTATATATTTTTATTAGTTTATTTAATGGCCTGCCTTATATCTTATTGTTTAAAATGATTTTTTTGTGTAATTCATTATGAGAAGACAGTTTCCTTATCTTATTTACCAGATAAGGGAGGAAGTAAAACACAATTTAGGTTTTAATAATTAATTTTCATATTTTGTGATAAAAATATAACTAAACCCTTAAAAATGAAATCATGATTGGTGCTGAGTCATAGTTGACAATAGCCACTTGCAAAGTGAGAGTAGTACTGCTCAGTGAACTATTTAAGGTGGAGATAGTTCGAGCTGCCACCCTCCACTAGTACCCAAATATTTGAGACTGTAGCAGCTGAAAAGGCACAGGATACAGTTTCAAGTCGTGCCCAGGCAGAAGCGTAGCAAGGGTTCTCAGCGCCTGGGGGAAAAGACCCTTTTGGCGCCCCACCTCTGAAATGTTTTGATTATTTGTTTGTGACTCATTACCCACTTAATGACAATCACACAGAATTAATCACCGTCTCATAAAGAGCTAATTTGAAGTCACAATATGATATCTCACGATATCACAAATGTAAACCTGTAACTGAGGTATCGCTTACTAGGTTTACTTACATAATTTGTTAAATTGTAAACCATTTTGATATTTATTTCATCCAGCATCATTCAAAGTCACACAGCTAGAGTAATCTTTCAGCATGCAGAATGCAGTCACTTGTGGTGTACATGTATTACAAAACAGATTGATGAAATACTACTAATGTTTACAAATAAATGTTATTAGTTTACAAAACTGTGCATATACTTGACCAGATCTTGTACAGGTAGCATTCTGGTATTCATTGTTACATTATATATGAACCTTTCGTGCTTTTACTGCTGCAAATGAATCAATCAAACTATCAAAATTTAAGGTATTGAGTACGTCTTTTTCAATACTTAATATCGCCAAGTTACTCAGATGTTCTTGAGTCATTGAAGTTCTCGAGTATGTCATAGTTAATTTCAGCTTGCTGAAAGACCTCTCACAACTAGCAATAGAAACCCCAATTGTTAACAAAATCTGCAATGCAATTCTTAAATTTGGGAAAACAATCTTCACCATATGAAATTATAAATGTTAGGTACCTGGATTCTATAATCTGCATTTAAATTCCCTGGATTACAAACGTGGTTTTGTAACAGTTATGTCCCTTACTCCAGCAAACTGTATCGAGTGGTTGAATATGCGTTTCCCTAATTTTGCAATTAATTTCACGGACGGAGGTGGCTAGTTATTGATTGACATTATAATTTATAGGCCAGAGGAAATTTTGCGCCCCTTCAGATCTGTGTCAGGGGGGGGGGCGACTGCTACCCCGTCGCGCCCACCCCTGCTACGCCTCTGTGCCCAGGACTAGAGAGTTTACAAGCACCCTGTTTACCCTTGCAGAAGGACTGGCACAGAAGAGGGGGGAGGGGAGAGTACTAGGAGTGTCAGTTAATTTTTAAAAAAAAAATACATTGGTAGACGTTTCTTAATTTTGGGGAAAGGGATTTCTAACAGCTCCCTGCCTTACAGAGTACAATAATGTCTAATTATCATGGTTTTATTTTTATCACTTCAGATTTTTATGTTAATACTTTTTTTTTGTTGAACTCATATTTGAATTAATAACAAAGACATGCAAAGCTCCTTTTGACATCTGGGCCAAAACCATATTTGTACACAATAATTAATAATTAGTAAAGAAAAAAAAATAAATAGTCTTTTGTTAATATCCTAAACTTAAATAATGTAACATACTGTTATAGCTTGTGAAACATGTATACAAGATTCAACGTATGAGCTTTTAACCAAAATGAAACATGCAACGTTTTATAGTACAGCTTCACTTCATTTGATGCCTGGGATATTCACCCAGCTTTTCCTTCCTCTACTTCTGAAAAAATAAAAAAAAAAGCCGTTTAGAATAGTGTTTTTTCCTTTCTTCTATTCTACCTGTTCTATTGCATTTCTTAAATGACTGCTGATGTATTAGAATTTATAAAGAGACAAGCCAGGATTTTTTTTCAGGTAAACTTACCACAGATACAGATAATATGTGGAAATTTAAATCTCTCTTTGTGGGGTCTAAGGGAGATAACTCTACCCATTATTAAGTAAGATACAGCGGGGGGGGGGAAGATGACTAGAACATAGCTTTAAGTTTACCAAATTTTTTTTTGGCTTTATCTCAATTGATTTTTTAATGTCTAGCATATGTACAGTAGAAATGACCAACCTTTCTTCCTTGTGTTCATTTTTAGCCAATACAAGAAGGGAGGAAGCAGTTGGTCTTATACTAGGGATGAGCATCGAAATGAAAGCTGGTCAAATACCATTATGGCATTGCTATTTCAGCCAGGTTTCATTTGAACACACACCCAGTACAAGACCCTTTAACATTTCCCTGATAACCACATCACTTCTGCAATTAAAGTTTTCTTTTCGGTTTTATTACTTTTTGTAAACAATGGTGTAGGCAACATCGAAATGGCATAGTTTTGGAAAGATTAAGGTAATGTACAAGTAAAAAGATTTTATGTTTTAAAAGCTATGTTCTCGTGTACATCTTCGTCACTGCAGGCAGTTCTAATTAGCCTTTCGGAAAGAAAAGAAAAAGAGGGAGAGACTTTTTCGTCAAGAGCATTTAAAGGAAAGGAGCGGCGTGTTTTTCCTTAATCATGAACGAATGACGGAATTACCCGATTGCACGCCTCTCACGGAAAAGGCCGAATGGACACCCGTAGAGGACGCCACCAAATTACCCAGAGTGCAATGGTGAAGTGGAATTGTCAGTGGACGAGGGCGTCAAGATACGGGAAGGAAGGAGAGAAGGAGGGAGGTAGAGGCGGGTAGGTCCATTCGCTTACATTTATCCTTTGGTTGAATCCGTGTTCGGAGAGTTAGTAGCTCGCGAAATGGCTTATCTGTCTGCATCAATAAATATTTTTTTTTTTTTTTTTTTAAATGCAATAATAAGAGGAGGAGGAGGAGGAGGAGGAACAACAACAACAACACAACAACCCTCCTCTCCTCCTCCTCCTCGTGGTAAGAACAGTGTTTCTCTCCTAGAAGCTCTGCCGTCGTCAGGAGTCGGGGCTTTGGCTGGCGGCGGCGGAGTGGGTTCTCATCGGCAAGGAAAGGAGGGAGTATTTGCTCAGCTGAATAACCCGCACTGGTGTCAGACGGTGTGGGGGGGGGGATGCGCCTTTGTTTTGCTCCTCTGTGCTGGAGGCTCACGCAGAGGACTGACCGCCTCTCTCGGCCCTCACTCCAGCCCGAGTGTGAGTGAGAGAGAGAGAGAGCATCTGCGGTGAGGGCGAAGTTTTTAAACCGACTCGGCGGCTGGAAAGTCCCGCCTGGGCGAGGGTGCCATCGGCGGACCCGTGTGGCAGCAGCTTCTCCCCCCTCGGTCGGATCGTCTGCGAACGTTCATGTCCGCTTTCTTCTGGTTGGTGCTGCTGCTGCTGGGCCCTCGGGCTGGGACCCGACATTTTGCGAGGCCTGTGGAATGGCGCCAGCGGACGATGAAAGTTGAGAGGTCCGAGTTTGGCCAAGCCCAGCCCCCCCCCCCCGGGTTGGTTGTGGTTGCTGCTTTTAGATAACAAACAAATACGTATTAGCCTAACTGGTAACTCGTCGGCATTCGTCAGCCAGCCAGCCAGCCAGCCCTTTAATGCAAGATCAAGGCGACAAACATCAGAAAATAGCTGAAAAGGGATGAAAAGCACTAAACCGTGCATGTTTCCAATACCTCACAGCCTAGGGGCGCATTTACTCGTAATAATAATACATATATATATATCATCTGGCACACAAACTAGAAAAACCGTTAAGACGAATATACTATATATATCATATATTTAAAATGATTTAATAATGGAGTTCTAGTGTGGGTGGACTTTCACTCAGTGCACGGTCCCTCTTCTCGTAACTAGGATAGGGATCCACAATCCCCATAACCAGAGAAGCACATTATGACAGTATTATATGTAAATGATAATGTAGAAATTGCTATCTGTAATGGTGCTTATTGGAAGATTGTTCAACCCATTTGTTTTCTAAAACCACCAGCACTTTTTTGGAAGCTGTTACAAAACAGTTAATTTTAGTAGCTTGGTGTATGTCAAGCTGGCAATGAGAATGTTTCGCACAAGTTCTTAAGTTAATTTTTAAAAAATAACAACAAAAAATCTGGTTGAAATAGAATTAATACCCTTAGTGTCATATTAGTGATCTTGAGTATTGTCGAATCGGCATAGAAGCATTCCTCCCTCAAATCATGTTATTTATCTTATATGCAGCAAGTTCAAGCGCAATGGATGTAAAGTAGAAATATCTAGATTGTATTATGGAAGACAGCACATAAAAAGCCAGCTCATAATTTCTGGAGTTGCAAAGAAAACAGGCAGTCCAGTGGTAGACTGCGATACCATTACAGTTGAGGGCCCACCTCTGCGTCTGATTCTCTTGACATACCTCATGGGTTCTTCTCATTTGTCGTCTTCTGTTGGATGTCTGGATTTCTTCCTCACATCTAACTAAAACTGAAGAGTTCTAATAGGAACCTCTGCAAATGCTGTGGTGGGACTGGACAACTCATGAGAGGGTCTACCAGTACCAAAGAAAGCAAGGCTGCTCATTACTGTTTTAACATGATTTGTGAGTTTCACTAATGAACTACTGAAAATAATTTAGTCTTACAAAAATGTACATTTACCAGTCTAACTTGTAAAATGGACAACTTAGCTCCCTTCTCTTTCAAGTATTATCTGATTCCGGTTAGATTTATCAAGTTTAAAAATGTCTTTTTTAAATATTAATGTTGACAGGGATGACCTTCAGAACCAGAACTTAAATCCTAACTGGCTTTTTCAAATTGTTTATTAAAATCATATGAAAAATAAATTTGAAAAGTTTATTATTATTATTATTTTTTTTTTTTTAGTTTTTAAACAAAAAAGTTTGTTTTAATTTTACTTTTTGGAATAAATTGATAGACTCCTGGCAGATTGCATGTATCTATGTCATTAAACGTTGGCCCTGTGAGGCCACTCACAGAATTGGTCAGCTGCTTTCATGAGAAATTTGCATTGCATCCAGCATATAGCTAGAATTTGTCTTGGTGTTTGAAATATTCCAGATTCCTACCTTTCCCCCCCCTTTATTTATTTAAATTTTAGTTCAGTTTTTATTTTCCTTCTTTTTTTGAAACTAGATCTTTGACTTGTTATGAAAGAAATATCCTTGAGATTTTTGCTGTTTTTTTAACATATTGAACATGCATGGGACATTAAAATTTCTGGGGTTATTTCCTGTTTTTAATTACAGTAATATCCTTTTTCTTTTATTATTTGTGTTTCCATGTGGAAAAAGAAAGTGGATGAACATCAACTAAATGTGAGGAAAAAAATGGCTACACCGTTGTCTGCTGGTAGACCCAGAGTTCGAATCCCAGTCAGTATCAGCACAGTTTGATGTAACTTCCTGGTTTAGAGTTTTTATTTTTTTTTCTCCAACCAAGCATTCCAGTTTTCTCCCACATCTAAAAATGAAGAGTTCTGGTGGGAACTTTCTGTAGTAGGTGTGCGGTTAACCTTTGTACCTTCTTCCACTTGGTTTAGGAAACTGACACCAGGGCTTTCCTCTGGTGGATGCTGTGTGTGCTGAAGTTGACATGCAGGTTTTAAAAAAAAAAATAGGCCATTTTATATGAAAAAATACAGGGTTTCATTTGAAGCAAACTACCTACAATTATCCCTTTATCTTATATTCATTTATTTTATTGTGTGTGTTGTAGAAAACATAAACAACAAAGAATCAATTGGATTTTTATTGTAAGTCATTACTGCTAAAAATGTCATTAAACCTGCTTGCCACATTTTAAATCAAGGATTGGTTAGGGTTTGTAATATTTCGATAAATGGAGCAGCTCTGAACCATACCAATTCATGTCTGATAAAGAAAGAAAATGAATGTTTTTCTTTTCTTTTAAATAAGATTAATATGTGGAAATATGCATGGCTGTTGAAAATAAACTAATTTGTAGCTTGATTTTCTAATTAGATTTTTGTAGTGCTCTGGGCTTTAAGATGTAATTATTCTTTGCATTTCTTTCTTTATCCAGCAACATCAACACATCAGGAGGTGATTTTGACCACTCATTTGATCTTTGTCCACCTCTACTTTCTGTCAAATTAAGCTCTGTTGTTTGTTTGTTTTCTTATAGAGATAATTGCAGGGACCTTTATCAATCTGTGCACGTAGACATAAATATTTTTGTGCACAAACTTATTTAAGCAGCTTTGTATTTTTTCAAAGTTTATTTGATGTGACTGGCTAAAACTGACTGGAGGGAGTGTGATTTGGTGCCTTCATTGTTTGGTTGGTTGGTTTTCATGAAGCAGGCTAGCTGTAAATTTGTTTTCTTAACTCTCCATATACTACATCAGTCTTTACCTTACTTATATCACCTTAGCCTACAAGTGCTAGTTAATGTTTTGTGTTGAACTGGCTATATATTTAGTCAGATGTAGTTGTAATGCAAAACGCATGTGGGTGGAGTGGTTGACTTGTCTTTAGGTATCATGAGAAAGGTATTGAGTTACAGCTGCTTTAGGCTGGCAGTGTTGAGTAACACAGATATGAAGAGTAGTAGTGTTGTACAGATGGTTTCAATATCTCATAAAAGATACTAACTGTACTTAGGAGTTATCACTTTCTCAGAGTATTTTTAATGTTTAAAACTTTTCTTTAAAGACTCTTTTTTTTTTTTTCTGAATGAATTTATTTAAAGCTCATTTGGAATATATTGCATTCTATTTCTAGGTTCTATCTGTGCCACCTCTGAAAAGTCTCTGGTATGGAGAAAATATGGTTAAGCCAAGAGTTGCTCAACAGATTTATCATTTGAGGAAATAATTGTACAAAAATAGAAAACTACGTAAGGTACAGTGCTTAAGTTCAGCATTCTGGTTCTCTACAGAGATATCTTTTCTCTCCCCCCCTTTTTTTTCTAAACTAAAATTATACAAGTTTATACTTAGCATTGTTGAGCCTTTTAGCTTAAATCTACCTGGATAATTTAAAGGCTTGGTTATACTACTATCCTTGCAGTATTAGAGATTTTAAAAAAACTTTTTAAGTAGAAACCATTAACTGAAAGACATTTTGGTAAGTTTGCAGTTTTTTTCTTTATTACAATAACAACTTAAACCTGTTTATCCAGATTTCAGACCAAATTATTTTCTTGCTTGAAATAGTTGAACTAAAATGTTGGAATCATTTTTTTTTTTTTGTAAATTAAATAACATTTTTTCATGATCCGATACTCTAAAATAGTAAAATTTTAAGTTGCAGCATGTTACCGTAGTACGTTGTATGTAACGTGACTATGGTTATAGTTTAAACCTGACCAGTGGCTGGCTTTCCTATCTACAGTTCCTTCCACAATAAAATGCACTATTGGCATCCCCTCACAAGGTTACTTGGTTACACATTCTATTGTGAAGTAATACCACTAATGACTAACATCAATGATATAAAATAATTGTCTGAATACTATTGATCTACAAAACTGTTCTCTAAAAGAGTCTTTTATCAGTATTTTAAAAGCAGTGCTTTTATTGAGATGACGCAGTAGACTGGTAGAGGGTACATCACAACATCCCAGGTCGAACTCCCAGTACTACTATTTTAATTTGTTCTAAAATTTTCAAATCTGTTAATGTCTGCTCTTCAAATCATCTTATAAAGCAAAGTTACACTGAAATCTCCATTACTTTTATTTCATATTAAACATAAAAAAAGTAGGTTCTACCATAATGGTAATTAGTGAAAATGATGGCATTCCAAACCGTCTGGGCTGCATGTTTCTTCAATCTGGGTTTCTTGTTGGAAATTAGTTTTGGCATATCTAAGCAGATGTGAAGTCCTATGGTTGGTTTCTAAAGTCGCTCATTCTCTTTGCTTGGCTAATGATTATAGTCTTATCAGTGTGGGTTAGTAAGGGTACCTAAGATCTGCTTACTGGCTTTTGCATTATGAATCCTTAGTGTTTCAACATTTTTCTGCTCTTGAACAATTCTAACATGATACCATTTATGCCTTGTAAAAAAATTAGAAGTTCATTTTTATCCAAATTCAGTCTGGAACTTCATTGATGGAATTAAGAAAATCTTTTGTAACATTTATAATTTTCTTTAATTTTTCTTTTATTTTCGCTATTGATAATAGTTGTTATTGATGTGTGTAATCTAGTTATAATCTGGATTTTCTCTATAAAACTTACAGGGGCTTGGTTATAAATACAAAAAAGTTCACTGCATTAAGATAGTAAGTAAGCTGTTTGTTAAAGGCAGTGTATTTTATAAATTGCATTAAGACACGCTTTTCATTTCTGTCCGTTTGTTGTTGTAAGTCAGAATTTATATGCTATTTACAGTTTATACAATCATCGGATGAAATACTTTGATTTATTTTAAATTCAAATCTGTTTTCCTTGTGAAATGTCTGTGTGACAGAGTGGGGTCTATGTATGTAATGCACGTGTAACATGCTGTATCATCAAGCAAGCAGTTTTCCACAGCAGCTGCTTGAGGTATGGCTGCTCTTCAAATCCACAGAATGAAATATGGGGTATTGTTAGGCAGTTTCTGAAATGTTTTCTTCAGCCTAATTATTAGTAATATTATTATTAATCTATCTATTTAAGAAAATAGCAGGTGACAGAGACTGGTCTACAGAGAGAAATGGGTACTGCTCACATTGTTTGAAATCACTTCAAAAAAACATCAAGGCATGGTGGTGGGATGGCATTGGTAGGTAAAGTCTTAAAAAGAGTGAAAAAAAAGCATAGAAAAATATTGCTGTTTCCAAGATTTAAAAAAGGTGTTTATTGAATAATAGATTTATAAGTGAGGTTAATTTTTAAGCTCTAAGATTTCTTTGCTGCTGCAAAGCACCAAGATAGTTTTACAAATTAGCGTGTTTTTTTTTCTTTTATCCTCTAGTTTTTGAATTTTATGGCTTCTGCCAGTATTTAACTGGTAACATTTTGCAAAAATAACTTTGTTTAAATTCTCTGCAAACATTTAATTGCAAATGGAATATAAACACACTTATTTAGTGTTTAGCAAGGATCAACAGATTTGTTAAATATGAATTTTTTTTTTTTTTTTTAGATATAGCCCTTTAGTTGGTTTTCCTTTCTGTCTGAAGATGGTTAGGTGTAGTCACACCATGTTCATCAGTGCAGAATCTGGGCCTTATGGCTTAGTTGCTGAACTGGCAAAGTAAAAAAGAAAATTGTATTTTTTAACATTTAATGCATGATATTTTTAGCTTCTTTTCCTTTCTTGTCATAATTTATTGTGTAAAAATGTTTTTAAACTTTGCATTCAATACTTCTTTCCTACCTTCTGTCACTTAATGAGCATTTTTCTCCTGCAGGAGGTGAGCCTCCAAGCTGGTTCACAGCAACTTAATCCAGATTAGAAGAGGTCTCATCTTGGCAGAGAAATCCCTACTTAAGATCTTCGTTTTTAGAGATGGAAGGAAAAATATGTTTAGTGTTTCAAGGAGGCTAGGAGGCATCCATATCAACTAGGCCTTAGACTTCTGTAGTACAGTAGCCTTAGCCAACAGATTATTGTGCCGCCTAGGCACTCTTAAATCACTCAAAATGCTAATGGAATGAAAAAAAATCCATGTGCATTGCAAATTATTTGCAACATTGAAGCTGTGGATCAAGCATAAATGTGTCCACAGTAGAAAATGTTTAATTATGTCTGCTATTAAAAGGCTAGTGACCACTCAATATTGTGTGTATTCACCTTTGGCACAGGTCATAGATTGGACTCTCCTCATGCAACAAGTCAATTAATGGGATCCACTGCCATTATTCATGATGTGCCATGGGTAATTATTGTATTCAATTTCATTCCACTGATGCTCTAGGGCATTCAGTTCAAGAATCTGACTAACTGAGGTAAAGCTATTATGATATGCTGGCATGCAATCTGACCAATGCTGTCAGCATTGGTATTTCATAATGATCTGTCCGTGAGCAGACCTGCATGGTCAGACCTGCATGGTTTTCAGTAAGAAGCGATACAAATATCTTTTGGGTATCTTGTAGTTAGCAGATCTTGTCAGTGAGCATAATATTTCACTATAGTGCAAACTCCTGTGGATTATGCTGGTGAATGGATGTTCAGTTGTAGGTTTCCAAGTTATTTCTTTGATCAAATGGACTGCATCCTGCTTATAAAAGGACTGCTATTTCCTGTTAATCAGTTTTTCTTTATCCTACATGTCTTGGATTTCTCTAATTTCAGCAGTTTGTTTGTTTTTCCACCATTTTCTTACTTGGGACAATTGAATATCTTAACTATCAGCTATATACAGGTGCATCTAAAAAAATTAGAATATTGTGGAAGAGTTCAATATTTTTTGTCAGTTATTTCAGAAAGTGAAACTTTCATATTCTAGACTCATTACATGTAAACTAAAATATTTCAAGCCTTTTTTTCATTTTAATGATTATGGCCTACAACTCATGAAAATCAAAAATCCACTATCTCAAAATATTAGAAAATCTCATAAGATCAATAAAAAAAAAAAGGATTTATAATATAGAAATGTCGAACTTCTGAAAAGTATGTTAATTTATGCACTCAATACTTCGTCGGGGGCTCCTTTTGCACCGAATCACTGCATCAATGCAACGTGGCATGGAGGCAATCAGCCTGTGGCACTGCTGAGGTGTTATGGAAGCCCAGGTTGCTTTGATAGCGGCCTTCAGCTTCTCTATATTGTTGGGTCTAGTGTCTCATCTTCCTCTTGACAATACCCCATAGAAAATCTATGGGGTTCAGGTCAGGTGAGTTGGCTGGCCAATCAAGCACAGTAATACCATGGTCAGCAAACCAGTTACTAGTAGTTTTGACACTTTGGGCAGGTGCCAAGTCCTGCTGGAAAAGGAAATCAGCATCTCCATAAAGCTTGTCAGCAGACGGAAGCATGAAGTGCTCTAAAATCTCCTGGTAGACGGCTGCATTGACTTTGGACTTGATAAAACACAGTGGATCAACACCAGCAAATGACATGTCACCCCAAATCATCACTGACTGGAAACTTCACACTGGACTTCAAGCAACTTGAATTCTGTGCCTCTCCACTCTTCCTCCAGACTGTGGGATCTTGATTTCCAAATGAAATGCAAAATTTACTTTCATCTGAAAAGAGGACTTTGGACCACAGAGCAACGGTCCAGTTCTTTTTCTCCTTTGTCCAGGTAAGACACTTCTGACGTTGTCTCTGGTTCAGGAGTGGCTTGACACTAGGAATGCGACACTTATAGCCCATTTCCTGGACACGTCTGCGCATGGTGGCTCTTGATGCACTGACTCCAGCCTCAGTCCACTCCTTGTGAAGCTCCCCCCAAGTTCTTGAATCGGTTTTGCTTGACAATCCTCTCAAGGCTGCGGTCATCCCTCTTGCTTGTGCACCTTTTCCTACCACACTTCCCTTCCTGTTAACTTTCGATGAATATGCTTTGATACAGCACTCTGCAAACAGCCAGCCCTTTCAGCAATGACCTTCTGTGGCTTACCCTCCTTGTGGAGGGTGTCAATGAGTGTCTTCTGGACAACTGTCAAGTCAGCAGTCTTCCCCATGATTGTGGTTGTGTGTACTGAACCAGACTGAGAGATTCATGGTATTTATACTGCATAAATAGTGATTTACTCAAACTTGAAATGGAATATTCTAATATTTTGAGATACGTTTTTTTCTATTTCTTTGAGCTGTAAGCCGTAATTATCAAAATTAAAATTAAAAGATGCTTGAAACATTTTAGTTTACATGTAATGAGTCTAGACTATATACAATTCTCACTTTCTGAAATAACTGACAAAAAATATTGTACTCTTCCACGATATTCTAATTTTTTGAGATGCACCTGTATAGAGGATAAATTGAACATTGAATTGTGTTGACCTTAACAATTGATTTCTCAATATATCATGATGTCAAAAGAAATATTCTAAAAAAACAAAATTAGCTTCAAATATGACAGTTTTATCTACATTTAAATCGTGTGGTATTTAAATTTGGCAAAGGTATGCATTTATGTTAATATGACAAAGTTGTTATCAATATATTTCAATCAAAAGCTATGTAAATATGAGACTGATTTGTTTTTAATTTTTTCAGAATTTAAAAAAATTATTATTTATTAGCAAATCTTACACTGATACTAAGATTGCAGATCCTGTAAACATCTTTAGGCATCATAATTCTGTCATGGATGGCATTGATTGGATGAACTGCTAACCATGTTTGTCAAAATTTTATTATTGTTCTGTATGTAGAACTGAGACACGACTGAAAGAAATCCTAAATACCTTTCAAATTGTGATGAGCACATGACTGCTTAATGATATACCTCAATAGTGTAACCAGCAGTTGATAGCTTCATAGAATGATGCCATAAGGCAAACTATTGTTTAGATATATTGTAAATGGAAATTGGCTTTCTTTTTTTTTTTTTCAAACTGTTTCCATAAAAATTATTTATTAAATAAATTTAATTAAATTTTAAAAGGGGGGTCATCAAATACTGATTTATACCATAAATATAACATTTTGAGGGACTAAGTAAAAATTGGACTGATGAAGTAGTAAATAAAAAATAATAAAAATAGAGAATTTTGTATAGCATCTTTCTGTGAGCAATCTTTTCAATTCTGAAAATAGTATCTATTGTTGTAGTAGTAGTAATATATATATATATATATATATATATATAGATTAAATATCAGGAAAGAAAAAGAATTCAACAAACAAATATGTACAGTGAAATCTCTAAAATTCAGAATTCTAAAGTTCAGAAAGCTAAAATTTAGACTAGTTGTGGGCTCAGAATCATAATTCTGAAATTTATAGATTTGGATCATTTGCAAGTTTTGGAGTATGCTGTAGTTAAGAATTTTGCCATTTGTGAGTCTGGGTGCTGTCAGTGCTTGGCTTATGGCCATTTTGTTTTGATTCAACTACCTTACAGCATCACGCTCTTGAGAAAATGTCCTTTATATTTTGCCTCTTTTTTTTTTATCAGCCTTTATTATGCTTCTCACTCAGAAAAAAAGCATTTGATGATACCACAAAGAAAGTCTATGGTCAGAAACAAGCAGAAATTTCTTACAATAATAAAGGTTGAAATATTGGAGAAATCACAGGAGGGAATGTTGGCATGTCACTTATGTGAGGAGTATAATGATGGAAAGTCTACCATTTATACATAAAGAAGCAAAGTGAAGAAATTTTGAAGTTCTATGCTGAGAATGACATGAACAAAGGCATTGCTGTGTGTAAGATACTACATCAAACAAAATTGGTAGATCGTGAGGAGGTGTCGTACAAATGGTTTTTTGCTCACTGTAGCGAAAACGTTCCTGTCTGGCCCAATCAATGTATATTACACATGCTAAAGTCTACTATGAAGCAAGCAACTTGAGTCAAGAATGTTTATACTCACAAGGTTGGTTACAAAAATGCAAGAGTAGACATGGTATTTGTATTTTAACAGCTCATGGTGAGAAACTTTCTGCCAACCATGAAGCAGCAGTAAGTTATGTTACTGATTTTACTAAGTTAGTGAATGATGAAAGGCTTAGTCCAGAAGAAATCTACAACACAGATAAGACTTTATCATGTGTAAAATTTGGTTACTGTACATGTAAATAAGGTGGAGGGTGTCAAAGATGCTAAAGACAGGCTTACAGTCAGTCAGTCAGTCCTTGTGCAAATGTGGCTGGCACACGTGTAAGTTACTCAAAATTGGGAAGAGCAAAACCTTGTGCTCTTAAAGGTGTTAACTTCCTTACTTTTGATCTACAAGGCTAACAAATGGGCTTGGGTCATTCAAGAAACAACCTTATAATAGTTTAAACATAATTTTGTATCTGAAACTCATGCCATTGTCATAAGTTTGGGCTGCTGGCTGATTGTAAAATTGTCCTCTTGATAACTGCTCAGGAGACTCACCTGTTGAAAAGACTGATGCAGATAATGTTTCCTCATATATTTCCCTTCCATTCAATCAGACTAAATATAAATATAGGAGAGTCTTTGTGCTGTCTTATTAATTGATATTCTTCTGGTGGAAGGATAGAGAAGTTCAAAGAGCAGTTTACTATCAAAGATACACTGTGGTGTCTGGATGGTGCATGGAACAGTGACTTAGCCTAAACTTTAAAATGCTTGGAAAAAAAACTGCTTTCATCAGCAAAAGTTAGGTAATTTTCATCTTTAAATATCTGATGAAGAATATGAGGGTTTCCAGGCCAAACCAGAGCTGTCAAAGGCAGTAGAACTCTTAAACTATGCAAGTAGCATGAATTGCTTGAAATATTTTCAAAATTTAACAATGAAAATATTAAATAAAAGAGAATATGGTGTTATTTTATTTGATAAAACAATAACAAATATAATAATTTTTTTTAGCTCTTCAGATGCTTATATGAAGGTTTGACCTCTGTTTGATCTTTTTATTTTCTATTATAAGTGATCATCGAGATTTCTTAGTATCATTTCCTGCACTGGATGAGCACCATTAAATAAGTAATGTAGCTGCTGTTTCAATAATGGCTACAAATGATATCTCAGCTCAGTGTAATTTTCTAATTGATTTTTTTTTTTTTTTTTTTTACATGTATTTTTTAAGCAGAGAAAAAAAAAATCAATTATATAAGTAAATTAAGACATTTATTTTTGCTTTTACTAGTAGTATTTTCAATGTTGTTGGTAAAGATTTACTTCGGGCTTCAGCCCCTACACAGCTTCCACCAAAAAAAAAAAAAAAAATTTACTTTATTTGTGGACTATATTCTTTACTTTGTTCATTTGGAGTGTTAAGTTTTCCCTGTTATACAGCTACTTATATTTATTGTATACATCATTTTTGCGATTTCATTCCAAAATTTGGAAAGACCCAGGTCCCAGTCAATCTGAATTTTGCAGGTTCAAATGTATTTCTGTATTTTAACTCTCATGCTGACATTAAAATTGACTGAATTTATATCAGTTTAAAACTGTCCTTTTTTAACTAAATTTTTTAAAAGATGAAAAAAAGAGAGAAATTGATTGTCATTGTTGTTTTTGATTAATTGCCACTCTGGTCTCCACTTTTTTTTTTTCCTTTATCAGGAATTTTTCAGAAACATTTTGGAACTTAATAAATTTTTAGATCATAAAATGTCTAATTAGATTTTCAGTCGTTGATTCACCTAATGTATTAGTGCTATAACTGTCTGTTAATCTGTGTAGCAAAGGCTTTGAATAGCTCACTAATTTATGGTGGTAACATTGTCTTTTGAATATAAAATTGACCAACAGTAATTAGAGATAGTTGGATGTTAAAGTCTTAAGCTTGGTTTTAGGTGATCTAGGCAATACAGATGACTGTTAGCGTACTGCTTTGTAATCTTTTGTTTGGTTTTGAAAATAGTAATAAATGTTAACATAACTCTCGAACTATTTAACGTATGTAGGCAGTTTTTAATCATAAGACATGAACCACTTTAGTTTCAGGGAATTTTGCAGCTAAATTAATTTGCCTTGGACATTCATCTGCCTATTTTTAATGAAACACTCCTCTCAGCATGATCTTCCTGCAAAGAAGTAAAATAAGGTTGACTGTGATATAGGTTGAGAACACTAAATGTGTGCTGCATTCTCTAAGTAGGTCTTGGTGACTAACTGATGTAGTACGTATTTGTTTTACCAGTTTTCTATCAGTATATTGGCAAACTGCCAGCAAAACAAAAAAACAAAAATTGTGCTGCTATTTAGTGGTTTGTTAATGAGTAACTAGAACATTCATATAAAGAAGGCATTGGAGTCCTACAACTGTGTGTGACATCCACATACAAAGTGATTTTTTTGTTTAAATCTTAAGGATAAAGGAATTTTCTAATACTCTAAGTAAAATAAGGACAACTGATCTGTGATATTGTACTACTTTTGGTGGTTGATAGGAGATGATGGTTTGGTTGGTCGGTTGGTGATGTCAGGTATCCACGTGTTGATTTGCATACTTTTAGTGTTATCTACTTTTGGCTGAGGTAAACCAGTTTCTTGTTTACAAAAATCTAGCACTGAATACCCTGAAAAAGAAAACCTCTCAGTTTTAGATTGAAAAACTTAGCAGCAGTTCTAAATAAATCATATCAGTTCTGGTTTTTTCAGAATATAGCTTGCTGTTTTAACACATTTTTCTTTTTGTATTCATGAAAAAGTAATTCAGGGAAAAGCACATGCCCTCTAGTCTGCTTGTTTGTGCCTTTGTCTTTCTAGAAGCCAGTTTGATAGTATTTGCAGTGACAAGTCATCAATAGTGAAGCTAATGTTTACTCTATCACATAAAATGTCTAGTAAAAAAAAAATGAACAACTTGTCTTTCAAATAAAACTATAGGTTATGGAATAAAAGTATGAAGCAGACAAGAAATACTCTATTCAGTGAATATCTGCATCTGAACTAATATACATTTATTTTAATTGGGAACAAATGGTTTTAATGATCTCTTGGCCTAATGAAATAGAAGCAGGTGAGTAAATGCCATGAGTGGCTGGAAGATGTGATGTCATTAATACTGTTGTATCTGCAGAGCGGAAGTGTCTTTATTTACAACTTTGCAAAATTAAGTGGTAACAGCTGCTCTTTAATACAAGTAAAATGAAACAAAGAAATAGTTGATGAAAATTAAATACTAAGGAACCTTTTTAAGAGCAGATGCATATAATTACCTTGTATGCTTTTAAAGAGTTGCAACCATCACTTGTTAGATAAGTTTAAACAGTGTATGAAGTCTTGGTTATTGTTTTAATTTTTTTTATGGGTGGGCAGTTTCGTTATTAGAATGTCATGATTTTCAGAAATTGTTTCCAGTTAATTTTCTTGGGCTCTAATCTGTCAGCTTGAGCATTTTCACTATTAGTTACTACTATGTTCACTATACATAATTTTCATTCTGATTCATTTACAACATCCACATTCTTTTTTTAATGTTACTCATACTTGCTGACAGTCAAAGTCCATGATACATTAATCTGTTATTGGTCTGTGTATTTATTTTTACACATACATACAGTTTTCAAAATAGAGACCAATACTGCTCAAGTTTTTACTTAAATTTCACTGCCATTATGGATTAATTCCTATGTATTATTGTACTACTCATTATTGTAATTTCATTCACACACACACGCACACGCACGCGCGCGTGCGCTTTGTTAGTTTAGTCTCAGCGTACTTGTAAACCAACCAATAAGCAAGCTCCATGGTGAATGACACGAAAACTATAGCTGTTGTTTGTCATACACCAATCTCTAAATTGATGACAACCCTGGTGAAGGAGCTTAGTGCTGCAATTATCCACTAGAGAACATTGCTATTCTGCACCACAAGGGGCCTGCTAGTTCTGACTTCAGCAAGGAAAGCCCTGATATTCATTGTAAGATGGTGGAGGGAATCTGCTATGTAAGTATGTCAAACACAGCCAACCCAAACCAGGATTTAAACTCAGGGTGTTAGCCTTGGCAGTCCAATAGTCTAACCACTGGACTGTGGCTGCTAAAAGCATTAATTTTTTTTTATTATTAATTACACACTAATTATAGGAAGTATGAAGATAGATATTAATAGTTATTTCTAAAAGTTGTATATACAATGTAGTAACAGTAAATATGAACTATAACAGAATGAATTCCATTGTGAAAAATATAAAAAGTGCATTCAGTTTAGCTTTCAGTATCTTTTTGAGTCGAGGGAATTAAACTGACTCTTGTTTGTATGGTGCAAGAATTTTTGTTATGTTTCTTTTTCAACAGCATATCAGTAATCAGGAAATGAAAGATGATATCTAAAGCTTGTAGTTAGAGTAGCAGGAAGTTTAAAGTTTACAATGCATGCATATCCATTTAACCTGTCAAAAAATTAGACTGGTGTGTGTGTGTGTGTGTGTGGCTCATACTAGAGATGTTTAAATAAAATTCAGCTAAAATAACATCATTGTAATGGAATCTAGTTGGTTTCATTTCAGCACACCTAGTACATGTCACTTCAGCCTTAAACTTTGTAGTATTCTGTTTATTGAAAGGTTTCTTTTTATGAAATTTTAAATGATTTTTTTTAAAATTTCTATTTATGGTGTTTACTCTTAACTATGTTTCAGTGGTAAGTTTGGTTGGTTGGTTTTAAAAAGAGCAAAAAACAGGTATTTTGTTGTCATAAACCATCTGGTGGTGGTACTATGGATAATCTAGGCATCAGATTTCGCTTTGTATTGCATTTTAAGAAGATTAGTCAAATCTTTATTATGAGATGAGGTATCACTGCTATTATATATTGATGTTTTTGGACTGTTATCCTCATCTTTGTTGTTTTCATTACTATGTTTTGATCAATGGAATCTCTGATCATCTTCAGGTATCATATTGTGTGTATAAACACGTCGAATCTGGTGCACTGGCTGAAGATTGAACTCTCAACTTTATTACTAATTTTTGGGTGCTACATACTTATCCACTAGGCCACTATCCCATGGGACATTAGTGTAGTCATTCTTTGGAATATTTAAGTATATAGGTAGCCATATTGGATTTGGTCTGCACTAGACTTGCTAATTGGATCTACTGTCAGAGCCATGTACACTGCCTTGTTGATCTTATGTAATTTATAATGTGGTTCCCTGTCAGTTATGGAAACTTAATTCCATAGTAGCTGAGGGTTTCCCTTTTCACTCCATACATGTTCTACCATTCCCGATTTTGTTTAACCCTCTGACCATGGCTTTGCAGTGTTCCTTAAAGAGGCCATCCCATTTCACCCTTGTAGGCTCTCCCATAGCCGCATGGAATGTTCTATATGTATTTATTGGCACTGTCCATCTGTGGTTTCAGTCTAGTGAAACTTCTATGGAGTGTGATGTTACTTCTGAAGACCATTCTGATGTGGCATTGTCAACAGATTCTTCGAATTTTCTCTGCTAAGCTGCACTCGGTTTTACTTTTTCCTCTTGACTGCTTATGAGTGCTGGCCTTAGGTAGCTTTGGAGATAATTGTTTCTCGGGAATGTTTTCTCTATATGGGTCATCTCTTGGTGTTAGGTGTTTATCAGTACAAATGGTTTTTACCCAATGCTGTAGGAATCTGATTCCTTTCTTTACACTGTATGGATAGTGGGACTTGTAATTGAGGTAGAGTCCTGTGGATAAAGGCTTGTGATACATGGATGTCTTGAAACCAGTCTCTGTGCACTGTACCAGCACATCAAGGAATGAGAGTTGGTTGTTATTTTCTCTTTTCATGGTGAACTGCATCAACTTTCTGAAGGAATTAATATGGCCCAGTAGGAGCTGAACATCTGTCTGATGTTGCCAGAGGACAAAGATGTTGTCAACATATGTAAGCCAAGCTGCAAGTTGTAATGGTGCAGTTCTCAGCCATTTCATCGAACTACAATAGTGGAGAGTCCATTGCTCTCCCATTCTCTTGTTGGTATATATTGTTGTCCAGTTCAAATTTGTTGTTGTTGCACAAAATGTAAGCATTTCCATTATGTTCATAACCATGATGTTGATTATTTCTGGTAGGGTGGAATTGCTCTCTAGTCTTGTCCTGATAACTGTCCATCCATTGGAACCATTGTGAATAGACTTACAATGTCAAGGTTGATCATTTGAGAAGATTGGATTGGCATTCCTTGATCGGATCAATGAAGTGAGCTGAATTTTTCACATATGATAAAACTCTTAATGGGTTTATTATTCTTACTAGGTACTGGTTCAGAGGGTGGCATGCTGAGCCTCTACAACTCAAGATTGGCCTCGATGGCACACCAGGTTTGTGTATCGTGGAGACCATACATGTGTGGTAATTTGGTATGATGTTGGGTTAGTTGTCTGTACTGTATATTGTTACGGTATTCTTTGTTCTTTAGGATGCCTGACAGCTTACACACTGTTGCACTCTCTAATAAAGTTGATTGTTAGAATAAAAATAAGCCATAATTCTCTTAGAACTATGTTGTCATAAATTAGGCAGAGCTCACTGGTGTTTGAGATTTCTTCATTATTTTATCCACTGATTTCATTGTTATGCTTCTTACCTGAGTTAACAACAAGCTCACCTCATCAGTAACTCTTAGTTGTACTTGGAAATGTTGGTACACTATGAATAACTGTGTAGATGATAATGTGGAAAGTCACTTTCCTGAGCCTGCCACTAAAAAAGGTTAAATTTCCTGAAGTGTCTTGACATTTATTTTAAAAGTATTGGAGTCTTTGCCTTTTTGCTGTTATACATCAGAATAGTAATGTTATATTTATATAAAGAAAAGTAGGCAAAGAAGAAACGTATAACTTTAGCTGCTATATTTCATTAATGTTTTTAATAGTCATTGTGCTCTTCATTCTAGAATAAAGGAGAATTGAATGTTCTTAGTTTATCATTAATTAGTTTTATTTTTTTCTTTAATAGTCTTACTTCAGGCTTGCAAATATTTCTGTTGTCAAAGCATTGCTGTCATTTTTACTTAGATATATATATTATATATTCATGTGTGTGTCTGTTTTTTTTTCCTTTCCTTTTATGTGTAAGCTAAATGTCTAACTGAAGCTGCTAGAGAAAATTCTAAGCTGTCCGAACTAAAGCAAGGAAGTATCAGTCATCATGAAAGCGCATACTCAGAGACTTACAAGCAAGAGATAAAATGCGGACAACTCAGTCTGGGAAACAAGCCAGCATTTTGTATCATGTTTGCAATAGGCAATGAAAGGCCACATGTAACACCCACTGTCCTTAAGCCTGGTAATTAATGGATGACTCATTTACTTCCAAATTTACTTGTTCCAACTATAACCCATCCTGGGAGGAGGAGGGAGGACTTAAAATGTATGTGTACAGTATATTAAGCGTGTGGAGAAGAAACCAAAACAGTAATTTTTTTGTTGTTAATCTATTTAATCATCTGTTACCAGCTTGATACTAGATACTAAGATTAAAAGTTAATCTCAAGCTGTTATGGATGTTATGCTTGTCTCTTTTTTTTTTTTAAGCAGCAAATATAAGAAAGGAAAAAAATGTTGCTTCCACATTAAAAATAACTGTTTATTTTAGTACCAGTTCATTTCTTGGCTATCTTAGGATTGTTGCTTACATGTATAATTGGACACAACCTTGTTATGTTATAGCCTGATGGTAATATCTATAGTGTAGTAGAAAAGCTTTTTTTGGATTCTGGTATCATGTTAATGATATTAAACTAAATTTCAAATAGTGTGAATAAAAGTTCTAAGAGTAAATACTTCATACTGCATAATGTATTTCAGGAATTTGAACACTATCTGCTTATTTTTTTTTTGGTTTAATACTGTAAATGAGAATCTGAAAACATATCGAAAGTATGTGGGCAAAACAAAAATATATAACTTTTTGCAAGACACTTTAATGCTTATGACTACCACATTCCATGATCTTTGTTATAAACATTGCTTTCTAGTAAAGATATCTAAGAAACATGAACCATTTGCAGTATAAGTCGGTTTAGGAAAACCATGTATGATATGATGTCATCACATTTACATTTAAGCTTTGGAATAGTTCTCTCTTCAGTCTTTTAGTTTGTAAGACAAGTAAATGCTAATTTTTATGTTTGTAACTTATCACTAATGATGGAATTTCTCATCATTTTTGAGAATATTATCTGAGACCTGTCTGGATCAAAGAAGTAAAAACAAACAAAAAAAAAGACTTGCAACAGCTGGCCAGGTCTTATTGCATATTCTTTTGTCTGTAAAGAACTTTTTACACGTGACACTTTCTGGAACTAAAATTGAGTATAAACTCATGGAATGGCAAATATAATAAATTTTTCTAACTTAAATAAAATCTGCATTTGCATAATGCCTCATCAGTCATATTATACCAGTAATATGTAAATAGCTCATTTCATGAAGTAGTTACATTTTGTAAATATAAGTGTATGTAATTTTTGGATGCTAGTTTGTAATGTGGTTAGTTGCTACATTAGTAATAGCATTGTTCATTTCTGGCATTCCTCATGTGTTGATGATTTGCCATTGATGCAATAAACCGCATTATGGTTTACAGTGATGGAAAACAGGATAGGTTGAAAATCCCTAAAAAGAACTTTTTATATTTAGATTTAGAAGGAAAGAGGAAACTGAATATTGACAAGAAACTCATGCCAGGGATATTCATCTCAATGTTAGCAGTCTAGTGGTTTGACTACTATGCTACTACTGATTTATTATTTGGTAAAGTCTGACCTTTTTTAATTTCAAATTTTTTTGCAGAAATTGAAATTATCTTTTGCTTTGGATAAACAGCAATTAATTGTTAATCAGCTTAAAAGTTGCTATTATCTGCAGTAGTGGTCACCTATCTTAATGATTATTTTTTTTTAATGCTAGATGTAGATTTTGTACTGTGAATAAAGTAGAATTATTTAAAAGTTTGGTAAGAAAAAAATTTGTCATAAACTTTGAGTGTACATTTATAGCAAAGATTGTAATAATAGAACTTGTTATCAGAATAATGCTAATTAAGAGGGAAGGGACTGAGTGATCAACCATCTGGCAGCAGCCTGTTTTGCTCATTTTTCTAGGGAACCACTTTCACCATGCACACAGTTGTAGTTTAAACTGGTTTGGGAATTGTTTTTACTTCTGGTAAAATCTTCATTATCAGCAGATTGTCTTTTAATGTTTAAATTCCATTCCAAAGGGCTATCATCACTGATAATATAAAAAAAAAGGAAAAAAAGCAGCTGAGTAACTGATACCCATTTTGATCTATCCATTGTATTACAATTTTGTTTTGCTGCCACCACAATTTTAGGCAGAAGGGAGTCAGACTGACTCAGCAATCCTCAGAAAATTACTTGGATTAGCCATTTTTGTCGAGTAATCAGTCCCTAATTATTATAGTAAAGGGAGCCATGCTTAAGACAGATGCTAAAGTTTCATTACTTGCTTTAAAAAGAAAAGTTTTAGCCATGGACCTTTGACTTAAAAAAATAGATTTTTTCTTTTTGCGTTCCATTTATTTTTGAAATGTTTAAAATTGTTAATTTCTAAGCACCTTGAGATTGGTATATCATAGAACATTTAAAAAAATTTAATTAAATAAATACATGTCTAAGTGTATTTGCCAATATAGAATTTGGAAAAAAAATTTTTTTAAACTGACATTGTTGGTTAGACCACATTTTATTTTAAATTACTGAACAATTTTTAAAAAAGAGAAAGGGTCCATAAGCCACAGATCATTTCTGATTTTTGGTAAAATTGTGTGAATGTACGTATGTTTGTAGATCTGCATGTACACAACAATAGAATTCATACAATTTCCTTTTTTAGTGATCTTGGAGCTGCCTCGTTCTACATACTTTGGATCTCAGTTACAGCCAGATTGGATGTAATTGCTTAGGGCCTTTTCTGCAGGACTCAGCCTAATCCTGAACAACAATAGTATCATGAGGCTGGAGAAAGGCTGCCTGGACAACTTAATGTTGCTGGAGTGGCTCAAGTTGATCAAGCTAGAATGTTTAGAAATGACAAGAAATAGGTTTCAAATTATAGATGGCTTGTCATTTCAAGGGCTGGAAAACCTGCAAATACTAAAGTTAAAGAGGAATTACATTTCTCATCTAATGGGTGGTGCCTTTTGGGGTATGAGCAGAATTCAGTTTGTATCTGGATAAACTATATGTATACATACATTTTTTTTCTGCTTGCTACAAAAAAGGCAAGAGCATACATTGGTACAATAAAATGTAAAGGATATGTAGTTAGTTATCACTAACCTATGTATGTGCACCTGCATATTCAGTCAGTCAAATGATCAGATTTTGGCATCAGGTTTATAGGGTAAGATCCAAAAAGTGCAGTTCAAAAAACCGTGGATGATGTGACAACTGAATATCTATGGCCAGATGCTTGTACATTTTTGTTAGTAGATATAAAAACCTGGAAAGTTACCATGCTATGACTAACAGAGATACCAATTCAGAAGAGCCTGTGGAAGATGAATTGATCATTGCAGTGATTTATCTGTTCTGTGTTAGATGGATTATTTTCCATGACCTTCATAGAAAATAGCAAACTTATAACCACCACCAGAGGTAAGCCTTATGCAAGGTGTCTCAGTTACTACTAATGCGCAAGAAAACTACTACTGGGTTCAGCATCTGTGAGATTGCTGCTCCTTATCTGTGTCACTACCAAAGCATTGAAATATTTGTGCTGATATCATCAGATACCTTTTGATGCTGGATTGTGTCTGGCATTATTAGGTGTTTCTTTGAAGACTTCATATTCTTGTTGCAGTGACAGGATGACCACAGATTAAATTTCAGTACACAACAACTACATCCAAACTGACTATTTGTTGATAGGGTGTTATCAGTGAGAAATACATAGCTGCTTATTTTTGTGTAGATGGCTATTTGGGCACATTAGTACTATGGCAACATCATAAGACCCTTTGCACTTTTCCTGTTGGACCTGGGGCAGTATTCCATCTAGTGTGTACATGCATACATACCACAACTGTCATTAAACCTTCTGGTTATAGCATACATTAGTTAGGTGTCCAATGGACTAAAGAACTATTGGGAAGCTGGCTGACTCATCAACTGCCATGCCTAGTTGGCAAAAACACTTATCTTGATATGGTCTTTCCCTGAGATCATATTCTAATGGCTTATTTATTTCAAGTGGTAATGTTGCCCAGCTGATTTTGTAAAAGACCTGCAATGACGCACTTTCTACAAATCTTAAAGTATTACTTTTTTGTGTTTTTAAATATTTGATCACTTTTGCTTTGAAATATTCTAAATATAGAATAAAGTATAAAATATAGAGTACCAGATTATAATCTGGAGTGATTTACATAATCATTTTGCTGTTGGAAGTGATGCAAATCCTAGAAATGTTAGCAGCTATTTTGCAAGTTTTGGCAATTCATTGGTTTTGAGGACCAACAAAAAAGTTGTAGCTAGATTTTGCTGCATTTGTGAAATGTTGGAATTTCTACATAAAGGATTATGCACAGATTTTTGTGCTTTGAAATCTGACACCTTTAGCATTATGGTAGAGAGGATGGCTTGGCACCAGGAGCTGACTGCCAGACTTGTTAATTCCTCATGCATATCTACATTCAGCTTTAGAATTTATACATTTTGGCATGGTTTGTTCTTGAGCATCTTATCAGCTACTTATTGTTCTTCCAAATCTGTTAAAAAGTTGTCTCTATGATCACATGTTGGAAAAAAAAAGTTTATTATGGTGTTTTTTTTAAATTTAGAAACTGTTAACCTGTAGTTTACTGATTAATGCTACTGCACATCTTGGGGGATAAGATGTAAACAAGCACATTTGGTTTGACTGCAAACTTTTTAATATTTAGTTGGTATTACTTCATGCTGGATAATGATTTTATAAATCACTTTGTCGTTGTATGTTACTTCATTGTCTCAGAGCCTCATTGGAATTTATCATTGTTCATACTCTGAGCTCATGTTAATTTGGCAAAATCTTCAAGTGGACTGATCTTGGTTGGTACCAGACTCGGATTGCAGTATTAGCCAATCAGAAAACACTTGCTAGTCATGTGACTTCTAACAATTTAAGAGATAGTTGACAATAGAATTTTCAAGAATTTCATACTGCTAAAATAATATTACAAATACTTTTATTTAGTAATTAAATAAAAATTTCTCTTCTAATTCACAAAATCATCCCATATTCTGAGGGGGATTATAATTCTCTCTACAGACTTTTACATTTGTGTATTTTAAGTATTATAGCATTATTCTGGATTGTGATAATGGATACCCAGCTGAACTGTGATCCATCTTTGGGAAAGGCTCTAATCCAACATAGATGAGGTACTCTATTTGCTTGTTTCATTCCTAGCATCCTGCACTTTGTGGTAGAGCTTTGAAACAACAACAATCATTTGATAAACAACTGTTCACATATTCCACATGCAGAAATCTTAGCTACTGTTAGCATTAGCAACAAATAGCTCTGTTACACTACCATGATAAAATGGAAAAAAAAATTTTTGAATTTGATACTCCTTGCATACCTATTGTCAAATCTTGAACTTGTGTAAAACAGTTAATGTGTGTAACAGAAAAAATATAATTTTATTGGTATTTTATAAGTCAAAGATATGTTTAAAGCCTGTATACATGGTATTTTGGCATTATTTATGAAAAAAAATCATGGTTACTTTGCCTTTAAGGAATAGTTAAGCACTGTTTTCTGTCTGATTTGACAAAAATAGTATAGTTGACTTTAATACAGAAATGTGTTTATTTTGAGAATGTCAAGATAATACTGCAGATATTTGTGAAATAATTAGAAATAAACTTTATTTTTATCTGCAGATAGCATGTCTTAGAAATCTTTATGTACAAAGTGATCATCATGAATCTTCAGGCAAGCTTGTAAAGTATTAAATTACATCAAGCTTAGCGAAGATCCAAAAAAGAAATCATTTCTTTAAGATAATTTCCATTAATGCTACTTAATGTTTTAACTTTCAGATGATGCTTTGAAAAAAATGTCTGTTCCTTAAAGTAGACCAGATTTAAGTCAAAAGATCTTTTCTACTTACTAAAAAAATTTTTTTAAAAATTTTCTTTCATTTACATTTGTTTTACAATATAGCTTCCATTTTTTTTAAAAGTGTAGTCTTTTTTATCTGCATGACAGGGTTATAAATAATGAATTGCTTATGTACTTATAATATCTTGGAATTTTCTGAAAATCTAGTTTTTCTAATGGCAAAAATAACTTGAATTGTTGACATTGAGTTTGATGCTAATTGCAGTGTACTTTCGTGGTGGATTCACTAATTTGTGCATTCCAAATTTAATAAATTCATTAGTAATGGTACACATTAGTAAAAGTTTTGCATATGTGAGATGTATTCAGAGATCTGGATGCTTGTGTACGTAATTTTTTTTTTTTTCTGTTTCAAGTAATGCAAGTTTCATGCAATCTCAGCAGATTACAGATATATAAAATGGAAACTACAGGGAACATTAAACTGGTTATGTAATCTGTCTTAACAGGAGAAGAGAAAGTACTACAGACTGACTTAAGAGATTTTGGCATTGTGTGGGTTTAGATTTAAAGATAGTTAGTCACAGCTAATTAAATATTCAAAATTTATTCCAATGAATTCCTTGTATACACTTTACAGAATCGAGGGAAAATCTCTCCAATTAGAGAAAGTTTATAAAAGATATTTCCTTATGATCAAAATACTAAAATTATCGAACAGACTTTTCAAAGCATTTTTCATTCCAATTAACATGGATAAAAATAATCAAGACTTTAACACAAGTACTGCTGAACAAGCTAGTGAAATTGCAGTTTTCCATTTAAATAAATGCAAATGTCTTCAAAAATCAGAATATATTAGGTTGTTACAAAGGTTTTGTCGGTTTTTTTATCACAACAATGAGACTTCATATCGTTGCTGAATGTGAAGTTTATTAATCAAAGTAAGTTCCGTTACAACAAATACACTTCTGCCAATGAGTTACAAGCACATTTATACCATTTTAAAAAATATGGATTTTTGGAATCAAACTGTTGAAAGGCAGCTTCATTTGCTGCTTGGTTGGAGAAGAATTTCATACAGAGGAAGTGTCAAGTTGTTTGAAGTGGGAGAAAGGTCTGGTGAATGGGCTGGTTGAGGGATAACTTCATACCCCAATGTGTTCAGTTTCTGAAGAGAGACTTTTGCAACATGAGGACAAGCATTGTCGTGGAGCAGGATTAGGCCTCTTTAATTCACCAATGTTGGCTCTCGTTGGGAGAGTTTCTGATGAACAACATTTAATTCACAACAGTACCTTTCAGCAGTGATGTTTTTGCCAGGTTGCAAGAGGTTATAGTGGATGACATCAGTTGCAGTCCACCAGACATTTACCATGACCTTTTTTGGGTGGAGGCTGGGTTTTAGAATGTGGTTAGATGCCTTGTCTCTGTCCAACCATTGTGCTGATCATTTGCGATTGTCATAAAGGATCCATTTTTCATCACACAATGAATCAGTCAAGAAATGATTTGTTTTTGTTTCTTATGACAAGTAAAGAGCAGATCTCCAATCGACGATTTTGTTGTAGTACATTCAACTCATGAAGCACCCACTTGTCAAGCTTTTTCACCTTGTCAATTGTGTCAAGATGCTAGGAAACACTTGCAGTGCTTACGTCAAGCTCTACAGCAGTTTCTTGCATTGGTTTTCTTGTATCAACTTCAACTGAGGCTTTCAGACAGTCATTCTCACAGCTGGAAGGATGTCCGCTACGTTCCTTATCTTCAAGGCTCGCATCTCCCGATCAAAACTTTGCAAACCATCATTGTACTGTCTGCTCATTCGCTCTGTCCTCGCCCCATGCTTGCTTAATGTTACAAGTTGCCTCACTCGATTTGTGGCCTGGTTTGAGCTCATGAAACAAAATGGCACAAAAACTTTCTGTCCCTGCTTCACTCAGATCCCTGAAACAAATATCCATTTTACGATTTTTAAAAGGTAGGTTTTGCATAATGTATGCCAAAGTACACGCTACAAAACAATATATAACATATCTACGTACACCTTCACAAGCTTTCAAAAATGGACCCCAAATTAACAATGTAAAAACTGACAACGTTTGTAACGACCTGATGGAACCAACAGAGTTTACTCTAGTTGAACTCCTATAGGACAATAAGATAAGCAAAAGTAGCTGAGAGAAGATCATTTGAACTTGAGAAAAAGTGATATGTATGCAATCTGTGAAATTGCATTCAAGCCAGTATTACCTTGATATTTAAAAAGAGAATTACTAAACCTTGATCAATACTTAAGGAGAAGACAAAAAGACTATCAGATTTCTTTCGTATGGCAACCATATAAGTTTTGAACTCCAGATGAATATCAGGTTTCTCGTAACTTTTGTGTTGGTTTGAAATGCCAGATTTGAGTATCTTTCAGAAGACCCACCCTTAAATGTTCAGATGAATTTGGTACTTGAATAACTGTATTACCACAGTCAGTGTGCAGTGGGGCACTAAATGAGGTGTCGCATTATTTTAAGAAGAAAAATTACTTTTCAGTCTTGGCCAGGTCCAGTGATGCCAAAGCTACAAGTCAGGCTTAAACCCTGAGCTTCATAGTGGACTTTGCCCACAATATATGAAGTCTTTCTGCAAAAATTAAAAACACGTCAACACAACATGGCCATGTACTCTGTACTTTATTCCAGTATTCTGGTGTTGAACTCTCGAGCTATTGCACTGGGGAGAAGGTGGAACTTGTAAGCTGCTTTCGTACCAGAATATCGTGAATATTGTGTTGAAAGCTGTTTACTGTCTGATGCAGGAATTGATTCAGAAGTCATTTTTTGTGTGTGGCATTGACTCATTCCACATGAGGATTTGCACAAGTGTTTGCTGGAATTCATTCCAGCCGATGAAAATGTTGAGGAAGATGAAGTCTGAAGCAGATTCAGATCCTGAGATTCTTCTGGTTGAGGAAGGCAGAGTCACAGCAATCAATTCTGAGGAGTAAATAAATATCATCAGTTTCTTTGAGAAATTACTGTATTCACTGCATTATCGACTTTTTCCTAATATCATAATGTGTTCTATAATAATTGTTGATCTCGAAGACTGTTTTAGACTAAGCTATCCCTACTTTCCTTTTAAGAGACACTAGTGCGGAAAATTTATTCACATGAAAATATTGTTATCTTTTTAAAGGACTTATACCTCAGTCAGTGTGCCATGACACATTAAATGTGGTGGTGCACTATTTGAAAAAAAGTATTAAAAAAAACTGTGCCATGGCGCATTGCCTAAGGTAATGCGGTGCCTTTTTTTTTGCCAGTTTAGAATACCTTATTAGAAATGGTAATTTTCAGCACTGAGAAATTGTTTTAAAAATTGTAGTAGAAAAGTTTACATTGGAAAAATAAATGGGGTATGATAATTAAACATAGGATGAACAGTTTAAAAGATTGCTGCAGTTTTGCTATTTAGTGAACTCAAGTTTCTTGTAAGATCCCTCTGTTATCAAGGGTGAGCCAATGAAATCAAACAAGCTTATTACTTGGTGCAAAATTTAGATTGTTAACCCATGATCTAAACACAGCTAATCTACTGTTGTTTGTTTGTTTTTTGCCACCATATAAAGATATGAAAGGTATTTTGTTTTTTTTTTTTTTAAACATTAATGCAGGTGTGTGCACACACCTAAACATTTGTTATGTAATTTGTGTATAGTTTCTGATGAATTTTATTCGATAAACAGGTGAGGAAAAACATGGATGTGGTGCAATGATCTCTTGAGTTGACAAGATGGGCAGCTCATCTTCCAAGTTTCGGAAGCATTTACAAAATGGTGAGGAAGTGGCTGCACTTGATCTTTATAACAATAACAGTGAACTCCGAAAATCCCTTGACCCCAACTGTTCTTATGGAGACTCCTACCACCATGAAACTCCTCTCCATTTTGCTGCGAGGCATGGCATGCGGACATTACTAAGGTTTGTTGGGCTTCATCATTTGACTTGCTGCTGCTATTTTTGTTTTGCGTTTTTAACTACTAAATATTTTGTAATTCTACATTTCAACATTAAGCTGCTGAAATGTTTGGTAGTAGTTGTAACTAAGAGAGATGTGGAAGATTATTAAAGAGGTTTCTTCAAAAGTATTATTGGTAGGTACTCTGAGGCTGCTGTCTTCTTTGCTGATATATAAGCAGAATTTTTACACTTTTGTTGAAAATTTGTATAGCTAATAATTTTTTTAATACTTAATTTAGAATATTGTAATTGTAGAAGTATTTCAAAATGAAATCTCTGGTGTGTACTGTCAGTAGTGTTTGAGGTGATGCATGGGACTAGCGTTATTAGACAAATACCAGTTTCCACGACTGTTATACAAGGAACTAATGTGGTCACTATCACCCTTTGGTCTTCTTCAGAGCTTTTTTGGCTGTGGATTGAACTTTTTACCCTTTGCTTAACTGTTTCCTGTTCAGACAATTTCCAAGATGGTTGCACAAAATGCATCTACCTGATTAAAATTATTAACAATATACAGTATATAGAGAGGTTACAGAATAACACACACAGCAAAAATGACTTAGCACAAATTTCAGTAATCTAAATGAAAAGGAGATATGTCCAAAAAATGAAATAAAAAATTTAATTTATGCAGAAAATCAAAATGTAAAAGCACCTTATTTTTGTCACAGAGGTGACAATACTGAACCATTTTCTTGAATCTGCTTATTGCCATTGTTTTTTGACACTAAGCCTGTAGTATCCAGTCCCAAAACTCCCAATGGATGGCACTGAATGGAAACTCTTGGTGATATGTGCTGTCAGGAAAGCTTTCATCTGGTGGTGGTGTTTGTCCAAGTGTTGTCAGATCTATCTGCATGGTTTGTGCTGCATAGAGGTTTGTGCCTTTAGCCATGTGTGGAAGAAATCTTCTAGTATCACTTACTACAAAAATTCCACTTGGCTGGCATTCTCAGTGACATCAATCTTTGAGCTGGCAGACTCTGAAAATGCCAGTATTTTGATCAGCTGCAGCTGATTCAAACTCTACTCAGCAGTTATGCTCAAATTCTCCACATCCAACATTTCATCACTGTCCAGCCAGCTATGCAATGACAGATCTAATGTATAAATACTTCCTGCACATCACCAGAAGGAAAGGATTCAGATTCCATTACATAGATGATGATAACGCAGGTGGCTAATACATTAGGTAATCCAATTTTGTCATGCAGGTAGCTTGACTAGTAAAGTCACTTTCACAAGAAAATGAAGCAATGTAAGTATTTGGAAGTATGGATAATGTGGATCAGCATTTTTCTCCATGTATCATCTATAGCAGTGGGTCGCAGAACCACGGAAGTTTCAATTTTTGTTGTATGACTGAGTCAAGAAACTGTTCATAAGTATGTACTTGTTTTATTTATATGTACCATATTTGCCAGCTTATAAGACGCACTTTTTTCCTGAAAAAAGTATGCAAAAATTATCCTGCGTCCAATATGCCAGTATCACCAATGGGAGACCAAGCGCCGAAGGTGTAAGGCTTGTCTCCCATGGCAGGCACTCCTGGTTGCATCTCACACACACACACACACCCAGGTGCAGCTTCCTGTCGCTATGCCAATGGAGCCTGCAGCTAAAAGACTCAGACCACGATGCCTGGGGCAGATCACACTACAAGGACTGGACTGGCCAGCTCAATTTTAGGCAAACTTGGGCACCAACACAACACACCACACAGCTGTTCTGATCAGAGGTGTAGTTCACTGATACCAGTAGATTTCTGTTTAGCTGTTGTGAATTTACTATATGTGCAGATGCTGTTCCCCTAAAAATCACTAAATTTTGAGAAAGAAAGATGTGCTGAAGGATGAGTGTAAAATTTTTTTTTTTTTCCTGGTGAATTTCTCTCAAAACTGTCAAAATATTCAAATAAAACTCTTATTTATATGATTTTTTGGCTAAATTTATTCTTTGATTATTTTTTTTTTTCAATTATGGAAGTGTAGCAGGGGCTCACAGAGAAAAAGGTCCACGAGTCCAAAAAGGTTGGGAACCACTGATCTATAGTATAGATTGAAGTGATCATCGGATGACTTTATAGCCAGACACTCTTTAGCGGTTTTGAATATCTGACAGGAAGACTGGTTTTGGCCATTCTGAATGGGAAAGAATTAATAGACAAGTGCTCTAACCTTTAAGTCTCAAAACCCTTGATGTATAAATAGCTAAAAGGAGATAATGTCAAAAAAGGTTCGTTTGTGGATGACCACTTTTTTAGTATTTAGTGGTCATCTATACTGTTATAGAATTTTTTGGTTCTCTTTCTTACATTTAGTGTATAGTAAAAAGTTTAATTTGTTATGCTATTCTAGTAATTTTAATAATTATATAGTGCTTCTCTTTCATGCACACACACTCACATAATAGATAAAACTGTTTTATCTTGATAGTACTTTTCTTCAGATTCTAAATATATGCAGTTTGGTTTATATACATTTTTTGCAAAAAAAAACAGTAATTAATAAGGTATAGAGAACTTTAGAAAGGCTAACTCTCAAAATCTGTATGGACTGCTAACAATATATTGAATACTTTGCAACCTGTACTAGATTCTTCTGTTTTCAAGGTTTAACTCACTGCTGATAAAATGTACTCCACCCATGATGACATTACTGTTCATTTGGTGTAAAAAATGTTTGTTTTGCAACAAGTGGTTGTATTTACGTCATTTTACTAACGCAAATGATTGTATATGATGTATGACTAGTGTAGGATATACAGCATAATGCTAAAGAATCGTTTTCTAATAAGTCTTACAGATAGCTCTGGTGATTTACATAAAACCATTGCCAGAGAATTTTTAATTACTCTAGAAATAACAATCCCAAAAATCTATCTTCAAATCTATTCTCATATAGCTTAATGCTGTACCCAGCTCCACATCTGAGTTTCTCTCACTTGTCATGATTTATGTTTGTCTCTTCTGAAATCATGTTTTCTTGTTAGATTTTAAAATTGCTATACTTTCCAGTTTTGGTCATTTCACCATGTTGAAAACTACAAAGTGGTGTGCACTTTGGTATGTTAATGTAACATTATGCAAATTCAGCAGGTTTAATTCAACCTTTATGAAGCAAAATTTGAAAATTCTAGGGTAATGCAAGACTTTTGGCAACCATGTGTATACATGTCTGCTAGCAGTTGTGATTTTTGACAACTAAAATGGTGATATTTCTAAAGGCATTAAAAAAAAACATTACAAATCTTAGATTTTGTAAATCAGATTACCTCTTAGATATATTTTCTTGGCATTGTTGATACTTTCTCTTTCACAGAATATAATAACCTTTTAAGAAAATAAACACACTTTAAAACTTAAACTTTTTCTAATATCTCTGCCTTTTTTTCTTTTTGAAAAGTAGGCAACTTTGCAGTATTGAAAATGGAGTCAAACCAAATTTTATGCTTTTTTAAAAAAATTTCAGCATCTTAACAATTTTCTCCCATTATAATAATGCTGAGAGGGTTTTTTCTCCATTTGAATAGTTACCTATTAATGAATCACATTTTCTATCATTATGATAAATATTTATGGTTTAAATAAGAAATTTTTGTTTTGAGCTGAAGTGTAAATCTGGAAGACATTAAAAAATCTTGTCTAGAACAACATAGGACCTACACACTTTTCCACACTTGATTAAGTTTAATAATTTCATTGTCATTCATTTTGGTTTGCTTTTACATTAACAAATTTTATTTTGAACAAATACCCTCAGAATTATCTTCTGCAAAGAACTTCACTGTTGACTGATAGTGCATACAAGCAAAGCAGTATTCAAAGGGATTGGACTGTGTAAAATTTCTTTTGAACTTTCAGAATCTCTTATTTAAATCCACTGCTTTATATTGATATTTTTTTTCTGAAAAGGAAATTATGGTTGCCAAATTATTAGAAAACAGTCATTACTCTTTATTAATGGTTTCACGGTATCCACCAAACTGACATGAAGAAGTGCTAAACCAGTCAGTAAAATTATTTTTGTAGGGACTATAAACTTTAATATTAAAGAAAGATGGTTACTTATGGAATGTTAAATAAAATGTATTTTTGAATCAGTTAATTTGAGGAAAGTTCGTCCTCAAACTTTCTAGATCTGAAATTAAATACAATTTCAGTACACATATAATATGCAAATATTGGTACCTTCAATCAGCTTATAATGAATTCTGTAATATATTGTTTGTTTTGTTTCACCAGTTTTATTTATCTTAATGCCATAGTTCTAGACTGTGGTATTGAAAATGGTATTTAGTAAAAATTCCATAAACCCTCAAGTGACATCTTTGTACGTGATCTGCTGTGGCAAAAGTTAATTCTTTCAGAAAATATGGAATTTGTAGGAAGATGTTACAAGAGTTGTATTAACAGAAATCTGAAGAGATTTATGAAGGCAACAAAGTTTAAAGTGAGAGGTAAAACTAAACAGAGGCCATTAAATATATGCATTCGTTCACCATTCACTTTTATTTTATTGATGATGTTAATCTTAATTTGTGAAATTTTCTTTGGGAATCTCCTAAAGATTATAGACCCATCTTGAGAGAGACTTTTTTGCAGTCAGAAAAAAAATTTCTTCACTCAAAATCTGATGATGACTTTTACAGTAAAGTAATAGTATAAGTGTAGTCAGGAGGGATTGTTGTTAAATCTTTATGGAAAGCAGTTCACAGTCAAGATTGTCTTTGATGCTACTGCTCTTTATTTTCAATATTTCAAACTTGATTTCACCAGCTATCAGTTGCAGCTGTAGGAAGGTGGTTTGCATGTGAAGCCTGATACTTATTGGGTGGGTGTGAAATTTTTGCACTCAAATTTTGCATTGCTCAAGTGAAAATCCAGAGTGCTTGTCATCTAGTCTCATTTTTCTCAGTGCACGATGGACAAACAAAACCAGTGGGAGGGATTGTAGATTCTGTTTTCACATTGCTACACAGGAAATATTTGTCCTTTCTCTTGTGGGAAGCAGGATAAGAAACTATACTCGGATAAACAATAATTGGTTTTTTGTTGGAGTTTAAGTGGAAATATTAATCGGAAATTCTGGTACAGTAGGAAATAAGATTACAGCGGCAAAGTATTCTAAGTTGAACATCTTGCCCATACTGCTAACCTAAAGGTAGAAAGATTATTACACCTGGCTCTGGAATCTAAATTATTTGGTTTATATCAGTAAAACAGTTGCTACTCCATTTAGCTGATTAACTTTTCCTCTTTGGCCCCCTTTCTTTTCAGCTTACAATATTAAATTGCTTTTAATTGTTTTCTTGGATTTAAAAATGCATTTAAAGTCAGCTAACTCTGTAAGACAGTGGTTTCCAAACTTTGTAGTGGTGCACCCCCACTGACCAGATTTTTTGTCACCCCCCCTCCTCTGTCACAATATATTTTTTGGACTCTCTTTAATCATTTTTTTCTTTTCTTTTTTTAAAAAGTATTAACAAGAAACTGTAAACTGCAAAATTTTAAAATTAAATGAAAGATTACTAATATCATGAAACCAATAAATAACTTCTATTAGTGTGATGTGAGGGCTGACTTTTCAGCCCAAACTTCCTCAAACCTAGGAGTCATTGAAATAGCAACTCTGCTCCTTTTTTATAATCAGCCAAGAGCAGTACTTTGTCTTCATGGCAGCTACAGCAGAAAATCCCATATCTCTCACATGATGTCACAAAAGGTAGAAGAATTTTCATAGCCCTGTCCAACAAGATGGGATACTCCTTTTTGACATAAGAGAGACTTTCTGAATCAAATGATTGTTGTAACAAACCATCATTTGACAAGGTCTGTGAGTAGTTCTTGTTCAGAAGTTGTCAATCCAAAGACAGTGTTAGCAGCAAATGAATTTCCAATCCATTCAGATTTTGAGACATCTACATCCTTAAAATAAAATGAAAACTGCTCCTGTAAATAGTTCAGATGTTCAGTAAATACTTGAATGTTGGCTTCCATTTCACTGCTGTGAAGAAAAGTTTTTTTAATAATAAACATTAAGGCCTCTCCTCTCCATTAACACCAGTAGTGATGCTTTGTTAAAATAAACACAACTTTTGTGATTGGACTGGTACTGTTCATTTATGCAGCAAGTTATATCTTTTCATTGTTAATGCATAGGACTGCTTTTGCTGTTTGGCCAGCAGTTAGAGACAGGAGATTAACGAGTCAGCTATCAGATCACACTGCCAAAAGGTATGATGCTGGTCAACTGCACAGGTGTGAGGACAACTCAGTCCATCAGGACCCAACTGTAGCCAGTGTTATTTCTGGAAACTTGCTCCATGAAGAATGAGCGTCACAATGTACTTCCCAGTATCAAGCATTGCTTTACAAATATCATTTTTACTAGGAATTGTTGCTGAGTAGATACACACAACTCTCTCAGCTTTGTTGATTTCAGGATAATTACTGTGGATGTTGAGATGAAGCCTGGCTAAAATAACGATGCCATGATGGTATCTGGCTGGCTTTAATTTGAATTTCCCTAGTAAATGCTTTTTTTTTGTACATTTAATGACAAAATTCTGTAGTTTCCTGTTTTATTTTCAAATTGTTATTTGTGTATTTATACGTGCATACACATTTCAAGGGAAAAAAATTTATAATTTTAATTTAATAGGAAACTAAGTAGCAAAAAAGTAAACTTTGTTAATCATCAAAATTGCATTGCAAATTAGAAATTCATTTACCACTTCTAGTAACATCATGACCCTTTGGCACAATTCCATCATGGTGGTCTGCTTTAATAATTAAATCAGTAAGATTAACGGTTTTCACCAGCCATGGCCAGTTGGATCAGTGGGGTGGAGTCTCTGGTATCTTTTTTGCTGGCAGGGGTAAAACCAAAGCTGCATTTGGTTTTACTGCTGCATCAATTGACTGACTATCCAGGGATTATCTGTGCACAGTGATTTACGATCTTCATTGACCTTCACGTGTTTCCACTTGTTCAGCAGCTTACACCCTGTCTGTCTCCACAGTAAAATGTGGCAGTGTATATGCATCCGCATTTTCACTTGTATATTTCTGGTTTTGGGGAGGACCGGCCTTGCTTTCATGTTTCGTGACTTCGTGACCCAGAAAAGTACGCTGGATCACGAAGTTGTTTGGTGATATCTCTCTCTCTCACTACGTATAAACCAGAATTAACTTTTAAAAAAAGCCAGCAAAAATACTAACAATTAAGAAAATTAAATGAAAAAGACTAAGTTTTTTTTTAAAATTATTATTAAAGAGAGCAATGAAAAGTAAATTTATTTCCATTGTAATTGCTGAAAGCTGCTTACCATTTACTACTACAGTTTTTGGCCCCTAGCCACAACTAAAAGGTATACATTAGTGTAACATTTTTCACTAAAACTACAAATAATTTGAAAATTGTTGAACTAAAAAAAATCAATATTCTTCTACTTTTTTTTCTTTTCTTAACTTCAAAGAAACCTTAAGTTTATTTTAGGATGTTTTTTGTGGAACACAGTCATTACTCAGATTGTTTATTCTGGGTTTCTTCCTTCCTTTTTCTCCTCTAGGAAAAGCTGCTTGTAAGCAAATTGAATTTATTTGTCTTGCGGGCAATGGTGGAATTAGAAATGGAAGAAAAAAAACAAAAAACATTGAAAATGTCATGAAAATGAAAGTTTAATCAATTATTTTTCAAGTTTTTTTTTTTAAAAAAATAATTTACAAGATGACACTCAACTATCAGCTCTGTGCTTGAAACCATGCATTATGGCCTTGTTTTAGATGATAGAAATTATTAGGTGGACTGGAAATTTACCATTTGAAAAGGACCTCATGAAGGATTGCTCTTGCTTGAAACAAGCAAAGAGGTTTTTATTATTTTGAGATAGCATGATAATGCTTATACAGTGATTTAAAAGGGTTAAAACTCACCTGTACACAGTTTTCAATGGTGCTTTCTCTGTGACAAATCAATACCTTTATTTGTGTTGGATGAGTTAATTATTGAAAGCCAAGTGACTTAAGTTTGTGGTCTTGTATAAAATCTTTGAGATAGAAAAAAATCAAAAGCTGCAAAGCCTGCGTACATCTTCATGTTGACTAATACTTTGTTTTGCTTGTGTTTGTTAAGTTTAATATTGTCTTGTAATGTATCTTGGCTTAGTCAGCTCCAAAGGTGTGTACACAAATAATGCTGGGGGTGTTCAGATGAAACCCAGCTTAAGTAGCATCTCCATAATGGTGTCTGGCCCCTCTGGTTTCATTTGAATGTTTCTAGTTTGTGTCATTCTTAATGAATAGCATTCATCATTACAGTAATTTCTATAGCTATTTGTCAGTTGGGGAAAAAAACTTAGATTACTATAATTGCACTGAAAATTAAACAAGATAGTAGATTCAAAGGAGTGGTTTTCTACTAGGAATGTTCAAACAAAACTTGAGTGACAGATACCATTATGGTGAAGGTGTTCCTGACTGGTCTTATTTGTAATGTATGGGCCACATCGCAAACTGTTGTCGTTTATTTTTTAAAGATCACCAACTCCCTGGCATGTCACTGATTTTCTTTCTTTCTTTAATAATTGTCATTCAGTAACAATTTTAAAAAAAATATTCTTTTATTCTCGTTTTTTACTTCTGCATGAGGTTGGCACGAAAGTCAGCTCTACAGTGGCATTGCTTCCATCTCCTTTCCAATTTTACTATATGTTCATTTAATAAAATAAATCAAATAATTAAAGAAATCTATAGTTCTGATTGTTTAGTATTGATTTATATGAAAAGAGTGCTGCGTGTACTTGCCATAAAGTTTTTTTCTTTTCTTGAAATTAAGTTTAAATTGAAAGCATTATTTGAAATTTGTTATTTAGAAACAATGCAAAGCTTAAATAGTGCCAGAAAAATTTAAATCTAAACATTATTACTTTAATAATAAACCTCTGGGAATTTCTTTTTAAAAAAAGGAGAGTAAAATGAATGTTGGGTGGTTTTACTGTCTTCTAGAGGCCTGTAGCTTCTCTGAAATTACTTGGTGCCAAAATGATTAGGAAATTGGATAGGGTGAGGGTATCCCCATTTGTTTAGGAGTGAACTTGCATGTGTAGATTAAGTCACCAAATCTTTGATAGGATTCTGTTTTCTTTACCAGTCCAGCAAGTAGAGAAAGATTGCATGAGATATTATATCATTGATTTTGTCACAGTTAATAATTACTATAGTAAAGAGTGCTTCGTGTTTTCTTTTCATGTACATCAGAAATATGCTTAGCAATTCAATTTTTGCTACTAGCATTTCACAATGAAAAGTTCTTATCTAAGGAGAACCATTATTTTAGCCATTCTCCTTGCCAAGTATTATGACAATTTTTTGTTGTTTTAAATTAAGTTTGAGTTCTTTGTAAGAGCTATTTTGCTTTTTTCTGGAGGCTGCTTCTAGGGTATTTGTCTAATTTTTTTTTTTTTTTAATTTAGTGATTAATTTTATTTCTATAGTGATGGCAGAACCAAGTTTATTTATTAGGTATTTCTGGTCCTGCTAGACAAAGTTGATCTCATTTTTGATAGCAAGAGGAAGAGATCCCAGCTGTCAGTTTTATACTACAGGGCTCAGTACTATCTCTCTACCTGTGGGTACACTCACCCTTCAGTTTATTTTTATACTTCTCTAGTGGCCATTACCAGTTATCCCTCTCTACATTAACCCTCTTGTGTAGGGGGAGATAAATACCCAGAATTTTATCTTACCACTGTTCCATTTAATGAAATGTCTGGTGATGCTACTAGGGTTTCTCACTGTGATCATAGTGACATCTGCAAGGTGTATTATTTAACTCTATGGTTTATCAATTTTAACTCCTGTTTTGGTCTACTTATTGTACACAGCGGCATTTCCATTACTGATATGAAAAGCACAGAAGGGAGACCTGGCTGGTTTGATAAGCTCAGCTGCATAGTCGTTCTGATTAACATTTGTCTGGGTTTCAGTTTAGCAAACTTTAACTATTAGATGAAGTTTGATTATGGCTCATTGATAAGCCTCAACTTCTCTTTATTTCTCTAGTCTAGTTTTTGTTGATGTAGGGACAACAGACAAATTTAAGACCTGGAGTAAAATTTGTTAAGGACTAGTTTATTAAATAGTACTGAACATAAACAAGAGTTGATCTAGGATTTTAATTAATTGGCTCAGTATATTTTATTCAAATCAAGATTGTAAGGTAAAAACTTTTCACTGAGGTTATCCATGTAAAAAGCATTCTTTTTTTTGGCAGTGTCTACCTTTATTGTTGTATAGGATATTCTTACATAAAAACAATGGGAATCCTAACAAGACAAATGCTCATAAAGAGACATCATTGCATTGTGTGTGCATGGAGAAGAACAGCCAGTACTATACTGTGCGCAGGAGGAGAGCAGACTGCTTGAACCTTATTATCCAATGGAGAGGAGCCGCCTCGAAGGATGGCGAGGTAGAGAAGGCAGATTTGGCAGCACAGGATGAGGTAGGAAGTTGTTTACATGAAGCCTATTGCAGTGTTCTACAAAAATGTATTATTTGTCTTCCTGTTGTAGAAATGCTAGCCTGTCTGTCTATCATCCCTTTAACTGTGTAAGAAAAAAAAAAATTTTTTTTAATTTGTCAGATAGTCTAAAAAAAAATAATTAAATACAACATTTAAGTATCAATATTTTCTGTTAATTTGTTTGTTTAAATTTAAAAAAAAAAACAATGAGCATTGATTGAGAGAGAGAGAGAGAGAGGTTGTGTGTGTGTAGTTACCTCACTAACTTCTATGCTTGCCTTTGGAAGAGAAAGAAACAAAATCCTTCATCGGATAATCAGGTGATCAGATTCAGTAGAAGCTGACTAAGAGTAAGTTTCTCTTTTATTGTGACCTCCAACTCGGAAGACAAGATACATTTATTGACTTGGTGATAAAAGAATGTAGAGCAAGCAACAGGAGGAGGAGATAGAGAATTTTCCAGATATTATTACCAACTTATCATTAAGGTTATTTTGCATGGAAGAAAATTAGAAAACTGATTTGCAGCATCAAAATATTTGAAGTAAAAATAAAAATGTGAATTTTTTTTGGGTGGGAAAGAGGATGACTTAAATCTATCACAAAATGTGGTCCCCACATTTTCCCGAAAATGTAAGAGGATGAGTGACATCCCTGCAAGTGGCATTGCAGTGTTATGAACATCAGCTGTTGCTTACAGCTGGAAGAATTTCACAATTATCATGATGTTTTGGAGTCTGTGGAGAGAGGCTGAATTGCAATTTCTTGCTTGAAAAAAAGTAAGTTGGTCAGTTTGCAAGCTTTTTCCTGGTTGATTACTGACGCCTAACAAGAATACACTGATATAAAGGCATACTTAGAATACCTGAGATGATATTTAAAGAAGAAAACTAAATTATATCAATACAGACAGTTGTCGACTTACGACTGTTCATCTTTACGACCACGCGTCTGGCAGTGTTGCCCAGCTAAGCAAACGATGGTTTCCGCACTGTGGCTGGCAATGCTCATCTTCCCGCGCTCAGTCGTTCACCAGCATCAGTTTCATCTACATTTATTTCAATACCCCCTAAGCCCTCTGCAGTGTCCACCAAGAGGAAAATGCCTTCGCCTATGCCTGGCAAGAAGCAAAGAAAGGCCATTGATCTCGACACCAAGATGAAGGTGATCAAGCAGCATGAAGGAGGAAAGAAAGTAAATGACATTGCACGAGACCTTCAGTTATCTCACTCTGTCGACAATTTTGAAGAATAAAGAAAGGATTCTTGAAGCTGTGAAAGGTTCGGCACCCATGCGATCAACGGTAATAACGAAACAATGTTCAGGACCCATCCATGAAATGGAGAAATTATTGCATCTTTGGATGGAAGATCAGATACAAAAAGGGACACCCTTAAGCCTTCTCACAGTGCAGTCGAAGGCTAGAAGTCTATTTCAGACTTTGAAAGAACGTGCCAGAGAAGACTACACTCAAGAATTTGTAGCAAGTTCCAGATGGTTCAAAAGATTCGAACTTCATAATGTTCAAATCACTGGAGAAGCAGCGAGTGCAGATGAGGAAGGAGCATGAAAGTTTGTTGAAAGTCTGGACGAAATAATTATGGAAGAAGGGTATCAACCAGACCAGATTTACAGTGTGGATGAAACCGGGTTATTTTGGAAAAGGATGCCAGAACGCATGTACATTCACAAAGAAGCCAAAACCATGCCTGGTTTTAAGGCATTTAAGGATAGGGTGACTTTGCTGCTTGGTGGGAACATCACTGGCTGTAAGCTGAAGCCTTTTCTAATTTATCATTCTGAAAACCTACATGCATTCAAGAATAAAAACAAGCACACGCTGCCCGTCTACTTTCGTTCCAGCCATAAAGCCTGGATGACACAGACATTGTTCGAAGACTGGTTCCTGAATTGTTTTATTCCTCGAGCTCTTGAAATTTGCTTGGAGAAAGCAATAAAATTTTGAAAGGGATTCCTTAGATAATGCACCTGGACATCCACCTCATCTAGACAGCCTCCATCCCGATGTGAAAGTGGTGTATTTTCCCCCACACACCACTCCACTAATTCAACCCATAGACCAATGATCGATTGCCACATTTAAGGCCTACTATCTCCGAACAACAATTGCCCAAGCCATAGCTGCAACAGATGCCGACCCAGATCGATCTTTGCTGGATTTTTGGGAAGCTTATGATATTTTTAAATGTATCAGGAATATCGCTACTGCATGGGATGCTGTGACAAAGAAAGGCGTGAATTGTTTTTGGAAAAAGTGTGTTAAGCGTTATTCTGATACTTTTGATGGATTTGACAGTGAATATGATCTTGAGATGATTTGGGGAAAACACAATGAAACTGGCAAAAGAACTTTCTTTGGAGTGTGAAGTGGAAGATAGAGGAATTACTAGACCGAGGATCTGAAGAGCTAATCACTTTTGAGAAAAAGTGGCGGAAGAAGGAGAGAAGAAGCGGAGGAGGAACCAGAACGGAAATTCTCCACTAAAGGGTTGTCAGGTTTTTTTCTCAACTCACTAAAGTTCTCTCACATTTTGAGGGAATGGATCCAACTATCGAACGATTTGCAAGGATCGAACGAATTGTACAAGATGCTTTTCGTCCGTATCATGAAATTTACGAGGAGAGAAAGAAACGAACAATTCAGACAAAGCTCAGCATGTTTGTGAAAAAAACAACTCCACCAGTTGCTGCCAGTCCTCTGCCTACCCCCAGCGCTGTCCACAAAGACGACATTGATGATCCTCAGCTAAACATGAGTGGTCAATGGAATATTTTCTATTTTTGGTACTGTTTGTATTTTGTATGTTTTTGCAAATATTAAACCAATTGTAGTGTGCACAGTGTTTGATTTAAACCTATCAAAGATGAAAAATAAAAAAAATATAACAGTTAAAGTATAAAATGATTTTAAAAAAAATATCTACAATACACAACGTCTAAAAAAGATAATGAAAGGTTTCACTAAAAATAATTTACAAAGAAATTGATATAAAATCTATACGATGTGCAAAGAATGATGGTAAAAAGGATAGAAAAGAAACAATATGACTTAAGGATGAGATATCTTTATTATACGGTAATGTGGAATCTATAGATATACCAGTCGGTCAGAACGGAATGCGGTCGTAAGTCTACGACTATCTATGTATTCCAATTTTTGTACAAAATAAATAAATGTTACCTGGAAAGCAATTTTTCAAAATGATGTAGATGCTGCATTAACTTTCCAAAGTGTTATAAATTTTGTTGACCTGAGTTTATGTAATGGTTTGTACTTTTATTTAGTAAAAATTTGACAGCAAATTTATTAAATGCTATTTATATGTCTGATGGATATGGTTTTGTTTTATGATCCTGACAGATTGCTAAACTCATCTTTCTAATGCCAGCCAACGTGCTACTAACAACTGTATGTCAGATTTTGTGAGGGACTCTTGAAAACTGAAGATGAAATTCTTAATATACCATTAGAAATTAAAATGTAATTTATTCAGCTGAGCCAAATTTGAAACCCAAATTTGATTTCTTAAGACATGAACTGCCAGTATAAATTATCCATTTTTTTTAAACAAGAAAAGAATCTGCTGTTGGAGTAAAATAAATAAATGTTGTTTTTTCTGAGGTTACTGATTATAAACCAACTCTGGTTAGAGACTTTAAAAAAATACTACTTTTCTTTTAGAAATTGAACACTGCTCTACATTATGCTGCAGCATCAGGCTTGAAGATTTGTGTTGAGGTATGTATTGATTTCATAGCAGTAGTGATGGTGTTTTTCATCTCAAGAGAACAGAATCAGGTATAAAAGGGCCACCCAATACAAACTAATAGTAAACATGACCCTCCCAGTAAATTTGGAATTTGTATCATTAGTTGTTTAGTAATCTTTCCAATTGATTGACCAAACAGTAAGCACTACAGCTTACCACATCTGCTGTTCATTTTTTTTTTTTTTTTTTTTTTCCATTTTTGCACCTTCTGATATGCTGGCCCCACTAGGCATTCTTTGCTTTGCCCCATTTAGCTGGAGGGAGAGATAATTAACTCATGTTGCAATGCTTGCTTGGTTAGTGGCTCTGTTTCAGAATATTACTCTCACAGTCCTCCATTCAGCCTTAGAAACTATATTGTTGGCCTGGAATAGCACACAGGTCTCCAGGAGTGAGAAGACCCTACTGCCACCTTCAGCCTGGTAGCTTGTTTGACCAACTAAGTCAAATCCAGGTTATAATCCCTATGACTGGAGGATATCTAAAAGCTCTTTTTTCTTCTCTAAATGCTTGGGAAGCAGCATGAATTGAGGGTGGGTATAAAAGAACGATCACTGCATGTGACCAGAACTCATTAATGTTGATGCTACTCTAATATGGAAGTAAAGGTAGGGTGGGAGTGGTAACTAAGCGTGATTGTTTTCATCTGGAAGGGCTGCTGTTGCAGGTGGTTGTTTGTATGTTTTTTTTATAAGGACTCATAACAATTCTGTAGCGTCAATCTGACAGCCTTGTGAACACCTTGGGGTTCGCATCCTTTTGCAGCATTATAAAAATGAAAGAGCGCTTGAAAGCTACTCTGCTGCGTGTAGTAGAACGTGGTTTGAGAATGAACTACATTTGGTCAGTAGCAGAGGCTGGGCTGCAGTCAGCTACTAGTACAAACATGGGAAGAAACCAGAGAAATTACTTGGATTTTTAAGGAATTAAAAAGAACAAAAACAATGGTTTAAAGTAGTTTTCCAGTACCACTGATTTTGACTTCTGCTTTACTTTCTCACTTATTATTCTTCTTGGTGAACCCATGTTTTGAGGTTGAGGTTGGCCTTAGAGCCAGCAAGTTGCTAGAAGGGAAAAGGTGTTGGGTATTATTAACCTTGGTGACCAAGTGAGCTGTCTAGGTACATTTGGGTGGGGACTCCTGAGCAGCAGTAATGACACAAGCCAACCAACAGAACCTCTGCATGTACTGGAAAACCCTACTAAAATTATTCATTTTTTTAGATGTGGGAGAAAACAGGGTGCTTAGAGGAAGGACATCACATAGACAGATATCCACTCATTGTAAATTATGCCTCCTTAAAACTTCTCTACATAAAGAAAAACTGATAAAAGCTTTCAATTTTATATTTTGATTTAATTTCCATTCTTCTATTGTTTCAGTAAATATTTACATTTTTTTTTTTCTGAATTAAATAACTGTTCTGGTGGAAGAATAGGCTGCTTTCAATTGTTTGCTTAGAAAGTTATGGCAGCTAATGTAGAAATCCCTTTTTTGTTATAAAGATAGTTTGATTTTTGTTTTTCTCCTAGTTGTTGGTTCAGCAAGGATCACCACTTTTTGTTGAGAATGTAGATCAGATGACCCCGTGTGACATTGCAGAAAAGAATGGACATGGAAACATAGCTCTGTTTTTGGAATCGAAAATGGTTTTCTCAGTAGGTAATCCCTAATGCATGCTTGCCATTTTCTTGGCTTGACCACATTCATCTGCTGACACGCATCCTTCCACTATAGATAGTACTGTTGTCAGTCATTCTTTGTTCACCTGAAATAAATCTTTTAATGATAATTGCTTAAGTCTGCTGTATCTCTTATTTTCAAACTAAATACATGATTTTACTTCTCATGCATTGTGATATTTATTGTTTTAAAAGTAATAATCTACATACTGATGCTTTGTTGATGCTTGCTAGTGGGTGCATCATTACTTCAGGATTTTGTTTTGTATATATATTAGAATGTTCAAGTGAAAGCCAGTCAAGATACAATTCTAGTGATTCTAGTTTAGCCAGGTTTCATTTGAACATCCCTAGTGTAAGAGAGAAATGGAATTGTTCACTGTCACTTTTTTAATGGACAGTATTAATGCTACATTGTAAATACAATAAACTTAGTATTGAAATACTTCAATTTTAACAACAACAAAAAAAAAAATCAAACGGGTAATAAAAATATGCATACATTGAATTATTATCCAAAGCAGCCTGATAAGACCAACATTTAACCTTTCAAGGATTATGCCTGTATATTTACAGGAAGTGCATATTGATCCTAACAAAGTAATCCTGTAAATATACTGTACATTTCCAAGGTTTCAAGGGCTGTAGTTATGTTTATGGAACTGTTCTGTTGCAATCAGTTCTGAGCATGCTCCTTAAAGGGTTAATTGTGTAGACAGCATCCAGTGTTTGGAATGGGAATTTGGTTCTTATATGCAAAGTGTTTACCAATATTTTTGGAAATGAAGAATGGCACAAACTTTCAAATGAGAATAGGGCATAAAAAGCTTAAGGTTTTCTTGGTAATGGAGAATGGAACTAAAAAGGGAATGATTAAATACTTTTTTTTAAAAAAATGTATGCACTGCATAAATTCTTGAGGCAAATGTAATTTGTAAAGTACTCTACATACATTGTGTGTGTGTGTAATACAGATTTCACATTTCAGAATGAGGGAACCCAAGATGGAGGAGATGGGGAGGAAATTATTCCTGTGACTGATGCAGAAGTAAGTGTCTCATTAGATAAAATTCTGACAGCTTAAATCATTCGACCAGTAAAAAAAAAAATAAAATGTCCCACTAAAAATCTGTATGTTTGCCATTGTTTGATGGTCTTTGTCGAAACAAAGTTGTTGACATCTGGTTTTTGTACTTAAAATACTGGAAGTAAGAGCTGAATTAGTGAAGTAGCAGAGCTGTGGAAGGGCAGGGGTTAGAAAAATGTGATAGTTTTAAAGAAAACTTTTCTGTAGGATGACTTTATTCCATTTATTTGTCTTCCTTGAAATTGGATTGTTGTTTTGCAGATTTTGTATTTTCTTGCTTGAAGATGTCAAGCATTCTATCTTTACTACAAAGTTTACTGTTTGTCTTGATTGGTTATTATGAATAATTACCATTCCTTAGTGGTAACAATGAAGCTTACTCTTTAAATTCTTGGTAGGGAAATGATTAAAGTTGATTGCTCTGGTTCAGTAATAGGATGGTGATTTTTCAGTTTATTCCAAAGGAAATGCAACATTGGATATGGTATTCATGTTGTTAGCCTGCCAACATTTTGATTTTTAAACTTCAGCATTTAGCTTCTTTGTTCCTTTAATTACTGGAAATGAAGTGGTACTTTTGTCACACCGTTTTTGTAGACAAGTAAATATTATTTATGAAATAAGGTCAAGGTAGAATGTTCTAATTAAGTAAATGCGAACTCATCATTTTCAAGGGTGGCAAGTGGTTTGATTCCTGGTCTGAGTCACCTCAATTTGTCTTGCTCTCTCTCCCTGCCATAGTTTGTTTGCTTGCTCTTCACCAGTTGGTCACATGGGTTTCCTCTTACATTTAAAAATAAAGTTCTAGTAGGGATTTCTCTGCTGAAGTTAGAAGTCCCATGTGGTGCAGGGTTAGAGTATAAGTTTAACTTTCACATTACTGATGGTTATGTGTTTAGCAGGAACTAAATCAGCATAGTACTGATTGTAATGAGAGATACCAACCGACTAGTTTTTGGGTGGCAGAATTCTAGTCTGATGCTTTGTCACTTGACCACAGAAGTGACTGATTCGCTCTAATAGAACTGTTATTGGCTAGTGCTACTTGAATATCGTCAACCTTATTGTTAGACTATTTCTACAGTCATGATAATCAATTCACACTCTTGGACAATAATGCAATGGTCCCTTATGCACGAATAGTTGTAAATCACCTTCAAGAGAATTTGTCTTCCATGGTCTACTTGTTGTCCCCACAACTTAAACTTACTGGAACACATCTGAGATATGCTCTCTCGGTACACTGGACAACAACCTTTGGCTGCTGTGACCATTACAGAAATGTTTACTTTTGATAGAAGAGTGGAATGCATTGGCACAAGACTGCATCAGACATTTGAAAACAGTGTGAAATGTTGTTTCAATGCTGCAGTACAAGCCAGAGGCAGCCATACATGGTACTAAAGTTTGTATTACTTTAGATTGCATGAGTAGTGACTGTTCATTGTCATTATTGCATCACTAAATTCATTGAAGTTGTTCAGGTATTGCACAAAATGTGTCAAGCTTCATGGTTAATATTGAATTTTATCCTCAATAAATCAGTATAATGTTCCTATATTTTGTCATTGAACTCCCTTAGAGTGCATGGAAGTTTTCCACAAGTATAAATTATCTACAGTATGTTGTATCTATAGAAGTCTGACTTGGCAAGATTATGGGCAGACTTTTTATTTTTTCTCTAATATTAAACTTTGCATGATGCTACTTGTAATTGTAAGTAAAATATAATTCAAAAAATTGAAAGGTATATTAAAGTAATACTGCTCTGATTTCAGGAATATAGTGGATTACGAGCTCAGGATCTGCAAGAGGTTAAGGACCAATTACTTGTGGAGACAGCCGACATGTTGTGTGTTCCACTTTTCACAGCGGAAGCCTTGTTGCGCAATCATGGTAAAGTGTTTCAGCATTTGTTGCTGAGGTCTCTTAATTATCTGAGAGAGCTGTTTGGCATCAGGATATTAATCATTAGTATTGAAACACTGAGTTTAAATCCACTAAACTAACTTGACAAACTGAGATTGGCTTTATGGACTCTAGTGTGTTTTGGGACATCCTGCTGATGCATGATGTAAGAAAGATACTGATTTATTATTTTAAATTTCAACAAAGATATTCATTTACAATAAAGCACTTTGTTGAATTATTAACACTAGATGAAACTAATATTTTAAAATGCAATTTATTGTTCAACTTCTAAAATTACTTATTTTTGGAAAGGTGTTATTAGGAATCAGTTGTTTGCTTCAAAAGTTAATCTCACTATTTTAGTAAAGCAAGGATTTAGTTGATGTCATGATTGGCTCCCAATTTTTTTCTTTCTAATTTTTTCTAAATTTTGAAAACACAAAATAAATAATTCAAATATATATTAATTACTAAAAACACAATAATAAGAAATTTCAGCTTTGAGATTCTTTTATTTTCAACTGTAATTTATTTTCTGAGAGCAGAGGGCCGGTCTAGGCAGCTGTTGACTGGTGGTGGGCCTGACGAGGATTCGGTCGTGCTGGAAGCTGCTCATCAAAATCCTGTCTGGACAGTCCAAGCAAAAACAACGGCACCCTGAAGCCTGTCTGTTTGCTTGTTGCATGATTGCCAAGCAGAAAAAGAGCTTGATTTGTTTTTTGGGTGGGGGAGGAGAGTGGGAAAAGATGTCCAGTTTTGATTTGCTGGTAGGTTTTCGTCATAAGTTTTGTGCTTCTACTTTGAAATGGCCAGGACTTCCCTCTGCTCTTCTTTAGAATGGTCCCGCGAAGCGCTGTTGGAGAGCTGGATGACTGACCCCTTTTCCTGCTGCGAGAAGTGCGGGGTCACCCCACCCCCTAGTCTCTACAGTGAGAAACCTCTTGTGCAGGAAACCCTTAACAGTCCTACAGCATCGGAGGCACTGGATGAAGAAGCAGATGTGAGTTACTTTGGAAGGGGAGGTGATATTTTGTGTGTATAGGAGGATAACTGATTTTATCAAGAGTAATTAACGGGTTTAATGTTTATTTGCTTATGAAGACAGTTATACAAAATGGTTTTAGATTCTGTTAAATTCATTTAGATAACCGTAACAAAATCAAACTAGTAAACTGCGCGCAGCACAGTATTAGTGTTTATGCAATGCATAATTTTTAAACTGGTTGAATGCTTTTGGTTACACATTTTAAAAATGTCTTCAATCCTCAGACTTCTCATTTGCACATTTTAGTTGCCATTTCATGTGCCAGTCTTCGGTGATCCTTTGTTGTGGTCATTTATTCAAAAGGGTGGCAGAGTTGAACCTGATAATAATTCCGATGAGAACGAAATAGAATTCAAACAAGAAAGAGACTATAGCAGTTAGATAAATAAGTACAGCAGTTTGGGTGTGAAGACGGGAAGACTTGTAATGTGAACCTCTTGTTATTGACTTTGGTGGGTTTTGAAACTTTTCATGTATTTCCAGACTCTGTATTACACATTTTTATCCTTTTTAATTTTTGAGAATGTTAACCTTTTCTCTTTTTTTTAGTGGAAAGATTTACGAACTCCAGCCTTAAAATTTTTTTTAAATGTTGGAGGATTGTTGGTATTATCTGCTCTCATGCCCCAACATCTCTGAGATATGGCAGATTAACTACCTGATGATGGAGCTTTTCCAAGTTTATTCAGTTATATTTAATTACCCTTTCTAGGTACAATATGAACTGTATAATAATAAACTGCACACTATGTTCACCGTTTCTTTTATTTCAAAAATGTAACTACAAAAGAAAGTGTCATGCTACTAACAGGCTTGATTTTAAGAGTTTGTTTTAATTTGATAATTGAGTGATGTACCACTCCTCTCACTCAAAGAGCCTTAAATATTATAAAACTCTCCAGATTGCAATGAGGAATAAATCAGAAACCAAAATTTGCATGCACAAAAGTATTTTCAATCCTCACTGTTGTTTTATTGAGCAGTTTACTTATGGACTTGGTAAAAACAATATTTCAAATCAAGATTAACTTTGGACATGTCTCAGGAAATCCAACTCTCATATTTGTGACTAATTTTCAGTTCACTTGCAACAGCATCTTGAGCACATTCAAAAGAGATGTTGGAGGGAATCAGTTCTCTATGCCACTTGGAAACACATTTTATTACAACAGTTCTGACTTGTCCACCACAGAAATGTATCAGTCTATTTAACATCACGTTCCCTCTTTATTTAGCTTTTACCAGTTTTAATTCTGGTTTCAGGCATTATAATTAATTACATATTTTCAGTTTTGTCTACAACTATGAGTGCACAAAAAATATTTAGGTTTTAATTTTGTAGTAACTTTTTTCTTCACTATTATCTGTAGTAGTTGTTAATTTTTGTGGTTTTTAACATTAAATATTGTAGATTGTCTTCATATAATTTTGGAGCGAAGTATTTGTTGGAAAAGTTAAAAAAAAAACCCAGTTATGAGAACCTTTGTTAATGGCTAATAACACCCATCAGTACTTGCATTAATGCTTTATTCTCTGTTAATTCCTAATGTATTCATTGCAATGGAATTGCTTTTTCTTCACACCTCATTAGTGACCGTTGTTATAACGGTATGTCTGTACACAGTTACTGTTGATAGGATGTTGTTGACGACTTTTTGTTAGTATTTTCTTCCTTTATTCAGTACTTTTGCATTCTCATCAGCTAGTGAAATTCTAGAAAAAATAATTAATTTAAAAAAAATTTTCATTCTCTCTCTCCACGCAGGAAAAACAAAGATTTAAGACACGTTTAAATACTAATAATTGGTTAGTGATTGTGTAAACTAATTTTAAAATTTGGATTCATAGATTTTTGTTGTTGTTTGGGGGGGCTGCTTGGATAAGGCCATAATGGCTTCCTGCCCCCTTGTAACAACTAAAAACTAAATATCTTTTATATTTCTGTGATTTAAATGAAATTAAAACACTTCATTGCTGGATAAATGATTCTCTCTATTTCCTCTGTCTCTCTTCATCTCTCTTTGAGTTCCCTTATTTCAAGGAGAAGTGCAGACTGTTTGATGGTTTGCACAGTCATGTAAGTGAAGTTTAACCAGGCTGATGTCAGCTTATCTACACTGTAGAGTTATAGACTCTTGCACTCACATCCTTGTTTGTGGAACCCCCCAAGGAAAAGTATGACTGTATGGTCTTTTGGAAGGTCAGACATTTCCTTGGGTGAGCATGCTTCATATTATGGGATTCATACAAGAACTGAGCTGGAGTGAATGTTGTCAATCTAATGCATTTGCAGTTAACCCATTTACTGGGGAGAGTTAGCAAAGAATATGTGGGTTAATTAAAAATTGTCATTTAGAATGAAGACTTCACCTATAAATGGACTTTCAGTGTTACATCATCTGGCTTGGCTTGAAAAGGGGTTTGACGAGTTAATGCAGTTTTCTTCTCTAGATAGATGTACCTCTAACAAGAGCTGTTCACTCAAGCTTGTCATTGTCTAAGAATGGCTGTCCCTGCAAAGATCCTCATATTTCCCTTGGAAAAATTCATAAATGATGGCATTTGATAACTGGGTTAAATACTAGATTTCATAAAAATGAGTAGACTGAGGATCCACTTTGCATGAGGTAGCCATTATCTACTCAGGATTTGTTTGGTTAAAAAAAAATTGTGGAATTATCTTTCAGTTGGGCAGGATAGTGGGAAACATTACTAGTTTGTCAGACCTAGGCAACTCTGCACATAACGGTGCAGAATTAATCCAGTGTAACGGTTAATGGATGGATCTCATATTTCTGTTGTTTGTTCCTCAGTTGTATGCATTCTACTTGACTGGCATTCATATACAGTAGATATCGTGCAAAGTGTAGAGGACCAAAGTATTGCATGGTGATACAGAAGTGCTGTGTGTGTATCAGGTCTGTGTCGCCACTCTGTTGGTTTTATTCCTGCACATCAACTGGTATCTTTTCTCATTTTGTTTGTTTGTTTGTTGTTTTATTCGTTTTGGTGGTCGTTTTAAACTTTTCACCTCTTTTCTTTTTGTTGTTAACATCTTTATTATTCCTTTTATCCATTGCGCTCCCCTTGGCTATACAGACTACATGAATGAATAAAATGAGCTATCTCTACTGGAGAAGTATTTTCATGAAAACAATAGGAGAAAAAAAAGCAAACCCAGATTGTAGAATTGCACTTACTGTTTGTTTTTGTTTTTTTGTTTAAATTGTGGTCTTAAGTGATGCTGACAAATTATTTCCCCTGGAATTGATGCTAAAAGCATAATAAACCTATGTCACCATGTCTTGTCCAAATACAGACATGGTTGTTTTTATTCACATCTACTGTACTTTGTATTTCTCTGAATCATAGTTATTTATTTAGTTGTTTTTCACAAGTTTTTGGGTTAACCATGCTTAACTATATAGTATTTCTATAATGCTATGATAATCCTAAAGGTGATTTAGCATGTAATCAACATGGTCACTTTAGGGCTGCCCTTTGACCTATTACAAGTCTTTTGACTGATATTTGAGGCATAGAGGCAGTGCTGTTTGGCCATCTGCTGTTTACTGATAAATCCAGATTACAGAGGTAATGCCAAGGGTTACTATAGAGGAAATGTTTTCAATCAGATACATAACAGTAGCACAGCATCTTCCATCCTATCAACATTTCAGGAGAGGATTGGCTGTCTTCTACCATTAGAGATACCTTGGCTATGATTTTCTTCCTTAAAATTTTTTTTTTCAGACATTGAAGTAGAGTAGAAATTATGTAGGGATTACTCCAAAATATTTTCTTTCCAAGTTGAATTTTGATGGTGAATAAAATTGACTTGATGAAGCCATACCAATGTGAGATTAGTAGCCATTAGCTGAGAACTATGAACTTCTAGTTTCATATGCATGCATGGCAAATATGAGAAAGTAAAATTACTTGGTAAACTAATGATTAGAACATGCTTGTTTCATACTAGCAAGACAGAAACCAGATAATAAATCAACATTCTTATGGTTTCAGTGTGATATATGCACATGCACATTCATGTTAGCAGAAGAACCAGTTCACATGCCCTGTCAACACCAGTTTTGCCGACCCTGCTGGGAACAGTAAGTTGTATTTTGATTTTTTTTTCCCCAAGAGCTGCTCTTTCCTCAGTTGACTGCATTGTGGTTGCTTTTCAGACCATCTTTCTTGAACACAATGAAATAAAAGTTTGTAATGAAGATTTGTTTTGGTGGACAATTAATAAGTCTTATTAATTTATATTTTGTTATGTCATAGATCATCTATCATGCTGTATCTCAGTAAAAGTTGATAATAGTCTAAGAGTGGGTTCATCTGTTGCATTTTCAAAGCAAGTGTGGTTTTGTTGTTTTTGCCATTTAATGGCACAGTTCTATGTTCGGTATGACCTTGCCATGAGTATCATAGATGTATGTAGGGGGTAACTTGTGTCTTCTAAATGGCTATCTTCTCCAAAACAAATTAAAGGTGGTCTTAAACTTATCAGGTAAATTTCATATATTTATGACTTGGTTTTATTACTTCTAGATATCTTAATTTAAAAATCCAGGAAGGTGATGCTCATCACATCACTTGTCCAGCGTACGAGTGCTCACGGCTTGTGCCTGTTGATGTGATAGAAAATGTAGTCTCCAGGGACATGGCAAGGAGATACCTTCAGTTCGACATAAAGGTGAGAGTATCCCAGCAGCAACAATTGGGATTTTTTTGGTCTTTTTAAAGATCTCAATTTTGTATTTTAACTTAAAAGGATAAAACTTACACAAGTTGTTGTTTTTTTTTAAAATGTGAAAGCTAAAATAAACTAAATGATACATTTTAATACAAGTTTGTTTTTGTGTTTCTCAGTAAACCAAATACAAAAACATACTGGTAAATGAGTTTGTTCTGGGAAATTTAAAATAAACTTCAAGCTTTAATTTATACATAAATGGGGGGTTATGACGTGCTAACTTTTGTAGAGTATTTGAAAATATTAAGAAACATTGATCATACAAGTAATATAACTGCTACATGTATATGTGAATCCCTTTATACTTAATTATGAAAGAAGAATGTGCCTTTGAGTGCATTGTTTTTTGTTGCTGTTTACCTATCACTAGCAAACCAAGAGAATTTTTTAGAAAATCTCAATTTTCTAAATGAATGATACATTAGCTCTTTTTAAAATTACCATGATCAAAGAGCTTTTTAAAGCACTATACAGTATTTGTGATAGCTAGAGCATAATTCTACTACAGTAAAACTTGGAAGCTACGACCTGCCCCCCTATCACAAAAAATTATCTCTCAGAAAGTCACTATTAAAAGGTCCAGGCTAATTCTACTTATATTTAAGACTACATTATAAAATCTTCGAAGACTACAGCTCATTGCTGATTTGGATACTTGTAATCAAATGCACTTAAATGAAAATCAATAAAATACAAACTGCTGTTTCAAATCTTATTTACAAACAAATTAAACATTGTTTTAAATAAAAAAAACATCAATTCATTTAAAAAAATTGTCTGTTTTAGTTTGCTTTAAACGTTTGATAGATTCTGATTGCCTTTCTAATAATCCAGCTGATACAATGTCCAACAGCACTGTGTTGTTGGTGTGAGGAGCTCTGTGTATTTATTTGTTCCAAGTAGTTGTGTTGTAGCTGAAGAAATGATGGATTGAGTGACGCCATTGGTGTCGTCATTTTCTCTTCAACAGTTGTTTCGATGCTAGCAACAACAATACACAAACAACAGTCGATGAAGTTGTTCCATGAAACATCTTTAAGCAACAGTTTCATGTCATCTGTAGGTTGGGTTTCTTGAGGTTCTGCTGCTGAAGTGTTTGTTTTGAAGACACTATGTGCAAAACATCTCATAATTGCCTCAGGTGTGTTTGAGCCAATAGATGGCTTCCAGTATGTTGACTTGTCTGGCCAGGTCACTTGTAGTTGTTGCATCATCCAGTTTCAACAGTGGCTGTCAAAAGTTTTCGATGTGTTGCTTTCATGGCTTTGATGATCCTGCCATCACAAGGCTGTAGGCATGCAGTTGTTTGGTGGAAGAAATATCAACTTGATGTTAGACAGTTCTAAATGTGGGTGTGATGAACAGTTGTCAACGAAGAGCAGCATCGATCAGTTTTGCAGAACCTTACGATTGCTTAATTTCTTTAACCGGTCAGTAAAAATTCTCCCTGTCATCCATTCATTTGTTTGAATGGTCGGTCACAGGCAGTGAGGAGATTTGAAATCCTCTGAAGCACCGGGGTTTGGCTGATTGGCCAATGACTAAAGATGTCAGTTTTCCTCTCGTCACACTACAGCCAAGTTGAACAGTGATTCTTTCTTTCAAACTTTTACCACCTTTACAAGTGTCACCTTTGATGACGAGGGAATGGTTTGGTAAGGAATGTAAAGAGTCCTATTCCAACAGCATTGAAGATATCCTTTAGTTTGTATCCTTCACAAAGCAACGATAAATGCACGCACCAGTCATTTACAGTTTCTTCCTTGACATCAGCAGCTTCACCTGATAGAACCACCCAAGAAATGTCAAGTTCTGAATGACTGTAACCATCCATTTGATGATGTAAATTCGTCAAGGCCAAGATGCCTAGAAACTATGAACGTGTGCTCCTGCAGTAATTTCCCAGGCACTGGAAGGTTTTTAGAACATTTATCACAAAACCAATAAAAAATTCATTGATTCAGTTCATAGTAACTTAGGCGGTTTAGTTTTGGCGTTTACTCCTGGTTCCCACATTTCCATGATTTTTGCTTTATCAGCAACATGTTTTGGATTTAAGTCGTGCCAACTTGTAATTTGTTTGCAATGTGAATACATTTTGCACCTTTGTCGTGTTTTTTGATAACTTCTGCCTTGTCTTGTAAAGTCAGGTGTTTGCATTTTCACTTTTCTTGAGGCATTGTGAATCAATGATATATTGTCAATGATATTTACATTGCTAGCCATTGATTAGCTACTCGTAGAGGAATTACTAATAAATTTTGTGTCATCGATCATCTTGACAAAACACCCAATCCTCATGCGAAAATAGCTACACTGATACATACAATTCATCATTTTAACTTAATATTTAGATCGTTATCCAAAGGTCATTTTGAGGTTGTATCTTCCAGATTTTACTGTAATATATTTGCTAACAGATGTTAATTTTATCATGATGGGTTTTCAAAAAGTGAAATTAGATTGTTTTAGAAAAAGAGATTTCTCATTGAGAGAAAGCCTGACTGCTATTTTAAGTTTAGGCATTAAAAATCAGCTATTTTGGTGGTAGACTTGTAGCTGGCTTTATTTATTAACTTATACTGAGAGGTTTTTTTTTTTTGGTTTTTTTTTAAGTGTTTTGAATATAGTGCCTTCGGAACTGTTTTATTTTGTTTAGAAATAATAATAATAATATTGTAGGCATTTGTAGACAGCAACCCTTCGATGAAATGGTGTCCATATCCAGGGTGTGGACGAGCTGTTCATTTGCCAGAAATGGAGAACAATGGTTCTTCATCTGTTATATCACTGTCATCACCATCATCAGCAGCCAAAATACCTCCAGATACATCAAGAGCTGTTGATTGTGGAAATGGTCACTACTTTTGTTGGTAAGTCAGATTGCTTTTAAGAAATATGCTAGAAGTACAGTTTTTGCTTTTTGGTTTTTTTAAGAGGGTATTATGCATGAGACATTAATAAATTTCACTTCACTTCCACCCATCATATCTCTCTTCTTTACTTACTTAGCTAGTGCTTTTAAAGTTTCTCTCTTAATCAGAAAGATCAGATTGATCTTGTGTTTCCTACAGAAACAACAGATCCAGTCAGTGCTGGCTTCAGGTGACTGATGTCTTTGTTGGTGCCTCTACACATTTTCTGCTCAACTGTCAAAACTGAATCTTCCCAATTAATTTGGCAGCTAATAGTGATATAAGGTAGAAAGGCCAGGTCACTTTTGTTAGCCAAACATTGCCTGAGTTAGGCTGCAAATAGTTGGGTATTCTGGCTGTATCCAGCCAAACTTATGTGATAAACCCAGGCAATGTAACTATACAATCTTTCCCTGCATTGTCACTAGATTTCATGGAACAGGTATCCTGATTCTGTTTTATGTGAAACACACTTCGTGCACTGTACGTTTACCTGAATTGATTCTGTCCACTTTTAAGCCTGATTCTGCAGGACCTATGATGTTTGTTGTTGCTTTAGTTTTTCTCTCTTTAAATATAGATCGACAACCAATCGTTGCTGAGTTTGAAAAGATGGGCTTGAAAGCAGTTAGGCAGACAGTTCTCCTTAACTTTTATTTACTTTGTTTTGTCCAGGAACTGTCTCGGGGAAGCTCACGAACCCTGTAGCTGTGATCACTGGGAAAGATGGCACCACAAGATAGCTGAAGTAAAACCAGAGCAATGTTAGTGCTTTTTTTTCTTTCTGCCTTTCATTTTTGTTTTGACTGATATTTTATTGTTGTTCACGGTTTTAATTACCGTTCTTATTTCATCAAAATAGGATACTTTAGGACTAGACATTAAAATGAAAACCAGCTGGATTCTATCTCGATGATGATATTTCAGCTGGCTTTCATTTGATTGTCTATTCCTAGTAAATGATTTCTCAGAAAGCCAAGGAATTGGTTAAATTGTATGGCGTCTTTAAATTCAAGAGAAAAACCATCAGATTAATTGACAGATGAGTACCCTATATTTGAAATTAAATTTAACTGTTAATTCACAACTGGTGATCAGCCTGAAAACTGATGTTTGCTTATTTGACCTGGTACAGTTGTCAACCTGTTTTTAAAAGAATGGCAAAATAAGCTGTAGTTGCTTTTATTTAGTGAAGTTATTGCACAGGATTAAAACAAATTCTTATTATTTTCTTTCCATAATTTTTTTTTTTTTTTAAATTAAAAAAAAAAATTGTGTTCTGAGTGACTTCTATTAATGGTTTTGCTGCAGTCCATTGGTAGACTGAGGGCCTCAGCTTAATCCCTACAGTGAACCAACTTGGTTTAGCATACTTGCCTCCCTGTTATGGTTTCTTTTTTTTCCTTTTCTCACCAGATAGCTAGGTGGGTTTCCTCCCACTTCTAAAAAAGAGGGTTCTAGTAGGTAGTTTAAACAGATTTTTTTGCTAAAGTCAGATGTGCTGGGGTCAACATGGTGCAGGATTGGCAACACTTCCTTGCAGACAGCCACCAGAGTAGTTGTATTTTTTTTTGGGTATTAACAGAATGTCTGCTGAACTTTTTAGTAGTCTAAGATTTTTCTAAAGTGTCCATAATAAGAAAATTGAAAATGAATATCGTCGTACTGCAATGTTAATGTTTTATATCAGAAACTTAAATGTCTGCTGATCAGTTTTAATGTCGTAACTTATTCTATCTGCTTTTGAAGCATTTTATATTTTACATTTGTAACATCCTTACCATTACCATGTGAACAACTTTTGATTTGTAGTAAGTGGAACAGAAGCAGAAACTGAGGCAGCTGCAAACTGCCTTTGGCTGGTCACCAACTCAAAACCTTGTCCTAACTGTAAATCTCCTATCCAAAAGAATGAAGGCTGCAACCACATGAAGTGTTCCAAAGTGAGTACAGTATCAGTAGAGCAATCTGTCTTTAAAAGAGTGGTGGAAACTTAATTACAGAGGAGCTTCAGTTTTTGCTTGTCACTAATTTTGTTTCAGCTGCAGAAATGGTTTACTGTATAGCTCTCATTTAATTGAGAATTGTATCCCTTTATGCATTCCTTTCTAATTATGACTTTAGACATAAAAGATGCTGTCTCATGCTATAGTAGAAAATTAAAACCATCCATCCACTTGATGAATTCTCCACTGGCCATAAAATTCAGGAGAGCTTAATGAATGCTGTAAGGGATCAGCTTCCAATCTCTTGAAGTCTGAAGATTTTAAAAAATAGTAATCAGTTGTACATAAGCTAGTAAACTGGAAGTCTTATGTACTGAATTAAATAGTAGTACATCTTTCCAGTGCAAACATGACTTTTGCTGGGTGTGTCTAGAAGCTTGGAAGAGACACAACTCAAGTACTGGTGGATACTTCAAATGCAACCGATATGAAATTGTGAAGAAAGTGGAGCAGCAAAATGCTCAACTAGTATCAGAGGTAAGTAGCAAGCAATAACTCCACATGCACTAGTTTGTGGTTCATTTGAATTGCTGTTGTTCATAAACTTTTAAAATTATTCACAAGTTACCACACAAGCAATTTTGTGAATGCCAACAGTTTCTGTGGACCTATTAATTTTCTTTTTAAATTTGTATTTATAAAACTTTTTAATTCATTTAAAATGTGTAAGAACAAACATGAATATTCATAATCTTTTTATGGCCTTTATACTTCTCATAATCTGTTTTTTTAAATGTGGGTAGTCCATGCACATTTAGCCTAAGAAGTATACTTTAAATCTTGCTTGCTTTCTCCCTTAGGCAGAAGTGAAAAACACAGAAATGCAGGAACTGAACAGATTTGTCCATTACTACACAAGGTTCAAGAATCATGAGAACAGCTACAAGGTAGGTTTTATACATGTTGTTGAGGCTCTCACCTGAAATCCCAGCAAAAAAATTGGCAGTAAACTTACATATAAACAACAAAAGAGAAAACTGAAGAAAGTTTTACTTTTGTATATTTAAGTGAATATTTTAAACTTGGCCTAAGCAGACAAAATACTTAAAAAAATGGAAAAATTCTGTTTTTTTTTTAATATTAATATAGGGATGAAAAAAGAAAATTTGTTAAATGTAGTGTACATTCTCTGGACTTGTTTCTAATAATAATGTTTTTTTCTTGTCATTTCTGATAGAGAAATGACAAAGCATTTGATGTTTAGATAACTAAACTACGTATTCAGCTATTCTATTTGCTAATTAGTAAAGTACTAATTGGCTTTGTTAAAAAGATGGTTTCATGTTTTTTATCAGTTGCTTCTAAGACATTTTTGATATATTCTTTTTGCTTTTGTCATAAAAAAAAAAAGTTGTCATTTCTATAAATTTGTTAAGTCAAGCAAAGAACCCAACCAGTTTCTTTATCTGTTAGACATAATTAATTCACACAAAAAACTGACATTCAATAATGTACAAAATCAAAAGAAGTTGTGAGTTTATAGAAAGTAATAGGGACATTAAAATGAAGGCTGGATACCATTATGATTATGCTATCTCAGCCAGGTTTCACTTGAATGTACCTCTAGTACAAGCGAACAATGCAGAAAAGTATGTAGTGTTCATTCATTGTTTTTTGAAATATCTCCATATTAGTCTGTCAACTATATGAATTGCTTTCATTTGCCCACTTTACAGAACACCATCTAAAGCAAATTGATAGCTAACAGCTTGAGCATTTTTAATTGTTAGTTGTTTTCATAGTGCAAAAGGTAGTGGTTGATAAAACAAAAAAAAAAAACATTTTAGGCTCCTTTATTGTGGTATATGTATTATAACTAAAAAGTAGTCTAAAAATTTTTCTGAGCAAATAAGTGTATGGTTTTCTTGAAATTGTTTTTCTCTTACACAGCTTGAGGAACCACTTCTTAGTACAGCCAAGGATAAGATGATGAAGCTGGCTGAGGCTGTAACTGATTCTGGTGATTTCATACTCTTTCTTAGATTTAATTATTTAAGTGGCTCTCCATATTAAAGAAAAAGGGGCCATACAAAACTGTATTTTGAGAATGTGTTTTTAATAACCAGTATTTATGATGATCTAATCTTTATTGTGTGATTACCCAATTTAAGATGTTCCTATTAAATTTTGAATCATTTAGTTATAGCTGTTAGATGACCATTAGGTGCAGCGTGCTTTGTCATTGTGCTAACTGAAACTTTATTTATCTTCGTCTTAATATTATGGTGATGCTATTTCAGCTGGGTTTTATTTGAATGTCTAATAAATTTTGAAATGCTCAAAAGGGTGGAGGAGATGATGATGATATAATTTTAAAAAGCAGTCCAGTATTAGAACTTTGGAAATAAGCAGGTTAGTTTAAATTGTAATGGCTTAGATGTTTGGATGTTTATTCCAGCTTCTGCTAACTCAGAGACAAAGTTTGTAGAAGATGCAGTTCATCAGCTGCTGAAGGCAAGAAGAGTATTAAAGTGCTCTTATGTGTATGGCTTCTATCTGGATGGTCCTGGTTACAAGAAAATTGTCTTTGAATGCATGCAGGTAAGGAAATAAATAAGTACTTTAATAATATACGAATTAGTGCAAACTGTATAGTAACTTCTGCTTGCTTCAACAGCTGCAATCTAAAGCAATCATTTTAGTAAAATTTAACAAGTTATTCATTTTTTTAATTTGCGTACTTTCTTATGAAATTTGATTTACAACAAATAAGACATCTTAAATGCTGATAGTTTCATGTTGGTGATGATAGTGACTAGATTTACCTGCATGTACAGGTGATATGTGGATAATTCCAATTTTTTCTGTGTGGCTATGAGATTTTACAATGCAAACAGGTTTGCTATAATTCCCACCTGTTTTTTAATGATTTTCCAGACAGAACTTGAAGAATGCACTGAAATCCTGTCTCAGATGGTTAATAGATTGTATCTGCGTACACCACGGAAAAAAATTATCGAGCAGGCTCATATTGTACAGCGAAAAAGACATGAATTTATTGGGGCCATCTCAAAAGGTCTTGTTCCCCCAGAAACTCCTCCATCCATCAGGAAACGCAGGCGACGAAAGTTCAGCATGGATCTCGAAGATGTATGTTGGTACTTTACCAGAGATTTTGTTCTTAGAGCCCATTTATACCATCATCAAAAGCTGAACAGTTTACTTGAAAAGCTATTTAATTATTTTTGTTATCTATCTCTCTTCTAACTATGAAATATTTCAGTCATAAATGAAATTAGTAGTGCATATAATTATGTATGTAAAACAAATGATGTTATAAAATATATGCATGTAAAAAAAAAAAAAAAAAATGTCTTGTGTGACAAAAGTTAAACATTTTATCAAAATGTTTTCAATATGCTAAAAGAATTATTTTATCAGTTATCTATGATTATGAGTGCCAGTATATATACATACATGCAGTGGTTATTTTTGAAAAGTTATAAACTATTATGTTTATGAGCTGTGAGTTTTAATCAACATTTGTTGTCTTTAGTGGAACTGTGAAGAATGCCACTAATCTTTCTGCTTTATTAGGTGTTTGTACTTTGGGTGGATCATAGTGATTTTACTACTGGTCATCTCTAAGAAAACTTATTGTATGCAACTTATCCCTGCAGAGTGATGTGAAGTCTGTTCCAAAGTGTAAGGGTAGCCTCTTTCCTTGTTGTTCTATCACTAATTGAAGCTTCACAGTTGGACCTAGAATGCTCATTTGGGAGGAGAGAGGTGTTGCATGACACCAGGTGCATGGACTTCATCTGACCAAATACAAACAGATGTCTGTTTAGAAGTGGAGGGAAACCAGAGTTTCCTGGAAGAAGTCTGCACAGAATTGGCCAGCAGAGAAGAGTTAAGGAATCCTGTGATACTGGATAGAGACCACACCTAACCTAGGCACATTGAGAGCTGAAACATTATTATCACTAGCAAACATTTGGAGTGCAATTTGCAAATAGCTTTGAAAAGCAGCCTTTTTCCTCTCAGTTTAAAAATATCCTGACTGAGACTGAAGTCTCTCACAAATTTGTCAGTTATGGTATAATATTAGGTATGCTATTTACTTCCATCAAACAATGATGATTACTTATTTTTGGTTATATTGCTTTAATCAGATGGCACTAAATATTTGTAAAGTAAAGGAATACTTGTCAAAAGTACAGTGTTACATACAATAAATATAGTTAGAAAAAATTATATCAAGTTTTTAAAACAATTTAAATCATTCCTTTGGTATAAAGTTTTTTTTAATTTGAAGTATGTTGATTTTATTCATAATTTACTTGCAGCAGCTTTTTTTTTGCAAGGAAGGGGCTATCAAATAATTAGTGTGCAACTTATGCATGCACATTTATGGTATAGCCCGTCTGTCCCCTTTAGTGAAAACAAAGATTTTGTCTGAAACTGAAATTATTTTATTATGTTGAAAGGAGGAGCTGCGGAAAGCTATACTTGCATCCATTCAGGATGTGGATCCTGCAAATCCTTGGATCAAAGATGCTTCTGGTCGACATACTAATGTTATGGCTGTACTAGAATGGCCAGATTCCGACAGCGATAGTTCCGAAACTGACACTGCTCAGACAACCATCAGATCACAAGGTATTATGCTGAGTGTTTCTGTAGAATAATTTATTAAATTTGTATGATAGTGCTTATATGGTTCTCTCTCTTTTTTTCTCTCTCTCCACCAATAATAATAATAATGTAGATGGATACTTTAGCTGAAGATCATTGTTTCCTGTATAGATGACTCTTGGTGTCATGACTTATTGTTTTAAATCTTTACTGTAATGAAATACGAGTGTATAGTTTTAATATATCATCACTTGATATGGTTCTATTTCACTGCTAAAATTACTAACCTCAGATTATTAAAAGCATAAGAAATTGCTGACTAAATATTCTCTTATTGGTAGTTTAGACTACCATATGTTTTAGTGGATTTTCAAAGTGAAAATTAAAAGAATCAATAACATCAAAAATTGAATGCCCTACTATACATGATATTTGACATTTTGCAAAAGTCTCTTTTCAAAGTAGTTTAAGGTCTGGACAGAAAAGTTATGTATTTTTAAAAGTATGGAAACTTTAAATTCTTTTGAAATTAATCATTTAAATGATTGGTCCACAAAAATTGGTTTTAATTATGAAGTTAATAAAGATGCTTACATTCCTTAGTCCAAGCTTATCAAGGGGAGACAATGCAGAACCTGTGGAATTGGCTTCAAAGTATAGCAGCTCATAGTATGTTTTTTGTCAGTGTTTGTATTGGCTAAAATTGGTGAACTTAAACTGGCTTAAATGAACATTGCACATTGTTATGTGATAACTCTGAAGTTTCAGATTGCATGTGGAAAATAATTAAATAAAGGTGACAAAGATGATGCTGTCTAGCGAATAAGAACAAATCTGCCAGAAGTGATTTTACTATGGATGTTCGAATGAAACCTGGTCAGATATGATTAACATGATTCTGTTTTTAGTTGGGTTTCATTTAAAGTCCCTAGTATGTCAAAATGGCAATGTGGTTTTCGACTGCAATGGGGAGTCAGAAGACCCTATTTTGAAAGTATCTTCCATTATCACAATACCACATGTGAATTATATGGACATACATTTTGAAGTTTCTGAAAAGCTTGATTTATAGACTAAAATACACTACTGTTTTTTTATTAAGAAACAATAAGAACTAAGAATAAGATAAGTTTCTACAATATACAGGTGAAGTATGTTCTTGTTTTAAAGGAAGTTCCTTTATTTTTTATTTAACTTTCAGATAATTCAGCTAGTTGTTGTGGCAATAATAAAATGATTTCATAGTTTTATTGTTATTTATTAGCAGGCAAATGTACAAGAGCTGGTTGTGTCCGTCTTAAAGCTCGGAATCCTCGCACCGGTTCTCTTCATGACCATTGTAGTTTGCATTGCCTGCGAATGGACCAATTAGATAAAATGGACCAGCAAGGTGAGTGACTACAAGTTTCCTTTAGACAGCAAATTTGTTGTTTAGCCTGCAGGTGTGCACATGATTTCTTGTAATTTAATTTCCAGTTTAAATTTGTGAAATCCAATTTTGAATAATGTTGCTACGTCATCACTAGTTTAGATGTCTTCGATTAATCTCTCGTGTTTTTTTTTTTTTTCACTTACTATGCAGAACATTTTAATTTTACTTCTCTGCATAAAGAATAAAAAAAAATATTCACTAGTTTTGAGTTTATTTATGCTCTGTCAAAATGCAACTAATGCCTAGCGTTTATCAGCCATAGTATTTTCTCGTTCTGTCATCAGTCAGATTAGTCCTACATTTTGAAAAGATAAAACCATCTAAAATGAACCCCTATGTGCTAATTTTTCTTTTTTTTCCTTTACTTTTATCATGCAGATAGACTTGTGCAAATTAATGTGAACACATTCAAATTTTTGTTGAAATAGCATTTATTCAATTGTACAACATCTAGCACAAAATAAGCTTGGCAATATGTTTTGGCTAGAGTCCTAAAACCAGGCTTGAAGTGGGACAAGCTAATTTTCTCAGATGGGTTTACAGATTGCACAAGATTCTCTATTGAGTTGACATCAGGGGAGTTTCCAGGCCAATTTGAAGATTCCACATTGTTTTGTCTAAAAAAAAATTCTCAACAGTTCTTTGTGGCAGGTACAAGGTGCTGCTTGAACATTCTGTCATCTGATTAGAGAGTAATCAGTTCAGGAACCACTTTTCACTCTAGAATGTGAATTTACTTCAGTTTATCACACCTTCCAATGGAACAAGCAAACCTGTCTTATGGCAAGAGGAATCACCTCAAAACATTTAATTTGGTTGTTTCCTTGTTAGCTGGACAAACACTGATTTTGTTGACCTTGCACTTCAAAATGTATTTCATCAGAAACCAGCACTTTCCTCCAATTTTTCTCCATCCATGACTGGTTTCTTTTAACCCATACTGTTTCCTTTTTATTTTGACGGTTAGCAATTGGTTTTTGAAAGGCTTTCCAACTTTTCATCCAGGCACCATACATTGGATGAAGCTCTAACATTGGTCCATTTTCTTCAGCATGCACTGGTCTTCCAAGGATTCATTTTACTATTTTTAGTACTGCTACAGTTTCCCTTTTCTTTTTGGAAATAATGAATCAGTCTGGAGTTTTTTCTACAAATCTAAACTAACCCCACATTCCTTTACTGTAGCTCTGAGATATTGACACATTATATTCAAAAGTAGTGAGGCAACAGTTCTGAAGGAATGAAGAATTGTTACAAGTCAAAAGATCAGACTAATGTATGACAGTTTCAAAAGGGATGATGCAAGCTTTGGAAAAAAGATGTAATCACTCCACACATGATGCACTAACATTAGTCAAAAGGGTCATTCCAGCCCAACTGTGTCAAATTTCAGAAAGGTCCACAGAGGACCATCTCAGAAAAAATTGCAAAAAATGTGGCAAGCAGGTAATTAGAAAATATGAAAATCCCAAAAGTTTTAGTTCTCTATAATTTTTTGTCACTGAGATATGGATACTTTAATATTGACCCTTATTTGCGAAAATAAATTTTCGCTCTTTTTATGCACCAAAGACATGAAACTTGCCAGGCTTGAAAAGCAGGGGTTGGGTAATAATAAAATGCATTTACACTGTGAATTTCTTCCTCTGAGTATTCTCCTAGGATAAAGGAAAAATGGAAAAAAAACTGCTGCAGTGATTTTTTGGCAATTTTAGAATGCCACAGCTAATGGAGAACATTATGTAAAGGGTAAACATATATTTTTGTCATGCTGTCATACTAGCTATTTAGGAAATGAAAGAAGATAGACCTAGGTTTCCTTGTTCATCACATTCCTGGGTCCTGAAATAGCACCAACAAGAAAAATGTGAATGTATTAGTATTTGTCATTTCAGACAGCCTTAAGCATGATACCAATGCTGTTCACTGTCTTATCAACACTGTCCTTTCTTTTTTTAAAGAAATTCTTATTTCATTTCAAATTGCATTTACTTCAGTGATGGTGCAGCTAGCCAATACAAAAACTATAAGAACTTGACAAACCTGACCCATCACACAAGATTTTTTGGAATTGATGCTCAATAGCACATTTTTGCTACAAGCCATGGCAAGAGTCCATGTGAAGGGATTGGTGGTACTGTTGAATGGTTAGCTGCAAGGGCTAGTCTTCAAGCACCTGTTGATAACCAGATCCTAACTACAAATGAACTCTTCACTTGGGCTTCAACTAATATAACTGGGATAAGTTTTTCTTCATTTCTGATAAGCAAATGTAAAAAAAAAAATTCCTGGCATTAGATCTCATTGTTTTCATCCAGTATCTCCCAATACTTTTAGAATGTTTCGCATCTCATCTGACTCAATATTTTCAGAAATCTCTTTGGCTACAGATGAGGAAGATGACCAAGATAACTATTTGCGAGGAAAATATGTTGCATGCATTATGTGATGACTGGTTTTTGGGTAACAGTGAATAAATCAGATGATAACCACGATGTGTTGGTCAATTTTATGAAGAAGAATCCTTTAAAATGACCAGCAAGGCAGGATTTATGTTGGGTGCCATTCAACCATGTGCTGTATAGACGAACCTCAAGCTACTGGACATGGAGGGCGACATTCCTTGAGAAAATGAGTAGCTTCATATTAGTGTAAATATACAACTTTCAATGTTAAACAACTGCTACATATTTCTTCCAAGGGATATTGTGAAGTACACAGTTTGCATTCGATGCAGAAAAGGGGCATACTTTGAAAATTCTTTTAGGTATGAAGCAGTAGAGTAACACCTTTTGAACTTCTGTTTAATAAGTTTGGATAAACCTACATATGTGCAAAGAATGATAATTTTTACTCACTCTCTACATTGTGCTTCACTGCTATAAAGTTAGTTCATTTTTCACATTTTTCTTGTTGGTGCTATTTCAGGACCCAGGAATGTGATGAACAAGGAAACCTAGGTCTATCTTCTTTCATTTCCTAAATAGCTAGTATGACAGCATGACAAAAATATGTTTACCCTTTACATAATGTTCTCCATTAGCTGTGGCATTCTAAAATTGCCAAAAAATCACTGCAGCAGTTTTTTTTCCATTTTTCCTTTATCCTAGGAGAATACTCAGAGGAAGAAATTCACAGTGTAAATGCATTTTATTATTACCCAACCCCTGCTTTTCAAGCCTGGCAAGTTTCGTGTCTTTGGTGCATAAAAAGAGTGAAAATTTATTTTCGCAAATAAGGGTCAATATTAAAGTATCCATATCTCAGTGACAAAAAATTATAGAGAACTAAAACTTTTGGGATTTTCATATTTTCTGATCACCTGCTTAGTTAGTGCATTAAATAATAATAATAATGCCAGTAGATGTATGATGAGATCTGACACTGAATCCCTTTCTGATAATGTGTAGGTCTTGAGTGTTAAAATCTTGGATTTCGCATTTAGTTGGTTAGACAGAAAGTAATGGAGAGAGTTTGGATATGGAGAGAGAACAAGATCAACCTGCTGTTGCTCGGTGAACCGGTGTTTGTGATGATGCCAGCTCACTAGAGTTTTTCTATGAACTAATAGTGGAGGATTTCCTAACTATGTCACATAGACCTAGAGCTAACAACACCTGGACAAACCTCCCGACAAAAGAAGAAGAAGCAGCTTTCCTCACTTTGCTGTCAATTGAGGCTTTTTGGAGTGAGGGCTTAGTCATTACTTCTGATACTGAGAGGATTCAAGAAACTGAATTAGTATTAACATCTGTTACATCATTTAGGAGATTTTTACTCTGCATTTTTGCTTGAAATTTTGTCTTTCACTTTCTGGACATATCTTTCATTTAGATTGCACTTTGTGCTGTCTTTTGTAATATTTGAGTCATTAAAAACATTAAGTAATCATAAAATAGTTTTAATCACGTAGGTGCATTTTGTAAAACCATCTTGGAAATTGTCTGAATGTTTGTGCATATTGAATATTGCAATTTCTGAATTGGAAAGGGTTAAGTAATAAGAGCATTGATACCTTATCAGAATGAGTATGCTTGAATGGTGTTGTGAAGGTACAATGTGACAGCAGTCACCTAGTCTATTACTTGGTTCTCTATTTCATCAGCTAACCTGCTTATAAGACAAACTGACTGTAGATGTATGTTTGTTTGGTTTTCAATAGAGGGTTTGCCTGAAATAATTCTTGATGAACAGATGGAGCTGCTGAGAGCACTGGAGATGTCCCGGCTTCAGTATCTTAGGGAAACTGGATGGATTCACATACCTCCTACCAACAGAATGAGGTGGGTGGCCTGTTTTATGTTAAAGAAGCTTTTCATAGATTTTAAAAAAAAATTACAAAAATATGAAAGCGGAGACATTTTACTGATTGAACACAGAGTAAACATTTGAGAAAGCAATTTTTTAATTATCATTACAGTGCCTATTATACAAGTTTAGCAGCAGCCAATGCCAAACATTCCACAGAGAGTGATGTGCCTGATGACAATAAAAGTAGAGTAATTGAAGGTGAGAAAAAGACAGTGATGCCCTTGGAAGAATTGAAACTTGAATTTCAGAGAGTTCTTGGACTGTCCTCAGCCTTAAAAGGTTTGTTTCAGAATTTTGTTGTATTTATTTGCACTGTTTAATCTTGTAGCTAAACTCTTACTTATCTTAAGTAAAAGTAGCCAGTGAATATGGAAGGAAGGGTGGCAGAGGTGGGGGGGTTAAATGTGGATGCTTTAAAAAAGCACATCTATATCATCATCCTATGGGAAGATGGGGGTACATGTATATACACTCACTGCCAAAGTATGCCTGGTTATCAGGTTAGCTTCCCTGCAGTAAATCTGTTAACATTTTTTTAAAATTACATTTATTTTAATTATATAGACAGACAGACACATGCAAACACACCTTTTTTTTAAAGGTTGTGATGCAGACCTGGATGAAGCTTTGGAAGAGAGCCTGAAAGATCAGCACAAAGAACCCATCTATCAAATCAGACCAACTGACTGTATAGATAGCAACATCACACATCAGGAGACACCCGCCAAGTGTACAAACCATAACAGTACTCTCATGGATCATGCTGAAGAAAGACTGGAAGAACTAGGAGCTTATGCGGGGGCTCAGCCAGTAGTGGTTCAAGCAAGCAAGGGCTCATGCTTTGGGGTTATTAAAGATTTATCAGTTGCTAACATTCTTGCAAGTGATAAGGATAAGACAAACAGTTTCCTGGATAAGGATTTCAGTTTTGGGAGCAAACAGAGAAACTTGAGAAGCCCCATCAGGCAAGTGCTTGCTGCTAATACACCCTGTGATGAAAGCAGCCATATTCTCACCAGCCCTGGATCAGATCCTTCGGGATCTGAAGTTTGGGTTCAGAGACCAACTGTGGGTTCTGTTTCTAGTGACCAAACCCCACACACTGATACAGATGATATTGGCTTGTCTGAAGATGCAAGTTTAGACGATACGTCAAGAGGGCATAGTGAATGTAGTGCATTGGATTGTGCATCACTGCTGGAATTGACAGAGAGCATTTTACAGATGACTGCTGAAATGCAAGTACCATCACCACAAGAGCAAGAATGTGCAGCATTCATGAAAGGCCCCAGTGAGAGCAGTTCACCTGAGAACCCTGATAACAACATATCAACAAACCAGCCAACAGATACTGCTTCTATGGAAGATGTTTCTAGTCAGTCATTCTTTGTTTGATGTCAGCTGTAAGTATGAAATTGATCTACTGTTTAGACAGTAGAGCCTATTTTGCTTTTTGTATAGAAGATTTTAAGAAAAAATGTAAATAAGAACTTGTTAATGTTGTTCATATATCAAAACCAATCAGAAGCCTATCTTTTTTAATGTGTTTGTCAACTGTATCTTAGTACCATTATTGTTGAATTTTAAATGAAGCCAAAATTGTTTTATAAAAATGAAGAAAAAAACATTGAAAGTGGAAAACTAATGTGTATGTTAGTATTTTACAGCATATTTTGATACTCATTGTATTTGTATGTTCATGTTTATTTTTTGAAGTAAAACTACTTGTCTGCATGTGCACATGAACCAGTAAGAACATGAACTTAGTTTGATGTTACCTTATGTACTATCTTGACACACTGGTATTAGTTTTTAATGAGTGTTATAAACAAATAGTTAAAACTGAACATAAGCAGTTCCCCCCATGCAAAAAAAAAAAACAATCAAAAGCAGGTTAATTATTGTTTCTGTTCAGAGATGTGAAACAGATTTATGCCAATACAAATGTTTACATTCATTAGAAATTTGAAGCAATAAACAAGTTAAAGATTGTCTAGCATTACGAGGCCTCTCCACAAATCTTAACACACTTGTTGCCATAGTTACAATAAGAAGAAAGCTAAAATTTGTTTTGCTAAGTTGGTGCCACCTAGCCAGTGAAGTTATGTAATGCTACTTTCACTTTATCAGCTTGTTGAAAAGCAGCAGTATTGTCTAGTACAGTATATTCTTGACCCTAAGATGACAGCGAGTGGTAAAAAAACAACAACACACATTCTTTTGTTTTACAAGTGGAAAATTTGACATATGTTCAAGCGGTTATAAAGGTTTCCATTGTGATAGATAATCCTTTCTCTGGTTATTTTAAAAATGTTCTTATTCCAAGTATAACAATGTAGATCTTAAGGAAGAGGGAAAACTGAATTCAGCATGGATGATTTCTGAGCCATTAGAGGATTGAGCTAAATACATTCTATAAAGTAATGACGGGTGCGATGATGATAACTCACTATTTGCAAGGATCATGTTCTTGAAAACTCCCACAAAAGACGAGTAAATAAACTAATGGAGAAAATAGGGTTTGGTTCTCCTACCTGCAAGACTGGACTGCAGTGCAAATTCTGTTACTGTATACCTTGGAGCAATTGTTGGAAGTGGATATAGACAGAAACACAAAATATTACGAAGTTTTATTTAACTTGCCATGAATGATGTAGCAGACAAACTTAAGATGATGAGAATAGAGATATTGGAGAAGGAAGAGGTTGGCATCAGGAATGCTGTGATTTGAAACTAAGCTCCCTTTCTTTCATTTTCAAATCTTCATAGATTTTTGAGGGAGCTACTGCAAAGTCAGTGCTTCTCTTTAAATGGATGCTTTTTTTCCATGACTGGGTCAATCTCCATTACCTTCTCTTTTAGTTGATCTGCCATCTTAAGGATTTCCAATAATGCTTTTGCTGTTAATTGTGGTTTCTCAGGTTCTATCTTTATCACCCTCTACCTTTTTTAATGTAGTAAATCATGGATTTATTCACACCATGTTTTTCCAAAAATGGAGATGACACTTGTACCACTTTTTAACTAATCTAATATTGTAATCTTTTTGTTCAGAGGCATAACTTTATGCTGTTTCTTAGGTGGTCCATCACTTACACTTGTGTTTGCATGCATAGGAGCCATAATGATTTCAAAGATTGGATTAAATTTAGAAAAATACTCAAGAAATATAGGTCAAACTGTAGGTCACTGCTACCAAAATCAAGTGCTATCAGTTGCTCAGCATATTATGTTACAAAGTAGTGACACTATCCAGTACTACTGTAATTCCATCATTCTGACACCCTGCCATGATTCATAGTTGTCCAGCAGTAGTTTAAATTTGTACTGCTGCCTCTGTGACATTTAACCACAAAAAAAAAAAAGTTTTCCATGATGTCAAGAATGGTTACAACAGGGATCACTGCGAATAAGCAAAGCCAGAAATGGCTAGGTATTTCAGTAAACCCAAAAGTACTTACCAATATCTCGTTTAAAAAAAAAAAATATTTACAGGTAATGTGAGTACCTGCTGCATTGTTGTTTTGTTCAAAAACTGGTTAGGTGAACAGGATGTGCAATATTGATAATGGGATTATGAGATAGTGGGGGTGTGCTTTGCTGTGTCCAGCTCCCTACTACACTAGAAACTTCACAATTCTGCTACCTTTCTTTTGTGTGTATCTACCAGTAGTCATGGTCTTATTGTTATGATTTCTATCACATCTACACCTGTCATTTTTAATTCTGAAAAGGCCACCTGGATTAAAGTAGTTTTAATTTGATATCATTAATACCATAGTTCTATACTATTCTAAATTTGAATCTGGCAACCTGTTTTTCCCATCTGCTTTTTAATTACAGTATAGGTATTAAAAGTACAGAAGTGAATCAAAACAACTTTTGAATACAATTCATGGTTTTTTCCCGGAAAATTTTTCAAAAGTGGTACAAAACTAAAATGTCATACTTTTTAACATAAATTTGCATGAGGAAAGTTTATTTTAGTAAACTCAGTAATTCAAACATTGATTTATCCTTAAAAAAAAACAAACAAAATTATTCTGGACAATTTTCTCTAGATACTGTTTACATCAACATTAGAATCATTGCTCCTCAGTCAAACAAATGTTGATTCTTCTGTTCTTAAGAGAGACCCACTTATTTACAGCTATATTAAAACTATCTAGGCTGGGGCAGCTACAGAAATCCTTATAAGATTGTTCAAAGTGAGAACTACTTTTGGGATCTTAGTTTATACTTGTATTTACCTCTGAAAGCAATCTTTTATGAGCTGACTGGTGATTTGAGGCAGGTTGCAACAAACCTGTTGGCATATATGGGCATCAGATTATTGGACATTTAGCACCTGATTGATCTCTGCTCATGTTTTGTTTGGCTCTTACACTTTGGGTACCGACCAAGGACCATGCCCTTTGGGCGAGGGGCACTTTTTGCCTTTGGCCTGCCTGTCTGGCTGGCAAGGTTAGGCACGTTGAGACCGATTTTCGGATTTGACGTGCTGAGACCTTTTTTCCCAAGATTGGTTTTTGGCTGGGGAAGCAATCACTCCCAACTAGAAGCTTCGGCTTCACCTAACATGGGTCGCACTAGCGTCCCTAACTCTCGCCGTTTTGGCAGCCAGTTACACGAAGTGCTTCGGCACCTCATCTCGGCCTACTCCAGGAGCTTTGCTCCACCCAAGGTTTCGGCCTCCCTTCTCGGAGATAACCACACATACACTAACTTTACACCTGCACCCACACGCACACACCACAAAAAGATGGTATTGAAAATCCATTTTATTCATTTTATGTTCAATCAATATTAATCACTGCAGCAGGTTTGGTAACAGAATGTACTTAGTTTTTCCTGCTTATAATTAATGGGATGATCATCTTGGTCTGGAAGATTTGCCAGTGCATAGGAAAATCTGATGTCTGCTCTAAGATGGACGTCAGTCTCACCTTTGTTTTTTTTTATTATTCAAACTTAATAATAAAAATCTGTTGTGCCATTGTCATATTATCATTAGCCTACCAAATTTTAGTAAGTAAAACTATTCATTAATATTATTATTATTATGAATGCATCCAGGAATGTTTTCCATTTTTGTTTTGATAAAATTTTTGTGTATCTCTTATTTAAACTTTGCTTTGACAGTTGGTGTCACATGGATGTCATAGACCTTTAGGTTGGTGTCAAACTTTCATATTTCTCATGGTTCCTTTTTGGTGGTGTTTTTAAGAGGCCTCATCTGCAGGTTAACGTTTCTAGTTGGAAATAAATAGCTCTGGTCTATTGAAATTTGGCAGACATACATTGTATAGGTTGAGGAAATAAATTGATAATCTGACACAATCATAGCAACCTTTGCAGCTATTGGTTCTGCCCACTCTCTCCCTGGAATTGAGCAGGGAGATGCTCGCCTTGATGATTGGCAGGTATTCTCATGAGAAACGATCGCTTTGACTTCATTTTGAATCATTCAAGCAATCCTGTGAATTGAAAAACACACATTATTAACTTCTAAATGTAAAAAAAAATATATACAACCATTTCTTTACAGAAACAAATAAAGAAAAAAACAAACTTGTATTGCTTTCACCCCCCCCCTCCATTCTAATAGCACTGTAATCATAGAATAAATAAGTTTGCAAGGTTTTCATTTAAAATGCTTTTTTATTTGGGAAACATCAGCTGCCTGGGCATACAGGGCTTCATGATGGATCATAACTGATCTTTCTATAAATCTTTGTTGTTTAGTCACACCATCTCTTATACCCTAAAAAAATTTAATTTACGGACAGTGTAATCCTATATTGTTTTTTAAATGCTTTTACTTTTTGTATGCCATTGTTGACAAGTGAAACTAATATGACAACTGTCTGCTAGGGAGCTTTGCTTGATCAACACTGCTTGTGGTCCAGCACTTTGTTTTTCAAGGGGAAATCTTTACTAGACTCTTCATTCTTTTAGATGTGGATGCTGGTTGTGAAGAGTGCAAGTACGCCTAAGTCGCCCCTTTATGGGAATCAGACTCAGTCCATGGATACTATCATTTCAGTTGCCTACCATTGAACTATGTGCCACCTCTTTAAATGATTATTTTTTATTATTTTTTTTGCATGTGTACACATTTCCCTGTGACATCAGTGACTAAGCCTTAATGATGCAACTAAAGCAAAGATAATGATCAGTAAAGACAGCTCTGCCATCTGACCTAAACTCATCACTTGTTTCAGTAGGATTTGCTTAATCTGAGGTGTTATCAGTAATAGAATCTGTCATATCTGATTTTCCATCATCAATCTCCTTGACCTCAAGAAACATTACTTCTGGTTCCTCATTCATTTAAAAACCTAAAAAAAAAACACTAACTAGTTTATATTTTACCATTACCAATTTGAGACAAAAACCAAATTTGCAGTTGTGAAGTCCTATCTTTCACAGGTTCCAAGATTTTTTTAATTACAGAAATATCAGTTTCATCTGCTATGAAGCCAATGAAAAGACTTCTTTCTTTAGCCATAACATACAAACTACTGAATCATCTGTTCATTTGTATAGTTTGCATTTCCTCTAAGGTCGAGGTGTTTGACAGCCCATTTGCTGTGATAGCTTGAGTAGGATTTCTTTTTGCCAGCCAGCACAGTAATTTCATGGCACGAACTTATAAGCCTATCTAATTACCTCCATTCATCTCAGTAGCAGTTCTCGCTTATTTGAGGTATACTTCTGCTTGGTGTGCAACACAATGAACTTTGCTCCAAATCTCTCCATCCTGTCTGCTGCTGCTGTTTTCATGTTACTTACGAGTGCTGCCTGCGGCATTTAAAGCTCTACTGTCTCCAATTACCTAAACACAGTATAATTATTAGTTCAAGTATATACCAAAACTATGAATAGGTTTTTAAAGCTTAACGAATTTTTATTCAATAAAAATTAGACAATGCAAACATGTATAAAGATTCAACATCTATATATTCTAATCTTTGAAAAAAAAATCCTTTACAAATTCTCTATTCAAAAAAGATATCAAAATTGCTGTTGAAGAAAGCATCCTTTTCTTTGAGAAAGAAAGATTGCTGACAGGGATCAAATTGGGCAGTGCTGTTTAGAGCAATAGTCAGCCTGTCATTGATAGTAAACGATGAGGAATGCAGATCAGTCTTTGACAGCATAATGTTTGATGGCTTGTTTTGTGATCATTCTATGTGGCAATGTTAAAGATGGAACCTTGATCACATTTCTTCAACATTCAGTACAGTTGACTATAGTGAAATGTTGTCTCTCTAAACATTTTTGCTCTGCAGCAAATAAAATGCAATGCTTGGCAAAAATTTGGATTTTGTTATCACCAAAGATGTTGCAGACCAAGGTTTGGCCAGTGTGTAACATTTCATTTCAGAAGTATTTTGACATTTCTCAAGAGAAAACAACTTTCACATTTTCATCTTGTTTGTCTTTCAGAAAATTGATGGCTGATAGTATTAATGTTTAATGGACTAGAAAAATATCTTCCTGATTTTATAATCAGAGTGGTTTGTAGAGCAGTGATGCCTAACACTCAATGTCTGATAGTATTGTGTCAGCTACTGTAGATTATTTCATGCTTGTGGTAGAACAAATTTGGCAAGCTAATGAAATTTCTGTAATTTTTCTGAAGCTCTTTGAAAAAGTACAAGATGTCATCAACGACTGTAGTGAACATTTTGTTGAAATAACCTGGAGTGCCTTTGATTTCGAGAAACCTTTAGTTTTCACTTTATCATCCCTGTTACCAGTGAGAACTTGAGTCCGCCAACCACCCATGAATGGGAAGTTTGAAAGAATGAAAAGCACCTCATGAAAGTGGGGGGGACCTTTAAACCACTGTTGCTTGTACTCTCAGCTTTCTGATTCAGACTTTTCTCTCAATGACTTGAAATACTGTAGAATGTTGCTAAACCTCTGATGCCTGCTTTCCGGTGATGGAACTCTGAAACTGATTACTCTAGATCATTAAATGGCAGATCACTCTTGAAAACTATGCACCAGAACGTCAGCATATTCACCATGTATTCTCAGACCCACCAGTTTGCTAATTATCAAATTCATGAAATTTCACAAATGAAATCAGCTTGTTAGTGCCATAAGCAATTCATCAGGACAACAGATATCACTACAAGATTCAACCAGAAAGGCAGCTTTGCATTCTTATCAAAGTAATGAGCATTAATAATAAAAGTTTATCTGTATTATACTTGTCAACAGATTTATCAACTTGATAGTTTTTGGTTGGCCTTTCCCAGTTTCAGAAACGTAGTTGAAAGATTTTCAGTGTAGTTATTAGGTTTTCTGTAATGAAGACTACTCTCAGAGGGTCTAACTAAATAATTGAATGCATGAGTTTGTGGTTAGAATTGTTAATGTATTAGGTTTTCTGCATGCATTTGTGCTAAAGATCTTGGCCCAAACCATGCTGACAGGGTTTTGAATATCAAATACCATCCAAAAAGGGTGTTAACTATGTTAGAATTTCACTCTGACCCAAGGGTGACTGACTACACTTTACCAGTCAGATGATTAGTTATTTTCTCTCATGCCTTATATCACAGCAGACACCATTAGCTGAAGAACTCATCCATTTCTTGTCACCACCCCCCCTTTTTGGCTTCTGTGATGTCTCAGCATTTTATACCATTATCCAAATTTAATGGGATGTCAGCCAGACTGGATCCATTTAAGTCCTCTATAGCATGACACTGGTGACAGTGCCAAAATGTCTTCAACAGTGGCACTAGGTGTAGTGAGTGATTACTGCATCCAGCGTTGAGGTATTCACTGAATCAGCAGCTGTTGGTTGTTTCAGTATTTGCATATGTTCTTGAACCAATCTACACTGAAACAAAAATAAATTCTGTATGAAAATGTAGGTAATTACAGAAGTAGATAATACCTGATGATGTTTTTAGCAATACTAAAAATGAACTACTCATAATTTATGCTTGTTTATACAGCAGAACACTATTCAGAAATCCAAATAATAAACATCCATAATAAAGAAAAAATCATGGTGTCTCGCCCATGATTGATTATCCAAAAAATCATCCATCATTTGAAATCACAAGTCATTTGAAAACTAATCTAGCAAACAAATGCATCTGTCATCAACACTTGTTCATTTTGTTTGTTTCTCAAGCCAAGCATTTTTTTCCCCCAGTTTGCATAAGAAGTACAGATTAAGAAATTGAAGTAAGATGAGCATCTGTTGGCAACATTTTGAGTAGTGCCCTTTTTACTCTGACTGGTATTGGATGTGTCCTGGTTGTTTACAAACCCCACACAAACCAAATGGTGCATATTTTATTTTGCAGTAATGGCTGATCCAAAACATTGTTCTTTTTATGAGTGCTTATGTTGGCAGTAAGATGGTAAAATGGGGTTGAGGCCAAGAAGATGCATGCTGGGAAATCAGGTGGAGGTGCATAACTACAGAGAATGGGCTACGCATCCAATATAAAGTAGAGTTATTGAAAAAATTCTCACAATTATGTGCCTGTAATACAAACTATACACTACTATATTATTCAGTATAGTATATTTGATTTTTTTTGTTTTTATATACAGTATGTGTATAATATCTGTATGTTTATTGTTGAGGGGGGGGCTGCTTTATAACACACCCTTTGCCATGTTGATTAATCAGAAATGTTGATCTGGAACACCGCTGGTCCTGAACATTCCAGAAAAGAGGTTCTTATTTATAAATATTCAAATAACAGCAAAGAAGGAAGACAAATCAAAATGGTTATCTTGCATCTTTTAAAGACTCAAAAAATTATTTTAAAGCAAAATATAAATAACTATATTTCAGTCTTTCACTGGGTGAAAAAAAGTGTTGTCTGGTCATGATGCTAAATGGCTAAATGAAGGCTGTAAAGCTTGACAAAATCAATTGATGCTGGTCTAATGGTAGGAGCAGTTTTCTCTAAGATGTTTTCCTTGCAAAATCAATGACAGGAAAGTTTCTCATTGGTGTTGCCATATAAACCAATTATTCTAACTACCAGCATGATGCAGTAAAACTCGCATTACATTATGGAATGACTTAAAAAGAAGAAAAAAATGGTGGCCATTGCTGTGGAATTTGAGAATGAATAGTTTAAACTAGAGTTGCAATAGATAACATTTTTCTTTCTTTTTTTATCACAAAATGAGGCTATTGGGTGGACATGTAAATTACTTTAAAAAATTCCAGGGACGAGATGTTGTAATATTTGTGGATCACTTGTAATAATAGTGATAGGCCATTTTACATTCTTTGTTTTTGTTTGTTTTAAACCCATTGTTGCTGGTACAGAAAATATTTGGTTAGTGGTAGTAGCACCTTGAGAGTTTATAAACAACAATTTTTTTTTAATGTCGTTAACCTTGCCACCTAGGCTGATACAATCTTTTTGGCTGTTTTAGATCTATTGATTTGGAATATTATTTCAGTTAACAATTTGTTTTAAAACGCGCTATGTTTTGGTAATCGGTAGATTGCAGACAGAACCTTTATCTGTTAAGAGTAGAGATGTTCAACTGAAAATAGCATTGCTGTAACGGTATCTGGCCTGATTTCATTTGGACATTTCTAGTAGTTTTGAATTTAGTACAATCTCTGGTTATAAACTGTAGCCCCTCTAAAGTCTAAATGTTAAAAATAAAAGACACAGCATGACATGTAATTGGGGCTTGCTGAACTTTGATATACCTTTACGTGGTTGATTCAAGGAACTGAATGGACCTAATATTTACAATACCAAAATAAATTATATGCCTGATAATGAAAATTTGCAAGATCCTCTTATGGCTCAATTGCTTCTTGTGGCCTTAGATATGTACTGGGTCCCACTAAGGGACCATATAGCTGGCTTTGAGAAATGCTGCCCTAAACTTATAGCCTCTGAAGTGGAATTTCTTCTACTTCTGTACTTTTGTAAAAATAGCTGAACCAACCAGGCTTTTCCTAATATTAACTATTTGATGCTTTAATTTTTTTCAAAGGCAAAATGTCTCTCTGAAGACAAGAAATATACATACACATAACCAAGTATTCCTTTTTCTTTAATCTGGTTTTGTATAATTTTATATAAATATAATCTCAAAATATTTCCAATATTTTATATACATATCAATAAATAATAATGCAAATTAAAAAAAATTATTAATAGTTAACTTCATCTAAAACATTTGTAAAATAGGTAACTATCTTGATAACATCTTTCATTGTAATTTTCCCATAAATCTCAATATCGATAACTGATTTTTGTAAAAAATTTCTTTTTAGTAGAATGTGTTAACCAAAGTATTTTGGCATTATCAAAAATTACTTACTTAAACTGCAGAAATGTAAATATAATTCCCAAGAAAGTATATGGATTTTTCAAATAATTTATTTTTTTTGTATTACCCAGTTAGATGAATTTGTTATTTTTTTTATTGTATATTGAATCAAATAGAAAAGTGCTAATCAAAAATATTTTTAATATTCTCTCTCTATATAATCTAGATTGTGGTTTAATTTTAGTTCACTGTTGAGCTAATATTTTTATATGATCATAATAAAAGGAATATAATGATTAGATGTACTTTTATAATCTTTTTCTGGTAAATATTCACAAAATGGTTTGTCTAGGCTTCTAGTGTTTGATAATTAGTATCAACCCTTTTATATACCACCTGGAATGTATTTGCATCCCTCTTCTCTTCACCTATATAGTACTCAGTGCAAATTGAGCCATAGGACTTGTGACAAACAGTCACCTTTCATTAACATAACTCTCTCTGAAAAAACAGTATTGGCTAAATATACAGTCAGTTCAACACACACTAAATAAATAAACACTGATAGATATCTTTTAAATAATACTGACTGGGTTTTGTTCTAATGATCTATGTATGTTTGTAAAACTCTTATGAACTGTCAGGAATAACAAGTTTGTAAATGTAAATAATTTATAAAAAATAATTTTTGGTTTAGAAAACTTGTTTGCCCCTCTCTTTTTCTCATTAGAATTACCTCTTTTGTTTGGTTGGTTGGCTTTTTTTTTTAAAAATAATTTGCTGTACTCTTGAAGTTTACACTAAATAGCTATATCAGTGTTGAACCTCTAAAGAAAGCAATCTATATTTTGCATAATGGGTTATTTTTTTAAGACCTACATTGCTTGACTTCTAGGTTTGTTGAAGACTTCAAATTGATCCTGTCCTCTTCCAAATACCATCTAATGTTATTTCAGCCAGGTTTCATTTGAACATCACCCTTGTTCTGCTTGTGGGGTGACGAAACAGACTGGAGTTTTAACATGGTGTATCTGATCTTCATGAACAAGATCTTGTAATGTTTGTTTGTTTGTTTGTTTAAAATTTTAAAATATGCCTCATGCTTATTTAATGGTTAAGAAAAGTCTGTCATCAGCTGAGTTGTGCTCATACATGAACAACACCATTATTTCTGTTGCTGCACTGTAGGCTTGTCAGATAATTACAGATTATTTAACATTTTCTCTAAAGGAAAAATGTCAGAGTTGTAGTCAGGTTTTCCAAAGATTCCTGACAGTGGTAATTGTATTCTGGTATAACACTACTTTGTTTAGCTCTGAAGTCTAAACCTTGACTTCAGTTGTCTCTCAGGAATGAAGTTTTTCTGTGAATGTTAATTTCTCTGAAGATTTTCAGTTGGTCATAACTGATTAACTGTGATTACTACTTTACTGTTATTCATTTTAAAAGTGTTTGTGTCTCTATTAGATCTATCAAAAAAGTAAATAGCCGCAATCTTCTGTAGTGGTGATATCATCATCTGTGTATTCATTTGTAGCGCCAATGCTATTTTCGGGATGGTTAAGTAGTCTTGTAAGTTCAATTTCTCCAGTTGGAACCAGCCCTCTTTGGTGTACCTCTCTAGCTCGCTTTCCCTCACCATCTGGCCATATGAATTTCTTCAGGGCACCCAGGTTTCCTCCCACATTTAAAAACGAGGGATTGTAGTAGGGCTTTTTCACAAGTTCATTAGAGCAGCAAAAAGTTGAAGAACAGTAGACACTTACCCGTCAGTCTCAGTTTTTGGTGTTCCCCCGCATGGCTGTAGCTTACAATAATGGTTGGATGCAGTGGGGGGTTAGTAAGTACGCTGTTTTATTCAGCTCTTAATAGTAAATTATGAAAATTAAGATTATTACTCTTACACAGGCAGTATTACTACTGATGGGACTATGGTTTGCGCTGGTAGCTAAAATAAGGATTGCATTGATATCTGGCAATGGTGATACTATGTCCTTACAGATTTTCATTTTATTTTTGCAGCATTGTTTATAAAAAAAAATAGTGAGGTCCATTATTCAAGAGAGATTGATGGACTAATAATACTTTTTCAGTTATTGAAGAATGTGGTATCTACTGGCATTGCAAAGGTATTGTGGGTTTTCACCTTATGTTTAATAGAATGAATTTCTGTAATGTTGAAGTTTTCTCGAATAATCATCTATCCAAACAATCCTTTTTGATTCCATTGGATCCTATCAAAAGAAGACTTTATGGATCCAGCCTCTATCACCCTTCATTTTATCTCGGAAAGATCAGAAGAACGGATCATTATTAAGAAAGAAGTTTGTTGATATCTGTGATATGCTTTACTGGGTCATAATTCAGACAACATCTTCTATCTGCAGTATGTTAAATATCTTATTTTAAAAAAAATTGTTCTGAGATGTTTATTGATATTTTTTATCATTTTCCATAAGTGATGTTTTTCTTTCTGTTTCTTACAAATCATGATTGCACCTGTGAAAGGATCTGTTAAAAGCCCATCTGACAAAATCAGTAACCATCACTCTGCATCAGATCTATGATTACTTTGGAAATATCGGATTGGAATAGATCATTAGGAAACAAACATCTTTTCATCTTTTTCTCCTCAGATCTGATCATTTTTTTAGAATCTTGTTTTTTGCTGCTTTTTTTTTAGTTTATTTCTGCCTTTCATATCCTCCCCCCTAATTTATTTATTTAAAAATTTGGGATAATTTTGAATTCAGCAGTTTACAGCTCATCTATTTCTGTTATCTTCTGTTTTCATTTTAATCCTTTCTTAAAGGATTAATCTGTTTATATAAGTGTATAATAAAAATTAATTTTTTTATGTATGTAGAACCCATGTAAACACAAAATCTCTCAGGCTTCCAGGATTGGTTCAGGTCATAGTTCACTGCTTTGTTAGGTGGTGGCTAAGGTTCAAAGAGAATTGGTCATTACAAGATTTTTTTTGACTTTACAGAAGAATGAATTAATTATATCATATCAATGCCATAATTCTCTTCATTTCTTATTTTAATTTCTGTGTAACAATACTTGTAAATAAATAATTTATATATATATATATTTCTGGTGCTGATAATTTGTCTTGGCATTTTTCTGTTAATTCCTTAACAGCTTCAATATCCCATTAGATTGTACAAATTCACATACCTTCAACCTTACTGATATAAAACTTAAAACCAAAACCCAGCCATTATTAGATGTTGCTGTTAAAACAAAGAAAGACCTAATAAACCACAGCTGAATTGAAACAACTACTAAACAAACAAAAGGAAAATGACTTTAGATTTCTTCTACATAATGTGGTAGCCAGTTCTAACTAGTACTAACTTGAATCAGCTCATTTGAGGCAACCTTTCATACGAGTTAACTACAAAATAAATCGGCTACTGCAGCAATTAAAGAAGAAGGGGTAAGCTTAAAAATAAATTTTTAACTATTCTGACAAGAGGCTGCTGGACCAAATACTCAGTAGAAAATGGGGACCAAAATATCTGTGGTTATGATATCCATGACTACTACTGGCACGGCTTAGGACAGACTGAATGAGGCGAAGGATTTTACCAGAATGACAAGTTGGCTTTCTGCCATGTCCCACTCTGATTTAATAGTTGCTATTCATCTATGGAATTTAGGTGTAATTTGCTACATTATGCAGCATTGATAATTAACTGCTTAAGTCACCCTCCCCATTTTAAAATCTTGTTCCATAATTTTTTATTTATTTTTTTTTTTTTTAAAGCAACAATTAACTGTGCTTGGCAGTGTTAGTTCTGAACATGTCCACTAGAAGTTGGTAAGTGGAAAATAAATGTCTGATGTTTTTGTTTGTGGGTTTGTTTACTATGGTTAAAAAATGTTTAAAAAATCCAGCTTTGTGCCGGTGCATAAACGCTGTAGATTTCATCCCATTTGTTAGCCTGCATTCGAAGACCCAATACTTTCCGTTTTAAAAAGTATACACAATTTTATACTTGCATTTCCATTAACGGTAAGTTTTCTGAATCTGAACAACAACAAACTGGCTGTCCGTCAGAACCTGTGGCTTGACAATCATATTGGTTGCAAACTTGCTGGATTGATCTAGAAGTTGAAGGGTTTGGATGGAAGCTAAAACCCCATCTTGTACATTTAAGAAACTACAGATTGTGGCAGGAAATCTTTAGTATATCGGTGTAAGGTGGGCTTTTTTTTAATATTATTATTTGTGGCAGATATGATGAACTGAGGGTAATTAAATTTGGTAATTTTTACATTGTATTGAAATTTTTCTGGCCATTTAGGTGGCGTTACTAACTTAGAAATCAAATTTTCATCTTTTGATTTAATGTATTTTAGAGTTTGAATAATATGGTTTAGTATATAATGATGCCAGGAAAATTTATTTATGCTCCAAAATCTGGAAATTGTGTTGCTTTCTGTATGTAAACAGAGTTTAGTTTTCTTTTGAAGTTTTTCATGATGCATAGAAAAGGAAAATGGTATTTTTGTTTTGTTTATTATTGAATGCTTGTATTGTATTTATTTACCAAGGCTTTCTGATCTATTGGAAGTTCCGAGAAAGCAGAGAGACTGCTGTAGCTATATGGTGATGGTTGTATACCTGCAGAGGTAAGGAAATTACAGAACAGATTTTTAAAGGCAATGGTGAACACAGATTCATTAATTTCACTGCAATGCCATTCTTTTTGTTTGCTGTTCTGAAATAACAAGTATGTAGGTGCTTTACTTTTATGTGAGTACATTAGATTTTAGCTAGAGACTTATGGTTGAGTCTGGTTGGTGCTTTTCAAGGAATTGGTTAGCTTCTTGGTAAACACTACACATTTCTGTGGACTAAGCATTGCTAGAGACTCTGGATTAAGCAATCTTTTGAAGTACTTTCATGGTATTGCAGCAGTCATGCTATATTTAATTTTATTTCCATTCTACCAGAAGAGAGTAATCTCTATTGTATGTTTAAAAAACACTAAAGCATCTGCACTGTATTTGCTAAGTTTAGCAAGGTGGGTGACTTTTAAAAAACACTTCAGTAATCTAGTTTCCAACTATAATCATGTGAGTAAAGTATTTTTAACAGACACAGCAGTACCAACAGTTAATCTGATGAATACTATAAAGTTTATTTTTGGTTGAATTCTATTGTGGAAATAGGAAAAGATGATAATGGAATCAGCAGTTGTATCCAAGTATCACGGAACGGTTCACTTGTTACCCTGGTTGTAAGAAGAAAACCCATTAAGCCTTATTTTGAAAAACCAGATTTTGAACCCACTGATGCTTTCAATTTTAAAAAGATGATATTTAATTTCAGATCCATACCACCATATTGTTTTTTTTTTTTGCATTGTAATTTTTAAATGTTTGATTTTATGCATATAAACTGTTCTGGTTAAAGCAATTTTACATAAAATTTTCAGTTGTGCAATGGGTGTTTGTTATTTCTTTGTAGAAACTTAGTTTTTTGCTGAAGTATTAACAGTAAATGTCCCATTTTTAAATATGCAAACATCATTATAACAATATCCTAACGTTCAAAATCCTATTTTGAGCACCTCCCCTCTTTTTTTTTTATTTTTGCGACATTTCTTGTGTTATTAAAATTACTGCAGTTTCTGGTGTACATCTATTGGTTTTATTTTCATAAATGTCGTCCAAGACAACATAAGACAAAGATAGCGTACATTTAACAACTTTATTCTAAAACGGAGACCTTTTAACTTTCTCATTAATTTGTGTAATCTTTATTCTGGAGAATTCCTGTAAAACAATTGCTGAGATAATTTGAAATTGCTAATGATTCCATGTGATTGTATTGTTTTCTACATCGCAACTAGAAGGTCCACAGCTTTTTCCCCGGAAAAAAACCTAAGGGAAGTAACTCCAAAGTGTTTATTTTTTTAAAGCTGAAATTTTGAAGGACAATGCTGTTTGTCCATCTAGTTGATGCTATTAGAATTTTTAATTGAGTGATCTTGGGACACAAAAATAAAGCTTGTTAATATGTGCGAAGCATCTGGATTAAATTTAACTACATTTCCCCCATTTTTTTTAGCCGCAAACAGCTGAGACTTGTCAGAACTGTTAAACTGTGTTTGTTTCTCCACCAGAAAATGGTGTTCTAAATCCCTGGACTTAGGGTGAAATGTAGACAACCACTGTACTGTGAATATTGCTTGGGTGGGTGTTCAATTAGCCTTCATGACATTTCCAAAAAAAGCAGGTATCATTTTAAATAGCTGTCAGCACTGACCAGGCTAATATAAAAATTAATTTGATATCAACAAATTCTAAAATCTCTAGCATTTTTCATTCTTAAAGTAGAGGAGTTTAGTAGGTGGATTCTATATGCAAATATGACTACTTTTTGTTTGCAAATGTCAGATCTGTAAAAACTTAGGCCAAACAGGTTTGTTTTCTAATCAACATTCAGACCTAATTTTTCTCAGAGATTAATCAAAGCTATTAAAATGATAAGGTACATTAGAACAAAAACCATTTTTATTAAACTTGATTTCATGTTCATAATAACATATCCAAGTAGGTGGGTAGCTAACCTGTTTACTTGGCCAGCAGTAATTGTGAAGGATGGAATTATAACAGATCCTTGGAAATTTTTAATGTGAAAATTTACATAGATACTGCAGACGCGTGAGATTGCAAGTGGTAATAAACTAGACAAGGAGAGAAAAAAACAGCTTAAATTGAAATGACAGAAGTAGATAACCATTAAATACCAAGAAGGTGGGGATCAATGCCTTGGCTGTTTTCTTGGATTGCTCTCTGTGTATATATATATAGAGAGAGAGCCTGTGAATTTAGAGGAGGTGTTGTGTGTTAGTTAGCCTGCTGGATTGTTTTGGTCAAAGACTCCAACTCAATTCCTGGTTGGGGGACAGCTTGTCTGTCTCCCCGACATGGCTTTTCCTTTTTATCTTGGGTGGGTGGGGGAGGGTATTAGAATGAAAAGCTTTAGGGTAGATTTACTAGTGAAGGCAGACTCATTGGGACCCCCGGGTGGAGTTCTAACTACATGCCTAATGATGATGAGGACCTCATTAATTTGATTTTGGAAATAGTGTTTGCCAAATTCTTTTTTTATTGGCACCATAGCTTTTTTTTTTTTTTTTGTTGAAAGTTCAAGGTAATATCACAATTTGCCTCGCATAAATAGAAATTATGCCAACATCGCCAAGGTCGCCCTCTGAGTTATCACAGAGACATACATGGTTTTAATCTGACAACCACGAACAGTGGACCATTCCAAAACCTGCATGCACTAGTAGATATCTGGATACTGCACTGGGCCTTTTTTTTTTTTTACCCCATGGTCAGGGCATCTGGCGACTTGTCTATGGAATTAGTAACGTGGACGCTGACCTCGACTGGCTGGGTGCAGGTATCGCGTTTAGGCGCGGCGCTCTGGACGGGTGGCGGCGACATCATCGGGTCGGAGTTCCCGTCAACCTGCAGCCTGGTCTCTCGCTCGACAGTGGAGTCGTAGCCGGGGCTTCCCGTCACGAAGTTGGGGTCTGGGGTGGAAGAAATCAGCTGGTAGGTTTCCGCGCGGGAGTGGGCGGTCGCGTTAACATTCCCGGTGCGCTCCCTGCTCCTGAACACCGGTGACCCCAGGTAGGACTGGGGAATCTGACTGGGAAGACTGCAGATCCGCTTCAGCTCGTCGGCAAAGCAGCAGACGAAAAACAGCAGAACGAACGAAATGCCAAATGGAATGATCAGAATCAAACCAACAGATTCCATGCTGCCTGTGCTGGTGCATTGTAGATTAATGCAGACTGTCAGTGGAGAGACTTAACGAATTCCCTTTGCTTTGTTGTTTCACGGAGCCATTTTTTTTTGTTTTTATCCCCTCGAAATGTTCCATTTATCACGACCATTCAGCTTTAACAGTCTACTGACGACGACGACGACGAGCCGGATTCTACCAGCATTTCGTTCTCCCGTGGCACTCCAACCAGTTCCCAGTATTTCCGATACGCTCCTAATTTCAACAACTACCTGAAAGGGAGAAAGAAAGAAAAAGATGGTTTAGTGTGGTAGCAACCATGAGACGAGAGTTTTGCGTACCCTTCTCGGGGGAACTCCGACTTCTCTCCCTTGTTCTGAACGGAATCTCACTGGAACGTGGGATTAAGGCTTCCGTCTCTCCAGTAATTACAGGTGAGAGATAGTCCAGGTGTCTTTTATGCGGGATAGCGACGTTATTCTATGAATGAGGTCAATTTCGTGGACACGACATTCTCTTTCCATGCAGGAGAAGCGCACGTAGGGGCCTGCGAACTGGTAAGTGAGAGCAGTTAAAACGGGTAGCTGTCCTTGCTTGCATAATAATAATAATAATAATAATACTCCTGGTCTCTGGAAGTCGGGGTGTTTCGATATTTGTTTGTTGTCTATTCAGTTAGTTTCTTGGCGGCTTTGCTCATCTTGCGGGTTTTGTCCAACCATTGGAGTGGTTCTCTTTCTCTCTCTCTCTCTGCCGGACACACCTGCACAGCTGGCGGACGCTTTTGCAGATGAAAGCAGCAGTTAGAATATGGCTAATAAGTAATGCTGGAATTTCTAAGAAATTAGTTTTTAACTTTGTTTTTGATACCTCGTGGACTTGGCGGTTGGAATTATGAAGGTCAACGTCAGGCGGTGTCGACCCGCCTATGTGAGTGGGGGACATATCGGACCGACCCTAGAGGATGTCGTCTCTTAGTCAGCCGACGTGAGTCCCTCGAAAGGAAAACATTACAGATTTACTCGAATCTCCGGTTTCCATTAAGACCAGCAAACAAAAGCATCCATACTTACCGACAATACGTCGTTTATTTACCAGCTTCTGTTTCCAAGGGGTGGGGGGTGAAACGACCCCACCCGTAACTTTTACCGAACGAACACGTTACATCTATCAGCAGAGCGCTACTTCCACCACGTGAGGTACATCGTCGCTTTTGATGTTAATTAGGGCAGAGGTAGAACTACACGCACCCGTCCTTAAGCCTCATCCCGTTCTCTCTCTCTCACACTGTTCCCTATCAGATTACTCAGCTGTCATACATTATTTGCCCCGTAACAAATGCTGCTGCTCTCTTTGTTGTTGTTTTTGTTGGACGACTTGCTAAAGCATATTAAGTTATGCATGACGTGTGTTGTTACTGCTGCTGCTGCTGGGAGGAGGAGGAGGATGAGGGTGAGTTTTTCTTAATATTTTTGTTTTCTGTTGTGTTTTTTTGCACCAGAAAAATGCAAGAGTTACCAATAAGTGAGAATGTGTGATCGAATCTTCTAACCACCTCGGGTAACTCGACACCGAGTCGAGTGGCTGCTGATGATAACCCAGCCTTCCCCCAGATTTTTACACGACTCTCAAACACACAGCGAAACGCAAAACCAAATTTCCGTTTGACCGAAAAGAGGATGATACGCCATTCCAAGTAGCCACTGGAAACTCTTCTTTAAGAAATACCCTCCCTTTTTGGTATTTACTTTTGTTTCTTTAATGCCTCAAATTCCTTTTGTTTTAATAATAATAATTATTATTAATCATAGAGTTTACAACAGTAATTCTGATCTTATTAATTAATCTCTCTGCAGAATTGATGACGTCACACTTCATAAATATATTGGATGCAGAGTTTCTTCCTCCTCTTTTTACATGTGAATAATTTTTCTTAAATATATCTCATTCCTTTTCCTTCAGATGAAAAACTAAACGAAAAATAACAGTGGGGCATTTTTAAAACTAATTTGAAATCACGTGATTAAGCGTTAATTGGTTCTTTGTTGTCTCGCCGATACTCTGGCCCACGTGAATGCACATTTTGAACAGGGTAACGCCGCCTTCCGGTCAAAAAATAAAATCTCTCTCTCTCTCACCATTCCATTAGGACGAACTTCGTTTCCTAGTCTTTCTGTCGAGTTATCGTGGGTTTTTTGTAGCATTGCATTATGGGAAGGTTTACTAAATTATCAAGCGATGAAACCCAGATTCAGATCGCGCGCTCAAGGCCGCTTTAAGACCCTAGGCTTAATTTCTAACGGTAACGCGGATGGGGAGAGGAAACTCCAGTGAACTATTTAGTGTTAGGGAATATGCTTATATAATAAGAACGTTGGAATACAAAAAAATGCTCTATACAAGGATAATATTAAAACAGCATGCCATCTTGCTCTCGTGAAACGAAGGCAGTGCCGGATTTAGGCATAAGCTAAACAAGCTACAACTTAGGGCCTCAAAAAATGTGAGAAGACGTATAAAAATGTCCTTGAGCAGAAGAGCAGCAGTTTACAATTATGCTGCAAACAAATTTTCATTTTTAGTTGATTTAGAAGCTTCAGTGGAGCAGTATAAACTTTGATGAAAGAGTATCCAAACGATGTTGATATTAACCTTACGGGTGAACTGAGACACTTCCATGCTTATGTCAAGCAGAATTATCCATTAAAAGAACACATTTGCCACACAGATCTGTATCAAATCATCTTCCAGGACAAGATTCATTTAGTTTTTCCTAATGTGGAAGCAATGTTACGACTATTCTTATGTCTGACGATAACAAATCGTTCAGGAGAAAGGTCATTTTCACAGCAAAAGAGAATCAAAAATGAACTGAGAGCAATCATGTGCATAGAAAGCGATAAGCTGCGTAGCATACCATCTAAGGACAATTCATGAATTTGCTTTTGGGAAATCAAGAAAGAAAATGTTTTAAGTTGTATCTGATATCATTTTTCTGATTTTGCAAACAAGTTCATTATTACTTATAATAATAAAAGTGATCCTGATTACTTATTTTGTCAGCATTTTGTATATATATTAATGTATGTTAAAATTATTTTAAAATTGCATTTAAGTATTGTTTCCAGGGTATACTATATTATAATCTATGATAGAGATGAAGCCAACCAAATGATATGTAATCAGTAAATGCATTCATTTGAAAGTAATTTGTATTTTTCACTTTAAATGCCTTGCTATTAAATAATTAAAAGGCATGCGTGTGTTCAATTTTTGAGAGACCTTCTGGTGTAATTTTTTAACAAGGGGCCTCCAAACTTTATAATAGTTTAAGGCCTCACCAAGTCTAAATCCGGCACTGGACGAAGGCTACATACATTATTCAAACTGTTGCAATTCTGTATAATTTCATTAAATATAATTAATATCTGTTAGATTAGGTGCAGTTTGATAACGTCATTATTACCTGCTTCATGAGGGAAAGCGCACTGCCCTTCTCCAATTAAGTCCGCGTGATCCAATCTCGCGTAGCCCCAACCAGGCAGACTAGCAGCACTGACGTGTGCTTCGGCGAATCCTGTTTTCGCAGTATTTCAAGTATTTTTCGTTTCTTATTTACTTTATTTCTTCTGTTGCTGGTTTATTTCTCTTCTCCTTATAATTTAAATAGTTTTCTGCTTGCTGAACAAAGTCGGCCGACAGGTGGATACCCGCTAGCGTTACTCCAGCGAGGATACTGGGACCTCTCCTGTAACGTAAGGTTCTTATGTTAGTCGATAACGTCGCGTGGTTTATGGCCGGGAGGTTACGAGATTAAGCGCTTTGAAACGACGTGATGGCATTCCAGAACATTACCCGACCCAGTGCGGGTCAGAACAATACCCTGATTTCAGAATGATCGTGACAAGAATCTTTGGCACCGACTAGCGAACAAAAAACACATGAAATTCGTTGCTCTTCCAAGAGCAAGGGTCTGGGTACTGGTTAGCACGACAAACGAGTATACTAATGGGGGGGTCTGGTAAGTTCTGTAGCTTCGCTTAAAATGAACCAGTGCGTGAAACAATGGACGCTTTGCTTTCTAGGTGCGTGTTTAGAAAGAGAAAACGCAATATAGCGGTAATCCATGATGCCTTCTCTCGATGAAACAATTCGTTTTGCGTTCCGTTCTGAAAAACAACATCAAGCAAGGGAAATTCGTGCGGCATTTAGCCATTTTAATCTCAGTTGTTTTATTAAATTAGCGGTCAGACGGCCTTCGGAGTTTGCATCAAAGACCTGATCGGGCTGAGAGGGTTAAAGCATCCGGCTTCCATTTGCACCCTCGTCGTCATAACGGTGGTCTCAACCGACGAAATACCTCAGTCACAAAGGCGTCAGAACATTCATCCATTGAGAAGTTTGTTATAACTCTGAACATTAAAACATCCCCTTTTTTTTCTTGGTGACTGCTTACACCACCTGTACGGGACTATTCATTCTTCATCCCACCCCTTTCTTAGCCGACTCATGTTTCACCCACCACGAACTTAGTAGGGTTAACATTTCATCGTCCATATTTTAAATTTACCACACGACTTTTCCCTGTTGGTCTTAGATCCCCGGCCCCGGTGGTAGGTGAACTGCTATGGTTGAGGGGGACAGGGGGGGGGGCGATTTCGAATCCTGGTCGGGATCGGATCGTTTTGTCTGGCGTACCTCCCTGACATGGTTTCCTCCTACATCTGAAAAAAGTGAATTCTAGAGGGGGTTTTCCGGATACTTGTGGTGAAGGTTCCGCGGGTAAGTGACCACCTCTCAAGAGCCGAATACCGCACCTGCGAAGCTTGCTCGGTCAGCAAGGGTACTACCTCACAACATCCCTTCCAGCCCCCACCCACACTTTTTTGAGAGAGAGAGAGAGATTTTCTGAAGTCAGGAGAAGGGACCTCCCCCGAAAAGCTATGACCCCTACACCTACGCCCGGAGATAATCAAGTCGGTCCCCATCGCCTCGACTAAAAGGCGTGGTGTTTGCAATACTCACTGACAGCAGACGACTGCAGCCTTCACCGAACCTTTGTAAGACGATCGTTCGCCGGCTGCACTGATCAATGGTTATACGGGGAATCGACTGTTGCCAGGACACAGGGCTGAATGAGCTAATGTGCAGATTATCGTAACTATACTGCATACCGCCGAATGTTCTGAACTATAGAGCATGAATGAACAAGTGTGCGTAACAACTATCTATTCTGGAGCAACAGCACGGCTTGTACACAGGTGCACCATTTTAATTCTGTTGTGGCTGAAGAAAGGCGCGTTCTAGTTTAGGAAAGGAAACAAAACGCCCAAAATAAACCGCTGTTGCTATCATTTAAAGAAAACCAGCATCCAAAAACTAGTTTTTTTACGGTTAATGTCTAGGGCTATACACGCGTGATGTATCGGTGTTAGGTTAACTCTCTCGCGAAAGCGAGGCTGGTAGTCCGACGGTGGGGCACACGACACCTGGCGGGTAACGCCAAGTCCACGAACCACGCTGGACACCGTCCTACACGTGCCCCAGCCATCTGTCGAGGGATATCGATTTGTCCCGGCAGGATTTATTTCTTGGTCTTGCCTACACCATTCTCTCGATACCAAGCATCTCTCACTTCAACTGCTGCTCTCCGAATATGAAAATTTCTTTCAGATCGAAGTTTACTCGCAATCTTTAAGGCGGATGGCGACATTTTCACCCTGGTTATTATTATTACGTAATAATAATAATAATAGATTACACCAATTTTAATAGGTTCGCCTTCTTTTCCATTTCTCGGCTTTTTAAATTTTCTGTTCATTCTTTACTAATAATTTAACTTTTAGTTCACTTTAGTACGATTCATTTTCTATCGCTAAATATTCACCATAAGCTTAATTGCAAGATTGGGGGGGGGGATAAACAGGTACCCAGAATGTTAATAGGACTCTCACCTATTTCTAATAATTCAAAAAAACACAAAAAAGACAAGAAAAAATTCCATCATAAAGCACGTAGCCAGAGCCGACTTGTTGAATGTTAAGTTGACTTCGTTTGTTTACCTGTACATTCATACAAACAAAACCTGTACAGGATATCGCTCGTGGTTTGCTGCTTTCTTTTTTGGAATCGCAGAAACACAAATGGCGTTGACATGAATACGAGTTTAATTTCAACGATTTATTTGCTTATGACTCATGATTATAAAGAGAGATTTTCTGCTTCTGTGAGTGGGTCAGACGTGGTTGTGTCCTGAGGTCTTTTTTTTTTTTTAACGCGCGCTCATGATCTTTCGGTGTATATTATTCTGCATTAACCGTTCAAAAGTGCGTCCCCGGAATTTGACAAGGGCACCTCTCTAGGTGCGAAATCTGTCCGATCATTCGTGGTGATCTGCCGAAGATTCTTCTCACTCAATTGCTGCTGCTGAGATTGTTCTCGCTGCCTTAGCCCTTAGCCGTTTATCGGAATGCTCGGCCGGGGTTTCATATCTGGTCTGCTTGCCTCAGGTAAGTGGACACGCAATCCATTCCGCCGTCGGTGTCGCTGTTCTGAGCACATGGCGGGTTGATGCAGCTGCAGGATCCTTTACACCCAAGAAGGTATTCCGGAGGCTCGGAATGTATTCTTCTGTCATCAATGGATTCAGTGGAGCAGCCCGTCAGATATACCCACATCTATTGCAGGATCCGAATGTCGGATAAGTAGTGTTGACGCTGTAGCAACCGAAAAGAACAGACTTTCACTGCATATTTGGTGCGTGGAGTGATAGCAGCAGAACGTTGCTGTCCAACGGTTACACTTTCTCCCTAAACGACAAATTTTATTGGATGCCGATTTGCAACATCTACAATCAGCGGAAGATCGACCGTACCCCGACCATGACCATCGCGTGTTCTTGGCGCCGTAATTTCCAGGAAAACATCTGCCGAGAGCCCGTTTCGTAGGGGTGAAGCTTTTCCTCTCTCTCTCTCTCTCTTTTAAAGAAATGTCAACTTTAAAATATATTACCTTAAAATTCCAGGTTAAACCAAATAAAGGTAACAGCGTCTAGAATTGGATTTAAGTTAATCCATACCTATCTAGCATCAGTGGAGTATTGGATATCGAACGTCTGTGCACGAAGCCGCTGCTGCGTCTCCAGACCAAATCAGGCAACAAACTCTGGGAGAGGAAACTTCTCTCGAAGGCAGAGGAATTGGTTTTTCACTCATCTATTGTAAAACATTCGTCTCCGCGTTGCGTCCTCAAAAAGAAGAAAAAAAAAATTTGAATGCGCAAGTACACATTTAAATTAGGTTTCTCCATCCTCTTCCTCTCCTTTCTTCGCTGATCGGAACTCGGGTTATGTTTCCGAGCAACCGGTCGGGCCATGGACTGAAAATGGACGCGCCGCACGCAGGAGCTCGTCTGTTGAAAGTCTGGAGTTCGCCTACGTGCGCGCGAATAATCGGGTAACGAGATAATGGAGTTTTGCGGATACCCGCGTGTAGGACCGAGTAAACTGGCAATAATATGGCAGCGAACAAATGGGGAATAGAAGAAAAGTAAACGACTCAGCGTCCGAGGAAACTTCAATTTTTTTTTTTTTTTTTTTTCCCCACCTGTGTTACTCGAGTTAACCCATGTTGTTGTTAGGCAGCTCTTCGTTATCTCTGGTGCCCGATCTACGTGACCGCACGTTCACTATTAATGGGTTATCGTTTTGCTTGCCGCCTTGATGGTTACCGGTAACCAGAAGGTCGGTTGTTCGACCTGACTGTCTGCAGAAAAAGATTTTAGAAACAGTTTGTCCTTAAAGTTATTTACCGAACACCAAGTATGAGTTGTCTTGAACCCCTTTTATACCACCTGGGGGGTGCATTTCATTTGACTCGAACGTTGGTAAATTGGATAATCGTGGCAGAGAATGTTACACTGATTTTATGAAATTCAGACGCATACAAACACTAAATCATTTACTTAATCTGCAGCGATCGATGGTTTCTCTCCGACGAGTGGACATTTGGGGGGGGTGGTGTTGGCGGACTGATAGACTTCGAAATCATTACTCCGCGGTTGTCAACCTGACACACAAACGATCGAGATGTGAGAATCAATACAATTTGAATTTTTAATTTCCCATATCTCGAACGTGCTGTGTTATTAAAGGACAATTTTGTATTCATTTTACAGTCTCCGCGATATCAGTTTTTTTGTTGTCCCCCATAAATGAATGAACTTGACCAAAATTTACATACTTCAGGTGTGATTATAGTAGACGTCAAGGTGAGCACTTTCACCATCAAGTGGATCTCACGATGTTTCTCTCTTTATAGCCTATATCGAGAGTGGCTAGAGTCAACGATGGGTTGCAAAGATCTCGACATTTCTCGTGGATCTTTGACCGAACTTATTGCGAAGTTCAGCGAGGCGAATCCATTGCTGCAGAAAGGCGATCTGGACTCCTTCAGCAGAGGTAACGTCAGAACTTCCATTACTCGCCACGTCCCCACACTCACCATCAAGATTCTGTTGTTCACATCGTCCATGCCACGAAATTAGCCAAAGGGTGTGGCGCCGTCTCCACCTACTTGGCTACAAAGGGCGTGTAGCGTGTAAGAAACAACTTCTGTCCAATAAGAAAGAGACACTTTGGAAGATCTGGTTAGAGGACGTCTTTGGAAAAATTCTCTAATATTGGAGACCAGGATTTATCAATTCTGGGTTTGGAGAGGACTTAACGTAGGCCTTCAACCACAAAATCTTTAGTCGAGTATGGAGACGGCAGAGGCCATGGAACAGGCTGCCATCTGCTCGGATGGAAAAAAATTAACTGGTGTTCGTCGGAGGACATCTCAGTTCTGCCGAATACACTGTAATTGTTGGTACAGTTGTAGATGTATGACCAAGATACAAAATCTGTCTCTGTGCCAAATAAGGCAGACAGAGGCTCGAGCAAGTACCGACAAAGAATTTCACTCTACACTTTGTCTTTATTTGCCGTTTTCCGTAGGAAACAATCTAACACATTGTAATAACAGCTCGTGTAACAAGCTCTTCTCTCAGACAGACTGTACACGTTGAAAATTAAACTAAGCCATGGTAAAAATCGAGAGTATTTAAATCGCTGGAAAGCATGCGGCAGTCCTTTTACGGACAGGGTAGATCTTAAGTTATAAAAGACTGGGAAAGAATCGAATACAGCGAGATGAAGTTTGTAATCAGTTAAAAAAATCCGACAGACCGTTAGCGCTGGAGCGTTTCCGTGTTTGCAAGGTGGGCGAAGGGAGATAATATACGCCCGCCCGTACATTAACAAGACACACCGCTCTCTACACGCGGAAGGAGGCGTACGCCTTTAATCAGCCACCCAGCGCAATAATTGGCATAGTCCAGCAGATTAGCTATTCGGCTGCTCGCTTTTGTGTGCAGTTTAAATACAGGTTGCAGTCTAGAGACCCATCAGCAAGATACAGTCTTAGAAGGAATACAGACAAGTCGGAACTAAAGATAGAGGTAAATTAGTCAAAGAAAAATAGGAAAGTTTTGCTGTGTTTTTTTGTACCATTACAGATTTCCATGAAAATCTACTAAAAGCATTTTTTTAAAAAAAAGCTACAGTAACCGATTTTGCATTAGCTACCAACCAGTCATAGAAATGAGGGGCCCAGAGACGCAAAATAACCTGTTCTACCCAATAGCACTAAGAACCTAATTTTAGGCTATTTAAATCGATCTACACAAATGGAATTCCGTTTTTGATGATAGCTAATTAACTGTAAAGGCATTTAACTTATCCATTCACCAGCAGAATGTGGTGTTCTGACCGGTCCTGTCTGCGAGCCGAACTGCTCGGACTTCGGTACGGTTTTCCCCCTACACAAAGCTCTAGAAAAACTCTTTTGACTCAGTGCCAGGAACCGAACTACCCAGAAGAGAACACTTTGCCGGCTTATCTCTTTGACTCCGATCTACGAGTCTGACCTACGTGGATGCGGTCAGCCATTGGCGACGCTGGGCGTGTCTTCACGATTACGTAGTGCAGTTTCAGCGATGATATAGAAGGCCACCTGGTAACTGGCATAATAAAATCCATCAGCTTCACCATTTTGTTCCTCTTGTTGTTGTTGTTTTTTGTGTGTGTGTGTGTGTGTTGCTTCAAAGACTGTCCAATTTCTAAACCTTCCGCCATCCTGGGTTATGTTAGCGATAAACTTGTTCGCTTTAAGCAAATGGATTAAAAAGATAGTAGGACAAGGAATACTTGAACGAAGATCTATTGTAGATGGTGAAGTAGTACAAAGACCAACGTAACAACACGGCAGACAGGTGCGTTGACGACCAAAGAAGACAACATGGAGCGTAAGATGGCAGCTAAAGACCGTCTAAGACGAAAGACAGTGGACAAAGCCGCTTGGAATAAAGAAACACGGGAGAAAGCATGCATACTTCCTGGTCATGCTTCTCAGATACATTTCTGAATTTTTAATTATTATTTAAATTCTGCTGGGTGCATAGAGTGGCGCTGGTACTCGGGTGATTTATGCATGAAGGTCGGGTTACATCGCGAACTCGCGACAACTGTCCGTCGTTTTGCTGGGCGAAAAGAACCTCTTAGATAATAATAATAATAATAATAAGGTAATTAACAAGAACACGGGGCAAAAAGAAAGAAACGGATGAGCGTAGAATGAATGTATCCGCGATGACAGACACGAGAGGGCAGAACGAACCCAGCCTCCGCCCTGACATGACGAGAGTGGGACGGGTGGAGTCCGAGCCCCGGTGCCGTGCAGTTCATCAGATAGCAGAAATCAAACCAGCCGTTCGTCGTGGATTTCTTGGGGGCAGGATGGATTACTCTGCACGGATATCGATTTTGGCTTAGCTCTGGCGTATTTTTAGTAACTACGTACGTGTAGCACGGTAGGTAGGGGGCTGGGTATTTCCGCAATTGCAGGACTATTAAAATCTCCCCTTTACCCGGCTGCGGCGACGACGACGGGGACGAGGGAAATCGTTCCCAGCGGGGAGTGCGGCCGGGCACCTGGCCTGGCTTAGAGAGATGTGAACGGGCGGCGGCGGCAAGTGCATAGCGGACGGGGGGGGGGAGGTGGCTGAGGAGAGTAAATGCTTACTTACCTCGCGTACGTAACCTCTTAAGAAAGAGAGCCCGTGTTCATCGCTCACGGTTCACCGAGTCCTGGCTCAGGCGAGAAAACTGGTGGGCGACTACGCCGCGCCTCGGCCAATCAGATCGCGGGATTCTGTTTGAAACACGAGGTCCGCTCGCTCGCTCGCTCCTCTTGTCGACTGCGATCGGTGCCTTGCGCCAGCAGAATGGTCAGAAACGCGGTTGAGACCTGTTCCGTGACTCGCCGCTTTCAGAGAGAGGCTCTGGCGTAGTGTGAGCCTGGATAATCGATGAACCGGCGCCGCTGCTGGAGTTTAACTTCATTGGTATCGGCGTTCGTGAAACTGATTCTCTCTCTCTCTCTCTGTAATCATATCATCATCATCATCATATCTCTCTCTCTCTCTCTCTCTCTCTGCTGACGTCATATTTCTCTGTACTGACATCATCATCATTTCTCTCTCTCTGTACTGACATCATCATCATCATCATCATTTCTCTCTCTCTCTCTCTGTACTGACATCATCATCATCATTTCTCTCTCTCTCTGTACTGACATCATCATCATCATTTCTCTCTCTCTCTGTACTGACATCATCATCATCTTTCTCTCTCTGCTGACGTCATATCTCTGTACTGACATCATCATCATCTTTCTCTCTTTCTGCTGACGTCATATCTCTCTCTGTACTGACATCATCATCATCATCATCATCTCTCTCGCTCGTTCACAGATTTTCTTCAAAAGATAAACAGACAAATTAAAAAAAGAAAAACAAACGATCAGGTCTAAATTCGAAGATTCCCTTGACAATCTTTTAATTCTTTTTCGAATAAACGCGAAGTCTTCCTTTTGTTCTGTTACAAACTCAGTTCCCTCAGCAGGCGGCGAAAATCAATTTGAAAAAAATTGTTTTACTCCATTAAACTTTTAAAATTAGATGGATTTAGTACAAATCAAGATAGGGAAGTACAGTTCGACTTTGCTACAGTTTTTATATTAAGCTTAAACTGGTTTTCATTTTGCTATTTCAATAAATTTTTGTTCCATTTTTTGTATATTTGGACATATTTATAATAATAATAATAATAATAATAATCCTTTTTTGTGCATTATATACATATAATGATTTTCTACTTCCCATAACCATCAGGTTCTAACTTTTCTTTCAAACAGAACATTTAAATTTCAAACTTTCTGTAAGCTACTACGATCGTGGGATCAAAGCTGTTTGTTTAATCGGATTATTTAAGATTAATTACTTCACTAAAGGCCGTCTTCTGTTTTTACTTACCACAAACTGAGAGAAGTATGGCGATGTAATAATTAGTCTGTTACTAATTCAGCTTCATTTTAATAACATTTCTTTCTATTAATTGCTGTATTCCAAGGAGAAAACTCTAAAAGTGACCAAAATGCTGCTACTTTTGCTGTGGTTTTATTCCTAGATTTACAATATTTTCAGTAAGAAAAAAAAAAAACATAAATAAACTAATTTTCGTGTTTTTACTTTTATTCAATTGTGAATAGAAATCTTTGCTAATCTTGAGCCCTGATTTTAGTCTGATTATCTGAGAAATGATTTCTTTTTAAAGTTTTTTGTCAGTTTTACAAATGAACCTGGTACTCATTTCGATCACCAATTCTTCCTTCCCTCCCCGAGATTTTTAACTGCTCTCCAAACAGGATACCCTCAGATTAGATTAACTTTATTTTCCTTCTACGATCTGTTTTGTTATTCATTTATACGACATCTTTTTAAGCAACAGCAGAAATCTCTACGTGACTGGCTACTTTTCTCACCTTCATCTGCCCAGACTGGAATCTTAACACGAGTGTCATGTGATGTTTTTCTCAGCGGCACCATGTAGCGCAGGATAGTACCAGCTGACAGAGAAACACCAAACCTAACGGGCCAAATGCTTCTTTCTGATTGGCCTACAGGCAGTCAAAAGTTTAAAAGGTTCCTTTGTATTATCCAATCACATTGCTTTGTATATTTCAGGCATTCAAGGCTGGTTACTTAAGTATCTGTGTGTACTTGTATAGAAATGATTACCTCCGAGATAAAGAGAAGGCTGGATACAAACTATTTTACTTATTTGCAAAGAGCATTTATATTATTTAGGTAGGAAAATTATAAGAGTAATGTAAATTATAAATAGTTGACGTAAACACATTAAATAACTTTTATTTAGTATTTCCCTAATTAATTCCTCTATTATATATATATATATAGGCGCTCTAAATATATAATATATAATTTAAGGGCAAAATGGAATTGATTATCTTTAAAAAAAGAAGACGCACTTCTTTGAATATCTCATAAACGGTATAAAACGATGCTTTAACAGCTTTTGCAAATAAAATCGCGTGTTTTGGGTTTTTGCCTAACATGGTTCGCAGGTGGACAGAAAGTTAAATGAAGCAAAAACCTTTCACAGATTCACATCAATATATAAAACATTTTACTATGTTAAGAAGCCAACGGCAAAAGAAGGTGTGACATCCCACCCTCTCTCGCTCAAGAAAGCATGATCCTTTGTATAAAATAGTTTAATTCTTGTCGAAGCACGGAAGATGCCTCTTTCTCTCTCTCTCTCTCTTTTTTTTGATGACTTTTATTATTATTATTATTATTATTATTATTATTATTATTATTATTATTATTTGTAGTAAAAATCGAGAATAACGCCACACTGAAAGCAAGAAGGACCTAGAAGAAATCGTGATGCGATCTTGGAGTACTGACATCGCCCCTGAAGAAGAATTTAGAACCGGCTTTGTCTGCAGGTTTACGGTCAACGACCTAAAGAATTTGTTGGCCCATTTACCGCTCGTCTCTCTGAAGCACTGATTTGACGTAGAAATATTTTATTTTATAAATTACGTATATACCTAAATAATAGGTTTTTTGTGGAAATCATTTATTTGAGGGTTTGTTGTTGTTTTTGTTGTTGTTTGGTTTTTTTTTTTTTAATTAACAAAAAAGAAAAATACAGGGGAAAAGGAGTAAAAGACGTTACTTGTTAATATAGCAGCATGGTAACCGACGTGGCAACCGAATCAATGCGGTCTAGAAATAAACTCCGCCATTAGTATCCGTTTGCCCAGTTCTCCAAAGGGTTCGATTACTCGTTTAAAATGACGCTAGCGCGTGTAGAGAACAGGAATTTCGTCTTCCTTAGAGATTAGTCAGGGATGAAGCTTACCCGTCGCACTGCCCCCCCCCCAGCTCATCAAGCAACCGAAGATCACGCAGAACGGAGTGCCGAACTTGCTGACCAGGTAACGACGGGTGGTCTACCTTTAAACGATAAGGATGGATTTCTGCGCTCCGCCTTGATCTAGAGATTTCTCCCTCATCTTATTTCGCAACCCCCCTCCTCCTCCTCCTCCTCCCCTTGGAGGGAGGGGGTCGGCCCTGTCGGTCGCTTCGACATTTCGACAAATAGGCGCGAAGGGCGACCGACCTCGTATTTTTGTCTCTGTTTGAGCTAAAGCACTTTAAGGGATGGAAATGGGTCGGGGAGTCTGTCTGGGGAGTTTGTCATTAAAATAAATTCGATATTAAAGAGAATGGGATTTTTTTAAAAAAAGAAATGGATGTGATTACGAGTGTCACCAAGCTGATGATTGCACAAACCTGCAGAGCCCCAGAAGCGGATGCTAATGCACCAGGGTAGCGATGAAACTAACAAGCCCTAATTGATTATAGGGATGAATCTATCAAAACAAACCCTAAAAGGTATTACTTTCCCACACAGTTCCCATTACTGCGATGCACTTTTTATCACAGGTGTTTCTAGTTTCAAAAAGCATCAAGCATTTGGACCGCCCCATCGCTGCAGCTCGTCTGTGTCTGGCATCTGTCACGGAAGGGTTGATGATTAGTTGCCGGTGCAACAGACTGTGTTACGGTTCGCGTCAACGAAAGGATGGGGCGGCGGCGTCCGGTGTCCCAATGGATGATAGACTGCCATGGCCCGGGTTCGATCGCCCTCCGACATCTGGAGATGAAGAGTTCTACTGTGGATTCCTCCGTGGCGCAGAACAACGCTCTCTGGCGGTTAACCCTATGGCGCTACTACCTTTAATTATGAGCAGGTGAAAGGAACAAATTTTTTTTTCAAGTGTGAAAGGAAGCGTGAGATACCGAAGCCAGAGAGGTGCGCCAAACCTTAGCCCAGCTGATTCTCATCGGGATTCAAACTTCGAGATTTTTTGTTGTTGCTGCAAAGTTTATTTATCACCGACTGGAACAGATGTAATTTTGATGTGCAACTCAGAACGCGCGCGAGGGTTTCTTAATTTTAATTAATGAACGGGAATTTATGCCATTGTCTTGTATTTGCGATTGAATTCCAACGCTTCCCCCCATTTGCCAATTTCCGTTCGCCATTCATCTCAAACCCCTCGCCCCGCGCCGGCCCCTAAACTTGGCGAGTTAGACGGCGCTCCGCCACCCCCTTTGTCTTCTTCGAGATGTCACCGCCGCTCTTCCTGGAACTGGACCAGGATTGTTCGTACGTTTTGAAGAATTAGCTACAACACCAACAGCTTCAGATCTGAAAATGACGCCCACGAGTTATCGTACTCACTCAGCGTCTTGGCTTCTACCCAGAGCCAGGACGGGGGCGATTCTGCGCTCGAGGAAGGATGCTGATTCTCCGCATCCCTCTTAAGCAACTGGGGAATATAGTTGCCACACTGTTTTGGCTTTTGAAAATAATTTACGTTTACAAAAATCGACAACTTTCGGGGGTTTCTTTTGTTGTTTTTTTATCGGCTTTATTTACGGTACCCGAAGACAACGAAAAATCAGAATAGTTTGTCTGCTCCCTGACAACGATGTCTGGGCGAATTACTGTTTTCATATGAATTAGAATGTTAAACAAACAAGTGTTTGTTTTTTTTTTAATTATTATCACGGTACATCCGTGGTGTCAAGAACCATATATCGTGAAAAAACAACTCGTATATTCCGAGATCGGTAAGCGGGTCGCCTATAGTTATCTCTAGGACACCATGCCCTTGATGTTTATGGCTATACGACCAAACACTAACACTTCCTTGATCCGCTTATCCTATGCAATCTCTAAAAATTGGGGGGGGACGTATGTGTGTGACAAAATTTCAAATGTTTGATTCGTTCTTAAACTTCTGTCACCATGAAATTCATCACAGTATAAGAAAAGTGACTATGCAAAACACGTGCTATCGATTATGTTGATGCATAGGCTAGAACAAGAAACTGCTTGCAATTTCCTGTCCCTCCTTTTCTAGACTCTGCTCCGGTCATCCACCCCCTGTCATACAGGTGCATCTAAAAAATTTAGAATATCGTGGAAGAGTTCGTTTTTCTGTAATTTAATTCAAACAGTGAAACTTTCATATATTCTAGATTCATTACACACAAAGTGAAATATTTCAAGCCTTTTCTTGTTTTAATTTTGATGATTACGGCTTATAGCTCATGAAAATCAAAAATCCACTATCTCAAAATACTAGAATATTTCATAAGATCAATAAAAAAGGAAATTTATAATATACAAATGTCGAACTTCTGAAAAGTATGTTCATTTATGCACTCAATACTTGGTTGTGGCATGGAGGCGATCAGCCTGTGGCACTGCTGAGATGTTATGGAAGCCCAGGTTGCTTTGATAGCGGTCTTCAGCTTGTCTGTATTGTTGGATCTAATGTCTCATCTTCCTCTTAACCAGGCGAGTTGGCTGGCCAATCAAGCACAGTAATACCATGGTCAGCAAACCGGTTACTAGTAGTTTTGGCACTGTGGGCAGGTGCCGTTGGAAAAGGAAATCAGCATCTCCATAAAGCTTGTCAGCAGACAGAAGCACGAATTGCTCTAAAATCTCCTGGTAGACGGCTACATTGACTTTGGACTTGATAAAACACAGTGGATCAACACCAGCAAATGACATGTCACCCCAAATCATCACTGACTGTGGAAACTTCACACTGGACTTCAAGCAACTTGGATTCTGTGCCTCTCCACTCTTCCTCCAGACTGTGGGATCTTGATTTCCAAATGAAATTCAAAATTTACTTTCATCTGAAAAGAGGACTTTGGACCACTGAGCAACGGTCCAGTTCTTTTTCTCCTTAGCTGAGGTAAGACACTTCTGACGTTGTCTCTGGTTCAGGAGAGGCTTGACACTAGGAATGCGACACTTGTTGCCCATTTCCTGGACACGTCTGCGCATGGTGGCTCTTGATGCACTCACTCCAGCCTCAGTCCACTCCTTGTGAAGCTCCTCCAAGTTCTTGAGTCATCTTTGCTTGACAATCCTCTCAAGGCTGCGGCCATCCCTCTTACTTGTGCACCTTTTCCTACCACACTTTTCCCTTCCAGTCAACTTTCCATGAATATGCTTTGATACAGCACTCTACGAACAGCCAGCCCTTTCAGCGATGACCTTCTGTGGCTTACCCTCCTTGTGGAGGGTGTCATTGAGTGTCTTCTGGACAACTGTCAAGTCAGCAATCTTCCCCATGATTGTGGTTGTGTGTACTGAACCAGACTGAGAGATTCATGGTATTTATACTGCATAAATAGTGATTTGCTCAAACTCGAAATGGAATATTCTAATATTTTGAGACACGTTTTTTCTATTTCTTTGAGCTGTAAGCCGTAATTATCAAAATTAAAATTAAAAAATGCTTGAAACATTTTAGTTTACATGTAATGAGTCTGGATTATATACAATTTTCACTTTCTGAAATAACTGACACCTGCACTACCTTTTATTTATCCAGTTATATGACTTAAACTGCCACGACCCAAGGAGCTATTTAAAAATATTACTGTAATTGCAAATAAATTTGCTATAGCCACACAGTCAATAGTCTATTTTTCGATTATTCATGGCGCAGTAAATGAATGAAGTGCACCTTTTAAATTTTGAATCATCAACTTATCTTTCATTAGCCGTTACAAAAGTTTTGTCGGTTTTTATATTATGTTAATTTGAGGTTCATTATTTACATGTTTGTGAAGGTATATGTAAGTAAGTTATATATCATTTTGAAGCGTGTGCTTTGGCATACATTACACAAAACCTACCTTTGTAACAATCATAAAATGGATATCTCTTTCAGGGTTCTGAGTGAAACGTGGATAGGAATGTTTTTGTGCCATTTTGCTTCACGAGCTCAAACCGGGCCACAGAGCGAGCGAGGAAACTGGTGACATTAAGCAGGAATGGGGCGAGGACCGAGAGAGAGAGAATGAGCGGACAGTACAACGATGATTTGTAAAGTTTCGATCAGGAGATGTGAGCCTCGGAGATAAGGAACGTAGTGGACGTCCTTCCAGCTGTGATGACGACCGTCTGAAGGCCTCAGTTGAAGCCGATCCGAAAAATAGTGCGTGAAATTGCTGCAGAGCTCGACCTAAGCCCTGCAACTGTTTCCCGGCATCTTGACGCAATCGGAAAGGTGAAAAAGCTTGACAGGTGGGCGCCCCACGAGTTGAATGAACAACAACAAAATCGTCGATTGGAGATCTGTTCTTCGCTTGTCATAAGAAACTAAAACGACCCATTTCTTGACAGAATCATTGCGCGTGATGAAAACTAGATCCTTTACGACAATCGCAAACGGTCAGCACAGCGGCTCGACAGAGACAAGGCGTCTAACTACATTTCAAAACCCAGCCTCCACCCCCAAAAAAGGTCATGGTAAATGTCTGGTGGACTGTCAATGATGTCATCCACTATAACGTCTTGCAACCTGGCGGAAACATCACGGCTGAAAGGTACTGTCGTGAATTAAACGTGGTTCATCAGAAACTTCCCCAACAACAGCAAACAGAGCCCTAGCAAGGGTTCTCAGCGCCCAGGTGCAAAGACCCTTTTGGTGCCCCCACCTCTGAAATGTTTTGATTATTTGTTTGTGACTCATTACCCACTTAATGACAATCACAAAGAATTAATCACCGTCTCATAAAGAGCTAATTTGAAGTCACAATATAATATCTCACGATATCACAAATGTAAACCTGTAACTAATGAGGTATCGCCTACTAGGTTTACTTACATAATTTGTTAAATTGTAAACCATTTTGATATTTATTTCATCCAGCATCGTTCAAAGTCACACAGCTAGAGTAATCTTTCAAGCATGCAGAATGAAGTCACTTGTGGTGTACATGTATTACAAAACAGATTGATGAAATACTACTAATGTTTACAAATAAATGTTATTAGTTTACAAAACTGTGCATATACTTGACCAGATCTTGTACAGGTAGCATTCTGGTATTCATTGTTACATTATATATGAACCTTTCGTGCTTTTACTGCTGCAAATGAATCAATCAAACTATCAAAATTTAAGGTATTGAGTACATCTTTTTCAATACTTAATATCGCCAAGTTACTTAGACGTTCTTGAGTCATTGAAGTTCTCGAGTATGTCATAGTTAATTTCAGCTTGCTGAAAGACCTTTCACAACTATTAGCAATAGAAACCCCGATTGTTAACAAAATCTGCAATGCAATTCTTAAATTTGGGAAAACATCTTCACCATATGAAATTATAAATGTTAGGTACCTGGATTCTATAATCTGCATTTAAATTCCCTGGATTACAAACGTGATTTTGTAACAGTTATGTCCCTTACTCCAGCAAACTGTATCGAGTGGTTGAATATGCGTTTCCCAAATTTTGCAATTAATTTCACGGACGGAGGTGGCTAGTTATTGATTGACATTATAATTTATAGGCCAGAGGAAATTTTGCGCCCCTTCAGATCTGCGCCCGGTGGGCGACGGAGGAGCAGTCCCCCACCCCCTGCTACGCCTCTGGCCAAGATTGGTGAATCGTAGAGGCCCAATCCTGCTCCACGACAATGCTCGTTCTCATGACTCTTCAGAAACCGAACACGTTGGGGTACGAAGTTCTCCCTCACCCAGCCCATTCACCAGACCTTTCTCCCACAGACTACCACCTTTTCAAAGACCTCGACCGCTTCCTCCTTATGAATCCTTCTCCAATCAAGCAGCCATTGAAACTGCCTTCCAACAGTTTATCGACTCCAGAAATCCAGATTTTTTTCCAAAATGGTATAAATACAATTGTAACTCGTTGGCAGAAGTGTATCGATTGTGACAGAACTGACTTTGATTGATAAACTTCACGTTCAGCAACGACATGAAGTCTCATCGTTGCGGTAGAAAACCGAAAAAATGTTAAGCACACAACATTTGCATCTATAAAATACTAACACTTGAAGTTAAGTAATCTAAAGGGAACTAATTATAAGTAGTTTGATGGTTAAATACTGTAGTTCTCTTAACAGTATGATATTACTCTTACAGTATACAGCAGCTACCTTCTGGCTCACAAAATGCCCATACTAATTATGTTAATTACCCAGTTGGATTTCATTAATTCAACTTTTTTTTCTATCACCTGACAAAATAATGTATTTTCTGGTTTTTTTTTGCTTCCTTTAACATTTTTAAAGATAAACGTACTCTGTAAAAAAAATAATAAATAATTGCGTTTAGAAAAACTAAAGTTCTAAAATATCTTCGTCTAAAGTGTATTCATTCCTTCAGTAGAACATCCATTAGAGCGCTCGAAGTCAAGGCCGCTGAATCTGTGACATTGCCAGTGGTACTTGTTCCGGAATGACGTCACAATACTCGGTCCCGTCTCCGGGAAACATCTGAGGAGATCCACTCTTTCCGTCCTCCGACGATATCCCGACATGCCCAGGACAGACAGATTAGGCTGGAGCATTTCGGTAGAGACGCCACGCCGCTACCGGGGTCCCTACTATAACTCTTCATTTTTTTAGAAAATATAGTAGTGAACGAAGGAGCTCCAGGTGGAAGAACCAGAGGTGCGCCAAACCGAGTCGTTCTCCACCGGTAATGAACTCGGGTCCTCGCCCCCTCCCCCAAGTAGACTAACCCAACGGATCCTGGTAGGCCATTGCTCGGTCCACGCAGGTTAGTCTTGTCCCAATATTGGATGATAGGCGTCTAAAATCAGATTCAACGCTTTTCATGACCAAAATAAAATATAACCCTGACTTACCTCTGTTAACAATGGCTGATCGCCATCAAGCTTCAGCAGTGGTGACAGATCCTTGAAACATACTCTTTGATGATACAGTGGCTAGAGAAATGTTTTTGCTTCTCTTTGATTCTGGCATCATCTGATAATTTGCAGGCCATCCTTTGGTTTGTTTGCTGTTTTATGCGCTGTTCTTTGGATTGTCCTGCTTGTGGTACTATTCATAATCACCATTGTATCGATGGCAAGCGTGCGAAATGTCCCCGGTGTTCGAAGCAACCCTCTGTGACAATTAATTCTCTCTTTCTCTCTCTGGAAGTCGTATTTTTCTAGTCATGGTAATATATTCATGATCTATCGATTCTACACAAAAATAACCAGGAAAGAGTTCGACGAACAAATACCATTGCAGTTGTATTTTATTTAAACCATAAAATATTTGAATTTAATTTAGGCGCCTAAAGTCCAATATTGCCGCCGTGCCGTAATATCATCGTAACAAGAGTTATTCGATTCAACCTGACCATCTACCCAATTTATTGATGAATGCACGTCAAAAAATTATTAAAACAAAAAAATATATATATATATTATTTCTGAAAATAAACTGTCAATTGTAATAGATTAGTATTTGTAGGATTTTTAGGTTTGAGCGTTTAGGGGTTCAGAAAGCCTTAATCCGGACCTTGTTTGATCGCTTTAATCGGTTCAGCATACTTTATTTAATAAGGAATAAAAATATGCCCACCTTCAGCTGATCCTCTCCCTTTTTTTTTTCATTGTTAAATGACACTTGAATTGACGTCATTGTTAGATCCAAATGTTTGCGCTATAAAATATTCAAAAGTTATCAAATATTTAAAAATAGAAATATTTAAAATAAAATTATTAGCAGTTATCCTATTTAAAAAAAAACAATCATGAAATTTTGAACAAAACATTATCACATTTTGACCAAGAAAAAGTAATGCCACCAATGACAAACGCTATCGAAAAAAATCGTCAGATAAATTTATAAAAAAAAAAACTAGTTTTCCCTCAGTTATCTCACCTTTGCTGTGTTTCACCTCAGAAGCACTAATTACGGGAGACGTCATGTTGTCACCCGCGTATATACAGTAACGGAAAGAATTATGAGAACAGAAAAAAAAAACAAAAAAAAACTGGATATAAAATGAGAATAACATGTGATAGAACCGCATCTCGTGTGTGAAAATTAATGCCACGAATATTAGGTTGTTACAAACATTTTGTCGGGTTTTTTTTAACCGCTAAACCTGAAGTTTATCAATCAAAGTTAGTTATATTACAATCAGTACACTTCTGCCAACGAGTTACAATCGCATTTATACCATTTTGAAAAAAATCTGGATTTCTGGAGTTGATAAACTGTTGGAAGTCAGTTTCAATGGCTGCTGGTTGGAGGATGCTTTCGTACGGAGGAAGCTGTCGAGGTGTTTGGAAAGGTGGTAGTCTGTGGGAGAAAGGTCTGGTGAATTGGCTGGACGAGGGAGAACTTCGAACCCCAACATGTTCAGTTTCTGAAGACTCACTTTTGCAACACAAAGACGACCATTGTCAGGGAGCAGGATTGGGCCTCTTAAATTCACCAATGCCGGCTGTCGTTGGGGCAGTTTCTGATGAACCACGTTTACTTCACGACAGTACCCTTCAGCTGTGATGTTTCCGCCATGTTGCAAGACGTTATAGTGGATGATATCATTGGCAGTCCACCAGACATTTACCATGACCTTTTTGGGGGGTGGAGGCTGGGTTTAGAAATGTAGTTAGACGCCTTGTGTCTGTCGAGCCGCTGTGCTGACCGTTTGCGATTGTCGTAAAGGATCTATTTTTCATCACGCCTAATGATTCTGTCAATAAATGGGTCGTTTTAGTTTCTTATGACAAGCGAAGAGCAGATCCCCAATCGACGATTTTGTTGTTGTTCATTCAACTCGTGAGGAACCCACCTGTCAAGCTTTTTCACCTTTCCGATTGCGTCAAGATGCCGGGAAACAGTTGCAGGGCTTACGTCGAGCTCTGCAGCAATTTCTCGCACTGTTTCTTGGATCGGCTTCAACTGAGGCTCTCAGACGGTCGTCATCACAGCTGGAAGGACGTCCGCTACCTTCCTTATCTCCGAGGCTCTCATCTCCTGATCGAAACTTTACAAACCATCGTTGTACTGTCCGCTCATTCTCTCTCTCTGTCCTCGCCCTATGCCTGCTTAATGTCACCAGTTTCCTCGCTCGCTCTGTGGCCTGGTTTGAGCTCGTGAAGCAAAATGGCACGAAAACATTCCTATCCACGCTTCACTCAGAACCCTGAAAGAGATATCCATTTTATGATTGTTACAAAGGTAGGTTTTGTGTAATGTATGCCAAAGCACACGCTACAAAATGATATACAAGGTATCTACGTACACCTTCACAAACATGCAAAAAATGAACCTCAAATTAACATAATATAAAAACCGTCAAAACGTTTGTAACGGCCGAATAGTTATTTAATTTTGCTCATTTTTTCTTCTTCTGGTATTTGCTATATAACAACTTATGCGACTGGTTTACGGTAAACCTAGACAACGGAAATCGCCACTCCAAGTGGAGAATTACAGATTAAAGGGAGATAAATCTCTTGCAGTTGCGCCAAGTAGAAAGAAAAGGGGAAGTAATTTATAGGACAACAACGTCTGGTGAGGAGGGAAGCGGGATGGGTAAGAAGCAGCATCAGAAGGATAAACTGTGAGTCGTTTAAGTTAAAACAGTTGCATCTTTTTTTGGGGGGAGGGGGGGAGATACCTCGGGGATGGAGCCTCTCAGAACTCCGCCTGGTGGTTTGGCAGCGACACGGAATTGACCCGAGTAGTAGGAGTCGGATCGGTCGCTCCGCTGGGTCCAGTAACTGTAGCGATAGATGGCAGAGCTTCCGGTGCTGTCCCCCCAGTTTGCGGTGCACTCATCGGCGGACACCCTCGGCACTCTTCTCCGTGTGTGTGTGTGTGTTGAGGGGAGTTCCAATTATGCTACCCGGGTCTCCCAACCCCCACCTTCCCCTCTCTCAAAAACTTGCGAATTAACCAGCAGGAAATCCGCCGAATTCTTCATTCTTGTACCGTAAATCCCTTACAGGTAACACAAACAGCTGCAGCTGATTCCCCGAGGCCTTCCATATGTATATGTATATTATTCTTAAAAATAAAACCGTTAATTTCAATCTGTTTAAGGTATCTGACCTGTACTGAGTGGAAGAATGACTTTGGAGGGTTCAAAGGTAAACAGAACACAGGCGAAAATGCTCGATTCAGACGACTGCCCTATCACAGCTGCAGGTGAGGACGTTTCGCGGAGCACCATTGCCAAGATGGTCCTCTTGTTCCTAGTGAAGCAGGGTGTGGTGTAGCACAGCTCGGCGTTTGAGTCTTTGTCGTGCCCACCGGTTCTGGTTGAAGCACTTGCCCATGAAGCAGGAGTCTGTTGGTCCAACCTGTAGCTAGATACACTGGGCTTCGTTTAACTAAGGTGTAAAGAAACCACCTGGTGTAGGGTGGAAAGCCAGGAAGATTAAAGGTGTCTGAGTATGATGCTGATTCTGTCAGCCTCTTCGGTAATGGAAACTGGAGTTCTTTAGATATTTTAACCGTAGGAATCACCAAAAGCTCAGATGGGTTTTGACCTGATCTGTATCTATTGAAGCCTTAATCGTCTAGAACTATTGCACTGATACGTTTTGATATAAAAAAATGTATTTTGTATACAAACTGCCATTTGATAAAAAAAAAAAACAACATTCACATGACCCGCTAACCCCAGTCTGTTGCCTTAAAAATCTTAAAATATTTTCTCTTTTTCAAAGATTTTAAAACACTAATATATTCATGTTCAGTATTAACTGTGACTGATGATTTTACATACTATGATTTATTATATTGCAGTTTGTCTCTCCAGCCATTCGAACATCCACTGTGCACTAAAGATGGAGTCATATTTGACCTGATGTATGTCCATAGATTTTATTTTTAATCATTGGTTTCTATAGTAGAGAAGTTTGAAACACTTTCCACATTCTTAAGAAGGGTTTTTATTCTCTCTCCACTAAACTGAAGGGTCCTTGTGATCAGATGGGATGCATCCCATTCATGTTTCCCTTTGACATCAGTGTTGTATAACCCTTTTGCTGGCATCATCATTGTCTCAGCTGTGCAGTCTAGTTTCAAGGGTTTGAGCAAACAGGCTATGAGTCTTTTCACTTTAAAAAAAATTTAAAAACTAATAACTGAGTTATAAAACCACAAATTTGCTCATACACAGTCCTTTTTTCTCCAAATGTATCTCTTAATATATTATAAAAAATATACATAATTAAAGGAAGCATAGGCAAACTTGCTAGGTTTAAATGCAGCAAAAAATGTAGGCTGTCTTTAAAAGCCAGAGATTACCTTGATCTTGAAGACCGGTATACTATTTTGTATACACTAACTCGTAGATGAAGCCAAATTATGCAGTAGGACACTGAATTTAAAAGCTACATTAACTGTAAAGAAAAAGTAAATAAAACTCTTTTCAGTAAAAGCATTTATGATACTAATTCAGAAAACCTCTGGTATTTTCATTGCTGGAATCTTGCAAAAATACCAAAAAATATTTTATTGGATTTTGAAGATCAGAAGATTTTAATATATTATTGAAAAGTGAAAAATGTTGCTCAAGATTGAAATTGTCTTTCTTAAACCATATTTAGCATTTTTTTAAATATAGAATTTTATGTAGTAATGTCCCAAAAATAAAATGGTTGAAAATGTACTTATTATTTATCATACACTAAATTTTTGTCATGAGATGTCATTGTTAAGGAGATATATTTAAAAATAATTATCTGTTTAATTTGTGTAAAATTTCTGTATAGAATATTTAAAAGAAAAAAAAGTGTATCTCTCCACCCTCTCTAAATGTAAGTCAAAAGGAATATTTAAAATTGCCTACCAAACTTTATACTTAGAAAGAACACATTATATATTAGCAGAATATTTCATCAAATATTGATTGTTGATTAGCTTTAAAAAGGATATAAACAGTGAAGATTATAATAAATATAATGATTGACTATTTGAACAATCGAAAATGATAAATAGGTAGAAATTAGTTTAGTTCTATTTGAGGGACTCCTGTATGATCAAGTCAGGCTTCCTTGTCACTAGCTGTGTGTGCATTAAGTGTTTATTGTGCCCCAAAAAAGAGAATATTTAAGACGTTCTGAATATCAGCTATCTCACACCATACCAAATCTAAATGGGACTACATTTGGAAACAGAAATACAACTTACTGATAAGTAAAACTGTCCAACATATTTTGATCACCTTTTTTCTATTTTTTTAAATACTATTTATAATTAGGCAGTAATCATCATATTTTTTTAGTTTGTAATTTCGTCTTTCTTTTAATATATAGTCATTGACTCACTAACAATTACTAGTGGGAACAGAATATATAAATGTGACTCTTTATGTTGTATACTTTTACTTTGCAGACTTTTGGTAGGTAATGGAATGAATAGGAATTCTTAAAATATTAAGAATTTCAAGCAACTAGATAAGAACACATTTTTAAAGATATCAGCAGTTTAAAATACTAGTGGACATAACTTTAAATTGACTAGAATATCTACAGAGCCTAAAATTAAGAAATATTTAGTAGCAGAATAAATTACCATCAATAATTTTTATCAGGGATTAATAAATATTTCCATACTTTAGAGACTTGCCATGGTGGCATCACATCGTGATAGCTAAACTGAATTAAAGTAAACTCTGTTATTTTTGCAGGAATATTGTTCCATTCCTAAAGAAATATGGAATCAATCCAACAAATGGAGAGGTACAGGAAACTTACTTTAATTTTAAAATAAGAATTAGTTTTGATAAGTTTTTATTAACTGATTGAAATACTTTGTAAGTTATGGATACAAACAAAATTAAAAATATACATTGTTGTTTTTGCACAGGTTTAATTTACAGTTCTCATTGTTTGTGTTATTAATTTACAAGATCTAAACAATAAAGTATTGACTGATAGAACAAACTGCTTGCAGGTGGTCACAGAAAATTACAAATGACATAGAAATTTAACTCATTAAATTTTATTCCATAATTTGTGTTGGTGTTGTGCATATAATGAATCTTTGTCAACCTTTTATTATTCACATTATTTTTTTTAAAAAACTTTCAAATACTTTAAAATCAAATTAAAAAGGAACAGCTTTAAATATATATATAACTTTAATGTTAAAAGTATACTCTTACTTTTTTGTGTATAATCAGATATGGAAATACTACATGTAAAATAAAATCAGCTGTTATGTTTCAGAAAATGAGTATGAAGGATTTGATCAGGTTGAAGTTTCACAAAAATGCTGATGGTAAGTATCTTTATTATTTCTAGTTTAAACATAATTTTTATTTTTTGAGAATGTGAATACTTTAAATTTATCAAAGATACAAATATATTTGAGTGACTATAGTGTACAATTACATAAAAAATAATTTAATCAGGGGACTTTATTTTTACTTTGGAAGGACACTTCAATTGTTCGTAACTGAGGTTGGCACACACCTGAATAGTTCATAGTGTATACAGCAGAGGACAAGCAAAAGCTAGAAATATAACATATACTTCCCAACTATGAAATTTCAATTATCATCCAATTTTTAAAGTATTAAAATAATATTAATTCAAATGTTACTTTTAAAGGCTTTAAGATTAAGATAACTACATAGGCATTTAAAATTATGAGGAAATCATGAGAAAACACTTTTTATCTGCCTTTTCAACACTTTATTTCATAGAAATGCATTATTTCAGCACAAAAGCATGAAAAATCAACTGAACAGTCTTTGTGACATATGAACTATTAATTGTGGTATTATTATCACTTGGTGTTTTTTTTCAACAAATTAGCTACCTTTTGAGTGAATAACTGCCACACATTTTGATCATCCTGTTCTGTTTAAGTATATTGCGTTGTAAGTAAATTTCTCTGAGAAATAGTTTCACAGCTGATTGAAATTGGTTGGACCTTTTTCTTTGAGTCTTTGATTTAGTTCATTCAAGACACATTCACTGGTATTCAGATTTTGAGATTGAGGGGCTGTGCCATGTTTTTAAGAAGTCTTTTCAATTCTTTTCTAGCAAAGTGTTATGCACAGAACACTGAAGTGTGCTTCAGATCATTATCTTGTTGGTGTATAAGCCCATCACCTTATGGCAGTACAGAATAGTGTGGTTTATCTATTTTGTGAGAATCGCATCAATTTTTATAAAATCACCAGCCAAATAACCAGCTAAGCAGCTCTGTACTTCCACATCTCCACCACTATGCTTAATACTAGAGCTAATACAGTTTTCCAGCTTTTCTTTCTATTACTGTTGTTACTTAAAAAACAAATACTTCAAACCTGCTCCCATGCAACCACAATACATTATGTGATGGCTGCAAGTTGTATGAGTGCTATTTAGTTAGTGAAATAACTTTTTCTTGTTACCATGTCTAAGTGAGGACTTTCTGGCTGCTACTCAACCAATTAATCCAATCTCTTCTAATCGTGTTTTGGTGGTAGAGGTTGAGATGCTTACAGCTGCAGAGGAATTGTGGTCAGCAGTTAATTGGCTACATTTCAAGAAATGGTTTGTGCTTTACTTTTGAACCAGCAACATACCTTTCTTGTTAGTGAGTTACTCTTTTTTTTTTTACCTTGATTCTTTAAGTTCATGGCTGAGTTAGTTGACTTCATTCCATACTCCATTTTCTACTACAATCTTATTTTGGGAGTAACTAGCTTTATGAAAGGCAATAATAAATAGCTTTAGTTTCGTATGAAATTTTGTTTCAGGTGCCAATTCATCTACTAAACAAAGCAATGGCAATCATCAGGCGCATTAACATGTGTTCAAGAGCATCGTATGAGCTAGCAATTGTTTATATTAGTAGTAAAAAAAATATATTGGGTGAACACGATAACATATATGCTTTTGGTATGAGCTAAACTTAATGTTTGTAGAAATAACTTATTGGGTCCATCATTATGCAAAGGGATTGAAATGATAGCAGCTACAAAATTAGTAGTTTGCATTTTCTGATATATGATTCATTGGATTTTTTTCTCTGGAATAATGAATTTTATTTACACTGAAGCGTTGGAAAAGTTGATAACTATTTTTGTTTGCATTACTCATAATTTTGAATGCTAGTGTAGAATTTAATAAAAAGTAGATCTTTATGTGCATGACCTTCATTTGAAGTGTATAATCTGCCTGTATTATGCACATTAGATTAGTGCAGGTCATTAAAGCAAGTCTGGGTTTGTTGTCTTTGTGCCTTAATGAGGAAACTCACTCCATGGCCACTCTTTAAAAAATTAATTCTACTAGCAGTCAATTTGTAGCTTGAACTTTAGTTTCAGTTTTCTTCTGAATATTTTCTCAAAGACTGAAAAGCATTCCAAGATTAAGTCACGTTTTGTTCTGTTTTTAATTCTTCTAGGCAAGTATCATTGTCCAGTGACGTTCAAAATTTTCAACGAGAACACACACATTGTCAGTATCAGACAGACAGGGAACGTTTACAGTTTTGAGGTAAACACACACACACACACACAAAATGTCTTGTCTTTTTTTTTTTTTTCCAAATAAAAATTAGTTGTTTATTTTTACTGTTTCTTGTTTTTCTCATTTAAAGGGACACTTCATGAAGTGCGGTGATAAACACATTGAAGTTAGAATGCTGTTGGTTTTTTTGTAATATCTTTTCCATGCCACTGATTTCAAGGAATTTTGGAAAACTCAACTGTTTGATACTTCCTGTCAAGAAGATGTCAAAGAGCTTCATCTGAATAATAGATGCATGAAATGGCGTGCTGTATGTGTGACATTAGTACGAGTTCAATACTTTTACTATTCACCTCAAAAGAACTTTATGCATAACAAGGAAAGATCCTTTTTTTCTTTTTTACAAAGATCAACACACTTGATTACTGCTCCCTTTTTTGTCTGCTAAAGGTCAGGAAAGTATCCCTATTATTAACTGCCTCTTCAGCAAGTGTTACCTTGTTATTGTACTGGTGCCAAGCATGTTGATTTTCCCAGTTATTATAATCAACCAGGATGCTTAAAAATATCCATTTATTTATTTTACTCTTTAAGGCAGTGGAGCAGCTGAACTTGAAGCCTTGCCATCTGAAAGACCTTCTCACTGATGAATCATTCACAAGAAAGGATATCATTACATTACAGGTGACTTTGCATACATACAGTGTTATAAAATAAATAAAAGCAGTTTTCTACACTCATCTAACCTTGGAATGGAATGTTTTATAAGCCTTCAGATGCCATATTCTTCTCAGGATTTGCTTGTTTGTCTTTTGCTGAAATTATTCCAGCCACTTATAAACTGTCCGATGTTTTATTACTTTTAATTCAGCTTCTTGGATAGCCAGACTTTTGTTTTTTTTTTTTTTTTGAAGAAGAAGAAGAATCCTGTAGCTATTTAATTTGCATTGGTTACCGGTCTTGTTGAGTGGTGTTAATTCACATGTGTACATCTCTGAATATTATAATATAAAGTAGAAAATGGAGGTTGCTAGGGAAAAAAGAACTTTTTACAAAATTTTTTTTTCTTTCAGGATCCAACCAATCTAGACAAATTTAACATGTCTAACTTTTATCACCTGAAACACAGTCTGAAGGTTCCCAATGATGGTAGGCATGTAACTTCCTTTTTCACCAATAATGAAACTACGCATTTTTTATTATCATAATGCATTATTATTTGGCCACTGACATAAGATGTATGTGTGTGTGTGTCATATTTTTTTTTTTTATTTTTTAGATGAAATAGCAGCTAGGAAAGATCCAAAGTATAACTTAAAATTTATTAACTCTGAAACCAGAGATGTCTTGGCTGAACTTGAAAGGGAATACAAACCTACAGTAAGTGTATTTGGTAACAAATTTAATTTCAGTTATTTCATTGTAGGTGTTATGCAAAGTATAGGAATATTCTTTTACATTCTGCAAACCATGTCTTTGACAATGAAGCAGTTAGAAATATTTTTGGATTTAATCTGCTGAATACATTATATTGTTTCACTAAAAAAAAAAACAGTTGATTGTTCACCTATGGTTCATTAACTGTCTGTACCTTTTTTTCCCATTAATTAAAAATGATAGGAAAAAAGAAAAGACCTAAATACAGTATATGTAAATATTCCTCATAGAATAGAAAAAGATAGAAATTTGGGTATAGCATGTAAATCATTTTTTTTTTAATTTTAGTTTTGTGTTAATTCATTTGTTTAATATTGATTATATTTTATTTTGATAGTATGTTATTTTTCATTTTTCATCTTTATATATATTTCTATCTTTTACCTACACTGGCTGGCCAGTTTATTAGCTTTGCACCTTTTCAGACTTGGGCCAGACCTGAGCTGCAGTTGCAAATTAGGTTTGACAGATAATCCCTGCAGCACTGCGTATGACTTGGACAAGCAGATTTGCATTCAGTCTAGCAATTATGAGGAAAGGCATGATAGTGAGTGCACATCTAGCTGGTGTCACAGCTGCCCAAACAGTTTCATTGTTGGGCTGCTCTAAGACATTTGAGTTTGTTAGCAATGGCAAAAAAGTGAAGAAAATGTCTGCTGGGAGGAAGAATTGTGGCCACAAACATAGTGACAGAAGGAGTAGAAAGGCAGTTAGGCAGGTTAGTAAAGTTAAACCATTATCAAACAGTGGACCAATCGACAGAGACATTTAATGCCTGGCAGTCCACATCCATCTCCAGGCATTCCTTAAAAGAACATTACAACAAATGGACTATGGCAGTAGGAGACCACTTTGTAAACTGCTGATCACAGTTACCAACACAAAAAAATGTCTGATGTGGTAGAAGGAGTGCAAACATTCAACTAAAGAAAACAGGCAAAAATTTTGGTGCTCCCCCCCCCTTTTTTTTGCATAGATGGGAGAGGACTGATTTGGAAAAAGTTACACAAATCATTTGATCCCTCTTGCATGGTCTCAACTGTACAGGTTTTCCTGGCATATGCTGGGCACCTTGGTCCCTTTAGAAGGGATAACAAATGCTAAAGGTTACCTCAACATCATTTACAGTCAGTGCAACCAGTGATGCTTCTTGTATATTGCAATGGGGACAGCTACTTTTAAGATTGAAATACTTCCATCTGCTGTGCCCACATTGTGTGTTCGTGGTTTGGAAAACACGACAGAGATTTCAGGTGTCTCCTTTGGTCAACACAATCCTCAGACCTCAATCCAAATAAGCATCTGTGGGTTGAATTTGAATGACTCATTTGCCACCATGATCATCTGCCTACCTCACTCCATACATTATATAAAATGTTAATTACTGAGTGGGGAAACAGGACACCTTCCAGCACCTTGCAGATTCTGTGCCATACAGTTTTATAGCTGTTATTTGTGCAAAAGGTAGCCCAACATGTTATTCGGCATAGGTCCTAATACAGTGGCCAGCCAGTGTATGTATATACTAACTGCTGTTTTTTGCAAATTTTACTGCTTAGTTTAATTTTTCTTTTATTTTTGTGTAGCTTTTATCCTTGAAAATCAGAGTTAAATTCTCAATTTTTTTTGTTTTTTTTAATAATTTTTTTTTTTTTTTTTTGCTTGTAATACTGTTCAAAAGTCAGCTGACACAATTTGTTTTATTATCGCTGAAATTTAATATAGAATTATATAAAGCTAAAAGAACAGACAGCAATATTAATAAAAAGTAACATACATATGTTTGTATGTGTTGTTTGATGCAGAAGCTTGTAGAGAAAGAAGGATCCATGTAGCAAGTACATTCTTCTGTGTCGTGTTCATTTTGGGTAAGTAACCACAACAGAGTCCATCATTAAGGTTGATTACATGCACCAAGTCTTGGACATCATAACTCGCTTCACATATCGCAGTGAGTTCCCTCAGCTGCATTATACCAGTCTTTTGCAGTGACACAGATGCATTACACTTTGATAACTGATCACAGACGAATGTAACAACTCATCTTTTTTCAAAATAAGAAAGACGATAGAATGACCACTCAGGTTTAATATCGTGTAGATTCCCTCTTTTTTTTCTAAATTTTGTTTTTAGGAAGAAAAGAAAGAAGAAGAAAAGAAAAGACCAGACAAACTAAATGCTGTGAGTAAATCTTAAAAAAAAAAAAAAATTTTTTTTTAAAATTAACTCATTAAAAAAATAAACTATGTATTATTTAAATTTCCTACATAGGCAGTTTAGCTTACTACAAGATGAGACTGCTGTAAGTACAATAGCAATGTTGTCACCAGTGAGACAGTCATCAGTTAACTGCACATGTTTGTGGCATATCTCTAATGAAAAGAAAAATTATAAATTGTATTTTAGGGCAGGCAGGCTGTGCTATCTGTTTTGAAATAATCATTTGTAGGGATTTTGTATTTCTTTGTTGAAATCTTATATTGCAGGCGCACTACTCTACTGGCGCAGTTGCAGCTGCATTCACATCTACCATGATAGTACCAAAAACCGAACATGAGGCTGGTGAGTGAGTGAAGCTTATTGGTATTTTGTAATTTGTATATTGCTGTATTTTTCTACCAAGATATTAATCTGCTATTGAGTTCTTCATTGTTAGTTTAGTCTGCAAGAGTTCAAACTGGATTGGAAAAGGGCTCTTTAATTTACAGGGTGATATTTGACCTATCAGCTGACCAACATCTTAAACGTATCTTTCAACATAGCTCCTGTATTATTTTATTTTTAGTAAAAACTTTAACAGATCCTTAGATTTCTGTCATTCTATTTGAGATATACTGATTAAAATGGCATATAAATGAATTTTATTTCTTTAGATGTAAAATTTTAAACAAAATTTCTAGTTCTTTTCATAGCAACAAATGATAAGAACAGATATAAAAGCATATCTTTTGTTGTTCATTTATAGATGCCAGAATAATGTTAATGTTTGTTTTAATTTTTTAAAGTTTAACTGTATATCTAGAGTGAACATATGTATATAGATCTATTATTGTTTCTTTACAGCAATAGTTGATGAGGATATTATCCGATATGAGCGTGTGAAGAAGAAGGGCTATGTGAGAATAGTAACTAATTACGGGCCACTAAACATAGAATTACACTGTGAAATGGTATGTGAATGTGTAACTTTGAATATCTATCTCATTAATGTTTCTCTTGTTTTGACTATTTATTGTTTTGTACATAATTATGTATTAAAAGGAGTAAAGAAAAATATGTAGTGTATTAAATAGTGTTAAGGAAAAACGTTATTATAAGAAATATTAAACCTTAATAGAAATTAAAAGGTTATTATAAAATCACATCTTCTTTCGTTTTGTGAATCCTATCCTGACTTTCAAGGTTTATTGATGTGTCTCAGCAGGGAGCTAAAGGGGAAGTGTAGGATGTCAGCCATGGTGACCAAACAGATTACCTGGACATGGTTGGGGGCTCTTGAGTGAGCAAGGTGCAAGCCATGTATTTTGAGTTAGCTGCAGAACCTCCACTACATATACCCAGAAAATCCTACAGTAACTCTTTATTTATAGATGTGGAACAATAATGGACTACTTGGAGGAAATTCACATGGCCAGCCAGAAGAAACCATGCGAGGGAGCTACCAACTGAGCCAGCCTCAACCATGCTGTCATAAATTCTTATTTGTGGTGTTATTCTGGGAGATGTTGTTTACTGCAAGAGCTTCCTTTCTTGTTTTTTAACCATACTACATTTGCTACTGTCTTCATATAGTTTGTGATATATAGAAACAATGTTTGTTACGAATTTGCAAATTGTTACTTTTTTGCTAATTTGGTGATTTTTTTTTTTTTTTTTTTCGCTAGCCAGAATTTTACTATTTTGAAAGGGCAGTTCCTGATTAAGGTGATGAACATTTGTTCAGCATGGAACACAAATGAGTAATGGTATATTATAGTATAGTAAAGATGAAGGAAGAAACAAAACCACACGGAATAACACTTTAAATAAAAATTGGTCTTTGTGCCAATGTACTAGGGGTGTTCTTATTAAATCTGATTGGTTACTGTTATGTTACAGTGATGCTATTTCAGCTGGATGTTTATTAGAATGTACCTAGCACAATGGCATGTGTTCAAGACAAATACAGATTTTTATTTAAGGTGCTATTTAATGCGGTTTTATTTCTTTCTTCGTCTCTACTGTATTTAGGACCTTGTGATTATGAGGGGTAGAACTTACATGTCAACTGAGGCAAACAAGACATATTATCATTTGATTCAATTTTTATTATCTCTCTCCCTATATTCTTGAAAAATTTTTTTTCCAAAACCAATATTTCTGACCCCATTATTTCATAGGTTCCAAAGACCTGTGAAAATTTTCTAAAGCTCTGTGAAGTTGGCTACTACAAAGGAACTATTTTTCACCGGTCAATACGTAATTTCATGGTACGTACCAGGTAATTTTTCAGTGGAGAAATTTTATAATTGTAAAAAAAACAAACTTGAAAACTCTCATTAAAAACATATATATTTTTTTCCTCTTTTGAAATTAATTCTGTTTCCACATGCTATAAAATTAACTGGAAGATTTAAATGAAATAATTTACAGATGAAATAATTAGATGTGAAGAAGATTTTTTAAAAATACTTTAAGCAAATGTGATGAGTGGATTTTGCCGCTTAATGTGAATAGTCTGAACACGACAAGGGACATTTCTTCAGAAACCTTGTAGAGACTCTAACACTCATTTACTGCCCAGAATTGTGGAAATGGCTATGTACCAAGTGAAGAACTACAAAATATTTCCAAATGATAAGGATATAGTGTTAATGTCAATCTTTCATTAATAGAATGGTATTAAGTTTCTGTTGATGGTTCTTGTAGATACAGGGCGGTGATCCCGACGGAACAGGCAAAGGTAATGATTATTTTTATTTTACATCTAGATAAAGCTTACAACAACAACAACAATAATAATAATAATATACCAAAAAGAGAAAGGACTATGCTTTTTGGTTTGTATTGAATCAGATTTCTGTCATTTGATATGAAAAATAACTTAATCTATATTTCTCAATGTGGCAAGATTTTAAAAATGTAGTTAGAAAATTAACCATTTTTTTTTGGAATTAATTAGATTTCTACACACCTTTATGAAATGAAAGATGGGGAAAACATTTGGGTAATATCTCTATTTTTTAATGATTTGTGGAATTTAAATGGACTGACCCTATCACGTAGAAGGCCGGAGGTTGGGAAATTCTGAAGTCCCTGAACAGCTCACTCGATAGCTTGCAGTTTTGAAGTATAGAAATTCCTTCCATGGAAAAGGTCCAGTTAAAAACAAAACAACAAAAAAAATTGCTTAATCATAATTTGGTGTAGTTTTCTATGGTTCCAGTCAGCCTGTGTTTATGGGATGAAAGAATATCAATTATTTCCTTTGCAGCAGTTGTGCTTAAAGTAAAGCATGAAACACATACATAAAGAATGGGCAGGTGGACGTCATTAAAAGAATCAGATATATTGGTTAAAAAAATAAGTATATTTTTTGCTAAATAGATGGAAACTGATGTGTTACAGATGCCACTCAAAACTAAACAATCTTGATAAGCAAAAACGTTTGCATTGTAAAACTCCATTCTTAGGTTTTCAAAATAAAAATAATTGGTTTGAAAGTGGGAGATGTTTGTATTTGTTTTCTTTGTTTGTGCTAGGTGGAGAGTCAGCTTGGGGTGGTACTTTTAAAGATGAGTTCAAGCCAAACCTTACTCACACTGGTCGGGGAGTGCTGAGTATGGCTAACTCAGGTCCCAACACCAACAAATCCCAGTTGTAAGTACAAGCTTGAAGAAATCCATGGATCTCAATGCTCTTTCCATCAGTACCCGCATAAGATAGTAGTAAGAATAATATACATGTATCTCGAGATTTATGAAAGGGATTCATTCCTGGAAAATATTTTGTAAAACGATAATTTGTAATTGAAAAACATTTTCCCATTGTTTTTAATGCAATGTATGAGGAATGCATTCCTCACCCCAAATTTTTGGCACTTTAAGGTATTGTTTTCTTTCACTATAAAGCATGAACAATACTGTTGCAGGTAACACTAACATAAACATGAAATAAAAAAAATATTTGCATTAATAAATTTATTCACTGTTATTCACTTTATTGGAAGGATGTCATTTTCTTACTGGTTGAAGGTTGAGGTTCGAAGAATGCATCAAGTGTCATCTGGGGGACAGCTTTCTTTTTTTCTCCTGATACAGCTCCTTATAACAGTGTATGGCATCTTCCATTATGCAGCTACACTTAATGTTATGCTCCCTGTCTGGATCACCATTCTTGAAGATGGTCATGACTCATTTGATGTGGTTGAATGACTCTGTAAGCCTGGTGGTAACATGTTGCTGCCACCTCTTTCCATGGTAACCCTTTCTTGATTTGAGCTCTGACTGGTCCTTAGTTGTAAGCTCCTTGGCATGAGATGATAACAATTCTGCCACTTTTGAGCCTGAAGGTCTCTTGTTAGACATCTTGGAGAGATGAAATAAATTACGAAAGATAAAAAATGAAGAATCACTTCACAACAACAGAACAGTATGGCAAATTAAGGCAGACTGATGCTTGTGCATCTTGTTTAAATTTTATTAAGACAACCAGCTTCATAGTTAGTTGATTTTTGTAATAGTGAAAGACTGTTTAGTAGCAGGCAAAATTTTTTCATCAATTTCGATAATAAAGTCTTTTTTGTTATAGCGAAAATTCGTAAATCAAGGGATACCTGTATCAAGTATTTAAAGATCATTTGTCAACCTGTTGCTTGGCAGTGTAAATGTCTTAAAACTGGACAAATTGAAATGAATTACTTGTATACACTAAACAGTGGTACACTGGCCAAAGTAAGAGAAAAAAAGAATTTAAGATTTGTAATATGTATACAACAGCTTTAAAAAATCCCAAACCGTGTTAGAGACAGTTTTTTGGTGCTGTTTGGTTTACATTTCTTTGGTGACATCGATGTTTTTAAATTTTTCTTGGAAAATGCAGTAGATCAGGTAAATTTTTTTAAAGTAAAAGATATATGATACACTACTTGATGACCATGAGAAATGTCAGAACTGACATCAGGAATCTAAAAAGATAATAATCATAGAGTCTTGATGTGTAATGCTCTATTCAACCCAGCCAGGTAAGTAGAAGCAGACAGCATAAATGCTTTTACAAATTGACTTAATGTATGCACTTTCTGACAAAGGAAGCTATACTATTAAAACATATATAGGTGCATCTCAAAAAATTAGAATATGGAAGAGTTCAATATTTTTTGTCAGTTATTTCAGAAAGTGAGAATTGTATATAGTCTAGACTCATTACATGTAAACTAAAATGTTTCAAGCATTTTTTAATTTTAATTTTGATAATTACGGCCTACAGCTAAAAAAAAAACAGCAAATACGTATCTCAAAATATTAGAATATTCCATTTTAAGTTTGAGTAAATCACTATTTATGCAGTATAAATACCATGAATCTCTCAGTCTGGTTCAGTACACACAACCACAATCATGGGGAAGACTGCTGACTTGACAGTTGTCCAGAAGACACTCATTGACACCCTCCACAAGGAGGGTAAGCCACAGAAGGTCATCGCTGAAAGGGCTGGCTGTTCGTAGAGTGCTGTATCAAAGCATATTCATGGAAAGTTGACTGGAAGGGAAAAGTGTGGTAGGAAAAGGTGCACAAGTAAGAGGGATGGCCGCAGCCTTGAGAGGATTGTCAAGCAAAGATGACTCAAGAACTTGGAGGAGCTTCACAAGGAGTGGACTGAGGCTGGAGTCAGTGCATCAAGAGCCACCATGCGCAGACGTGTCCAGGAAATGGGCTATAAGTGTCGCATTCCTAGTGTCAAGCCTCTCCTGAACCAGAGACAACGTCAGAAGTGTCTTACCTCAGCTAAGGAGAAAAAGAACTGGACCGTTGCTCAGTGGTCCAAAGTCCTCTTTTCAGATGAAAGTAAATTTTGAATTTCATTTGGAAATCAAGATCCCACAGTCTGGAGGAAGAGTGGAGAGGCACAGAATTCAAGTTGTGTGAAGTTTCCACAGTCAGTGATGATTTGTGGTACCGTGTCATCTGCTGGTGTTGATCCACTGTGTTTTATCAAGTCCAAAGTCAACGTAGCCGTCTACCAGGAGATTTCAGAGCACTTCGTGCTTCTATCTGCTGACAAGCTTTATGGAGATGCTGATTTCCTTTTCCAGCAGGACTTGGCACCTGCCCACAGTGCCAAAACTACTAGTAACTGGTTTGCTGACCATGGTATTACTGTGCTTGATTGGCCAGCCAACTCGCCTGACCAGGGGTATTGTCAAGAGGAAGATGAGACATCAGACCCAAAAATAGAGAAGAGCTGAAGGCTGCTATCAAAGCAACCTGAGCTTCCATAACACCTCAGCAGTGCCACAGGCTGATCGCCTCCATGCCACGCTGCATTGATGCAGTGATTCGTGCATAAATGAACACACTTTTCAGAATTTCAACATTTGTATATTATAAATCCTTTTTTTTTATTGATCTTATGAAATATTCTAATATTTTGAGATAGTTAATTTTTGATTTTCATGAGCTGTAAGCCATAATCATCAGAATTAAAACAAAATAAGGTTTGAAATATTCCACTTTGTGTGTAATGAATCTAGAATATATGAAAGTTTCACTGTTTGAATTAAATTACGGAAAAAAATTAACTCTTCCACGATATTCTAAATTTCTGAGATGCACCTGTATATATATATCATTTATAAAGTGAAAAAACAGTCTTTAGTTTAAAAACAAAACCTCTTTTTCCCAACCAACATATCTCTTGGATGTCTTAAAGAGGTTAAATATCTCCAAATTATAACAGAAGATGCAGCATAAAGGTGATTTATATCAAATTTAAAAAAAAAAAAATATTTTAAGCTTAAAATAAAAAGAAAGAGACACCATCAAGGTAATTTTCATTATAAAATAATATGGAAAAAAATTTTTTAAGCAGTTCTGCATATTTAACGCTGTCAACTTTTTCATTTATTGTAGTTGTGATTTTAACTTGGGAACTTTTAAAAATAAAATATAGATGCACAGATAAAATTAACAGAGTTGAAAAAAAAAACAGGAATAGCAAAGTATAATAATCTGTTAGTGTGAAAAGTAAACTACTATACCTATTGTTATAGAAGATGTGGCTTATTGCATGAATAACAGGGTAGATAGAAGCCAGCTGTTTATTTGTAAACTGAAGTTCCAACAGAAAATTAGTTCACCAAAATGTTTGAGATTTTCTTAATTTATTAGCTCTGAATGCTGATTTTTTGAAATTTGAGAAAAATCAGTTTCTCATCCCCACATTTTATTTTAAAAAAAAAAAAAAAAAACATTTTTTAAAACTTTTCTTTGGAAAGGATTTAAAAGAACAAAAACTTTGCATCTGCTTTTTGTCTATAGTGAACTAACTTTTTTTTAAAAAAAAATGTCTTTTATCTGTTTTCAGTTTTTTTACTTTCCGTTCGTGCCGACATCTCGATGGAAAACATGCGGTGTTTGGAAAGTAAGTTGACAGAATAACTGAGAAATTTTATCATCCTTAATTTTATTTTCCTAAATTAAACAATTGGAGAGATTCAAACAGTGTACGCTGTAACATCGTAAGTAGCATTCTGTATTTTTAAAGTTATTCAATTGTAAAAGCCACCTTTTTAAATTAGATCTTAGTTTTTCTTAAGATGTGCCTCCACACACACACACACACACACAGACGCAGACAGAGACAGACAGACAGAACTTTCTGTGCCCTGAATGTGGTTTTACAGATTTGTAAAATATTCTGAATAAATATGTCCAGTAAGGTTTATAACTACTTAAGTTTGGAAAGGTTTGAAGCAAGAAGTGTGTATAAACTTAACACCATATTTTTCTTTAGTGGACTGAGTAATTTTAAAAAAGAAGCTAAGCCCGCTGTAGCAAGAATTTTAAAATTTAAAAACAAAAGTTAAAAAAAAACAAACAATAGAAACTTGTCAATTTTTTTAAAAAAAAAAAAAATTTACAATCAGGCATCAGATGCTGTCTAAATACTATGACTATCTGGTTATCGTTACTTTTGCTTTTGTTTGATTGTCTTTACTAAAGATTGTAAAATTAAAAAAAAAATTGCTTAGTATTTCAGAAGTGGCTTATTATTTTGAGACTGTAAATAATGTATAATTCTATTTCATGATTTTTTTTAAATTTAGGATTCTATTAAAAACAGAAAAGGCAATAATAAATGAAAAAAAAGTGCTAATAGCCTGTTCAATCTGGCAGCCTGCTGCAGTACAAACATTCTGGAATCTGTTGGCCAACCTTCATGCAGTCTACAGGCAAAAACTCAAAAAAGTTTCTGGAAATTCTTAGAGTTTATTATTTCATTATTATAATGTGCAAGTGTTGTTCTTTCATATACACATGGCAGATATACAGTATATTAATATAAAAAAGATTGCATCATTTAAGGCAGTAATGTCGAGAAAACTTTGATGTGAGCTTATCTCTCTGCTGATGATTAAGGAAAATGTACTGCTACAGAAGCTGAAGTCACTGAACTAAACATAGGCACACAACCCCTCTCTATCTCTCTCTGTTTTTCAGAGTTATAAATATTATTTTAATTGTAGAATCCAGTTATCTGCATCACTAAGTCTTTCAAATTTATTGGCAGTCAGCTTTTAACAAAATTCTACTAAGAGTTGAACATTGTGTTGGCATTTTGCAAACGTTTTCTTTATTGACAGGTGGAAATCATCTCAGATTCTATTCTATGCATGCATCCCTGCCTAAGTTTTTCTTTTACATAATTCAAAATGTAACACAATAAACTTGTTTCAGGTATCTACCTTCACAGCCTCAACTTTACAACTCAGATTCTCTAATAAATCAACTGTTAATGCAGATCACCAGCTTCTGCTATCTGTGAAACAACTAATCTATGTATACATTTTTTTTACATCCAAAGTGCATTCATACTTAGAATGTATTCCAGTGACTATATGTCTATTACATATATTAATTGTTAGACTAAACTTACTGCTAGGATATATGTTCTTTTGTGATTTCTTTCTCTAAGCCATTTATGTGGTTATTTGCCTGCCTGGGAATATTTCAGAATTGTGGGTGGACTGGATACAGTGGAAAAGATGGAGAAGATAGAGACAGACAAAAATGATAAACCCAAGGTGAATAAGTTTTCTTGATTTTTTAAATCATAAATCGGTATAGATTTGTTTTTTAAAAAAGTTAAAAAGAAAAATATACATAACAGTTTTTTTTTTAAAACTAATTAAACATTTTAACTGTTTAAAGGTTAATTTAAATGTATCACTAAAAGGGTAAATTTACAGAATGTTGATTATAGCATATCTTTTTTTGTTAAATCTGAATTAAAATTTTTAATAGTCACATAAATATGCCAACTGAAAGAGAAAAGAAATTAAAAATACAATCATTTTCATTGGTAATTATTGTAGAAATAAATGCTTTGCATCTAATGTTTCAGGAAGACATCCTGATTGAAGACTGCGTTGTGTTTGTTAATCCATACCATGAGGTGGATGAACAAGTATGTGGTTATATTCTAAATACTCACACTAATTGGTGGTTATGAGACTGTAAATCAACTCACAAGAATCACTGATTGACTTCCTGCCTACTTGTGAAAATTAAACAACACATTTCTTTTTTTTAAAATCTGTGCAGTATCTACATTGTGTTGCATTTAAATCAGTATTATTTTCTAGGAAAGTAAAAACATGGATTTCAGAACATCGTATTTACCGTAAATTTTGCTGATTTATCTATGAGCCAACAAACAAAACAGTCTGCTATTTTACTGCTCTCATGCCCATAATTTAACTATTTCACCCTATCTCATAAAATAAATAAAAATACAAGTATGAATGCCTCTTTCAAGGATGTTGTTTGTTTAAATAGGAATAGTATTCAATAAAAGGCTGATAATCAGCAGCTGACTTAGCTTTAAAGACCTCATTACTTTCCAGGTTGACTACCAAATATATTAGAATTTTGTATTATAATTTTATGAATTAAAAAAAATATTTAAAAGGTAGCTCTTGATAATTTTAAAATTTACCAAATACTAAAGTTTTAAAATGAGTTTTTGAAACTGGATAAAATTTTTTTAAATTTGCGCATTGTTTTTGGTAACAAAAACTAGTTGTATTTTTCTGTAGGACTCTCATAACCGCACAGTGGTTTGAACTCACGAATACAGTGTCCACCACCTACCGGAGAATCCATGGGATTCTGCTAAAGCCTTTTTTTGTCACTTCAGCCAAGGATCAGCTGAAAGGGTTAAGGTGGTTGGTTCTTGTTAGGCGACAGATGTGGTATCCACAAGTTTAAACCACAGAGAATCCACATCATTAAAAGACGTCCACATATGAAGAAATTAATTCACACAGTTTTTTGTTTGATTACAAAAGTTCTTCATGAGAAAAATTAATTTCTGAGAACCAAATTTGTTGTAATTTTTATATAATTTTTCTTCTGTATAGGATTTGGTTTTTAGCTTTTCAAAGAAATTAAATTATACAGCAATTTGTGAATGAAAAGTGTTTCACGTTCAGCCTGAAAGATGTTCCATCATTGGTATTTTATCTGATTTTTAGCTGAAAAAAGAGCGGGAAGCGGAAAGAAAAGCACAAGATGAAGAAGCTGCAAAAAAACAGAAACTAAAAGAGAAAGAGACAGTAGTCACCCCCATGGTGTTCAAACAGGGAATTGGCAAATATATAAACCCATCGGCCATGTAAGTCTGTTCTAACTTTTGTAAATTCTGCTTTTCTTGTAGACATTGGTACAAATGGAATCGATTGTAAACAACTATCCTTGTGAAAGTTACTTTTACTTCATTATGTCAAACAAAATCTTTTTTTGTTTGTTTATTTATTTTCTACATGTGCAGATATATTAAACATGAAATTTAAAATTTTGAAACATTTTAGGCAACAAAAAAATGCTTGGCTAGCCCCATAATAATATTTTTAATATATTAACCCACTCTTGTTTGCAGATTTTGTGTTATTTATTTAAAAAAGAGGGAATTCGTTTTACAAACCATACAGATATTTGACATAAGTAAATAGACAGCTGATTTTGAAAGAAAACCTGTTTATTTTGGAACCATACATAGCACTGTCAAGAAAGGAATGGAGTTAATACTTAATGGTGCAGCCATGTACTGACACACTTTGTGAATGAGATTAGCGGTGATTGAGGATAGGTCTCACATGCTCAATGTGATTTATCTTCACTAATTAACCTGCCATGGCTGTTTCCAACTTTGCATTGCTTAGGTGATAGGAGCTGGGGTATCATCTTCCATAAAAAATACGCCCTCTTTAGACATGATTAGGCAGAAGTCCCTCTTGGAAAATGGTGAAGTATTGGGTAAAAGTTACAGTGGCCTTGCAGATTACCAGCTGCTGTGACAGCACCACATCCTTAACATGACCATCACTGTCTGAGAACTGTAAAAAGCCTAGAATAATTTTTTTAAAAAATGACAGTTCCAAAAACTAGGAGGGCATGGTATCATTTGTGTTACCCATTGTAATTGACAACTGACATTATGTGACGTAAGAAATGGTTTGCATCTTGCCAGTTTTCTATTGTACTCCTTGCTATGCTTTGAAGATAGTGTTCTGTGGTACTTGTATACACCTGCACTTTTTAAAATCAAACCTGCAGCCAGTTGTTGGGGTTCAGATTTCATGCTTTTTTTCAAAGTATGAAATTTCTATTATATTGGCTTCATGTATCCAGGAAGAACATGAAGAATGGTTGTCTTATGCCTTCTCTTGAACTGGATAGTCACTCTATTAACAGTCAACAGGGGAAAATCCAATGCCTTGGAAACTTCCTGTTGACTGCCCTGGAGTAGGGATTGATTTCCATCTGATTTCCCTGCTGGCACCATGACCAAGATTTAAAATTTCCCACTTTGAGGAAATTTTTTATTGTAACTAAGAAAATTCTCTCACCTTTATGGAGATGATATTTAACCTGGAAAGGAGTTCATAGCCAAAAAAAAAAATAAAATAAATAGTTGCAGACAAAGTGACTTGATTTCCTAGCTTCTATCTCCAAGCAGGATGAATGAACATCCTATTAAGTATTCCCATCTATATATTATAATCCTAACTTTTCAGCATATTTCATGTTGTGTTAAAAGAAAAACACTTATTAATATTTTTAAAAAATTCCCTTCATTGCAGTCTTGTTTGAAAATTATTCAGTTTTTACTGAAAGATTTAAATTTGTTCATTTACTTTTGGTTTTTAGGAAAAGACTGGTACAAGACAATGAAACTCCAGCAGAAATATTAAAGAAAAAGACCAGAGGGACATTTGGATTTAAAGACTTTAGTTCCTGGTAAATTTGATTGCTGTTTTTATGTATTTTACAATAAATTTCATCACTTTAATTGTACATCTGTTATTGTTTTGTTTTAAAACAAGACTTTTTTCTTTACAGATTCATTTAATAACTGCCTAAAAAAATCACACACGCACACACGCATATATACCTGTATATTTCCACCGTCTGATTCCTCCTCTTGTCAAACCCTTGTTCTGACTGTTGAGTTCTAAGGATATCTCAGGGAGTTAGGAGGTGGTGGTGTCAGGTGATCAAGCAAGTTACCTGGGTAGGGTTTTGTTCTCCTGACTTTTGTGGTCGAGGTATGAACCAGTCAAGAGTTACCTCCATCATATCTACCCAGAAAACCCTACTAGAAAGTTTTCGTTTTTATACGTGGGAGGAAACCCATGTGGCTGTCTGTCTGGCTGGCTGGTGAAGTATGAGAAGAAACACTGCTAAGAGGGTATGACAAACTGACTGAGATTTTAATGGAGAAGCATTCACTCACTCCATTAGTCTACCACTGGATTTACTGGTCAACTTTCCATCTCATTAGTTTTATTCATTCATTCATTTTTTTAATAGTTTCCATATTTGGAGGAAAACAAATTTTCGCATCTGATTTCACAAATATCCTTTTCAGCCTTTTGTTAATTTTGTGTTTTGTACTGAAACTTTTAAATAAAAGGAAAGTTTTAAATTAAATATCTGTGATGTTTCATTGTATTTCTAAACAAAGGTTTGTAGCTGTGTAGCCAAAGCAGCATATGAGGAAATAACAAATGTTTCTGCCAATTTGAGATACTTAAAAAAAATTTTTTGATTCCTGCCATTCTTTTATAGTTTGGAGATTTTACAGTCTTTCAAATATCAATGTTTGACTTTTTTAGTGATTACAGAGGGATGGATTCCCATTGCTCAAAGATGATATTGTTAATCAATAAAGCCATTCAAATAGAAAAAGGTGTACAGCCGACCTCCCCCCCCCTGTAATCGCGGTTCGGCATTCGTGGCCCCAGTTATTCGCGGAATTTTCCTTAGAACCTAACTAATAATTGTTCGTGGAAACCCCCGCATATTCGCGGAATCGCAAATATCTTCCGTGATTTTTTATGGCTTTTTTCGTGGCAATATATATTTTTTCACGCTTTTTAACGCTAAATTATTAATAACAATATAATTTACTAATTTTTTAATATAAATACTAACGTAAATTCAGCAAAATATCAATATAAAATAAACGCTATTGGCTGGAGGTTTGAAAGTAGCCAATCCGAGAGCGTTATTCATTTCTCCTCGCTGCTGATTGGCTGCTGCCCACGAGGTGCTGTCTCAGGCAGATGCAGCCCAGCAGCCCAGCATCATCCCAGTTTACTGCGTGTAGCTATCTCGAGTGTTTCGCTGATTGTTGTATTTTTTATTAAATTATTATTATATATTTACTTATATTTTTTTAATTATATTTTACGTTATATTTTGACGTTTATAGGCATTTTTATGGACCACGTCCAATATTGGCGGGTGCTCTAGGAACGTAACCCCCGTGAATAAGGGGGGGGACAACTGTATAACTATTATATGGGAAATTGGAAAATAAAGTTTCGGAAAAACAACAAAAGTCTTAAAGGCAAAGAAGAAGAATGCATTTTAGCCACTAATAAAGTTTAAAAAATGGAAAGAAGAATTAATTAACTTTCAAACATAGAACCAAAGAAAATTTAATTGCATGTCATTGTTGTCCCACATTCATTTTTCTGTACAGATGTGGATTCCATATTTGAGAAAAGACTGAAATATTAGAAAGGGTACAATGTATGTTGTTTATAATGTTGCTAGATCTCAAACAGTTAAGATTCTGCAGAAAGATTTAAAATATTATATTTACTCAATTTAGATATTAGATGTTTGAGCAAAGATCTCATACATGTTTTTAAAATGCAATGAAACCTGTTTCAAGTTACCATTCCCACGAGACATCTAAATCAGTCTTCTCAGACAGGTATCCTTCTAAATCAAGTAAAGCAAGATGAAAAGTCAACACTGTCTTTGTAATGTTTTAATAATCTATTATTGTTGGTTTATTACATTTGCATAAATTAATGCTACTGTAAATAACATTTAGACCAAAATATTGTTGTGGTGGTAAGTACTAAAATGTTTGTAGCTTGCATAGAAAGTAGTGGCATGTCAATCTTCTTACAACTTCAGTATTTTCTGCTATTATCTTTGGGCATTTCCCTGATCGGTTAATTATGCAAATTATGCACGGACTTCTACAATTAGCTTTTGTTTTATTTTTAAAGTAAAATTGTTGGTTTTTATTAGATACAGCAAAACAGAGTTCATCAAAGGCTGACTGAGTTTATGGATGACCCTGACCCAATAACAGCCATCAAACCTTGGTGGTGGCCACTTGAGGCAGCTTAAATGAGATCAGCTATCATCTGAGACAAAGAAATCAGAGGGGTTAATTATGGTTATTGATGGCTCAATTCAGATGGTCACCTGACCTGATTCTGAACGGTTTGAGAGGAAAATATTTCCAAGCATCTGAAATTGCTCATATTAGAGGACCATAATAACTATAAACTAATTACAAATGAGGTTAGTGAATCCACAAACAGCTAATTAGTGTGAGCATCACTTGATATTAGAAAAAAACAGCATAAATCCTAAAAATAAAACTATAAAGAATTATAAATAAATGGAGTAAATTATCATAAATAGTATAAATCAATTGGAAAATCATAGTGAACATTTTGGGGGCCCCCAAGGTCTTATATTAAGACATTATTAGGGGCATTCAAATGAAAGCTTGCTGAAATAGCATTGCCTGGAATGGTATCTGGCTGGGTCTCATCTGAGCATCTCTAGTTTGACGGCTTCTTGCCTTATCGTAAAACTGACCCGAACTAAACCAGACTTTCTGTAGAAAGAAATGAAAATTTACTGCAGTTAATAAGTTGAAAAATTGAAATTTTATTGTGATAATATTACAGTTTTTATTTTTTTAAATATTTTAAAATTAAAATTGAGGGAAAAAAAGACTATTTGAATAAGGGCGTTTTTGTTCCTATGTGGATAATTTAACCAAATTTTCAGTCTGCTTTCTAATAGATGAACTTTGTTTCTGTGCTTCAACGATATTAACAATCTGTGCACACATGACCAGTGCTGGCTAACGAACAAGATTTACAGAGGTTGCCCACAAGTTAGTTAAGCAAAGAGGGAATTATTCAGTAGATTTTAGCTTTATCAAAATTTTCAATCTTTACCAGCATTTTTCCTTTTTTCATCTCAAAAAAATACAAACCCGACATCAATAAACCTTGCCTACCAGTCAGCAAAAAAAAAAAAAAAAGGGTTGGGGCTAATTAACCACCTGCTTTCTGATTCTCTAAAAGAAGGGAGCTTAAAATGTCAGTTACTTTGTTATCCTCCTTCAGAGACCTGCACACATTTATGGAAAGGTCATTCCAAGGTCTACCTGCACTTCTGGATTGTAGAAAATCTCAACTGAATAGCAGAACACAGTGATGGTGCCTGTCATGCAGTGTATGCTTGGTACAGCCAAGATGATGTCAACTGGTGTATCATGTGGTGGAACAATGTTCTGGTGCCACCAGCTGAGACTTACAAATTATTTACACCGTTTGATGATGACTTCCTGTCAAGTAAAAACGTATTTAAATGGTTCAGTTAATACAATGATGGGCAATAATTGGTGCTGACCTTTGGAAGTGTGAAAGCTCATTTTTCTGACACTGCATTTAGAATCTGACTCTCCAGGTTGTGCTGTCAATGAACTATAATATTAAAATAAGGGGAATATTTAAAGCTGACAACATTGAAAACGTTTAATTAATCTTATACGCTCCCAACAGGACACTATCTGAGTTGATGCTTATAAAAGAAAATGAATGATAAATGTCATTTTTAATATCTTTTAAAGAAAAATGATAAAAAGATTAATGATAATGTAGATGAAAGAGAGGTTGTTGGAATGTAGATCTAACTGTGCACGTTACGTGTGTTTATGTTATTTTAACAGAAAGATAGTGGAGAGTTCCTCTTCCGGTTCCGCCCGCCATGCTGGGCGAGCAAGGCTTTCTTTCTTCTTCCTCATCACCGTAATCCGACAAAATCAGCGACATCGTCGTGTGATGTGATCCGTGACAGAGGTAATTAACAACCTTTCGTATTTTGCACAGACAGACAGATGGAAAATTTGTCGACTTAGTCTTCGCCGCCCCCTAAAATCCGTTCAGCCCCTGAACAGGAAGCGAACATCACTGGTCGAGATCCGTCGGTTCAGCCCGGAACTTATATTTCGGCGTCCCCCCCCAAAAGGAATCCACACCCCTTGGAATGTCAAAAAATAAATAGCCCCCCCCACGAGATTTGTAAAGCTGTTATTAGTCATGATGAACGACGACGACGCGCGTGAGTCGTCTTCAGCAACACGAACTCCCTTAGAGCGAGGGACCCGGGTCGGAACGAGCGACTGTTCTCTGCCCTCACTTCCCGTGCTGGCGGTTTTTAAAGCTAACAATCAGCCCTTTCTTATGATGAAATCTGGACCCTCGCGGTGGCGACCGGGAAGCAGTCTACGTCCAGCTGCTGTATGTCGGCAGCTAGCGGTTGGCTGGAGGGGGGGGTGAACAGGGGTTCCGGCGCCGCTCAGAACCCTCTTCTCTTTCCCCGGTGTCGAGACCGAGCCTCACGCTCCACCACCTCCTCCCCGCGATCCTCTGGCATCCACTTGGTCGTCTCATCGATCCCTTTATGTTAAGTGGTAAACTGCGTTGATACGAAGGGCTCTTACCTGAAATTAAGGGGTATTCCGAAAAACAGGAAGCAGACATGCCAACACTCCCGATTCCCGCGGGAGACTCCCGATTTTAAAGCTCTAATTTTTCTCCCGCCCGATTTTTAAAAATCTAGTAAAAACTCCCGATTTTCTTAATATTTACATTAAATTTTTTGAAATGACACATAATTGGTAGAAATTATACTTGAAAATTCTAAAAATATTATGTTTTGCTCCGTAGATATATATATACAGTACACCAACCGTTCCATCGCAGACAGCATCGAATTTTGTTTTCCCGTGTAAATCCGATCTCCCGATTTCATTACCAGGTAATATCGGTACCGTAAAAAAAATCAAAACATTGTGAAAAAGATGGCGGAAAGTTCGGGACCTGTTCCCTCGAAGAAAAAGAAATATTCTGTAAAATTTAACGAGTCGTGGTGTAATAAATTTAAATTTATTCAGAAATTCCGGAAAGGCGAAGGTTTTGCGTTATGTACTGTGTGTGGAAACGATTTTTCTATTGGACATGGTGGTGAAAACGATATCAACAGACATAACGAAACAACGAAGCATAAGGGATATGTGGATTCAGCACAACGACAGAGAAAAGTAACTGATTTTGGTGCAAGCACGGCGACTGAAAACTTTGACCAAAAAGTAGCAAAAGCCGAACTTCTTTTTAGTGGTTTTCTGGTAGAACACAACCTTCCTATTAGTACTGCAGAACACGTTGCAAAGCTATTCAAGAACATGTTTCCAGATTCGAAAATAGTGAATAAATACCGATGTGGTCGCACCAAGACAACACATATGTTAACTGGAGCGGTGGCAAAGCAAATCACCAGTGACCTTAAAGAAGAGTTGTTGTTGACTCGTTGGTACGGATTAGCAACAGATGGAAGTAGTGATGAAGACGATAAATTTTTGCCTGTTTTGGTTAGACACGTTGACAAAGTTTCAGGGCTGATTGCGACATCGTTACTTGATATGCCCAACATTAACAGTGGTTCAACAGCACAGCAGATGTACGATGTGTGTAATGAAGTAAGAGAATCCTTTTCGTTAGATTGGGATAATTGTGTAACTTATTCTTCAGATAATACCAATTCTATGGTTGGAAAGCGTAACAGTCTCCTTCAGAAAATACGAAATTCACAAGGTAACCAAAAGATTTTTGACGTGGGTTTCCCTTGTCATTTAGCCCATTTGTGTGCTGGAAAGGGAGCCAAAGAACTTTCTGTAAATGTTGAAGATTTTGTCATTGACATTTATTACCACTTTCGTAGAAGTGCAAAGCGAAAATCACAGCTAAGAGAGTATATGAACTTTAACAACAACGAAGTAAGAAAAATAATAAAACATGTCTCTACAAGATGGTTAAGTCTCGGGAAATGTTTAGAGAGAACACTAATGCAATGGGACTCTTTAGAGTCATACTTCCTCTCTAATTTTGATTTGGATGATGGCCCTATTGAGAACGACCCTTCTGAGAAACCTAACAGAGAAAACAGGCTAGTAAGGGCGTTTAAACAACATGTCACTAAGCTCTACGTAATGTTCGTCCAGTCGGTAATCCCAATATTCGATTCGTTTAATACCTTTTTACAAGCGGAAGAACCATTAATCCATATCTTGCACCATTCTACTTTACGTTTGTATCGGTCATTACTCTCAAGATTTATCCTGCCTAAAGTCATCGCAGAATCAGATGATGTGCTCACCATTGATCTCAACGATCCGGATATCCTAAAGCATTACAACGATATATTTATTGGGGCAATGACTAAGCAGTACGCAAGGGAAAGTGACATCATTGGGACTGCAGAGTACAAGAAATTCTTGATAGAAGTTAGAGATTTTTTCATTAAATGTGCAAAGTACTTGCAAACTTCAATGCCAGTGTTAAAAAACGAAGTTATCAAGTCTTTAACATTTCTTCGTCTGCCTGAAAGGCATCAAGCTGCATCAGAGGAATTACATATGTTAATGGAAAGGTTTCCGAATGTCGTAACTGATGTAAATGCTCTTGAATCCGAATTTCTTGAATACCAAGCAACACCAGATGATGAACTCCCATCTTATTACGACGAGAATGGAAAGCCCATCCGCATTGATCACATTTGGCATCAAATATCTACAAAAACCGATGGGTATTCTGGACAACCTCGCTTTAAACACCTTGCCGAATTTGCTAAGTTTCTGCTATTGATTCCTCATAGCAATTCCTATTGTGAGAGTGTATTTAGTACAATCAGAAAGATTTGCACCGATGGTCGTCACAAAGGCCATGCATCTACTAGCGTATATATGGAATCGACGAGTATAAGGAACACTCTTCTTGGTATTCTGATACCTAAAATTAATATATTTGGAAAGAGGAAGTTAGCATGTTACGAATGGGAGCCAACAAAGTCGGTCCTTTCCCAAGCAAAATCTGTAACCTACAAAAATCTTCAGGCTAGGAACAACAACAACAACAACAACAACAACAACAACCAGCCAATGAGGAACAATAGTTTAATAGCTGCTGAACGATTGTATATATTTTGACTTTAGTTCTGATATTTACGGCTTGAAAACCTACCGAATATGGTTCCGTATTTCTCCGTTTTCACGCTGTTTTTGTACTCTTACCCCACAAAAAATAATTTAAAAAATTGTAGTGGGGGTGCTTATGTCCTAGACTAGAATCCCTGAAAACGAGGTTGTACTTACCAGGCTAACATAAAGTCTGCCGAAATTAACATTGGTTCTGAGGGTCATTTTCATCGCGTATTTTTGTATAAGGCAGTCCTCATACTTTTAACATTTTCAGTTAAGTCTGAGGCATAATGAGGATTATCTAATTATCCAAGTACACTAGGATACCCATAGCGAGGAGACTAAGTTTGAGTTAACTCGAACTTAGTCTCCGCGCTCACACGAAAGTTTGTGTAATTTTTACACCGTGTCATGAGACTTGCCACAAAAATTATGTTGCTGTTGTAGAGTTTTAGCTTGTTGTTCTTTGCAGTTTTTCCTCGCCGCAAATGCATTTTCTGGCAATCTAGAGTCTCCGAATATCAAAATTTTACCCTCGGCGCCCACCATGGGGGCGCCTCGGGGAGATACTATACTAAGCAAATCACTAAATAATATTTTCTCCCGATTGTAGGATCTATAATGTTGGCATGTCTGAGGAAATGGCACTAAAATTAAGGAAACTCGCACCCTAGTCCTCCCGTACTTCCAGGTGCAGATTTGCGCTCGTGTATACTGTATTCGGAGAAGATCTAGGTTGATATTTCCCCACATTTATTATTACCTATGTCGAGGGGGGGGTGTTTCCGGATGAAATGAATTATTCCAAGAGAAACGTAATTTTAATCCAGTACAAAAATTACGTGACAAATAAAGCTGTGGAGAACCAAAGACTGTGATGGGGTCTGACCAGCCCAACACTCCTCAATGATGTGCGTGATTATGTAACCACATTGTGTTTAATCCGAAATACTGATATTTCGGATTAACGATGCTTCGTAATTTCACGGTTGTCCCGAACTTAAAGGGGCCCCGAGTAAGAGAGAAAGAGGCACCGGGGTTAATTTTTTACACGGCAACGAAATTACCTTATCACCGGTTTCGTAGTAGCACCGTGTAATGAGAGCATGTAACCAAGAGCGAATCAACCAGCCAAATCCATGTGTTCCACCTTATGAATAGATCTGGCTACCGAGTAAAGCTGTCTGGTGAGTGGTGAGCCTGAGAAAGGTAATGAAGTACGAGGTCTGTCGAAAAAGTATCCGACTTTATTTTCTCCCTTGGGAAGTAATGACGTTAGGGAGGCAAAAGTGTGCATAGTGGAGCTTCATGCGCATGCGTGGTTTTAGGCGGGCTTCCTGGATGCCGTCAGTCGCTATCAGGCAGCCATCATGAGCTTCTGTGCCACTTACTCGTCGCATTTTCATTTCGCCCGTGATGAGGAACGTGTGGAGCAACGATCTTGCATCAAGTTTTGCCAAAAGCTTGGAGATACCCAAGCGGAAACAATTCGCAAAATTCAACAGGGGACAATGCCAGGGGTGTTACCCAAATTAGAGAATGGATGGTACAACAGGTTCAAAGATGGCCGCATACCGGTGGAGAGTGACCAGGGTTCCGGGAGGCCGTCAACAAGCCGCAATGCAGCTGTTATCGAGAAAGTGCGGACCTTGATGATGGAGGATCGTTGTTTGACGGTGCGGAAAATTGGTGACGAGGTTGGGATCAGTAAAGATTCTGCACATGCAATTTTAAAGGAGGATTTGGGCTCGCACAGAGTGGCAGCGAAATTTGTGCCCAATCTGCTTTCTCAGGAACAACAACAACTTCGTCTTGAGGTTGCGCAGGACCTGCTGGATACTGCCAACAGGGATCCTGAGTTCCAGAATACCGTGATAACTGGAGATGAGACGTGGGTGTATGGGTACGACCCGGAAACCAAAGCTCAGTCATCACAGTGGAAGCACCCAACGTCACCAAGGTCCGGAGCAAAATCAAGCTGATGCTGACTGTTTTCTTCGACTACCGAGGAGTTGTGCATCACGAATACGCACCAGAAGGACAAACAGTTACAAAGGAGTACCATCAGGAAGTCCTCCGACGTCTTTGAGATGCAGTTCGGCGCAAGAGACCGGATCTGTGGGCCTCGCAAAACTGGCAGCTGCATCATGACAACGCCCCGGCTCATTCGTCGCAGCTGATCCAAGGTTTCTTGGCAAAGAAAGGCATTTCGCTCATTCGCCAGGCTCCCTACTCTCCAGACATGGCTCCTTCTGACTTCTAGTTGTTCCCAAAAATGAAGATGCCACTGAAAGGCTCCCGCTTTGAGAGCCAAGAGGTCATCATGCGGAATGCGACAGTGGAGCTAAGAGCCATTCCGGAAGAAGCATTCCAGACGTGCTTCGAACAGTGGAAGGATCGCTGGGCTAAGTGTGTGGAGGCACAAGGGGCCTACTTCGAAGGGGATTAGCAATTGAACCCCACCAAATACGTAATTTTTTCCCAGCCTAAGGTCGGATACTTTTTTCGACAGACCTCTCGTATTTTGCGTATCGAAAAGATTGGAGTAGATCTGTGCATTCGTTGATACGCGGGCTCTCGTAGATCTGAGAGTCACCTTGGTGACATTTAAATGCTGGTATAATTTGGTCACTAGCGGGTCTAATTTGGGAGGCTATTCATATTCCTGGAAAATTCCTGAATTTTTTGCGCAATTCACCGATTTAAAGACAGTGGGCGGAACGCCTGTACTTATCCAGTGATCATTTGATTTATGTAGACAAGTTCAGTGGAGTACGCTACATATGCTGTGAGCCCGAGGCGGAAATAATAAGGCAATTGACTCGGCTCGGTTTTGCGATGAGTATGGGAAAATGGGGTTTAGAGAGATGGAAAAGGCGAGAGATAAAAAGCGATTTTTCTTTTGAAAACAAGCTTTGTGCTTTTGATTTATGGTTCGTCTTTTTTTTTTTTATTATTTTTCATTCGCGCCAGGAGTTTTGTTACCTTTCGCCATGACCGATTACTGAATCACGTGCGATATTATTATTATTATTCTAGTCGACCCAAACTTCTGAAGCGTGAATTGGAGTCGAAAATATCGGGGTGGCGTTGCCAAACAAGGGAGAAAACCCCCCCCAAAGTTTCCATCGCGAAGTAAATATTTTAGATAAGTCAACGTTTAAAACATCTTTTTGGGGGGATGTAACACGTCTGAAAAGATGTGGGCGTTGTCCACCAGTTAGCTAATCATCGAGCAGGGAGGTAATATTGCAAGTGAAGACATGGTGCTGTTCGACTAAAAAGATTTGTCAGTCGGTCAAGAATCCCTCAGTTGAAGAAGGGCCAGAGGGTGGATCATGACCGTATTGATGGAAATTAAAGTGCCGAGGCTAAGAGCCTTGATGGAAATAGTCACGGCGAGGTAAAAAAGCAGAATTTGACGGACCTGGGCTCTTGGACAACCATGAAGTTGACCGAGGTGGAGTTTTGGACATCTAAAGGGCCAAGCAGCTGCTGAAATCACGATTGCTTGTTGGACGAGCATGGAACGAGAAAAGCAATGCATTTGCCATTATGTACATCGAGAATGATATTACGTTATCCCTAGCTTTTGTAGATTTTATCTCTATCTTTGCGGCCGCAGAAAACTTCGAAAGATGACATTCTAAATAAATGTTGAAGGTATACCTGTCAGTGTGTGCGCTCGCGCTGTATGAAATTGTAGAAGGGCCCCATATGTTTGTCTCAGTGTAGGAACCCCACAAACCTTAATTTTGCTTTGATCAGATCTGAAGGCGGTAGAAGGCGACTCGGCTGCAGTTTAAATACTACTACTCATTCAGAACATCAGTCAGTAGATGTGTTTTAATGGCAACAATCTTGACAAACTTAGCCAGATACTTCCTCAACAGCTGCTACATCTCTAGTAAAGGAAACATCTTCATCTCAGCTGCCTCAAGAAACTAACACGTCGTTTATAATGCATACAATAACAAATAACTCTCAGTAGTATCAATGTTTACAATTTAGCATCATTAAAAACTAAAACACTCTAAAAGCAGCATTGAAGTCATTTGGTGGAGGAAGAATAGACTCTGTGAAGAAACAGTAGAGCCAGGTGCACATGCCTTCCTCTTCCTCTTTTCAGTCTTCACATCTTCACGGCTGGTAAAGTAAGACACCAGGGCTGGCTATGGTTCCATGGTCTGTGGCACCTATCAGGGCTAAGCCATCTCGTCCGTACATGCTTCAGGATGTGGTTAGGTACCACTTCACAAAAACTCCTGGGATTTTCTGTGGAGTTCTGCTCTTCTGGCTCTCTCACGGAGGATATTATTGATATAACAACTATCGCAATTGGAAATGTGTTTAAAGAATGGCCTTATCAACATCGGTTTATCTGAACACAGTTCATGTACAATACAAAAATGGCGTACCTCAGGTGGAAATGAAAATATATCTCAATAAGCATGTGGTCCAGAGACAGTGGAAGCTTCTCTAGGGTTGCCTCGATGACTAGGTTTACCAGATGACAAACACATTCCATAACAACCCCCGGCTGGTTACTTCTCTCTGCTCTGGACAGAATCGCGTCGCGGGGCTCAGGACGCCAAGATTTTCCAGTCCCGATCCTCGGTCAGTGAAAAAGAAAAGATCGGATAATTATTAGGAACGGTGCCACGTGCATAGATATAGTGATGATCTGATCTGAATACATATTTAATTAAAATGGGAAAAAATTGCAAGTTTCTAAAAAAACAGCGATTTTCCGGAAGATTTTTCGAGAAAAATTGTTTTCCTTTAAATGGGGGAGGGAACGGTGAAATCCGGATATATATGATCAAACTAATAGATCACTCATCGCTATCCCTGTCACGAGTCTTGACCACCCATCACACACACAGGCAAACATCCTGGCCGGTTACTTCTGGGAATAATGAATCAGGCAACAGAAACTCTTGTACCATCACCAGTTCTTCTTACGCTGTTGAAATTATACTTACATTGTAAGTTCTTTTTATAAATAGAGCAACAATTTTCTTTTAACTTAAATGCGTTTGTTTAGAGATTTAATATTGATTTTTTAATGTTTAAAGGGCTTTTAATATGTTTTGAAAATAATGCCAAGTTCTTTTCGATTATAATGTTAATTAAGACTCTTTTTTTTTAAAACAATGTAAGATAGATTATAAATTAGCGAAACTTGATCTTGGGAAAATCCTTTTTAGCAGTAGCCCCGAACAAAGGGAACAAAGTGTCGTCTATAGTTGATATTAGCGATGATCAGTTACTATCCCCATCGATATACATCCATGACCAAAAGATTTTTCCACCATAGAAATAACGATAACAAAATATATCTTCAAATTAAAATCAAAGCTGTATACTGTGCCCAGGAACACGGAGTCTCTCACACTTGTTATCATGGTTTGTATTTAGCTTGTTTTAGGAAATCCTGGTTTTGTATGTAAGATTTCAGATTTTCACACTGTCATTTCACTTTAAGTAGGTAAAGGAAACCGGTGCGCACCTTAGTGCTTTATTGTGACAGAGGAGAATTAGAAAATTATGGAGTAATGCAAAATTTCAGCCGTGGCTGTACACTGGTATTATTACAAACTTGCCAAACGAAAGCTCTTATATACCTCTCCAACACTTTGTTGCTGATAAAGATGCATTATTCTAGCACAAAGAAAAATCAGATGAACCCTGTATCAGATCATATAAGCCATTAATTGTGTTGTTGATATGACTTAAAGCTTTACCAAAATACCTACCATTCATGTGAATAACTGTTACACATTTTGGCTATACTGTTCAGTAACTTTTTGAAATGTGTTGTAGCTACCTCATCCTTCTTACCAAGTAGTTCCATAGATGACTGACATTGGCTGGATCTTTTTTTCTTGACCTCTCTGTCTGGTTCACCTCGCATAAGTTTATTTATTCACTTCTGGAGATGGTTGATGGTGCTAAAACGATTCTAAGAAGTTCTTCCGATTTTTTCCCAACAGCTTTGCAGTGCGTTCCGGATCGTTATGTTATTGCGACATAAACCCCACATCAATCAAACTATGCTTTTGTGGAATTGCATGGCATTACAGAATATTGTGATCTCTCTCTTTTGTAAGAATTTAATCAGTTTTTATCGTCACCAGCGGAATAACCATCAAAACAATCCCAGTACTTTCACATTTCCACCACCGTATTTAATTGTAGGATGAGTGCAGCTTTTACTCATACTTTTCTCTGGTTTTTCTTCTGACAAACTATAGCGGCCTAGAACCAAATATCTGAGCATTGTACCAAGGCGCGGTTCTGATATTATTTAGCACACTGAAGTAACTTTTGCTCGCTACCACGTCTAACCAGAAGCTTTTCTAGTTACTACTTGGCCAGTCCAGCCTATCTTGACCATTTTTTAATGGTGGAAGTTAGCTTGCTGACTATAACAGAGAGAGAGATGGAGGGAGAAAGAGAGAGAGAGAGAGAGATCGGGTCAGCGGTGAGTTGGCTACCTGTAACAAAAGGGGATTTGCTCTAGATTTTTTTAAACTAACGACCTATCTCCCTGTTCCATGTTTTTTCTTGGACATTTGAGTTATTGGCGGACGAACATTCACTCCGTCACGTGAGTAAATTAGCGGGTTTTCCAATCGTGTGTACTGGGATAGTCGTGTTTCGCGCGCATAATTCATATAGAGCATACCTGGGTTTGATGTATGAAAAAAGCCAAGCTTCCCCTTTTGGACCTCACCTGGGCCGGTTTGAAGGTGCATGAGAAAGGCGTTGACGGCCGCACCGGTCTTATAAACGCGGAGGGAAACCTGACAGTGATCAGGCACAAAGACCCCTCCCTCCGTGTAGGCTCATATTGCAGAATTTCCTCAGCATCACTAGACCCGAACTCTTTTGAACGTCTTTGGGATAAGCACTGATTACCGTGTGTGATGTCGCCACCTGTGCTTCAGTGCGGGCAAAATGGCGTTGGAGCGGTTCGTATTTGTCTCGACTCTTTCTGGTGCCAAACACAAAATACTTAAACAACACGCATACGTTTCACCTGCCGACATCTGCCTCTATCTGAAACCCCCCCAGATTAGTAAGACTTATAATCCGCCATACTTCCTTTGAGCAATGAAAGATAATCATAGACTTGTATTAGTGAAGTAAAATGTGACATATCAGTCAATCAGTCAGGGATTAGTGAATTCGGAATTTAATAAAAGTGATTATTTACACATCGATGTCAAATGAACAAGGTCCAAATATTTGTTGTATTTTAATTTCTGTAAAAGTCAAAGAATGCCGTTGTAAATAATTGCGAACCCCCCCCCAATTTATCGTTCATATATGTGTTAAGTGAGCTTTAAGAAGCGCTTCAGTTTATTGCGTGATCAAAATCTGCTTTTGTTTCGAAGCAGACAAACTGTAGTGTCTTCCGCTCGATACTCCATAAATCGAGAGTTTGCTTTCTGGGCACCAGGCACCAGCCGTAACTTCCAGAAATAACCCTAACGATTTTAACTTCCAAAATTTTAAAAAGTATGTTTTTTTTTCTTTTTTGCTTTAAAAAAAAGACGGCATGCTTCATTTTCTATTACACGAGCGACTTGTTGGTTTACTCGGTGGGCTAAACCTACCAGATGTCCCATATGATTTAAGATCCACCCATGTAATGCTATTATTAACCAACAACCAAAGAGTTCTAAACAACTTCGTGGTCAAGCGAATCAGATGTCAAGACGTTGAGTTCTAAGGGTGGCGGTGAAGGAGTGAAATAGTAGGGAGGGACTTGGACTCCTTGATTTTATTTGGGTTGGTACTCATTGTAATGATACATGAGACTGTGACTCCTAATATCGCTTTGTTATTATTGACCACATAAATAAACAAACAAACAAAAGGTAATGTTTATTAAGTCTATAATATACTTGTTTGAATTACAAACAAACAAACAATAATGGAGGGACAGTCTCTCGTGTTTTAAAAGGATGACATTGATATTACAGTTTTCTCAGAAATTCAACAGTAAAGTTTAAAGTCTGAAATACGAAGACCTTTTCTGGCGAACTTTTAGAAAGCCGATACAGTCTCGTGAATCTGACGTCAGGCAGAGGAATCAGGAGGCTGGATGACTAACTGGCTGCAGATGTACCCAAGAAGTCTTCTGGATGGGAAGAGGTTTTCTAATGCACTACGTAGTGGTCATATCAGTCCATTCTGCTTCAACATTTTTTTGAAACCGAGAAATGGATGTTTGTTGTTTTTTTTTTGGTGGTGCATACTCAAAATATCTTAAGCACCAGTTTCTTTATTTTGATGAATGCGCCCCACCACTGAAGCATCCTGATTCAGAACTAAGCTATATTCTAAAGTCTCAAGAAAGTGGTCCACTCGACAGCTGAACCCATGAAGAGAGTGTTTCGATAAATAAATAGTTCTCAAAGTAGATGGTAGACTGAAAATATGCGAAAATTTTGAATGGGCCGCTGTTGAATCGGTCTCTTCGATTAGGAAAAACAGCTAATAAGCATAGATGAGGCCAGGAAAATGGCTGTGTAGTCTTGCCAATGGAGATGCAAGGAGGGAAAACATCCGCATCATGTCACGCACACCAGGGCATTCCTGTTTCGTTTAGCCTCGTGCGTGTCACCATAGCGACACAGTGAGCAAGACATCGAGCCACTTGTATAAGTTTGAAAATAGATGAATAAAATTCTAGATATTTATAAAATAGCTCGACGTTTACCACCACAGACGTTCAATAGATTGCCGTTCATACCGTTTAGGAACTGAAATTGTTGCTGGAATGCAGGTATTATGAGATGACGCAACTCGCCGGTGGACGTAATCGGAGACGACACTTGAATTCATTTGTCGAAGATTCATGTCACGTCTCACATTATCTGCTTGATATTTTGCAACAGAAAAAGTTCTCTTGCCCGGGCGTTTGAAAAAGAAGAGAATGCTACCATAATAAACACGATCATTAACAAGATAACTAAAATTTTGTTTGGTCTAAAATAAATTTCTAAAATACTTAAGTTATCACATAGATGATATGATTACCTACTTAATATATATATATATGAACATGAATTAATTTTTAAAAAGCTGGTCTAAGAAATGAAGCTTTATAAGAGGAGACCGCTCGGATTTTCTGTATTTTGTGGCAGAAGACGACAGTAAACTTCGGATGCATCACAGTTATGCATAAATGCTGTATGATGTTTGGTTCTGCGTGGCATTTATATGGGTCTTAACGCCATTGCGTTTTTGTACATTCGTTTCATAAGAAATTAAAGTCACAAAAAGGTGGCTTCCGTAGTACAGATATGAAAATATTCAATCTTTATATTCATTTGGTGATTTTTTAATTATAATTTTAGCCAACTGAATCGTATAAAGTATGGATGTGAATGTGTGCTAAAATGGTGTCCCAGAGGGATCTGTAGACGTTTTTCTACAGTCCAGTAATCAAAGACGTAATGCTAAATACGATTTTTTCCTTTATTCATAAGGAAACTCAGATATGATACAGTACAGTTGATGTTCAAAATGTCCACCATTGGCGTTCACGCAACGATTGTAGCATCTTACAACAGAGCGGTACATGTTTTTATAAGAATAGATGTTGGAGCATCGGGAATCCTCTGTTAAATAGAGTCCGTGGGTGGCATATGGCTGCAAGAGATCTGGAGAGCGTGGCGGGTATTCAAACTAGCCTGTCCAATACATCCCTTTCCCTCCCAGAGCGCATGACGTCACGAGTCTGCTGTTGCGTGGCACGGTACCGTATCTGTGAGCTTCCAAAGGAAACGTCTCAACCATTTTGATACACGAAATACTTTTGCATGGCAGGGTACGTTAAAAAGAACTGGTGGCTGTCAAAGATCTTCTAAAGCGGTAAGTTAAAAACAGGAGACTCTGCCGCCAGTGGGCTACTTACTGGACACCGACAGCATTTGAATATTCTGAGTGTTCGAGGTGTTTGATGTTGACGAAGACGTATCGGTATTGATGCGCATAATACTGACAAAAATCTTTTTGAACTCGTCTTTGACCTGTTTATTAAAGTACCCGTAAATTATGGGATTCAGCGAATTGCTGAGAAAATAGGAACGCAATCCCATACAGTAGAAGATTTTAGCCACTGGTGACAATGAAGTCTCATATTTGATCACCGTCCGTACGATCTGAAGAGTGAGACAGGGGATGTAACTCAGGACAAAGAGTAGCGTTACAAGGAATACGACGACAGTAGTTTTATCCAGTTTTTTCTTTGATTTGTCGCCATCTGCGATGGCTGAGTTTGCATGCATCTTTCTCTGGCGATGTCTGACTCGAAGCCAGAGGAGGAAGTAGCAGATGGAGATGGCGACGAAAAACGAGATGATTCCGACGAAGACTGAGCCAAAGTAGATACGAGGGAAATTCGTATGGCGCACCGAGTCGGCTATGGAGCAGTCAGTGCCTGTGATGTTTGCCACGCGAGTGCGATGGCTCATTTTCCCGCTCAGGTAAAACATGGGCGTGGTGCAGCCTATAGAGACGGCGATGAGCAGGGCCGAGAGGCCCCGGGCCTGTCTGAGAGAGAGGTGGGTGCTGAGTGGGTGACACACCCGATTGTACCGGTCCAGGGCGATGGTGAGCAAGATGCAACAGGAGCTGCCCGTTGTGAAGTACGTCAGGAAACGGAGGACCTTGCACGCCAATATGGAGGGAAACATGAAAGGGTAGCGCATGTCGACGATCTCGGTCGGCATGGCGATGCAGCACGAGAGGATGTCAAGCACGGCGAGAACGATGATGAAGTGGTTCGTGGGCGTCACCTTCAGCCGGAGGCTATACACGTAACAGGTGAGGGTGTTTCCTATTAAGCCCACCACCATGAGAACGCCGGTGTATATTATAGCGGGGATCCTCGGCAGGGCCTCCTCGTCGTTTATCTGCTCCAGAGTTGAGGAAGGCGCGAGAAACGACTCGTTTTGGTCCGCAGCCATCTTTCCAGCCTCGAAACGTCTTCTCACCAGGACCCCCGACAATAAGTGCGCAGATTCTGCTTCAACCGATGAATGAACTAAAAGAAAAGGGGAAGAAAAAAAACTGTTAGAAGTTTCTTTTTTTTTTTAAAAAAAAGTTGATAATTTGTGGAATGATCAGGGGCTTCTCTACCGCTGGAGTTAATGCAAAGATCCCTTTCCTTGCACGATGCTGGGGTGAGTCTCGTGCCACGCTCCGAACGCGGCCACGCGGCTCCAAGGGGAGGAAACCCGGCGATTCTAGAAACCGACTAAAGAATGATGAATGAATTAATGCGTCTTCTTTGTTTGTACTTTTAGTTTGTCTAATAAATTCAGCTGCCAAAGTCGCGGCGCATGAAGTGTCCCCACAGGGGCCAACAATACGTATGAATATTTACCGTGAAACCGGAGCGGTAATCGAAACACCTAGCTGGAAAAAAGGGACAACGAAATCAAACAACACCGGTAAAATAACATCAAATCAGGGGCGATGTCTCTATGTGAAAAGAAAGAGCAGAAACTGTTCCTTTTGCGAGGAATTTATGGCAGAGTCCGGTCGGCTATCTATGACGGTTGGTCCTGAGGATTTATCCTGTTCTTGGAAGAGCTGAGATGGTCAGTAAAACGCTCAGGTGTTTGATTTTTGCGAAAAACGGAAGCCACCCATTGACGTAGAAATAATTATTCGCAAAGAAGCGGAAAGTCTTTCATCTTGAGTTAATAAAACCCTGTTATTTCAAACCACCTGTCTAACGCGATTTCGAATGGCTCGGCGTTGGTGCGCCGTAAGACTTTGATTGGCGAGGGCTATTCCACGCTTCAGTACCAAAAAGGACAGAAGTGAGATTGGCAGGGCAGCTGTAGAGAAGAGAGAGGGGGCTGGCATTTTAAAAAAACAACAAAACAAATCAGACATTTTTTATCTTTGAGGAAGTGAAAAGGCACCAGTCTAAAAGAATAATACGTCAGGGATTAAGCAGAAACTGTCCAAGGAAATCGAAGTTGAATTAATGATATATGGACTGCATCATTTTGCTTTAGGAAAACTACGTATAGTATTTGTTAAACTGTTGTTAAATATTGTAGATTATTTTTCTTTGATAATCAATAGTTGTACAGAAGATTTAGATTTCTAGATATTAACAATAAACCCCTTTCTCGTTTCTCACGTGACTTGTAGAAAAGCCGATATTTCTAATAACTGTATGATGTCGTAGTCAGTTGTCATGGTTTGGTTCAAAACTATTCCCGTAGATTGTTTTTGTTGTTTTAGTTTGTCCTTTTGTATGTGGAGAGAGAGAGCAAGAGAGAGAGATGGGGAGGTGGAGAGAGAGATGAAGAGATTGAGAAAGAGAGATGGGGAGGTGGAGAGAGAGATGGAGAGGTGGGGAGAGAGATGAAGAGATTGAGAGAGAGAGATGGAGAGGTGGAGATGAAGAGATTGAGAGAGAGAGAACAAGTTACGATTGCAGGCGAGACTCAAAACGAAGAAATAAGCAGACAGCGCACGTGTCTGCGAAAGGATGTTTCGGTGTGTATGACACGGCCGCTTTCGGAGATGGCTGGTGCCGTAGCTACGGTCGTATGTCCCCCCCCCCACTACAAACACTAAGTCGAGGGGCATTCCGACGATCTTCCTCCCCTCTCCCCACCACCCAGGCCTGTTCAATTAAAGGTCCTTTTCCACAAACGATAACCAGCTGCCTACCGTTCAGTTATCTCCACCGTACCAGCGGCCGGAATTAACTGCGCCTTACCTCTCTGGGCAAGGAAGAAAGGCTCCGAGGTCCGCCAGCAGTCTGCAGCAACACGCGTCCGGGCGAGCGAGCGAGAGCCTCCGGATTCTGTTGAACTCTTAACTTCCGCAACGATCTGTCAGCCGCACACCTGAGTCACCCTCCCTCGTCCAATGGCAGGGACTGACCTAAGAAGCGGAGCTCGGTTCGGTTCACGTTACCAAAAGGTTTGCGATTTACAAACGACGCAGTGACACCAGGAATGTTGCCGTTCCACCCCCCCCCCACTAACACATCCCGTGATCCGTAGCAACTCTCATTCCTTTCCCCATCTCCGACAGCCACTTTGTTTCTGTTTTGTTTTCTATCTCTACCATTTATATATTTTCTCCCGAATAATTCTTTATTCTTTTAAAATCAGTTTCGTAATAATCTCAGAATGTTCTCGTGTCTGTCAGAGTTAAAAAAAAACAAACAAAAACACACACACAATAGCAACGACAACAACACGTTGCTTTACTTACTGCCATTTGATGTAATTCTGAAACATTTACAAGATATAGACAGCCACGAATGAGAACTGAGGTGATATCCGTTGTTTCTGTCAACAGTCCTAATTGTCACCCATCTGTACAGCGGAGGCGCCCCGCCCCATCAGTACTGGAGTCGACCCTAATGAGGGAGCGGTTATCACGAGATCCGTTGCTCTTTAAATTTCAGCATAAAAACCGCCCAGTGCTCAAATATCACGCCATGACAACGAGCCTAGCCGTAAGTATTTAGGTCCTTTTTCTTTCTTTCTTTTCATGCAGTAAGCGACAGAATAACAAACAAAAAGTTATATGCTTCATGCTCCCGGGTCGTGTATCTGTTTATGGGCAAAGAAGGAATACAACGCAGTCGTTAATTCTTGGCTAACGGGAGAAAGCGCATTTAAAAGTTACAGCCCCTAATCCAGAAACGTAAACCTCACAAAGTTCATGGATTCGGTGACGGAAGTAGTAACCCTCCCAACGGAAAACATTCGGGAACCCTCTCCTGCGTGTCAGGGGACTTACGACATTCTAAGTTTCGGATTTCAACTCAATCGTTCAAGTTTCAATTGGCGAACTAACACCGGGTAACAGCCAACAACAACAACAACAGCAACAAACTTTAACCTGGATCCGACAACAGTTGTCTGGGGCCAGGACCGTGACCGACATGGAGTTGATGCCCGCCATCGGTCCGTATAAGGGCTATTGTGAGGACGATGGAAGGAAAAGTTTTCCCGAAATGTCGATGACTTTTGTAACCAAGGTGGTGGTGAATGCTCGGGAGAAGTGCGTCAGGTGCCTTAGTCGCCCACCCTCAGGATTCCGTAAACATTCCCGAATTCCGCGTGTATTAAGTTGGCAAGCATATAAAATAGTTAGTAAAATCTCGCTGTAAACGCGTTTGTTTCATCAGATCCATTATTTAATTAACTACACCCCCACCGCAGAGCGAGTCGCCCGGAGGGGGGGGGGGATAAATTTATTGGGGAGCGTTTATTCCGTTGACACCGAAAATCCTCCGCCTCGTTTTGAAGTCGGCCTCGGCGCGGAGAGTCGAATGGCGAGGCGAGCTTCGGGTTCTTTCTTCTAATCTCAAATGGTTCGAGTGAAGAAAAGGTTCGGTGTTTGTCTGCTTATCGATGGCTAATTTTCGCTTGAGTTTATTTTATCCGCACGTCTGTGTCACGCTTGAGTGGTGGTGGTGGTGGTGCAGGCGAGACTGCCCGGGATGGGGGAGGGGGGATGGAAAGATGGCCGCCGTGAAAGTGAAAGTGAGCGACTTTGTTGTTGTTGTTTTGCAGGTACCTTCTGTACGAGATATTATCCAACCCCGGCAGTAAGCACGGCTATACCCAGAGACTACGGTGGAGCACAGACATTATCGTTCGCAGTGTGAGGAACGCGGTTCTCGTAGCCCACGGCGAATACGGCCTGGCTCTCATCTCGGCGTCTTTATCCGGTCGGTCAACCTGACTCTCCTCTCTCTGTTTATCTACATCTCGCTGGATGAAACCCGAGTTTGCAGCTCGGACTTAAATTTCTTTCCCTTCTGCTTTCCCTTGCTAAGTGACAATTACAAAAAGATCCCCGAATTTCTTATGTTTAGCCCGGGGGGGTGGGTGGATGGATGACGACAGGATCTAAGTGCCAAGAGTCATGGCTGTTCTCATGGTAAACACCCGACCTGACCCGACCCACCAGGTTCCACGACGATTACTGCGGGAAGTTTGTCTCCAAACAAACAAACGAAAATCGTGTCACGATTCTTAAGAATCCTCGAGTCCTTGTTTCTTATAAATGTAAAAGAAAAAAAAAAAATCGTGGGGAAATAACTTTGACTGGTTTCCCTGTTGACTTGTTGTTCTAACTATGGTTAAATGACAATAACGACGTGATATATAATAACATTGTAATTGTCCACATCCTGGAATAATCTCTGCTGATAAATGTGAAATTCTGAGGTGCATTTGTTTGTTTTTTAAATGACTAGATGAATTTTGACAAACTAAGGGCATGTTCTTGTTTTGATATATGCTTTTAATTTAAATTGTTTCACTGGAAGAAATTAATGGAAAATAATAATATTAATTTTATGTTTTTAAATATTTCTATCCATGAATTCTTCTCTATTTCTATGCACTAATCCGTATATTTTCTAAACAATTAAAAAAGCAGCTTACAGCAGTATTAGAAAATGCAGATTCTGTCTCATAGCTGATGAAGTTAACCATGACATTTTCTGTTGAATACAAAATGTCCCGATTCATTCACTTTTTTTACTTTTTCACCTTAATGTTTACACTTAAACTTTCCCCCTTTTTTTTCAGTGATTTCTTTAAATCCAGTAACTAAAATTTTGCTGTTAACAGTTAAAAGAAGTTGCTTCCGACAATTGCAGTCTGCCATTTGCATGATAAAAGCAATAAACGAAGATCCAGTTTATTTTCGTTCGATGCATGTTGGTGGTAAGTTGTTTTGTTAATCTATCTGTTATAGATATCAACTAAGTGAAATGGGGTTTGCTTCTGGAGAACACCAGGGATGATACTGAAGTTCTTGCTAATATTATGGAGTTAATTTGAGTAAAAATATACATTTCACCTTTAAAAATAAGGCTTGTTTTTGGTTTTGTTTCTGCTACAACAAAATTCAAACTGTTTTCTGTCTGTTAAAAGATTTCTTTTTACCCAAAAATTAATAAGTTCAATAAATGCTTTAATACTGCTGAAAAAAAGAATTCTATCACGGATATTCCAATTAATTGGCAGATAACTGGTAATCTGCCTAATCAATTGATTATTAAAGTTCATAACAATAAATGGAAAATTATCTTTTTTTGTCAGAAGAATCAAAACAGTACTCCTCTTGATTTTCCTTATTACCCCAAGTTTTATTAACAAATCAGTTCAATCAGATTAGCACGACCATGGGCATCAGTCTGGCTTGAAGTTGGATGGAGAGAAAGATGGTAAATCCCATTGGTATCTATTCAACCACCACCACTTTCCCCACACAAGTATAGCCTATATACATATATACAATTTAATGAAAAAAAAATTGTTTTTGGTGGTAAGGAGAAACTTACCCCTCAGATGCCTCTGCATATAACTAGATAAAGGCCAAAACATAAAAGGTAATACTAGTCTAAAAACACAGATTCAAAATTGAAAATGATTATAAAAGTTTGTCTTAAGTATAACTTAGTATTTAAAGTCAAAAGGTCTTAAATTATAGCAGAAACAAACTTCACTTTCTGAATTGAGCTGGTTTCGTTTTGCTTCATGTACTTCCATTAGTGCTAAATAGAAAGCCATCCACTGTTTATGGTAGATGGAAATGCACACAAATGCTCCTGTGCTAACCATCTCAGCTTTTTGAAGTGAAGAGCATTTCTCTTTCCACCATTGCAATGGGTTTTCATTGCTGGGTAGCAAGGGAAAGATAAGATATTCCTCAATCTATTTCTCTGTACAGCAGTATCTTTCTTTCTTTCTCTTGAAAATCTGCAGTCTTGTTTCCTGTAGAACTGGCAAAAGTTTTTTTTTTTTTTTTCTTCCTGTTGCTATTTCAGTCTCAGTTTTATAACTATCACAATTCAGAAGTCTTGTACTGGAGTTTATGATTATATTTGAGACACTTTGTCTGATCTCTTCATCTTCTATCAGCTGATGCCTTATTTTATCTGTATTCATGTTTTTTACTTTTTAACTTCTAAACATGTGTTAATGTGAGGTCTGTTTTGCCAAATACTTCTATAAACATTTTTGTGTAGTTGCTTTTAGCTGCACTAGTTTTCATGATTCCTTCATTAGTAGCATTATTGGTAACTTTGTTTAGGAAGAGTTCTATAGCTAAAATTGACAGAATTATAATTGATGTTGCTGCATTCTTCTGACTAGTGACTTATGTGATCTCTTCAAAGGGTTTTAAAAGTCAAATATTTCTTTCAGCTAGACTCCAGTGATACAGTTAGATTTGGAATATTATAATACTGCATTTGCCATAATTGGGCATCTTTGTTTATTACATTCTAGCATGTAAATGATCTGTTCCAATGGGTGATAAATTCTGTAGGCACCTGTTTGGGGATCTTTAGTTCCTGAATGTCACTTTGCTTTTGTGAGGCAGCAGGAGAATGGTAGAAATGGCCAACTATCTCTCAATTAATATGAAAGATATTCTTTACTGCTTGTTTGCTAAATATGACATCATTAATGCATAGTTGTAGTGTATGGATGAAACAAGATAATGATTTAAATCCAGTTTTGAGAAGTCCAGCAGCATTGTTAGCATCTAAGGACCAAATAACTTTACAGTGGTATTTCAACTTTCAAACCAGCCAAAATTTACTTGTTTATGTGGTTGGCTGTATATGACTCTGGAAATGGAACCACACCTTTCAAAATCAGGTGTTAGCCAATGACTGGTCATACTAAGAAATGGTGTTCCAAGCAGTACCAGCTGTCAAAATGTCCATCATCAATGTTATAGTTGTAATTTCTTGTAGCATCTTTTTGGAGTTTATGGAAATATTTGGTATCATTGTTTGACTGAAAAGTTATGGTGCAGTATATTATAGTTAAGAGACAAGTGAATGGGTAGTTTTCTAAATCCACCACCTATTCTTTGGTGTATGACTATGGCTTGAGGATCTCTGATATCCAACAACCTTTTCTTCTCAAATGATTCCTCCTCAGCTATTTGTTTACTACATCCTGGCCTGTGGTTTTTCAAGTATCCTTTTTGCAGCAACAGGAATCTCTCTTATGCATTGTTTTCAGTGCCTTTAAATGGTTTATCATGTTGGTAGCTGTAAAATGCCAGTGCAATTTTTCCACCTCAGGAGATTCTATGATAACAACCAACCACAGTATAGATTCATGACACCCATGGTTAATCAATTATTGTAGTTCCACTAAACAAAGGCTGTTGTAATCATCAACTTTGGCTATAATAAAAATAATGTTTACCTTTCTCAGGCAGAAGCCACGTGGCTCATATTACAGTTCACTTCCAACAATCATCCCTCTGGGCTAGGTATTGTTTATTAGATAACAGGATCACATCAGCAGTTTCATCACTCAGATTTTTATTATTTTAAAGGGCAATTGAATTAACAATTCCTGATCATTCAGCACAGTTGATATTACAAAGAATGAATAATTAGGCAAAAAATAGTGGATAGGCTTTCTATATCATGAAAATCAGACCTTTTTGGAATATGCATTTTCCATGATCAAACAAAATTTCAGATCTATTTTTGTTCAACTTCATATATTACAAAACAGTATTCTAATAATAATGCATTGTAATATGCACACACTATGCAATGATCATCTCTGATTTAGCCATCTTTTAAATATTTTTCAAAGTCTATGTAATCTTTGTTTTTCTTCTTCCATGAAAATATATTGGTAGAATGTTGCTATATCAGGTTGGTTTTTTTTTTTTTTTTTTAAAGAAAAGGGTTTTGTAACTGATGTAAAAGCATAAAAAGTGTAATATGAAATGTCTTTATTTGTTCTTATATGATGAATACATCACACCAAATCAACTTATCCTAAATTGTAGAAAGGTAAATTAGTCAAAATAAGGACAGTTAATTTTGTCTCTATTTTCAAGCTCAAATAATGCTGCTGTATATTACAGAAGCAGTGTAATAGTCCAGAAAAGCTGTAAATCTTTACTCTGTTTTTATGCTTTAAAGAACTCTGGCTATATATCACATCTCAGTTTATGTGAACTGAGAAATTATTCAGGGCATTATTACTCTTTAATTTTCAACAGCAAATACATTTGTAAGATTTTTGGCAAATGAATAAAATTTAGACACATGATGGAAGTTTCATGTACCCATCTATCTATTCCAGTGGAAAGGAGGACAAACCCTTTAGACATATTTATTTTGCTATTTGTGATGATACTTTTTGTACATAAATAAGTTTCTGGTTTCCCAGCATATCCCTGTATTTTATATACATCAATCACAGTTTATAATCCACTTTAAACTATTACTTTTGTAACATATAATTGAACAAAAGATTTTTCCCATTCCACTTTTAAGATAATCATGGCAAATTACTGATCTTATAAGATAATATTAGTAAATAAATTCAAGATGTGGACAGATGACTACTATCTACAGAGTTGGTTCACCTCTACATTATAAATGTCCAGTAGCAAAAATGATAGAAAGGGCAGGCAGAAATTTCTTTACTTGGAACATCACTTTATTTGAAATTTGGAAATAGAAAAGATGTCAATACAGTAAAACCACTAAATGTAACAAATTTTAAATCTAATTCATTTCTTTTCGTTTTTCAGGATCCATTAAATCCTGTAAGAAATTCCTTCTCAAGTTCCAACGTGAGGGAATGACTCAGCTGATTTCAGAATGTAAAACTCCAGGTACAATATATAAAATATTTCCAGATTGTCTTCATACATACAATGATTTTGTGTAGATTGAGACCAGCAGAAGCTTGCTAAGTATAGTGGTAGACAACTTTCAGTGGAACACGTAGCTGTGATTAGTCCTTACTTATTGTCGGTTTCTATATCAGTATTATTTCTAAGCATAGTGGTAGACGTTGCAACTGTGATAGTCCTTACTTATTGTCGGATATCAGTATTATTTCTAAGCATAGTGGTAGACGTTGCAGCTGTGATAGTCCTTACTTATTGTCGGTTTCTATATCAGTATTATTTCTAAGCATAGTGGTAGACGTTGCAACTGTGATAGTCCTTATTGTCGGATATCAGTATTATTTCTAAGCATAGTGGTAGACGTTGCAGCTGTGATAGTCCTTACTTATTGTCGGTTTCTATATCGGTATTATTTCTAAGCATAGTGGTAGAATGTTGCAGCTGTGATAGTCCTTACTTATTGTCGGATATCAGTATTATTTCTAAGCATAGTGGTAGAATGTTGCAGCTGTGATAGTCCTTACTTATTGTCGGTTCTATATCGGTATTATTTCTAAGCATAGTGGTAGACGTTGTAGCTGTGATAGTCCTTACTTATTGTCGGTTTCTATATCGGTATTATTTCTAAGCATAGTGGTAGACGTTGCAGCTGTGATAGTCCTTACTTATTGTCGGTTTCTATATCGGTATTATTTCTAAGCATAGTGGTAGACGTTGTAGCTGTGATAGTCGGTTTCTATATCGCTATTATTTCTAAGCATAGTGGTAGAATGTTGCAGCTGTGATAGTCCTTACTTATTGTCGGTTTCTATATCGGTATTATTTCTAAGCATAGTGGTAGACGTTGCAGCTGTGATAGTCCTTACTTATTGTCGGTTTCTATATCGGTATTATTTCTAAGCATAGTGGTAGACGTTGCAGCTGTGATTAGTCCTTACTTATTGTCGGATATCAGTATTATTTCTAAGCATAGTGGTAGACGTTGCAGCTGTGATAGTCCTTACTTATTGTCGGTTTCTATATCGGTATTATTTCTAAGCATAGTGGTAGACGTTGCAACTGTGATAGTCCTTACTTATTGTCGGATATCAGTATTATTTCTAAGCATAGTGGTAGACGTTGCAGCTGTGATAGTCCTTACTTATTGTTGGTTTCTATAGTGACAGTCTTAACATTTTTGGTATTATTTTATTTCTAGCTGAAAGAGAGAAAATCCAACAGGACATTTACCAGTGTTGTATTGGTATAGGAAAAAAAGTGGAAACAACTGACAGCAATGACAACTTTGCTGATGTCTGTTAATCCCACAAAGAACTTGTCTACTGCAGATTTCATTTAATGAAATATCTTGTACTACTTAGAGAAAAAAAATTCAAAGGTATGTGTGGGAAGAATCCAAGACATCTAAAAGACCATTAACAACATATTTAATGATATCAATTACCATCCTGCCCAGACTTTAGATTCTCTCTCATGTATTAGTATATTTTTATAACTGATTGATCGCTTGTTCAAAACTTGTCATGAGGCTCTCAATCAGTTCTATTTCACATAATTTCCATACTCCTTGAGAAGGCTTCCAGCAATCACCAATCGTTGGATTTCACTGGTGCCTTCGTATATTTCTGTGATCCGCGCATCTCTGTAATGTCGTTCAGCAGGCATGTCAGTAACGTAGCCCATACCACCCAGTATTTGTATCGCCTGGAATAAAATATAAAGGTAGCATGAATTTCATTCAGAAATCAAATTTAAATTTGAAAATACAGATTTTTATAATGAGCTGTCTACTAAGTAAACTTTAAAACTTAACTTACCTGATGACTAGCAAAGGTTGCTGTTTCTGATGCTGCAAGTTTGGCCATTGCTGCTTCCTGAGAAAGGAAAATAAAGAAAGAATAGCAAGCAACAAAAACAAACCCTTCTACAATTTTACAGGAGGAGCTGTTTATTTATTACGTGTGTTTTTAAATCAGCTTTATGGTATTTTCCTTAAATTACCAGGATCTCTGCAGAAAGCTCCAATAATACTCTGAGATCTTTTTCCTTTCACAGCCAGCTTGAAATTTATTTTAAAATCTTTAACATTATGATGTGAAAAATAACATGAGAGCCAGTAGAATTAATTAGATGGTCACCTTTGTAAATGGTTTCCCTGCATCCTTCAGCATTGCTGCCTTCCAGGTCAATAGACGTGCTGCTTCTGTGCGCATTTCCATATCAGCCAACTTCATCTTTAAAGAAACAATCTAGCGAGTTCTAAAACAGTAAACAGAAACTACAAATAAAGATACAAATATTATGCTACATCTTTAATTTTTGTTATAAGAAATTACTGCTTGTTTATCTCCAGTCTGGTAACTTGCTAGTGCGGTTAGAAGAGTACATTTGAACAAGTTTTTTAGACAAACATACGTTCTTAATTCTACAAAATATAACTGGCAGAGGGTTTTACTTTAGTTACTGTTTTTACAAGTATCTAATAATAAATTCTGATTTGGCTCATTTTACACCAGGAGGGTTAAACTGATAAATACTGAACAAATCAAGAAAACGTTTTTCTGCCTGAAATTTACATTTGTAAAATAATATCAGTAGTGAATGAAATTACAAGTTTCTTACTTGAATGGCTTGCAGCTTGGCAATAGGGGCACCAAAAGCTTCCCTCTTCATAGCATATTCAGCTGCACAATCCAAAGATGCCTACACATACAGTATATATATAAAATAAGATGCTGGTCATCAATATATAGGGATACTGGGATTTGACACATTTAATTCCACTTGTGAAGAAACATACAAACTAATCAGAAGTTATAGAAATCAATTTATATCATATCTAATGAAACCTATGAGCAAATTTGGCTGTTAACGGAGGAATGACATCATAGGGTACTGGGAGAAATCAAGTAAAATATTACAATATGATTGGCAGTTATTTGGGTGGGGACCGTATGTTGTGCAAGCCTAAAATGGGGCATCTGATCATCCTGTCTGGTATTTCTTGCCACTTTTGACTCAAGGCCACACCCTGTGTAGGTTCTCTGGATGTGGATTTGCAAGTCATGCACCATGGATGATTGATCTGGGGACATGCTTGTACAGCTCACTGTAGTGATGTTATTGGCCTTAAGGAGTGCAATGACAGTTGTTGCCTGGAACATGAATCTTTGAGTCAGTTGTTGATAGACAGGCAATGACCGGGACGACCTGCTAGCCATGATCCATTGCCATAACAGTGGCAGCAGCATAGCACTCCAATGCCATCAGAGAAATCAAAATTGGACTGACTGACTTTTGTCAGAAAGCATCGCCAATGGACCCTTCTCCAATGATTTGAAACTTGTTCAGGTTAATCAAGTATTATAATGATAGCTACTCTAAGGGAGAACTGGTGTGTAGTTCTCGGTTAAGAGATGACCCTTGCTGGGTTTGTCATTGATGCCATTAGTCTGATAATACATGTATATAGCTGGTTGGTGACTGACTGCAGCATTGGAATTTTCAGCAGCACTGACTTGCCTGGAACCATTTTAAACTGACCTACTGCAAGAAATCTCTGGTCACAAAGTGTAAGCAGACAATCTGGATTTTACTGCATGACTAATGTCAGCTAAATAATACCCACAATTACATATCCGTAGATGAGCATCATTTTGAGATTCACGCTTTTGACACCAGATGATTTTAGTACAAGGATGGGTGGGGTATCTGAAATGAGGAAATCTAACAGTCAGGCCGGACTGAAAATTACTGCACCAATTGATTTCCTGTAAAGAAACCTGTTCACATAATGTTGCTTAATTAGCTGCCTGTACACTAATCCAAAACCTTCCTTCCTTTTGGAAAACTTCTCTCTTTTGAGAGAAGTTTCAATTTTTCTCACAAAATAAAAAAGGGGGAAAGAAGGAAGAAAAAAAAAAACTTCGTAATTTTCAAAAATCAAAATTTCTCTACACTGGTACTACTAAATTTACTTTCACTTTCCTCCTGGATATTGCAGAGCTCTCATCATTCCAGCCTCTATCATCCAGTCTAGAAAATAAATGCTTGATATAGTGTTTTTTTCTCCTTTTAAGCAGAAAGCGTTTATAGTTACAGGAACTGTCTCTTTAACTGGATTTAAAGTAAATCTTAATTCTCACTGGCTTCTGCTTTTGATGATTAAAAGGATTTATCATGTTGACAATATGAAGTAATGCTTTCATATTTCTTACCTGGGCAATTCCCAAGGCCTGGCTTGCAATTCCAATGCGTCCACTATCCAGGGTTTGCTGTACAGTAAAAGAAAAAAAATTGTTTCCTGCTAAGTACTAAAGAAGTAAGTGTGACTACGATCTTAATTTCCCTTTTCCCTCTTAAGAGTCAAGGCCATTTTATTCCAGTGCAAGAAAACATTTTACATAGAAGACTCCTATTCTCTTAAGGGATCTCACTTTTACTTGATAATAGAGACATTTAATGGAAAAGGCTGGTTAATGTAAAACTATGGAGAAAACAGACTGCTCTAATTTTCTTTCATAATACACCATTTTTGAAGATTTTTCAATCAGCTGAGAAAAAGGACTGCAATAAAACAACAAATATGCAAAGGAAAGTTCTCCAGTTACTATGCAATAATTGAAAATAGCCAAAAAAAAAGGGTAAGTTTCATCTTTAAGTATGCATCTTTAAAAAATAAAATGTTTTTATATTATAATTTGTTTTTTTGGGGGGGGTGACAGTTGGCATTTTCTAAAGGTGAGATCTATGGATTCAGAAAATTCTACTTAAATATATTTTTTTTCAACTTAGCCACAGATAAACTTGTATTGTTAACAAATTCCATACATCAGTTCCATTCAGTGCCCCAATGACTAGATTCTTCCCTTGACCAGCCAACACTATTGTAAAACCTACCATGGCTATCTTGAATCCCTGTCCTTCAGCTCCAAGTATATATCCTTTGGGAATTTTACAATCTTCAAAGATTAAATTACAGGTGGAAGAACCACGAATTCCCAATTTGTCTTCCTTCTTTCCTAGAGTCAGGCCATCATGTGGTTTAGGAATTATGAAGGTACTGATGCCCTAAAATTAAATCTTTATTTAATAATCTGAATTTTAAGAATGGTAAGTAAGGGAGTTGTGGGCACCAGTTCAAAAACAGCATGTGAAAGAAAAACAAGAATACAAAATACTGTTTTCTTAAATTATAAATATGTTTCTTATAATCAGTAAAGTGAATCTGCATAATGCTTTGTAAAAGAAAGGTAATAAACATTAGGTTTTTCTGTTTATTTTTAATGCTAAATGGACATTAAACAGTTTATTCCTGGTACTAAGATTTAAAAGCAACAAAAAAATATTACTTTTTACAAATGGAAATAATAAAGAATTGAAGAGATTTTTTTAAAAAGAATTTCTTGTCTGTATTCAAACGTTAAATCTCAGTAAAAGTTCCAAAGAAGAAATAACACTAGGGACTTTCAAACGGAATCCCCCTGGCTGGATACACCCAAGTTCCATTTGAAAAACATCTCTGATAGCATACACAGAACTTTTTGTTTTTTTTTTAGTATGAGAGTTCATTCTCATTATAACGGAAGCTGTGCAATACAAATAAACTTAGCAACTTATCAATGATTGCAGACCATATGAGGACTGACATTTGTAATTAACAAAAACAACCTTTCCTTGTTTGTTTTCAGATGCACCCAGAAATTCTAGATGTGCTCATTAGAAATACTTTTTTGTGTGTCAGCCATGAAACTATGCCAGAGCTTTAACAAAATTCTGATAAATTTCATTAGCATCTTCACTTTTCCTGTATATGACAAAGACAAAACTCCACAAAATGTCTTATGAACTAAATATCGAGTATAGAAATATTCTATGCTTTTTTGTAAACTATATCAATTCTTTCTCAGTTATTTAAAAGAAAATGTGAACAATGGCATTTAAAGTCAGCCTTATTTAGCAGTTTGCCAGAGATATTTTTAAAAATGATTATAATTTTGTAAATGCATACAAACGTATATATTTTTTCCATTGCCTTATGAATAATTCTATAGAAGCTAATAATGTAATTATAATGTTAAAGCAGCAGTAGTAAGTATGAAAACTCACCTTGTGTTTCTTAGATTTATCTGTTGTAGCAAATACCTGCAAAAGTAATAGTTTATTGCAATTTTGTGTTTAACCAATAAATTCTATATCTCCCCTTAAACATCAGTATTCTAATGGATAAGAAAATTAAAATTGCAAAATATAAATTTTCTATTAGGTTATCTGCAGTATACATTGTGCGCACAGTTTCAGTCTCGAGCTACAGCCTTTTGTTATTAGAGAGCATCTACTGTACAATACATCAGTTATAGTCTGCTACAAATGGGAATTTTACATGAAAATATCATCAGGTAAACAGGAAAAATTTTTTACTGAAATCAGTATTCGTGCCATTAGCTATCATACAAAAGTTCTCCAGTTTTCATAGTTTTGGTCAGAAACAAAGTAAAGGGCCATAACTCCGTCCTATATTGTTTAATTAAAACTCCATGAAAAAGACAGGAATTTTGCTGATGTGATTAACTATAGGAAAATCTCTCGTACTTTCTTTTTCTGCAGTATACAGCAGTTAATTATCTCAACAAGGATAAAGAGACTACCATTGTGCATTTACAGCACCATCCAAATGCTTGTCTTTGTGTGAATGTTTTTAAGATGCCTCAGTCCTTTCTTTCTTAAAAAACAAAAGAATTCAGTATCTATTCCCCTACTTACAATTGTTGCTTCAGCTTCAAAACCATTTGTTATCCATGACTTCGTTCCATTCAGCACCCAGTGATCATCTGCAATGTTAGCTGTAGTATTTGCTGCAGCAGCATCACTGCCATTTCCTGAATTATATACCACACCCAGCTTAAATTTTGTTGAAAATGACAATAATTGTTAGAAAAGACTGAATGGAACATTTACAAAGATCACCAAAGAGATACAATACTCTACCCATTGCATTCCAACTACCTTAAAGTGTATGGAATCCAAGAGAGTTTTCAATATACTGATAATTAAGAAAATATTTCCATAGTACAAGGATACAAGAACTGGGCCTACTACTAATCAATCACGAATACAATTCTCTCTATCTTTTCAGCTGTAAGTGGTTACTGCAATCAGGGCTGTAAAGATTTGGTTCAGTTCTAACAAGAAGTTCGAGCAATCTACCAGAAATAAGAAAAAAAAAGGAATCTCTCTTTATCAAAATATATTCTTTGTTATTTTATATCTGCTTGCTATGTAGTCCACGATCTAGCCTTGGTTCACATGTCAGCGGTGGTGTTGGGGTCCATGAAGATTGTGCTTCCCTCACATCAGTAATTAAAACGCATGTGGTGTCCCAGTTCTGTCAGACAATGCAACATTCTAAAACTACATACTCAACATTTTTTTCCCCAAATGTGTAACACCAAAATAGAAACAAAAAAACCTTGAACCTTCATGCCAAATAATTCATGATTTTATGTTAATTGCTTGATTTTTATATTTTGTAACCCCCCCCCCACCACCTCAGAATAAAGATGATAAATACTACTTTAAATCTTTGCTTCTTTGTAATCATTGTACTTTCACCACACATCTCAGCAGAAATTTGAGCTGGAATAAGATCTCAGTATTGGAAGAAAAAATATTTCACACAAATCTGTAGAAGTTTTAGCTAATGGGCCTACGATTTTGAGGGGGCCTATTCCCCTGGTAGACATGGGGTTAAGTTCTTTTATTTTGTTGTTACTTGTAAGTATATCATGTAAACTATATGTACAAGTATACACCCATACATAAATCGTATATATTTATCACTGATTTTAAAAATACTTAATGAGCAGTTTGAAGTGGGGCCTACATTTCCCATCTGGCTTGGGCCTATTGCCAGCTAGGCACGGCCCTGAATGAGACCAGAAGGAAAAAAACATTTTTGCAACCCTGAATGCATTTTTTAGAATTAGCATCATAAATAGTGTATTTTCCTGCAAACATCTTTTCCAAGTTTTATAGATCTGAGCAGTACATCAACTTTCATAACATTGGATTGTAGAGATGTTTTCTATTAGCAGATAGAAACTTAGTTTAGATTCCATATACCCCTGTTTTTAATGAGAATTTGATGATTATGGAGAGGTAATATTTTAAATCTACAAAATGTGTATTTGCATTTTATTTAGTAGTAAATGTAACCTTGCTCAGAAGCTTCTACAATGACGACACATTTGGACCAACTGTACATAATTTAGACATACCTGGTTCACTCAGGGCAAAACAACCCACTTTATTTCCATTCAAAAAAGGCTTCAAGAACTGATGTTTTTGTGAATCATTCCCAAACATCTTTATAGGACCCAGATAGAGAGACTGGAATGTGAGTTGACATTCACATTTTAAATTAATTTTTGTAAAAGGTTTTAAAGTCAATTTAGCACATTTACTAAAACCTTATTCTTTCTGTGTTATAATATTTTAATCTTGAGAATTTTACAGTAGATTCCATACTACCATAATACAGAAATTCCTGATAAAATTAAAGTGCATATGTAATTTTTTGCATAATTCTTTTTTAAATATAACAACAACTAATGCTAGGCCATAAGCCTTGTCAACTTCAAAACGTTTTTACATAAAGTTTGTTTGTAGGTTGATTGCTTCTAATTTTGACTAAATCTCTTCCTCTTGGTTCAAAGTTAAATGACTAAAAAGTTAAGTGTCTTGAAATTCAATCTTCAGAATATTAATGTTGTTCACTATTTAATTGAAAAAATATATATATATATATATATATGTATATATGGTAATCTATATTTCGTCAGTTATAAACTGCTTTTCCTTCAAAACATCTATTTTATTTTATTCAACCTTTCAGAACTAAAAAAAAAGTAAACAACAAACCTTTTAGATTTGCTGTTCTTAAAAAAAGAAGGGAAATCCTGTATTTCATATAACAGTATGTGAGACTTCACATACTTTTAAATATCATTAGATTCAGTAGGATTAGTTTAAGTTTTGAATATGCTCCTAGAATGTTACTTTAAAATATGAAACTTAGAAAATGTTTGTAAAAATTCACAGTATTTGTACAAATTATTTTCAATATTTATTTTTGTCTATGTCATAATATAGATGATAAACAAACAAAAGAATTTTTTTAAAAGCAGTTTCAGATTATTAAACTGATACTTTTACGGTTACTTTTAATGCCACTTACGTTGTTAACACTCATGATAACACCAGCAGAAGCACATCCTTTGCTTATCTCTTCAAGGGCAATTGCATATGCCAGATAATCCAGACCTGTACCCCCTTCTGATTCTGGAACATCAATACACATCAAACCCAGCTCTCCCATCTTCTTTATCTGATTTAAACAGACAAAAGTATAAATAAATAAAAAGGATTTTAATAGTGAAAGTAAATGAAATCCATTAGAAAGCTAAAAAAAAAAATGCTAAAATGTGTAACACATTAACGTACCTGTTCCTTTGGATACTTGTGTTCTCGGTCTAATTGTGCTGCAATTGGTTTCAGCTCATGCTCAGCAAAGTCTCGGCAAGTCTTCCGTAACATCTCGTGTGTTTCAGGCAAATTTATAAGGGAAGATAGACATCTTGAAGACAGATCTGAAAAAAAAAGTAGTTTGGTGAACATTAGAAAAAGTAGCTGCTAAATAGTAGTGGTAAGCTCTCATTCATAACCACTCCACAGACCATGTTAAGCTTGAACTGTCATTTACACAAAGTGAAGGATTCTTGAAGATCTTTCGTGTGGTAATGTGCGTAAGTAAATGTGTGTGTAACTCCTAGAAGGGAATAAAAGAAAGACATGAAAATAACTCTCTAGGCAACACAAGTTTATTTAAATGTGTGTGTATGCATGTTTTATGTATACGATTCAAATATCTGATATATACATTCAGCAGGACCCTTGTGCTTGATCATTATCAGCCAGCTCCTTAGTATTAGGTTGAATATTAGTTGACAGGTTGTATCTAAAGTCTCTGCAATCCATGATACTCAAGCACTCCCATTTATTGAAGTAAATAAGCAATGATACTGAAGGCACCCTTGACTAAGTATGGCAAGGGGAACATTGCAAGAGTAGATTTTGTGCACAAACTGTTGCTTGATGAATTTCTGCCTGATTTTATGGATCATCTTCACTGATGAATAATTTTGGAGTTCTGCCATTTCTTGTTACAGGTTTACTTTGACATCTTCTAATTCACATAAGAATGGCTATGACAGCTACCCACAACAAACCTGTCTTTCAAATAATCTTAAAATGTTCAGTGATGATGATCAGGGATCTGTTTGACTCAGAGCAATTTCTAAGTTTGGTGAGGTCAAAGTTTCTGCAGGAAATCCTTGCTTTTATCAGTGCTAGGCTCATGTTAAAATCAAATATTTTATCTTTTGCATCCACAAGTGTCTTATCTGCACCTTGACATCCATGTTCAAAGAATTTAGTGTTTCAAAAATAGCTGACCAATGCTTCTCCATTATCATCTGAAGCACTTCCATTTCCATATTGTCTTGCAAAAATTCCTTCAGATTTCATAAAGCACTGAAAACAATTTCCTAGCCAACAAACCTGTGTATGCATCAGCAACCTCATGAACCTCTCATTAGCATCCTCAGAAAATGCTCAAGAGATATATTCAGGCTTTGATGGTATTTATGCATGAAATAACTGCACATTATTTTGTTCATTTCTGGAGAGTTTTTTGGCAACTAAGTTCTCGCAGTGAATCACACAATAAAAAGTAATCACATTCAGGTTGTTATCCTTCATCAGTTTCAAGCAACCACTGTTTTCCCATCATTACAGGTGCATCATCTACAGCACACGATACAATGAAGCTCATCAGAATATCCTTCTTAAGAAAAGTTTTTAAATTTATTGTAAAAAGTTGCAGCATTTGTTGCATTTTTTCAATTATTCACAAAACAGCATCCCTTCGCAGCATTTTTCTTGGTCAGTATACTCATATAGGCCAAAAGTAAAACCTCACTATTTCTCAAAGTCATTTCATCAAGTTGTGCAGTAAACTTTTTCAACTTTAAAGCTTCCATGAGTTATTTTTCCACATTCATAGCCATCTCATTAATACAAATTTGTACTGTGTCATCGATAAGAGAAATAGTTAAAGCATCTTGTTTTTCCTTTTGTAGAACTGTTTTTGCAAATGTTAAGAGTGCTGGAGCAGTTTCTCTCCAATAGTATGTAATTTTCCTGACTTTGCTATCAATAGTGATAGCTCATAACTGGCCACAAGAGCACAATCAAGAGTCAGTCCTGGTCATGAAGATGCTGCGAGTAGTTTGACATTTTGAATCCTGTGAAATATCTGACAGGCTTTCCTACATGTTCACTATGCTTCAACTCAAAATAATTGTCAAGATGACCATGTTTTGACACTTTGTTCACATAAAAGACACAATGGCAATCTTTAATCATAAGAAACAGCAATGAATTCCATCCGCAGATAGTTAATCAGATATCAACATACTTCCTTTTTTGCACCAGAGGCATGACTTTCTTGGAGTCAGGCTATTATTAGATAAAACTTACTCATGAGACTACTTGATTTCAGTTGCCAATGCCAATCAACAACATGTAAAAGCATGCAGTCAACTGGTTCAACTAACTTAGGACAGCTTCCAGCTTTTGTGTGTCATGTTACCAGGTGTTATAAACAAAATTTCAGAAGGTGCCTCACTAGATTAATGTATTATTCCCTCTTGCTATTTTGATAAGTTAATTATAAATATAAACTTTATAACAAACAAGCTAATGCATATTTTAAAAAAAATTAAATATATTATATTCCTATATATGAATAAATTTTATTTTGCTTTAAGATTATTAAGAATGATATTGGAAAATTCACTTATTTTGTAATTTGTGGACAAAAATAAATGGACTAATAAAAACTCACAATTAACAAATTATAGGAAAGCAATTTTGGTCCCTTAAAATCCCAAATGTCCCCTGGCATTTCTAGATCACCACTGTGGGTGGTATGCCCCAATTAAGAATCATTGTGCTAGGCCAAACTTATGTAAGGTGTTAAGCCATCCCAGACAAGTTATTTTGTGATGTCCTTTAGCCAAAGTACAAGTTTGTGTTCTCTGTCATCATCATAATGTATAGGTTCACTTGGCTCTAATAAGTTTCTCTTTTCAAAACCTACTGAAGGAGCCTGTCTGTTTACTTATAGTTTTTCCTTAGTCTTTCACTTTCAATATTCAGCACCTGAGAGCAGTTTTTGTTGCAGCACTGTTAATACTGATCAATATCAATTAATTAAACGAATTTGTCTTTACAAAAATTCAATGCTCATGTACAGCCTAAAATATGATGTGCAAAAGCTCCTTACAAGAAAAGACAAACTGACAGATCTGAAAGAGGGAGGGAGATTCTTCATCAAGCAAGCTCATAGAAATGCCACCTGCTGTCTGAATCTTTGATGTGGTAAGACTGTCCTGACTAAAACCAGACAATACTAACTATATATTGGAACCTTTGATCTGTAGTGATTGCTTATTGCAAGTCACAGATGTAACTGGCTTTTCTGTACTCGGACATTTTCACATAATCTTTGAAATTGCAAATGTAACCAAATTATTTTATGATATGGATTCTTCAACATTTTGCATTTAATCATCATTTACAGTTAACTTGAAACACTACACTTCGCTGCCTTAAATCGCCTGAGCAGTTTCACTGTCTGCTTCTAGGTAATTAGATTTTCTTCTAATTTAGTTATGCTATGAATTACAACTAATTTATTAAGTAGTACATGAAAACACCACTCGTGATGATTCTTCTAATAAATTTTAAAGTAGTTTTCAAAAGAAAAACTAAGCAGACTGAATGTTTACGTAATAAAATTAGCAGTTATAGCTTCTAAGTATGATGATGCACTACCATTGAAAAAAATATAACTGATGGGTATTTTCTTGGTGTCTCGTAGTTATAGTTACGTGCAGAGGGGTAGAGAGCCTTTAGACTTTATAAAGGCACCCCATCCCCGTACTTTCAAATGCAATTTTAAATTTTTGTAGAAGACTCCCAACTATTTCAGGGCAAACTATTCCATGCATTAATTACTCTATTCTTGAGAAAAATCTAACTCACCACGATTCTTAAAATCTTTGTCCCCGGAGTCCTTACCTTGGGAGCGACTGCAGACAAGCAGCGTCAATGCCAACTATTTGTCCAACTTCAGTTAGGCTGGGGAAGGAGGGGTGTGGCTGAACAACGAACTAACGGAGGAATGTCTTAGTTCTTCGAAATCGGTACTGCGTACTCGAATAAGTTTTATCTATAAACAAAAGGAAAACACCTAAAAGAGAGAAAGAGGGAGAATGTTTTATAGTTTGCGGGTGGTAAGAACTCGCTGCCGATATTTAGTTAGCGCAGTCAGCACCGATATCACACCACGGGCAAGCAGCCAGGTCGGCGGCCCGCATTTGGGCGACAAGAAACCAAAGTTCAACGAAGTAGCTTTAACTACCGCCATTTTCCAAGATAGTTTTTACTCTGAATGCAAACAGATAAAACTGAGGAATGCATACGTCTACACCGTGGTAAAATACACTTACGCTTATGCGTATACGCAGAGATTTTCGAACGTCGCATAAACCGAAGCAGACAAGCCGTTGCCATCTTGGAAGCTTTTGAGACTCAATGACAGGAGAGTAGCGGGGAGAAGTTATTGCCCGCTGAAGGGTCCTTTCAGTAGTTATTTTATAACGCAGATGCTCGAAAGGTATTAACATATGTACCGTTATCAAGTCAGAGTTTTAAAATACTATGCAACGGTTATTATTCTCTTCTGGTTTTTACTTTCCGGAAGGGTGCTTACAATTAGCCTCACGCATAATTAGAGTCCAGTTTATGCGAATAAAGGAGCCGGCTCGTAGACGAGGGGGGGGTCTGTTGGTCCATCGCTAGGGTCGGAAATGGTCTTTACCGGGCCCATGGCGCGAAGACGCCCCATTTCCTCGGATAATTTACACATGTACTAAGCAGCTGACATTTTAATCGTCGGTACGCGTTCAAAATATAGGTTTGTTGACTTGAGATAAAGATCGAGACAACCCCTTTCTGAGTAACATCATCGATCAGAGCAGCTCTCGCCAGTTAACCCATTACCTGGCGGTTCTCGAAATCGCTGACACATCTTAGAAACTAACGGTCATTCCAGTAAATGCCATCGGAGGGGGGGGGGAGGGGTAAAACTTTTTCCATGTTGATATTACTACTAATTCATTTAATAGCTGTGTTTAAATAAAGGAAATCCATGCAGATACAGTAGAACCTTTTAGGCTGCCCTCTATGCCCACCAAGTAGCCGGACTTCACCATTGCCATCCAAGATCCACCTTCTGAATTCCTGTACATGGCAGTTAACCTTTCACAGACCAGATGAAAACACTAATCAGTCGAGCTGATCCTTTTTGAAGCGAACATGTTCTAAAAGTTAGAATTATTTGTCATCCATAATTTCTAATGTATTTTGTAAATAAATTAGTTATGAAAATGTTTCTGTTATTAACCGCTGCTCAGGCGAATGTTTAACTAACCACAATCACGCAAGCTTTACAAAAAAAAAAAAAAAACTCGTTAATTCGTGTATATAATAAACTAGATTATCTGGTAAAGTAATGGCTGGATGAAGACTGGGGAAGATTCGTGCAAACGAAAACAAAAAGGGAACTTATTCAAGTACCAAGGGAGGTAATTATTACAGCAAATAGAATTTTGTTCAAAGTAGCGTTTATTTGCCTGAAATGTTTCGTGCCTCTTGATTTTCATAAGAATCAACCAAATTGACAAACAAAACAAAAGGTTGAGTCCAGTAATGCCTGAAACTTTCCAGTGGACAACAACAAAACAACCTAGTGAAATTCCCACTTCAAGCAGTTATGTATAAAATAAATGGTTTTAATAATACTGCAATGACTACTTCTATTTCATAGTAACTCAAAGTTCACATTTGGTATCCACCTGCTGATAATTCTGATGCTGCTGCATTCAAATTCTATAAAGTTTAATAAATAGATTTTAAAAATATCTATTATTAAGCAATAGTACAGCTGTCATTTTACATTAAATATATACAGTAATTGTAGTCAAACTCTTCATTTTACATATAGTTAATACAGTCAAGCAAAGTTTAGAGGTAAATAATGTACTAAGTTGCATTTGGAGCACTTGGTTCATGATACTTTAAGTAAATTCACTGAGCTGCTGTTTAAGAACTGTTCTGCTACTGATCAAGCTTGCAACTAAGCATTTAGTTCAGCAGGACCCTGAAAGTGGTGTGAAAGGTGAAACTGTGAATGAGGAAGGTGCTGGTGAATCAAAAGAATATCAACTCAAGTTGTACATCAACAAATATATAATGCCAGTGATCCAACTATTGTGTTGCTCACCTCTCAGTTTAAGAGAGAAAATCAAAAACAATGTAAATGAGCTTGAGGAAAAGGATATAACTGAAAAGGTTGATAAACCATAAGCCATCATCTGGGTATCGTCCATGGTGTGTACTCCAAAATGAGATGAGAACATTCAAATCTGTATCAGGATGTACCAATCCAATCAGGAAACTGAAAGAATTTATATGATACTCAGTTGAGAAGTTTTTACAGGATTTCAACTATAATTGATACTCCTAATTAGATTTAAAAAGAGGTTACCATCAAATACATTCAACATTACAATTAACAGCAAAACTAGATTACAGCAAAATGAGAATGTCAGGTGTTAAAGCTATATCATGTATTATGAAGTGGAAGTAAATTTGCCCACAGGGACATTGCATGTGACCAAGATGTTACATAAAATGTTTGCAGTCCATCTACCTGTGTTGATCACAAGCAACAATGGTCCAAAAAAAGGTAATGCCACTGTGGGCTGAAGTAAATGAAGAGGTAAAAAAGCCAAAATCAATCAGTGCTAAAAAGCATGAAGATAGTACATGGTAAAGGTCAGAATAGAAAAACAGCTTCAACTAGATACTTAGCAACTTACAAAAATAACACATGGTGTCACTTCAGTGGAACTTTTGTTTGGCCATAAAATTAAAACCAAATTGCCAGAAATTAGACCAAGGTTAGAAATGTATTATGACCAAAAATGAAAATAGTGTAGTTAGAAAGTGTTGTATCACAGAAAGACAATTCAATGTTAGAGACTAAGATAGATTTTACATAAACGAGCAGTGACACAGTTGAACCTGTACATAGCATTTGTCCAGTAAAATCACAGGTTTTGTCAAGGCCTATAGGAGAAAGCACCAGATGCATTTGGTGAATGGGTTGTCTTATAAGGTTTAAGTGATTTGATGTTAGAGTTATAAAAAAGAAGTGCTAATATGTAAAGCCATTATCTGCTGTGACTTAGTATAAGTTTCTTCATAAGCAGTATTATTTTGTTATTGTTGTGTGATAAACAGTTCTTTAAAAAGAAAAGGTATTAGTAGTAATCAAGCTCGTAACCAAGCCTGTGATTCAGTAGGAAACTGACAGTGGCATGATTGTAGTGGAACCAGAAATCAGGGGAAATGGGGGCAGTTGGGTAAGATAAAGTACATGGCTTAGATGCTGCTGTTTTAAAATTGCTTTCTTAGTTAAATCAATGCTGATTGGCGAATACTACAGCTACATTTATTTCATTTTTTTGCTATTTTTTTTTTGGTTTTGATGACTATGAAATTAGTTTGACTAAAAAAAATAAAAATAAGTATTTGTTTTGTTTTATGTTTGTTTACAGCAGTTGATCTTTACCAGTCTTTATTCCCTTCTTTTGTTGCTTGCTATTCAATTTCAGATGTTCAATCAGCTGTTAATTCTTTAACTGTAAGCAGCTAGCAAGACCAAGCTCTACACTACCTCGTCTCTAATGCCATTGTAGCCAAATGGACCTTTTCCTGTAAAGATTGAGGCAAATTCTTATGAATAATTTTCCTGACTGTTTTAGATGTATACCTATCAGAAAAGTGAATCAGAACAATGCTTTTCACAGCTCTAAACAAATGTTCATGTTGGATTATTTCAAACAAATGAGTGTGCCCTCTTTCCCGAGCTTTCTCTACAGAGGTCCGGATATTATTCTCAAGGTAAGTTGCCTCCATGATCAGCAGCTTAACTTTCAGCAAGTCAGGGTTCAAAGGATCCAGGAAAGCATCGAATGTTGTGTCTCCTGAAAAAACAAAAAATAAACACTATTTTTGCTGATGAGATTAAAAATAATAAATAAGCAAATAAATGAACCAGTAACAATCTATTAATTTAGCAGTAGTAGCTAAAATAATAAGTAAATGAAAATGCACAAATTAAAGTAAAAATAAAAAAAAGTCTTAAATATATATAAGATTTTAAGTTTGAGAGAGAGCGAGAGATGACGTCGGTAGAGAGAGAGAGAGAGACGACGTCAGTAGAGAGAGATGACGTTGGTAGAGAGAGAGAGATGACATTGGTAGAGAGAGAGAGAGAGAGAGAGACATGTCAGTAGAGGGAGATGACGTTGGTAGAGAGAGATGACATCGGTAGAGAGAGAGAGAGACGTCAGTAGAGAGAGATGACGTTGGTAGAGAGAAAGGTGACATCGGTAGAGAGAGAGACGACGTCAGTAGAGAGATGACGTTGCCAGAGAGAGAGAGAGACGATGTCAGTAGAGGGAGATGACGTTGGTAGAGAGAGATGACATCGGTAGAGAGAGAGAGATGACGTCAGTAGAGAGAGATGACGTTGGTAGAGAGAGAGGTGACATCGGTAGAGAGAGAGACGACGTCAGTAGAGAGAGAGACGACGTCAGTAGAGAGAGAGACGACGTCAGTAGAGAGAGATGACGTTGGTAGAGAGAGAGAGAGACGATGTCAGTTGAGGGAGATGACGATGACATCGGTAGAGAGAGAGAGATGACGTCAGTAGAGAGAGATGACGTTGGTAGAGAGAGAGACGATGTCAGTTGAGGGAGATGACGATGACATCGGTAGAGAGAGAGATGACGTCAGTAGAGAGAGATGACGTTGGTAGAGAGAGAGGTGACATCGGTAGAGAGAGAGAGATGACGTCAGTAGAGAGAGATGACGTTGGTATAGAGAGAGAGAGACGATGTCAGTAGAGGGAGATGACGTTGGTAGAGAGAGATGACGTCGGTAGAGAGAGATGACATCGGTAGAGAGAGAGAGACAACGTCAGTAGAAAGAGATGACGTTTGTAGAGAGAGAGGTGACATCGGTAGAGAGAGAGACGATGTCAGTAGAGGGAGATGACGTCAGTAGAAAGAGATGACGTTGGTAGAGAGAGAGGTGACATCGGTAGAGAGAGAGACGACGTCAGTAGAGAGAGATGACATTGGTAGAGAGAGAGAGAGACGATGTCAGTAGAGGGAAATGACGTTGGTAGAGAGAGATGACATCGGTAGAGAGATGACGTTGGTAAAGAGAGAGAGAGAGATGATGTCAGTAGAGGGAGATGACGTTGGTAGAGAGAGAGAGAGACGATGTCAGTAGAGGGAGATGACGTTGGTAGAGAGAGATGACATCGGTAGAGAGAGAGAGAGATGACGTCAGTAGAGAGAGATGACGTTGGTAGAGAGAGAGAGAGAGACGATGTCAGTAGAGGGAGATGACGTTGGTAGAGAGAGAGAGAGACGATGTCAGTAGAGGGAGATGACGTTGGTAGAGAGAGATGACATCGGTAGAGAGAGAGAGATGACGTCAGTAGAGAGAGATGACGTTGGTAGAGAGAGAGAGAGACGATGTCAGTAGAGGGAGATGACGATGACATCGGTAGAGAGAGAGAGATGACGTCAGTAGAGAGAGATGACGTTGGTAGAGAGAGAGGTGACATCGGTAGAGAGAGAGAGATGACGTCAGTAGAGAGAGATGACGTTGGTAGAGAGAGAGAGAGACGATGTCAGTAGAGGGAGATGACGTTGGTAGAGAGAGATGACATCGGTAGAGAGAGAGAGACAACGTCAGTAGAAAGAGATGACGTTTGTAGAGAGAGAGGTGACATCGGTAGAGAGAGAGACGATGTCAGTAGAGGGAGATGACGTTGGTAGAGAGAGAGAGAGATGACGTCAGTAGAAAGAGATGACGTTGGTAGAGAGAGAGGTGACATCGGTAGAGAGAGAGACGACATCAGTAGAGAGAGATGACGTTGGTAGAGAGAGATGACATCGGTAGAGAGATGACGTTGGTAAAGAGAGAGACGACGTCAGTAGAGAGAGATGACGTTGGTAGAGAGAGAGAGAGACGATGTCAGTAGAGGGAGATGACGTTGGTAGAGAGAGAGAGAGACGATGTCAGTAGAGGGAGATGACGTTGGTAGAGAGAGATGACATCGGTAGAGAGAGAGAGAGATGACGTTGTTAAAGAGAGAGACGATGTCAGTAGAGGGAGATGACGGTAGAGAGAGATGACATCGGTAGAGAGAGAGAGATGACATCAGTTGAGATAGATGACGTTGGTAGAGAGAGAGAGACGACGTCAGTAGAAAGAGATGACGTTTGTAGAGAGAGAGGTGACATCGGTAGAGAGAGAGACGACATCGGTAGAGAGAGAGATGACGATGTCAGTAGAGGGAGATGACGTTGGTAGAGAGAGATGACATCGGTAGAGAGAGAGAGATGACGTCAGTAGAGAGAGATGACGTTGGTAGAGAGAGAGAGATGACGTCAGTAGAGAGAAATGGCGTTGGTAGAGAGAGAGAGATGACGTCAGTAGAGAGAGATGACGTTGGTAGAGAGAGATGACGTCGGTACAGAGAGAGAGAGACAGACAACGATGTCAGTACAGAGAGAGGGAGAGAGATGACATCAGTAGAGAGAGAGAGACAACGATGTCAGTACAGAGAGAGGGAGAGAGATGACACCAGTAGAGAGAGAGACAACGATGTCAGTACAGAGAGAGAGAGAGAGAGATGACGTCGGTAGAGAGAGAGAGACTGTTTTTTTTTAACCTTTTCTTGGTACAGTTAGGAAAATATATAAAACTGAAAGAACATTTGAAAGCAAAAATAAATTTAATTACCCCGAAAACTTTAATATAAATGCACGGATATCGAATCAAAAATATTTGTAGGTTCAAAATGTCTTTTTAAAATCTAATGATCAAGATAGGGAAATGTTTCAGTCATATCTCATTCCAATATAATATTTTATACAGCTTATTAGTTTTAATATAAGCTAGTTATTGTTAAAACACTGATCAGTTAAATGTAATTTATTTCCAAGTTGCTATAAACCGTTAAAAACATTGGATCAAAAGAAGTTTCATCAACAAACACCTGGAAAATGGTGGTGATTTTTTTACTTGTCTTTTCCAGGCTTTGATGTTTAATATTTGTTTTTTTTTTCTTTCTTTCAAAGTGTACATGGAGGTTGGTGAGGACACTAAAATAAAGACTGACACTTATAACAATGCAAGATGCTTTGTGTTGTTTTACTTGTGCCATTGTTTAATTGTTATGCAGTTTTATCAGCAAAATATAAAAAAGAAACTAAAATTCTGTCTATATTTGTTATTATTTTTCACATATGCTAAAGTTATTTTTCTTTTTTTTTTCAAAGTTGTTTTCTTCCAGTTCATAAAGTCTGAAACAATGTTCTTGAAAAAAATGATAATTTGACAATTAAAAAAAAAATGGATGGCTGAGTGACTAGCATACTGGTCTGCCATGGCTAAGGGCCAGCTCAATTCGGTAAATAAACTTCCCACAGCTTGGTCTCTTCTTGCTCTTCTGTACCAGTCAGTTGGTGAAACTATAGAGTTCCAGTAGGGCTTTCAGTCAGGCAATGTGGCTCAGTGGCGAGTGTGTTGGCTCCAGGACCTAAGGGTGCTGGGTTCTATTCCCGCTGCTGGTGCATTGTTGTGACCCTTGAGCAAAGTATTTTACTGGCATTGCTCCAGTTGCTGCTGGGGAGTGGCCTGTGTAGGCACTCAGACAGAGGAACCAAGGGCGGGGGACGTTCTATAGCCCTGACAGAGGTGAGTCTCATGACGAGGAAAAGTCAGAAGAATAAACCACTGCTGAAGACAGATACACTGGGCCAGAGTGTGCATAACGACGGTTTAACGCATCCCACTCTTATGAAATGAGTGATCGAAGAAGTAGGGCTTTCCATTTAGTGCTGGTCAAAATGCTTAGCATTTCATATTACCTCAAATCCTGTCCCTGTGGATGAACAAGAACTGGTCAGGTGAGAAAAAGGTTTGTTGATCTACACAAGCCTAAGAAAGAAAAAAAAAACAGCTGACATAGCTTAATATTAGAAACATTCAGCTCAGCTTATTATTACCAGTATATGCAACCTCTGGGATATTTTCAGACTGTAATAGCCCAGCTCCGACATTTTCCAGGGATGCCATCCCCTGGCTTGACTTATTTTGAAATTGTTTGTACAACAAATAACCTTGGCTAGGCACACGGTGATGTGTTGGAAATGGCTTCATCAGGTAACCATTTGAAAGCTGCAATGTACAAAACAAAATTCATGATAAGAATAGAACAGAACGAGGCTTAAAATATTACTTGTTTCCACTCCATCATTTTAGTTAGTGCTGCACATAAGGAATTATTATAATCAGGCTTCCAAGTTATTAATTTCCTGCACTCTTCCTGCAGTCATTTAAAAAAAATCAACACAAAACATATATTCCAAAGGTGTGTACTACAGAAAAATAAAACTTATTATCAAATTTAAATCAACACAAGTTATTTAATCAACAACAACAACAAAACTGCAGCCAAGTTATTTTTGCTTAAATAGATTGTGATGATGCACAGCCAGTAAAATGCTCTGCTGTGATGTCATATATCTGACAATTTATACGGTTTACCTGTAGTCTTAATGAGCAAAGTACCTGTCCCCCCCCACAAAATGAAAGACACAGCATAAAACATAAAAAAAAAGAAAAACCACCAACAAAAGTAATGTCCTGAGAATCAATCTTCCTGATTTCTCTGATACATACAATCATTGAAAACGTCTTGTTTTCATGCTGAAGTTACTTGTAAACATTTATACTAATTGGCCTCAGATGCATCATTCAGCTTGACATTAAGTCTGAGCTGGAGGGAATTTGTTTGGGCTTCCTAACCAAAGCTGAATTTCCTTAAAACAGGAAACTTGAGTGAAAAATGCAAATCAAACTCAGTTTTCTCAGAAAATGAAGAAAGAATGACAAATCCAAAAATAGAGTTTGAAAAAATGAGGTTTAAGAAAAATGTTCAAGTGTATACTGGTTTTTAAATATTACATACTATATAAGAAAAAAAGTGATTATATAATTGAAAATAAAAGACTAAAAAATAGTCTAGTTAAATAATTAAAAAGTAACATTAAAGTTCACATTGCACTGATCATCCTTTCTTAAAAACACTTTTGAAAAAATGTTTGCAAAGTTGCAACTTTTTTGTTTTGGTTTTAGTAAATGCCAAGTTCTTCAATGTAGGTGAACAGTTCTCATAAGCGAGTATGTCCTAAAGATCTTCTAAAGCAACGATTAGCTCAAAACAAGTTTGGCTTATGTACAATAGAGAATTTTAAAACAATATTTGAACACAACTTGTGAACAAAAAGACTTGATTCCTACAATCATTGGTTCTCTCTCTCAGCTTGTTATCTACTTTGTAAACATTTCAGGCAAACCAGATAAACTGTGGCAGTTTTCATTCAGACAACAGCATTTACTATCTTATCTTCTAAACATGATGTTTAAAGCTCAACAATACTGTTGTGATAACATCTATCATAATATGTCCAGAGGTATAGACTTAATCTTACTTAGTGCTACTAGAAGGGAAAATAATACAAGTTGAAATTTTGAAAGTCAAATTAAGTGCAAAAAAGGGGGGAATGAAATGGGAAATCTGGCATAACAAAAACATCAATGGGCTAAACAATGGAAATAACAATGGAAAGAGAGAAAAATGAGAGGACAAATTAGGAGCAAATGAAGAATGCTATTTCAGAAAGACATGAAGAGGAAACAGTAAAATAATTTCAAGACTTAGTAGGAAGCAAAAGTGCTGTCTAAAAGACAATGAGTTTATGAATTAAGGTACATAGATAAATTAATGATTTATCAACTAATTTTCTTGTTACCACTCACTGTAATAGCATCTCCAACTTCAACTGGTATAATATCAAGGTTTTTCAGTTCTTCTGGTGTGCCAGCCATCTTGTGTAATTGATGCCCAATGCATTTTAACGGTCCATTCAAATGATGTGGAACATAGTATTTTGCTGGTTTCCAGGAATAAAGCTGTCTTTTAGTCGCATGCTGATGAATTCCAGATGCATGATCCATGTGTCCGTGGCTTGGAATGCAAAGATTACAGCAAAGTTATTCAATAATATATATTATGCACATGAAATAAAAATACATGTAACTCAGATAAGTATGAATGTTCTTTTTTCCTTTTAAAGAAAGTGTCCTGCAACATATTAAAAGCCATAGTTAAAAATCTCTTTGAGACTTTGAAACAATGAGCAAAAGAAAATTATTTGAGATCTGGCAGCATAGATATAATAAAAAGGCTTTTGCCAGATACCACACAGGTGAAAAAGAAACATTCTGCCTCTTTGTAGATACTATACTATATATATATCCAAAATATTATTTTAAAACTTTTTTTTTATTTTTTAAAAAATAAAACAAACAAACAAAAAAGGATAATTACCAAAATCTTACAAAAGGTAATTTTATAACAACATAAATAACTTCTCAGAAGTTATGTCCCCTTGACCACAGTTTTCCGGAACTACCTACATTTATATTACTTTTGAGAGAGCAAATCTTTTTAGGAATATCATATACCACTTTTCTAGTTTTTCCTATTCATGTCTGTAAAACTTTTAAATTCTTTATTCAACAAATATGATTTTTACAAGATGATGCCATCCTATTTTCTTAATTATCCCAGACTGGACAACATTTGAAGGTAAACTGCCCATATAACTATCATCCAGACTTGAGAAGCCTGGCACAATACGCATTTTATAATTATTAAACTTCATATGACAGCCGCTACACCTAAAACCTCTGCATTCCATAAATGTAACCCCTTCTTTTTTCAAACAGGTTTCCTCACGTCCTCCTAGGAAGTAACAGAAATTTGTAGGGCTGTCTTCACGGATCAGGTGGGCTCTGCCAGTTAGAGGAGTATCATCAGCCGAAACTGGTAACGCAGAGGCACAAGACTACAATATAAAGCGGGCACTATCCCGTAAAAGGAAGAACATCACAACGCGTGTCAAAGCAACGACAGTCTGAAAGTCTGGAGTGAAACGAACAAAAGGAAACCCAAACTATCAGCTCCTTACACTTGGAAAGAAAACTAAAAAGTCGCCAAGTCCCACAGCTAACGCAAATTTAACAGAAAAACCCCATTAATGAAACTACTTCTGTGCTAAAGAATTAGTTTAATCTGGATCCAAGTAACAAAGTCCCTCAACATCGAGGCAACAGGTGCGACCCTTATGCCCTTCAATTTAATACTGCGTCTGTTCCTAAGTCGGCCAAGCATTAGTAAGGTTCCAGGCAACTGAACCGGTGGCGGGAATGTCCATTCACATTCAAAATTAAATCTTGGGGGGGGGGAGGGAGGGAGTTATTCCCTATTCTATTTTCCAAACGTTTTTCGTCTCACCTGATAAAAACATGTTGACATTTCACGCTCTCCCTCATAGAATATCCGACATCGAAACACACAGACAAATCTCCTCCTACCTTCACCACGACACACGTCTCTACACCGGATACGGACCAGGGGTAAACCTTAAATTTACCAATGGTCAACCACGCATCTTCTCTGCTAAGGAGACCGTTTGTATTCCAGTTCCAGCCCCTCTGGCAGGCGGAATTCCCGAAGTCCCGCGGGTACACGGAACTCAAGAAACGAGAACGCCCGCAGGGAAAAGCCACGCGAACCGAACGTAAAGCATACGAATAAATAAATACTAGCATTTCCGACAGTGTACAATACCCATAGTACGGTATTTAGAAGTACTTTTCAACTCGGGGTTACCAGTTTGGAAACTACCATTACACCATCCGAAGGAAGCCATTGTTGTAAAAAAAAAAAAAAAAAAAAACAAATAAAGGGAAATAACTATGGTGTCCTTCCGGTTTTACTTAGAACCCTTATGTGGTGGGGGGGGGGGGGAGAGAGAGAGAGAGAGGCAAATCTTCGATCTAAATATTTGTGAGAATAATAGCTGCAGTAATCAAATAAAAGCTTGTTGTTAGTACACACAGGCCGTGTAGAAAAATTACGATAACTTAAACCCACATAAATGAATACCACAGACGGAAGTGGATGACTTAACGAATCAAGAAATGAAATATATATATATTTTGATAGGAAAGACATGCAGATTAACTAAAATATCATCTATGTATACTATTTTATACAGTACAATTAAATTTGATTACATTAAGTTATATTGTATAAACTGTTCCCTCTCATTTTAAGTCAAATATAAAAATATATATATATATATATTTATACCGATAGCAGAAGTGTTGTTAATATTTCAAATCAGTGGTGTCTTTAAGTGATGTTCCGCTGTGGAAGAAAAGTCCTTTTGGATAATCGTTTGTATCAGGAATAAAAACGTTCACACTCCGATGTCGGGGTTTTTGGAAGAGAATAAACACCCGTTCCCTCTAATTACTGCTGCACGTTTCGCAAATAAAACGGACGCGTTTGCTATCTGTTGTTTTCTCGGTCCTTGTTCTCTGCAATTCAATTCTTTCTCGTTATTGCACCATAGACAGTTAGTTCTTTTAATAGTTTATAGATGTGATTTGAGTTTATTTGATTACTTGGACGGGTTGTTGGTATATAAACTATAACCTTTTTTGGCTTGAAGTTTTTTTTTTTTAATATTAATTAACTGAAATGAGATAAATAAAATTGTTTCCCCTTGACACATCACGAGGTGTCGCTTTAACAGTACTCTCGTTTTATTTCGTTTATTAACTACTGTTATTTTGTTTTATTTTCATTTTTAGCGAGACTTCTTACCAAATCAAGATAATCCTATAGCGGAGTTTTCTTAAAGAAAGAATTGGGCAAGGGAAAGGAAAAAAAAAAACACATAAGGAGTACTGGCGTGTGCTTGTTAGTAATACCGAGTGGGCTCGACGATAAGGTGCTCGGTAAGGAACTTCAGCCTATCTGATGATCTGAGGCATAAGTCAAAGTCTCCTGTTCAACGTCTCAGTTTATTACCCTGTAAAAATGTAATAAGTCATTTATTAAAGACTTTCCCTCTTTTATTCAAGGATTTATTAAAATTTAACTACAAAATGCACCCGATGAGATTGAAGAATGGAATAGTAATATATAAATAAAATAATAAGATATACATGTTCCTTAAGAAAATAATTATATAGACATAACCAAATTTTTCGTTGAACAGTTTTAAATATTAAAATCAAGATGGATTCCAAATTACGATATTTGTCTCCAACAATCTTGTTTTTAATTAATTTTCATTTAAAAATCTCAGAATTAAAATTAGGAAAAAACAACCACACAGACACAGCTACACAAACATAGAGACACACGCAAACACACACAGAGACACACAGACAGACGCCTATACACAAATGGAGACACACATACACAAACACATATCTATACACAAACAGAGATACACCTACACTCACACACACAACTACACACACAGACACACAGACGCACACCAACATACATATAGACACATACAAACACAAACCTACAGACACACATCTACGCACACGTATCGACACACACAACACACACACACACACACAGACACACCTAGACACACACAAATACACTACACACAGGGGCACACCTACACACAGAGAGACACATCTAGACACACACGTAGAGGCACAAAGATACACACACATCTCACACACAGACATACACGTATCGACACACAAACACACACCTACACAGACACACACACACACACACAGACACACCTAGACACACACAAATACACTACACACAGGGGCACACCTACACACAGAGAGACACACCTAGACACACACGTAGAGGCACAAAGATACACACACATCTACACACACAGACATACACAAATGCACACTCAGACAAACACAAACACACTCACACACAGAGAGACACACATATATAAACACACACACTTACACACAGACACACAAACACACGCCTACACACAGAGAGACACCCCTACGCACAGACGCACACACCCACACACGGAGAGATACACCTACACACAGACACACGCCTACACAATATACATGCATAAACACACGCACTTACACACACACACACACACACACAGAGAAAAAACACAAACAGACAGAGAGAGAGAGAGAGAGAGAGAGAGAGAGAGAGAGACACAGAGGGATGGTGCCAGACGATGTCATCATATTTCTGGTAGAAAGCAGCAGATTTCCATTCACAACTTTATAACAGACTCTCAGATTTTCATCAGAAACTTTGGTTATGAATTAAACTTTTATATATATAGTTTTTTTTTACAGTTAAAAGTGAATGTTTGCCAAAGGTTATTTTTTAATTTGTTTTTGCCATATCCTATTTTTGTTTACTCTAAGTAGACCGCTAAAACATTTAAACAAATATCAATTGTCCCACGCTCGTAATATCGGTAGATCTCGAACGTCATGTTTACATTGAATCGGGTCTAACTGCACCCCTGCCCGCGTAGTCACTGGAGAGAGAAGTAAAAATGAGTTTCGGAACTTAAACTTACAGCGCTGTGCAATTGCTCGCAATTGAAATGCTAAATCCATAAAATTAAAATCTGTGTTAATCTTAATGTTAATAAAATTCGTGCCACCCTTCGTTCTCCCTGTCGATTCCATGTTCGTGTTTCGAGGTCTAATCACGTCACAGCCAGCAGGAGGTAGGTGTGAGATGATCAGCCTTGGTGACCAAGCAATTTTCCTGAGTGCGATTAAGGTAGAACTCTTGAGATATGCTCAAGATCCAAGACACAACTATCCAAAAAACCAACCTTTATTTCCAGATGTGGGAGAAAATCTGTGGCCGGAGCATATTTTGTATGTGCTTTTAAAAAAAGATCTCCTCTCATGCTAATCACGATGAATGTGATGAAGCGAGATGAGCAACCGGTAATTATTAGAGGCCTCTCGCAGACTTCGTTCTCAGTAATAGTGTTCCTAACTTAAATAGTATTTCTGCACTCTTTTGTCATAAAACTATTATAAATGTGTAAGGAGAGAAAGAAGACATGCTGTACCATTTTGGTAGACATTCCATCTGATGAGAGACTGCTTGGAAAACCATTTCGGTTTTAGGCAGCATCAACTCTAAGAACTACTTTGGACAACAAGAGAGACCCGGAATTCTTAAAGCGAATGGTATAGCCGCTTTATTCAGAGCCCTCTTGATCTCGGCTCTTTTGAGCAAATCCGGGATAACGAATCCGCTGAAAACTGGCTAATCATTTATGGAACAGACTTGAGTTGGTTTATCGTGACTTTCAGTAATTACGTAGTAAAGGCATACGAATGTTTGCCTATTGTCAAGAAAACGAAAGCCTACAAAATATAAGACAGTTGTTCGCATTTAATACTATTAGCTAAATGCTGCGTGTGAATATAATTTTAGAAAGGATCCGTCATTATTTATCAGATACATTTGGATGCATTCAGAGATATAAAGATTTACAACCTTTCTTTATTCCTTTGCTCAGTAGTGTATTTTTTTATTGCTCTGATCCGGCATTTACGACGAACGGTGGCATGAAAAGCTTCGGATCATTTCGTAGTCCACGCAACGACCCGAGATGAGACTGCATAGAGCGAGTAATAAGGTCTCCTCAGAATCCTTGAAAAATTAGTTCAGTACTTACCGCCAGGGGAGGACTCGGTTCAGTGTAAACGCGTCAGACAAGCATCTTAATGAATCCGTGGCTGGTTAGCACAAAACTCACTTTCCCATGCAGAGAATATTAAAAACAACCGCAACAACAACAACAACAAAAACAGAACATCGGCATAAACCAAGCTGTTCAGATCTGGCTTTTTTTGATGTCACAAGCCTTTGGCAATACGCTAAATTATGCTACCCATGTCTAGAAGGCGGTGTTTGCCCCTTTATTTCTGCACGCACTCACCGGAAACCACAAGTGTGCTGAGTTCTCAGGTACTTTTAATTCACGGTTTTAAATTTATGGATTTATTGCCATTTGATGGTTTGGAGATCTAAGCCGGTGTAAAGAAATATTGTCAATAGCTGACCACCAGAAGCAGAGAAGGCTGCTTCACGACGAAAATACCTAAACAATAAAAAGTTAACCCAGTTCTTCTCTTACAATCTCAGGTAGACATACTTGTGCGATGATCATGGCATACGTTGCGTCTGTTTATCAAGCTCAATTGAGCGATGGCACAGATGATATTTTTATAACATGCCAAATATTACTTTTGATCTAGATTTACGATAAAGAAATGAATAAATAATTAGATTTTAAAGATGCAAGGATAATGGATTTTTCTAACTTTTAAGGAAACGTTAATCTCCTGTCCTTTCCAAATTACAAAATAAATTTGTCAGAAGTTCCACTGGTTCGTTTTGTTTTACGCTTCGTTCCCCCCACTCAGTTTTACGTTTTATATATATATATATTTGTTGAATATATTTCTATTGCAGGAACCTGAATTACACGTAACCGTGCATAACATCTTGAAAGAAAAATGACGTTTTATCGTACAGAGCAGCAGTCCAAATAGTTTGGGGCCGTGTTTGGTGTCCGCCATGTGCTTTCTTGGAGTCAGACTGCATTTTCTTCCCGTGGATGTAGGTTTCTGCACGTCACCTTCGGTCGGTTTCGTGTGTACAAAAGAAAAATACAAGACAGATTACAGAGCAGCAGATCTGTCGTTCCGACAGTAAGGAAAGCAAATACTAGTTCGACCTGTCTGTCTGGACGGGAACAGTCAACTTCACCTCACACCAAATTGGTGCAGATACACGCGTCGCGCAATCCTCGGGTATACAGCACGACGGAGCCGGTCGAAGCCCGTGTGGAGCCCTGGGCGAACCTCATCACCGGCGCCCCCTAAAAGCCACACAATAACCCTCCCAACACACAAAAGGTGTAAAGAAACAGATGGCATTTAATTACAGCAATAAAAAATAGTAACATGCAAAGTGCACGCGAATATAGTATTAACGTAGGGTATAACAATGATAAAGTGTTCGAACTAATGCTAATCATCGAAACAAAAATATAGATAGATTTGGCCTGCTAAAGAGACGCCCTCTCGCCAGCAGATGGCGCCCTAGGCGACCGTCTCTCTCTCTCTCTAGTTGCCGGCAATCATGAGAAGAGAAGGGGAGATAATCTCTCATGGTTTTTTTTTTTTTAGATTTCCGGTCACGAACAGCTGACATAAGCACGAGCCTTGTTTTGATTTCTACCGACTTGCACAGGTGCGTCGAGTTTCTTTGGCGTGGAAAGGCACGAAGTTGGAAAGCTGTTTCCAGCAAGTCGCCTTTTGATCTTCGAGCGACGCTGTAACGAGACAGGTGGGCCGCGGCAAGGTAGGCATGAGATCACTAAGAGTAGACCGTCGTGGACACCACCCGCTGGTACTTATTCGCGTGTAGCAGATTTTTTTAAACATCTGTAGTAGCTGGCGTAGAAACATCTCGAGTCTACGCAAAATGCCCGTAGTACATTAACCAGCTGCTCAGAATCGACAACCAGGATTCGGTCGTTTATTAGATTTTCTTTCATTCACCCTAAGTTTATGCTGCCAAATGTTTGTTATAATTTTATTTTATTCTCGGTATCTGGTCGTCGGGGTGGGGGGGGTAGGAGAGCCCTCCAAAATAACAACAAGGACAGGAGAGCCTCTACTCTGCCTAAACCTAGGACCACCGTCTACATCTCGCGCTTTACAACACGGTAGAGATATTCCGTCAGATAAGTGTAAGCCCCTCGTCATTGCTAATGTATTACTCAGAATGCACTGCACTGCACTCGGTTGAGTACCAGGGGTGTCAATTACGCTGGAAAGAGAGAAATACCGGCGCCTCGTACGTACATAGGAAAAACAGAGAGAGAGAGAGAGAGAAGGGGCAGCTCACGATATTTGCTCCTGAGCTAGGTAAGAGGTGTTACATTAGAGCTGCACATTCACGGTGTGTTAACGAACCTGCTGGACCGACCGGACTCGTTGGGCAGTTTAGCAATCGATCAGGCGGCCTGAAGCCACCTGTTTGTCACGAACGATCAGCTTTAACGGGGAAAGTGTTACAGTTTTACTCGTTTAAAGGTTCTTTATCTGGTCTGGTGCGCTACAAAAACCACTGTTTTTGTGTATCGTTTCAGTGTCGCTACTGACCCCCGGCCTGGGGTAGATTGTGACACTTTGAATTTTACTGAAGTTGTGTGTATTGTTGTTGTTGTTGTTTTGTTGTCAATTTGGTTGTGGCTGACGGCCACTGACCGACTTCAGACGCTTTTCTGAAACAGATTTATATTGTGCACAGTCACAGCTGGTTTCTCTTTATCGCGCTCCTCTAGAAAGATTGAGACCTTTATAATGTTTGCATTCCACCTCGGAGAACTAGAGCAGATAGTATCAGGTGTTGTAGTCAGGGCTCGATAACAATAGGAACTACGCGCCAAAGAGGATTTTTTAAGTTAAGGCCAACCTGATCCGTGGTAATGAAAGTGGGCTGACAAGATTACTGGTTCAGAGTGATTCTGGGTGCTTATTTAACTCGAGTTGACAGCAACAGAAAAACAAACAAACAAACACAAGAGGATGGAAGCGGTGAATGATTTCTTTAGTACACTTTACTGGATGGTGGTGTACTGCGAATTTTCTAAAACTGAACGATCCACGAAACCTACATGTTGCTTTGTTCAGCAACCGTCCAGCATAACTGCAGAAAATCTAAGTAATACTGCAGCATTAAGTACTAAAGCAACCAAGAAGGGGTTATTTCCGCCCCCTTAAGAATGTCTATTGCAGCGCTGAGTATTACAGCTCAAGAGAAATGATTATCTCCCCTTTCAGTCACATATGTCACAACGATCTACTGTTGGTTGGTCCCTTTAATTTTGCACTTGCTTAGAAAAGAAATATTGTAGAAACTGCATAACGACTGCTACAATTGCTGAATGAATAATAAAGCTAAAACATATTATTTAGTGGCTAAGTTACTTTTTCTTTACTCATCACATGCGCTGACTGGAATTTGTTCTATCATGGAAAAGTGGGATGCAGATCGTTTGGCGAAAATAGGTGAATAGTTATCGATAAGCGATGGTCGGAAATCTCCTTCGTTTCGCACGGTTTTCTTGTAATCACGTCTGGCTCCTGTCAACTCGATGAGCACCAACAAAGATGTTAAACAGACCAGCAGAAAGTCTTGAGAAGCCTTTTTTGACCATAACAAAGCAGCAAACAAACTGTTCCAATGAGAAGACATTGGTGTTAGCAACGACTTTAGAACTCATTATTCTTTGTAGGACACTGGAGTAGGAAACTCTTGAAATGCAAGAAACACAAACACTAACCCTTTCCAGATGAGATTTCGGTCTTTTGTGAAGCACAGTCTCTACTCCCGTCCAAAAATATTTTAAAGCATCCTTCCAAAAAAAAAAAAACAAAAAAACAAAACAGCAATAACATAAATTCTTTCAACAAAAATCTTGCTCTTAAAGTTACCGTATTTATTCAGATGGATTCGCACCATTAAGAGAAAAGAATAACTATTCTCCAAAAAATTTATCAGTCAGAACTTATTCTGGGAAAATACATAATAAACCTGAAAGTGAATAGGCGCTGATTTCTAGCATCTTTAATAATTAATGTACAGTCTTTTTTATAGAAGTTTGAAATGTTAATAATAATAATAATCATAATAATAACCCAAATAATTTGAGTGTAATATGTTAGCTAATACAAAGCATTCCTTCTATAATTTTTAGTACCGGATATTGAAATATTCCATGACATCATAACTTGAGGATGTATCCAGTTTCCATTGACCGAAACCACTTTTGAAAACTTGGCGCAATCTGCATTCCTTCAGGCGGATAGTATCCCAGAACCAGATATAAAACTGGATAAGTAAATAAATAAGTAAAAAAATGAAAGGAGTTACGATCGGGTCACCGTCTTAAATTTAATAACAGGTTATGATTGGGTTTTGTTGTTGTTTTAAAATTGCGATAAAGACGAGTTCTTTTTTTCAAAGTCGTAAGCCGCCCCTTTCTGTTGGGGTGTTTTGATTATCTGCCACCAACGTCGCTGCTGAACGCGTGCTCTAGCTTCGCGTCTGGACGGTGACGCAGACATTTTGGCACAAATACGCTGACTCGTTTTCCGCCATCTGGTTCTTCCAGTATGTCTGTGGTCATCACGGGTCAGAATACAAAGCCGACTTAAAATAGCTGCAGCGATTATCACGTCAACCGTTACCCTAAAAAAAACCAAAAAAAACCAAAAAAAAACAGCCGGACTGAATACTTTATTTACACATTCAAATCTTTATTTCCATGTTTAGATTCTCTGTACTATTTTTTTTAATATCATCTGAAACAACAACAACAAAATACGCATAAACTTTTCTCCCTTTTCCAAAGCCTGAACTTTAAAAGATGTGCCGTTTTATGATTTTTAAAACTTTTATTTCAGATTAAACAGCGAAGTATCAAGATAAGTCCATCATCAGATTGACTTCTGTCACATCACAGACACAACAAGAAAACAAAAACTTACAAAGGTTTCGACCACACGTGAAATGCTTGACTAGTTTTCTTCTGTGCAACCTCTGAACACCTGATAAACAGGTAGCTAGCTCTCCGGTGATGGTTATAATCAGTAATTACTGTATAATGATCGTTAAGTAACTCTCTCTCTCTCTGCACTGATGTCATTTCTCTCTGTTTAGTGACGTCATCTCTCAGTAATGACGCCATTTCTCTCTCTGTAATGACGTCACTTTTTATGTAGTGACGTCACATCTTTCTGTACTAACGTCACTTCTCTCTTTGTAGTGGCATCATCTCTAGTAATTACGCCATTTCTCTCTCTGTAATGACGTCACTTATTTATGTAGTGACGTCACATCTCTCTCTACTGACGTCATTTATCTCTGAGGAAGTGGCATCATCTCTAGTAATTACGCCATTTCACTCTGTAATGACGTCACTTATTTATGTAGTGACGTCACATCTCTCTCTACTGACGTCACCATCTTTATGTAGTGATGTAACATCTCTCTGTACTGACATCATTTCTCTCTGTGTGGTGACGTCATATCTCAGTAATGACGCCATTTCTCTCTCTGTAATGACGTCACTTCTCTGTGTAGTGACATCACATCTCTCTCTGTACTGACGTCTCTCTCTCTCTCTCTCTCTCTCTCTCTCTCTCTCTCTCTCTCTCTCTCTGTACTGACGTCACCCCCCCTCCAGCACTGGCCTGGGCTAATAAACGAATTATCTTCCATCATAAAGTTTTCAGCTAAGTATACCGTCCAAACAGCAGCACAGTTGCACCGGTTCTCTTAGCCGAGTTCTTCTACTTTTCCTATTCAGGTAGAGTTTAGTTGGAATCGAGAACACAATGGTTTCCATGCGGGTCGAATAGTAATCCAACAAAGGAACGCGGAAAATATCGAAACTAGATTTATTTGTTTGATAAAATAACAATTTTCCCCCTATAATTATGTTTTTCTTCCTTGACTCCTTTTACGATCAGCGTCTACGAAAGACTCGTTCGTTGCTATTTACCTGTAGTTTTCTTATAATTAAAGCGAAGATGATCTACTACTGCCAGCCTCACCGACGGGACAGGACGTCAGGGTTAGTCTCAAGCCAGCTCCTCAACCTTTCGTTATTGTTCAGATAAGCATGATTCCTGCCCACTCTTCCCCCACATTAGATGTCAAGATTTCTCTCGGTAACTTCCAGCAGCGCAAAGAGACCTGATTGTATACACACCATTATTTTATTAATATTAGACGCACGTATCCTGGTGCATTGTGGAGAGGGTTCGCATTGACAGAAGCGACCCGACCCCGATATGCTCACACAGTAAAGTAAACATCCGGAGTGTTTTATGTGCACGCTAATGAACAAAAGTTAGAAAACACAACGGTGGATCGTTGTTCTAATTACCAGATATTGAGCGTTATTCTTTGACTTTAGCCGCTTTTCAGGCCATTTAAAGTCTTCCTGTGTACCTGGCGAGCTGCTGCTTCTAAGGTAGCGCACTTGCTCACGTCATTCTCGAGTTACTGAACTTTTCACCTGAGATCGTCTTTTCACAGGTGGGAAATACGTCGGGAACCTGTTGCATCAGGGTAAGACAGGAACCTTTTTGTTTGCAAGCTTGCTGGGGATAATTGCGGTTCTGATACAAAGGTGGGCTCCGCGAGCCACATCGAAACGTTCTTGCGTCCTAGACAGGCTGTCAAGTGATGAAAAGGAATTCTGCTGGAAAAGTGAAACCTCTCCTCCTCTCTCTCTCTCTCGCTCTCTCTCTCTCCTCCTTCTCTCTCTCTCGCTCTCTCTCCGCTCTATCGTCGTTTTTTTTCAACAGTTCCACACACCGGCAGGGCCGTGGGTATTTCTGGAGTGAAACCTCGACTCATCTTCTTCTTTGCTTCGGTTGAATAACGGCGACGGCCGGACCGGGACAGCTGTCCGATTTTTGCGCCGTTGGGTACGGATCTATTGATGCCGCCAGTCGAGCCAATGGTGCCTAACTGTACCCACACGTTCACGGCAAGGGAAGCGAGTGTAGTGGTACTTTTCGCGACAACAATACTTATTCCAGGTCATCCGCGCTCTCGATGGTAATATATCCTGCTCTTATCACTTCGTGCTCCCCAGCCGAAACAAGATTGAAAAATTCTACAATTTTTTTAAAAATTTTTATAAGTGAACATTTTATTTTAATTGCGAAATTCTATACCATTTTTTGATAGAATTAATTGTGAGCTGGCATATAAACTGAAGAAAGATTCTGGCGGAAAAGAGAGAGAGAGAGAGAGAGAGAGAGGGAGAGAGAGGGAGAGAGAGAGGGTAAGAGAGAGGGAGAGGGAGAGAGAGGGTGGTAGAGAGGGAGGGGAGAGAGAGAGAGAGGGAGATGGGGGAGAGAGAGGGGGAGAGGGAGAGAGAGAGAGAGGGAGAGAGAGAGAGAAGGAAAGGGGAGAGGGAGAGAGAGAGGGAGAGAGAGAGAGGGTAAGAGAGAGAGGAGAGGGGGTAGAGAGAGAGGGTAAGAGAGAGATGGAGAGGGGAGAGGGAGAGAGAGAGAGGGAGACGATCAGAAAGGGGAGAGGGAGAGAGAGAGGGAGAGAGAGAGAGAGAGAGAGGGTAAGAGAGAGAGGGAGGGGAGAGAGAGAGGGTAAGAGAGAGAGGGAGAGAGGGGGTGAGAGGGAGGGGAGAGAGAGGGTAAGAGAGAGATGGTGAGGGGAGAGAGAGAGAGGGGTAGAGAGGGAGGGGAGAGAGAGAGGGTAAGAGAGAGAGGGAGAGGGGGTAGAGAGGGAGGGGAGAGAGAGAGGGTAAGAGAGAGATGGTGAGGGGAGAGAGAGAGGGGGTGAGAGGGAGGGGGGAGAGAGAGAGGTACGAGAGAGAGGGGAGGGGGTCGAGAGGGAGGGTAGAGAGAGAGGGAAGAGAGAGATGGTGAGGGAGAGAGAGGTGGGTAGAGAGGGAGGGGAGAGAGAGAGAGGGTAAGAGAAGAGGGAGGGGTTAGAGAGGGAGGGGGGAGGGGGAGAGTTGACGGCGCTCTCATATTTAATTAATACACATGGCTCGTCTACCCACTTTCAAGTTGTCTGCATTTTGTTTTCCATGGCCTGTCTGGCTGCAAAAAATCCAAGACCGGTTTGCGCCCCGAGTATCGTATCAGATAAGCAATTAACCAACTGTTAGCTCTCTGCCCTGTTACGTACGGTTCTAAGTATTCGCGGTTGTGTGTGTTTTCTAAAATCTATTTATATTTCATTTCATGTCAGGATGAAGTCACGGTTAGTGTACGGTAAAAGAGGGAGAAGCTGCGTTTGTGCGGGTGTCAGAGGCCAGGCGGGATAATTCTCGGTCTATCGTTTAACCCTCCGCGACGTCGTCGTCGTCGCACACGATGATGCTCCTGGTCCGTTAAGCATTCGCTTCGCTCGCGTCTTCTGAGCGTGGACCTTTTCACGACCGGGTTCACCTCTCGTGGAAACTTTCGACGTAGCAGAACGGGCATGAGTGATGGAGTCGCCAGCGGGGGACACGGACAACACGGAAGGGATGCGACACTCCGGGGAAACGCCAACAACCGACGTCGTCGGACCGGAGAGTGAGGACATCTCCCACCCGGAAATGGCGGATCGCGATCGCTGCATCCAACAGAGGACAAGAAAACTGGGCGATGGCGCAGATGCAGAGAGCACCCACGCAGAAAAGATAAGGACCAGGGAACAGCAGAACGGCGGCGTGGACCCCTCAAGCAACAGAAAGGGCTGGAATGACAGATCTCGTGAAACATGGGGGAATAAGATTGAATTTCTACTCTCTGTCATCGGATTTGCGGTGGATCTCGGGAACGTCTGGCGGTTTCCCTACATCTGCTTCAGGAATGGTGGCGGTAAAGATATTTCATTATTTAAAATTCTAACCGCATTACTACCCAATGTACCTAACTTGAGGTATAAATGCATAATTTCCAACGCAATAATTAGCTACATACGTTACAAAGGCTATAAACAAATCGGAAAGCACTTTCTGACTGATATAACTGACCATTCTATTGAAACTAAAGTCCGTGTTTGTCTTAGTGTTATATTACTTTGAAGAAAGTACCCGGAAGTGTGTGGTAACCACCTTAGAATTACCGTTGTTTAAAAGTAAAGTTTTCTTTACTCTTCTTTTATTTAGGTGTTCATGATCTAATATATATATATAAGATCTCAGATCACCATGTTGAAAAGCTAGGCCACTACCATCTCAGCTCGTAGCGGGCTATGCAACTTGCGGAAGGAATATACATATATCCCACCTTTCATATCTTTATATATTATATTTTACTATGCCGTTTATTTTTACCTATTTATTTTCCCACAGAGTGATATGTACGGCATTATTAGTAAACATGTTCTGTTAAATATCGAAGTTGAAAATCGGCCTTTCTGATGGTCTGTTGATTACCGATTCAAGAGAATAAGACCAGACACTCACAGACGTGCTAGCGTCTTCTCTCCCACTTAAGAGTAATCTATTTTTTAATCGCAAATAAAAGTATTCAAATGACAGACTTAATAAGATGAATGAAAACGTGCACTATATCAGTAAATTCTTCGCATATGTATTCTAAATAGTTTTCTTTAAACGATAGCCCTGTGATAGCAACTAAATTTAAAACAAACAACAACAACAAACAAACAAAAGCATCATATGTTGGTCACAAAATTCGTGGTGAGATTTTGGACAGCATCCCAAATATTAACTCTTCTATCGAATAGTTTTCCTTGTTTTTGCTTCGACACAGTTCGATTTTGGGGGTCTGTAAGTCGATTTAAGCCGATTAGTCACTCCTGTTTTCTGGCCACCCAATTCCGTGCAAGTCTAGGTTTGGGAATTCTAATTTTTATTTCTTCACTTTATTTTCTTAACGAAAAAAATGTAGAAAAGCTGTAACATAGTTTTCATTGCCAAAAAGCTGCACTCCATAGCCGATAATGGTAATAGGGCACCCTCCGTAAATCGCAGCTTAGCAGTAAAGAACGAGTCTGAAATATACACGCTTGGTAGTATGTCAAGTATGTTTCACTCTTCACGCCGTGTCGCGCTCGTTTACATTTCTCAAAACTACTACGGTTGAAAATGACGAACATATTCTCGAAAAGTAGATTTCTTGACTAAAAGTTTTTATTTTTTTAAAAATCTGTCAAATAATAATTTAAAATTTGTTTGGTCATTGCCATTGTTACAATAAATGGCGATTCTGCTCATATTTCTTAAAAAGCTAGGATCGGAACATTCCTAGCAACTGCATTTGTATTATGCATTAAACATTTTAACTGATTTCAAATCTATTTCTCCATTTTTTAAAATAAAATAAAATAATCTAATCATGACTAAACTCCGTCTTTACAAGAAGCTGATCTTTCGCACAAGCGCGAGGTTGTGTAATAATTCGATCGCACTAAATTATAGTTTCTAAATCGCGATAAAATTTAATTAGACTGTTTATAAAAACTTACTGTATTTAATAACAGATTCAAGTACGTTCAAAATACAAGCAAACTCGCATTACAGACAAAAACTCTATTTATTTTTTATTGATTTAGATTTTCTAAAGTTATTTTGTTATACAAACAAACAAAAAAATGTGAACGAATGCCCCTGGTAGCGAGGTTTAAATAGCTTTTAACAGTAATGTCAACTATAATTTATGTTTGTGTTATAATGACTAACTTGATCTAATCTACGACTGTCAATCAGAGTTACTGCTTACAATGGCTACTTCGCTGGAAGATTCAGCTGTACCCGAGCATGACGTCCCAATTTCAAGATCCGGTCCTCCAAACTTTGCTTTTATTTTTATGGTCCAATCCCAGCTCAGACACGGGGCTGCATTGACATTGGTAGTCTAGGAAACTACGCGGAAAGACACGCGCGCAGGTAACTAATTCGCATGGCGTACAAAAAGATCTATAACTTGAAAACAAGTAGTCTCATGGAGTGGGAAGCCATTAAAACGGTATAACACGCTATGAAATGCATTGAAGGTAGTTTTCGCCAGATCCTCCCTCCTTACGACACACACACGACTAGAATTTCGGGAAGACAAAGAATCCTCGTTTTAGGTTCTATTTCGTACCTGAACACTTTCGATTTTTTCAGTCTTCTTTTGAAAATGATGCCTGATGGTGGTCATATGACAAGAGATTGCCTTCTAGTCGTTGGTTGTGGTCATCTCTGCATGTACTAACAAATATGAGAGCATCAGGAAACTTTTATACCGTCATCTCTCGTTTTTCTGAATAGTAGACAGCAATAAAGGAGGGATAGAGAACAGAATAAATCACACGATATATTACAACATTGGGAGGTTCCCAAATAATGGAGAGATTGAGAGAGAGATAGAGAGAGCGAAGACTGTAGAATGAAAAAAATGGCCGTCACCTGAAACCTCGGTGTCAAAGAGTGACGAAGAAACTGTGGAGCTTTAGATTTTAAGTCAGTAACCGACCTTGGTGATCAGGCACCTGTCTTCCCACACTCAGAAAGTAGCGTCATGTGACCTTACAGGTGAAGCTTGTCAAACGTCATTGACCGGCATACTTCGCGGTACTGACCGATGGAATCTTTACGAATGGCTAATAACTTTATGTCGCATACTGTTATCGTTGTTTTTTTTCTTTTCTCTTGTTACATTCATTTAAAAAAATTTTTTTTTCGTCAAAAGCTCCAGACAAACCCGCCTTCTTCTAGCTGATGGCAGAGACCGGCCACCTCCAAGTGTTCCCTAAGATATCAAATATATCTCGCGATTTTTACGAATGCTTTGTGATGGACCACCGTCCTCTTACGCCTTTCTGAACAGGGCAGCTATCTTTAGTCAAGCGGCCAAACACAAAACCAATAAGAATGACAACAACAAAGGTCGTTATAACAGTTACAGTGTAGTTTCTGTTGACGTTTTGTTCTGGCCTGAATTAGCTTTACTTTTAGAGCGTGCATCTCTGCTGGAACTGGAAGAATTCCAGTTTTCGTACCTTTCTTGCAGGCTAGTGGACAATATCATTTTTTCTTTCCGTTTTCCATTTGCATGCTTTACTTTTAAGATTAGAAAAGACTCTTGAAAAAAACTAATTTCTACTTAAAAATTGATTAAGAGGCAAAAGATAGTCTGGGTGTTTTTCTTGAAATCTTATTTTAATTAATAGTTTCCCAGAAACATTATGTACCTCTTCTACAAATTAACGCCAACAGGGATTTGTAGGGTGATCAGCTCAACGTTCTCAAAATAGCATCACTCTAGTCTAGCTTTTCTCAATGGCATCAGTGCATATCTTCGGAGCCACAGTCAGGCGTACGGTTTCCCTTTTGGTATTGCAAATATTAGCACGTTTTTCAAATTAATTGACAGAGGCCACTGTTTACTATGAGTTCTGTGAGTAATATTGTTGCGGTTAGCGGAAACCTTCCTAGACCTTGAATCGACCTCTCGAAGATTGGTTGGGGGGACCAATTACGTCGTGCCACATCTTCTATTTTTCTCATTTAGACTTTAGAGGGGCCAGGATGATACGAGGGCCTGCTCTAATCGACACTAGTAGGTGATCACACACACACCCCAACGCGACTGATGTAATATTTCTATAAACTCCGGTGAATTACCTCACCGTAACTTCTCTTTTGTTAAGCCGATCGCCCTGACGCTTTCGGTGTAATAATATCTTCGGTCGCCAATCGCCACGGATTTGATTAACCTCAAAAATACCTTTGTTTCTGAAGTAGGCAGACCGTCGTCGTCGTCTCGTTTTTTTGATTCCGAATCAGAACCAGTTTGGGCGATCTGCGCGCCCTCGCCGCAGATCCGTCTACGAGCTGTGGGTTCTGTGAGGAAGGAACGTATCGAGCTTGTTCGTTAGCAGAATAACGATATCCATGTCTGTCAAAAGACCCGGCCGGTCCGCGTGGTCGGTGGTAAGGGTTGACTCTTAGACTCGTTCTTTTTAGTAATGAACCAGGAAGAAGCCGGAGAACTAAAAGGCAAAACATGTAAATACATAAACGGATGATAATTCGCCCAAAAATTAATATGCAACCAATGAAAAACAGTTACAACCAACGATGAGTAAAATGTTTGACGGTAAAATCTGCATCTACTAAACGTGTTGCATAGTTGATCAGAAACTTGAAGGTATCCTATGACTATTGCGAAGATTAATCGATAGGATAATGTTTAAAATATACACATATATATATATTAAAACCAATTTCCGTAGCAATCCGTACAATTTCCTTTCCTGAAGTCCACCAAAAGAAAGTGTTTTGGAAATGCACTCGAATACGGAATTTCTGCTATTGTTTATTTTCTTTTGACCAGTAAAATCTTTGAAATTATTTGACGCCGCATCCTGTGCTATAAGGACATTTCAATTAATTCTTGTTGATGAATAAATTCATCGCGCGACATAGAATGGAGGTGGAAAATGGTTTATTTGTAAAATATGACAGCTGGAATTTCAATTGTAATCAATTATTTAATTATAACCCGTTGTCGACTCCACACTAGTATCGCGTTCTCACGATTTGAAGAATAAAATATATCGCAAAATTGTTATGCGGCTTCAATCTCATCTTATACCCGTTTTGAACAAAGAGCTTATTTAGATTTTTTTTTTTTACCTTTAACAAACTCTTACTGTATATCTTGTATGGTTCACGTGTAAGGCGTGCAGATTAAATCGGGTTCGATCACATCCAATGACCCAACCAGGTACCTAAAACAGAAGGCACGTTTTAGTTTTCGCACGCGAATCTAGGAAAAACAAGAAAATAACGATGGGCAAACAGATAGAACAATAACTACAACGCTGGAGGATGTGTAGTCAATATTTATTGATTATCAATATGTTCTTTTTTAAAAACATTCATCAAAGATAACCAATTATATTTATTAACATTTTTTTTAAAAAAAATTAACATTGGTACCTCAGATATATAAATTTCATTTTAGACAACTAGTTTCGTTAATGAAAAGTAAATATTTGCAAAACTTATGGAATACAACATGCAAAAGGGATTTTCAAGAGTCAGATTGTCGACAGTTTCATATGAATGTCTGCTCTTAAATTCATCACATTCGCTGCTTTTACGTGGTGGAGTGAATAAGCCTTCAGAAATCGATCTGGGGAACTGAATCCATATCAGAATAAATGCTCGTGCCAACTAGTTAAGTGTCATGGTCAGTGCTACAAAATGACAAAGTCCGATGAGTCAGTCCAACCCGAAGGTGGTAAAGGGAGCAGGCTAGCCAGACCGTTAAGCAGACACTCTGACGTCGGCTTTGTGAGCTCAAGTGATATACCGCTCTGTAATATTGCTCCAGGTATTTCCACACCTTTAGTTGGTTTTGCAGCAGGATGTAGACACGCTGGAGACAACGAGGTCTTCCTGGCATTGAATGGTCCACTACAAACATGCTTGGCTAAAGAGGTCTGCCTTGTACGGCACCCGACACCCGTATTTCGGCATCAATGGGATTGTCTTCCGAGGTGGTCAGCAGCAATGATACCATAACGTCCTGTTAGCTATGTAGCGGTAATGATCCCACATGACAGTTTTGTGCAGGCGAACCGTTCACCTGTCACGAGATCTCCTGTGGCTCGGTTTCAACGAGGGATGCTAACTTCATCACTTGTACTCAACTCGTACGTGAGGACTGCGCACAGTCACCTGACCATAAAGCTTCGCAGCCGGCACATTTCATACCGATATTTTGATCCTGATGTCGGTGCCTCTGTTTATACGCTTGAGTCATTATGCACGTGAAAATATGCTATTGATAAGGATTAACTGCCTGCATATAATTTATACTATTTTAGTTTAGCACCATATGCATGTCCGTTTTTTTTTTTTTAATGTAGAATCTATACCTCACTAGGCAGCTATCAGTTAGCTATACTGAAAGTAGAAAAGTTTCTACGACCGCTGTTTCGCACCAATCTACCAAAAAATAAAACATTTTTTTTTAAATATAGAATCTATACCTCGCTAGGCAGCTATCAGTTAGCTATACTGAAAGTAGAAAAGTTTCTACGACCGCTGTTTCGCACCAATCTACCAAAAAATAAAACATTTTTTTTTAAATATAGAACCTATACCTCACTAGGCAGTTATGAGTTAGTTATACTGAAAGTAGAAAAGTTTCTACGACCGCTGTTTCGCACCAATCTACCAAAAAATAAAACATTTTTTTTTAAATATAGAACCTATACCTCACTAGGCAGCTATCAGTTAGCTATACTGAAAGTAGAAAAGTTTCTACGACCGCTGTTTCGCACCAATCTACCAAAAAATAAAACATTTTTTTTTAAATATAGAATCTATACCTCGCTAGGCAGCTATCAGTTAGCTATACTGAAAGTAGAAAAGTTTCTACGACCGCTGTTTCGCACCAATCTACCAAAAAAAAAAAACATTTTTTTTTAAATATAGAATCTATACCTCGCTAGGCAGCTATCAGTTAGCTATACTGAAAGTAGAAAAGTTTCTACGACCGCTGTTTCGCACCAATCTACCAAAAAAAAAACATTTTTTTTTAAATATAGAATCTATACCTCGCTAGGCAGCTATCAGTTAGCTATACTGAAAGTAGAAAAGTTTCTACGACCGCTGTTTCGCACCAATCTACCAAAAAATAAAACATTTTTTTTTAAATATAGAATCTATACCTCGCTAGGCAGCTATCAGTTAGCTATACTGAAAGTAGAAAAGTTTCTACGACCGCTGTTTCGCACCAATCTACCAAAAAATAAAACATTTTTTTTTAAATATAGAATCTATACCTCGCTAGGCAGCTATCAGTTAGCTATACTGAAAGTAGAAAAGTTTCTACGACCGCTGTTTCGCACCAATCTACCAAAAAATAAAACATTTTTTTTTAAATATAGAATCTATACCTCGCTAGGCAGCTATCAGTTAGCTATACTGAAAGTAGAAAAGTTTCTACGACCGCTGTTTCGCACCAATCTACCAAAAAATAAAACATTTTTTTTTAAATATAGAATCTATACCTCGCTAGGCAGCTATCAGTTAGCTATACTGAAAGTAGAAAAGTTTCTACGACCGCTGTTTCGCACCAATCTACCAAAAAGATAACATTTCTTAAAAAATTTATTTAACTTGCAGCGTTTTCGTCGAACGAACAACTTCGTTCTGATTGCGTTGCCTTACTTTCGCGTGAGCTAGGCATTTAACTCGATCTTTCATAGAACCCCTATTTCTGGCGCCAGACCGATGACAGGTATCAGCGCGTCGTCACGCAGATTCGCCCACACCCCCCGTCCCACCGCGCATTTACGGCCCGACCCCGAAACTCCAGAACAACCATTCCGCATTACTTGATCAGATTCCCTTCTCTCAATGCGTAAACAAAGTAGTGGAGAAAGGCTCGTTTATCAGAACACCGGAGAGAACTTTCGGTAACGGAACCCCCCCCCCCATACACACACATTATCTATCCGCCCCATCTACTCCAAATCTTACGTCAACAGAGTTCCCGTATCTACATCCTTGGCTCGTTTCCTGACAACGCTTTCTGAAAGTGAGAGGGAAGTGTTCGCTAGATCCCCTTTTTTCTCACGCGCCTTAGGGAAGCGGAAGAACACCGAGTGTGCTGGGCACCTCGACGGCAGCTTGTTTACCGTCTGGAGGTGCAGCGGCCTCTATCGTTTGGACCCCTTTATTTCGCGAACTTTTGACGCTGTTTTGTCTGACAGTAGCCAGAACCCCTTCTAATGTAAAATAAATCATTTAGTTTCTGCTTTAATCCTATTAAACGTTCTAGTTTCTCTGATATCTGATGCCCGCCATTTGAATGTTGATAGATGGTGAAAACTGCTTATGAATTACCTCCCCTCCCCCCTGCCGGCGTAGGATCACCGGCAGAAGGAAACCAACTGATAAGAAATTCATTTATGGCTAAATTAAAACCAGTATCAGGATATTATCCTCTCCTTTCTTATTAGATTGCATCTCCAGTCGGTGTTTACTGACGTATATTGTCCCGTAACATGCAATCTCGAAGGAGAGATTGGCCATCAAAAACGTCACATAGACGGGAGCAGAAAGATTTTCGGCTTTTCTTTGAATCTCTCATCTGACAAATCTTAGTCATTTATTTCTGATAACTCTCCCATTTATTCCCTTTACCTTCTTTTAGATAGGCCTCCAGACGTCGCAATCGACCCTATCCCATGCACCTGTTGTTCTTAGTTTCTATTCTGGTGTTGTTACCATCTATCTCAGAAGTGAGACTTCATCCAACTTGACTTATTCCTCGCCCATTATTCCAAAAATATTGAAATTTTATATTAAAAAAAAAAAATTAAAGGGATTTTGATGTAAATTAAATTTACAAATAAAAAAAAAATATTTTTTTTCCGTCTGTCTGGGCTACATTTATGTCGACGTTTGATCATTTTTGGCAGCTGATCCTAAAGCTTTTTAAAATTCTCTGTATACTACCCGGGGTCCATCCCAGGTGTCCTTCAAATCTGTATGACTCAGTACAGACTGAACCTCAGGAGCCTGTGACAAAGCAGTTTTCGTTAGCCTAACCCTTTGTGAAGACGGATTCGTATATCCCCAACCCAACGTTTGCATTACGACTAGATTCGAATACGTTGTGTACAGCCAGTTCAATAGAAACATTAAGTATTGCTTATAGACTGGGGGAAAAACGAGAGTGGTACACGGAGGGTTAATGCAAAGCTTGGATTTCCATCCACACAGGCAGAAGATGTTTTCTTGTTCAGAATACAAACGACGAAGAAAAGATGCCAAATACACCTAATGTATCCGGGTTATCGTCTGCCGTAAATAACTCACAACTGAGAAGGTGTTGTCTCTCTCTCTCTCTCTCTCTCTCTCTCTCTCTCTCTCTCTCTCTCTCTCTCTCTCTCTCTCTCTCTCTCTCTCTCTACTTTCGATATAAAAAAAAAATGCGACATGGCGAGGCGGCGCAATAAACATCAGGGCAAAAGTCTTCTACATCCCACCGTTAAAACACTGTTAGAGTAAGATTACGGAGCACCCTCCTAGGAATTCCACAGAATCGCTTCCCAATTGTAAGACGACACCAGAAAACATCTCCCTTGTATTAATGGAGTTTTGGGCCGCTTATCGCCTTCGAAAAGGAAGTTATTTTTTAAAAAAAAAGTAGTTGTTTCACTGAATCAGACTTGGAGCCCTCAGAACTCGCTGTGCAAAGTTTAAGTCTACATTTTTCAAAGTATATATCTCTAACATTCGTAGAACTGTCCTCTCTCAAGATGGGGAAGGGTCTGTTCGGATGTGGATTTAACGTCTGATCTGTGACGTAATTCTGACGGTGAGAATAGGATACGACGTAACGGTGGCAACGCCTTCCTCGCGATCAGCGCAGCGTATTTCTAGAGGTGCTTGTATTTCTGTACGTTCTTTTTTTTTTAATGTGTTAGGGTCTCTGCCACTGAAGCTAAACCATCGACCATATCGCGGGTCAAGTTTAGCAGAAGCGGAAAAGTTACTTGGGCTTTTTTTTTTCTCTCTCTTCTTTTTATTTGCAGGAGCTTTTCTTATTCCGTACGGCGTGATGCTCATCTTCCTCGGCCTCCCCCTGTTCTATATGGAGCTTGCCCTGGGCCAGTACCACCGGTGTGGGGCCATATCGATATGGAAAAAAATCTGCCCCCTTTTCCCCGGTAAGCCGCCAACAGGTGTGACGGACATTTCTCCTCCGGCTACAAACAAATAGAATAAGTTGATAAATAATCCACTATATCCGTATTATCATCCGTGGCCATTTCGATGATGCCCCACCCACCCACCCAGTGTATTTGCCATTCACCAACGCACTGGAACATTTCTCAAAGGTAGAACTTCGATGTTAGTAACCCTGGCCAACGACTGAAGACGTCAACGCAGAAAAATCCCGATTGGTTTATGCGAAAATCAAAAAAAAATCGATACAGAAATCTGATCAGCTCGAAGCGCATGATTATTACCTCTGGGCGTTTTACGGACGAGACCTGGCAAAACGACGCCCAGAACAGCTCTGAAAAAGCATAATGCGACGTTTATCGTTCGTGGGACCACCTTACTCAGATCGGTCTCTTTTAAGTTAAAATGAGTATCATTGAAGAAACCTTTCGTTTTATATCACAATAGAAGTCATCGAACACCTAAAAAACACAACGCCCCTTTCAAGCACCAAAGATACAATTAAGTTTTACACACCTGTTTTACAGCACAGCAGCAGAACTGGCAACGACTACGTTATTCACCGCATAACTGTAAATACGAATGGCTGTGTCAGTTACTGAGAAGCATCCAATCCCCATTATTAGGAGTCTGTATCTGTAGGAAGCCAATGCGATGGGACAATCTACACTGAATGGCATCGAGGAATAGGTCAGAAACTTGCTTAGGCGTGTGCTTAACACCGAGATTTTTTTTTCATTGGTTAATGACAGGGTTCGGGTTTACTGCCAGTCGGACATTATCGCAACATATTTGGCAATGGCAGCATCATGGTATGGGAGGGCGTAAATATTAATTTTTCCAGTGTCAACTAGTGGTTTTGAATCAATATTATGACAGTAGTATGTAGACGATGTGTTTTAGTACATTTGTCCACCCCTTTCTATAGCGATGCGGAAATACCAATTATGCTACGGTGTTTTTAAAGCTGTCAAACGTAGCGCATTAAAGAGAAGATTTATTAAGGCAGTATCCAGCTTGTATTGTGCCAGCTCTACATCATAAGACTGGACTCTTTAATGGTTTGGCTGGGGTGTAAGTTTTCTCAACATTATACTTCTAAATCTTATAGGTGGACTGTATTTTAAAGCGGAGATTCTACAAAATACAAATACAAGGATAATAAAGACATCCGGATAGAACGCCATCTGGTGGCCTTACCGATTTCTGCTCCTCAAAGGTCAAATTTTTAAATTTGTTTTTTCTTATTTATTTTTTTCACCTTGACAAAATGATTGGTTTTTCGCCATAATTAAGATTTCTTATATACAGGGTGTCCGTAAAGTTACTATACAGTCTTACCAGTTTACGATCACGTCCCAATTGAACCAGCCTGGAATAACTGTCTGGGCAGGAATATCGTCTGATGGAATTGTGGGTCCACAGTTCTTCGACGGAACTGTTACAGGAGAAAGGTACCTGGACAAACTGAGAAATGTCATCGTACCGGCATTGAAACAACGACCAGTAACTTGTAAGACTGTATAGTAACTTTACGGACACCCTGTATATATACGCAGATGTGTTTCCATTGTCTCACGGGGTTGTGACTGTCTTTTTTCAGGCATTGGTTACGGTATTTGTTTCATCGCTACATTTGTCGGCATGTACTACAACACAATCATCGCCTGGGCGGTGTTATACATGTTTATGTCCTTTGCGTCAGAAGTTCCATGGGCAAGTTGTAACAACACCTGGAACAGCCCCAACTGTGTGGTGCTGTCCCCCGGCATGAACAGCTCGATACTGACCAACACAACAGTCTCAGCAGCGAAGGAGTATTTTCTGTGAGTAAAAACCGAATGGCGGTTCCCCACCCCACCCTGACCGGGAACACTTTTGTGCCGTCCATGTTTTCCCTGGTGCCACGCCCACCCACCCACCCACCACGATCGGCCCTGCGATAACCGTCGACCGGATGCGGTCAGGGGTCGGGGTCGGGATCGGGAACGACCAACCGCCAATAACAAATTCTATCGTGGATTTGGAATCCTTAACGAAGAGGTTGTTATTGGTATCAAGCTGTCTTAAACTTTATAGCCAGTTTTAGAAGATTTCACCACATACCGTTGTTACAAGAATTACCGAGGTCTCGGAGGACATCTGACGGTCGTTTTTCTTTCTCGGACCAGGACACGAGTTTTGTTAGCCCCCGACTTCGTTGACGACGATCGATGGTTTCGGATGATAGTAAAAAACAAACATAAAATTGTCGTGGCGAAATTTTTCTATTTCTTAGATTTCTGGCGCAGGCTCGATTAAATATTTCTCCACGATTTCTAACCAGCGTGGAAACAGGCGTAGTAAACGAAGTCGAGATTACCGAAAAAGTTATGTTCGTATAACCCAGGAGTCCAGGATAAACGAAATCAACATAGAGCTTCAAATTAAAGACCTCGGCGGAATACATAAAAAATACGGCTCCTCTAGATCTAGAAGACGTCATAATCCATATTCCTCTGTTCATATCTATAATCTGATATAATAAGATCATTTGTTATTCTTTTTGCTTTTGCCAGACCGGTAATAGGACAGCGTATAGAGAAAATCACGTTTTCATCGTTGAAATCTCGTGGTTAGTATTTATTTTGCTACGAGAGACCTCCGTAACTCTTCATTATCAGCAGAAAACCGATGTCACGGTGTTTTTAATTGCCAATAACTGCACACTCTGTTTGGGGCTTTTATAAACCCCAAAACGACAACAGCCAATTGCAAGCGCATTCGATAGCTTTACTTTATACAGGTTAGCTATAATAATTTGAATAACATAGTTTTTGCAATCATCCCTTTATTTTGTAATGCTCCGGGTAGCTGTTCGAAAGGTAATTTCCAATATATTATGAACATCTGGAGCATAGAATATGTCGGATAATCAAAGGCGGTCTGCTCTAGATTTTCCATAAAGTGTTCTATGTATTACCTCAATTGCTGCTGTGAGGTTGGTCTTTAGCTGTCTGTCAAGATGCTCCCATAGTGGTTCTATAGGATTGATATCCGGGCTTTCGGGGACCCAGGAAAGCGACGGCAGTTGGTGGCCTCTGGACGGCCAGTTACCTAAAATGGAGAAATACCCTAGCTACCACGTGCTCTCATACTTTCTACGAAAATTAGTCTACCTACCTTTGTGACCAGTTTTATAGTGGGGGCAGTGGTGGGATATGTAGATTACAGAAGAACAATCTCTTTTGTGGTGTGGGGTTATCAATACAGCAGGGATCTGTAGATTCGGCAAAAGTCAGTTTCATCAACCGAATTTCTTTTCTTTTTTTTTTAAATAATCATAATATGGTTTACCGAGCTAGCTTGACGGTCTATGTATCGATAGGCGAGATATTCCGGACGATGTCTCTTTTCCTCATTTCACTGCCATAAAAAAATAAATAAATCATTTCTCTCTCTTTTATTTTTTGTTGGTTTCTTGAAGAGCTTTTGCTCTGTTCTTCACCGCATAATAATAGACTAAACAAGAACCTTTTTTTGTTTTGCTCCTTTAAGCTTAGCAGTAAAGGGGTCTGAAGACAGATCACATGGCCCCATTTCTTCATAATCTGGTTCTGTCAGCACGGGTTTCCCTAGCTCGAATTTTTAAACGAATGATGTCAGGACCGGAAGCCTTCATCCCTACCGGAACTCGTTGGTTTTTTTTTTAATGGGGCCCATCCATCATTCCTCGTTTCGCTATCTCTTTATTATGTACTGATTTCCGTGGCAGTTGGTTTACGCTTCTCCTCTCGCCGATCTTGACAGTCAAGAGCCATCTAGCTAAAGCGTTACCTTACCTGAATACTGGCTTTGTTACACCTGCAGGGCTCGGCTGATTAAAAAAACAGAAGACCAATTACAATACTTTTTTTATGATCTGTGTTTTGACAGAAACTCCGTGCTCGAAATCCAGAAGTCTCGAGGGATCGACTACGTGGGAACTGTGAAATGGGAACTTGCCCTCTGTCTGATGGTTGTTTTTATTATCGTGTACTTTTCATTGTGGAAAGGTATTAAGTCCTCGGGAAAGGTACGTAACTGTGACGTGCAGATCAAAGCACGTGCGAGCTGTAGCTAGACCGGTTTCATATTCGGCCGTCAAATCTGTCTACGAATAAGGGTTATCTACTCCCGTGAAAGTAATCATTGTGTTGTACGAAGTACCTGGCCACCTAACTACTTTCGGTGGGCAGGAAAGGTGTGACTTATCTCTAAGTGTTTCTTCTCTCAGAAGCAGAGTTTATTCTTTGTCTGTTCCATTTTGGGGGAAAAAAAACAAAAAAAGGCAGCACCCAGAAGTGTCTCGTTGGAGAACCGTAAGTGATTCTTCAAAAGTGAAGCCCGAGTGGTAGACCGCATGGTGTTCTCTATACATCGAGTCCATGTTCTCTTGTCTTCCTGAAGCGAAAAAGGAAAAGGAGGGGAAAATGGATTGTTTATTATCGCATAATACACACTTTAAATGTGAAAAATCAATTTATTATGTCGAAATTGCCTAATACATTCTGATGAAGATTCATCTATGTCACCGCCGAAATACTTTTGTATTCACGTTTGTATGTATCGTTCTTGTCATTTCACCCACACACACTAAGAAAAAAAAACAGAATTTAAATCGAATTTTCAGATCATAATGAATTAACTGGAATGATGTATAGAATACATTAAAATACTAAAATTCTATCGCATTACTTTAAGTTATGATTGGACCAAGAAAGTAGGTTAGTTTAAGTATTTCCAGTCACCTTATTAGTAGTAACTAAACTAACTTCCAGACCTACGTTTCAAGAATTTTTCCTGACGTCATCATCATGTACAATTCGAAGCCAATCGTTAGTATTTTTGGCTTTGAATTGAACAAGTAACTTGGACTGATATAGAATTCACATCTTCTCTAGTGAGGCACTGAACTGAAGCTCATAAAATACTGTATTAAAAAAGTTAGCTACCAACAGGAGGCGAGTCACAAGCTAAGGTGATGGGAAACGATTGAACTTACTATTCACTCTCTTTAAATAGTGGATTTAATACGATTAATTCGTCGATTTGTTTTCATGACGGCGTCGACATCATCTCTTTCTCTGAAGCCTCTCTTATCGGCGCGTGATGGATAAGGTTGACCAGCAGCTCCGTCACGTGACCAGACCTGTAGGCTTGAGTGATAGACTTAGAGAAACCGCCGGAATCAGCTTTGAAAACTCGGTCAAAAGCAAATCAGAAAATACACCTTTCTTGTTGTCATATTCAACAAAAAATTAACCCAGATCGGCCTGACAAGCGGCGCAGCATCGGATAGCGGGCGGGTCCAGTAAAAATCTAACGACACCAGTCCAGTTCCATGTGCCAGATTTTATTCTTCCGAGCGGAAATAAAAGTGTTGCCTAATTCGACCGCTATACCGAAAGTGCGCAGAGTGCTTGGTGTTTTATCCAATAGTTTCCGTTTGTAGCCTTATTATTGTCTAAATGGCTCAAAGAATGTTTAAACCGTCAATTGACATATGTATATTATGCGATGATGAAATAAGTAATGTCTGAGTGCTTTACGATATGGCTTAGTAATGACGTAGCTTATGAATATTTATGATGACGTGGCCTGGTTCCTCTTCTGTGCGAGAGACCGACATGACAGACACCGCGATTTCCCGTCATTCTAAAGACACGCAAGTTTATGATTACTGAATTATCCCTAAATCTGAAGGCTGAGTGCTTTGCACTAAATACTTTAGATCGGAATGTTTCTATAAGGATAGTTTTCACAAAGAAAAACATTTTTAATAGCATTTCTGCTCTCTCAAGAATCTAATAAAGTATCGTCATTTCATCAAAAGTGTTATGATACGTCTATGCAAAAAAACCGTCTTCGTAAGCGATCAGCTTGTACAAGCAATCTCCCGTGACTGTATCTATTATAATTCTGTGATAAAGACATTTTTTTGAGTACACAGATTTCATTCCGAAAGATGGATTCGCCTGGCAAGGTTTGATGGGGTCAGATCATCTTCGGTTATGAGTACCATAATTATAATAAATACGTAAGGACTTTGACAACGGCAAGAAGAGAGTCTGTCCATTAGCGATCCTGTTGCTGTTTAATCTTTGCTAAAGGTACTTTAGCTCCTCTGTATGAATAGTTAATCTCAGTTAAGATGCTAAGAACAAACATCCTTGTAGAAAGAACATGACTGACAATTTATGTTTTATATGCACCGTTGTTTCAGGCTGTGTGGTTCACGGCGACCTTTCCCTATGTCATGTTGTTCATATTCTTAATTCGGGGATGCACACTGCCCGGAGCCAAGAATGGGATAATCTACTATCTGAAGCCGCAGTGGGATAATCTGCTGAATGTGGATGTACGTTCACTCTCTTACTTTTTTCTTTTTTTTTATAATTATAGAACCAATCATTTAACTGATAATACGACTTTCTCTTTGTTTGTTTTCTCTAGTACAGTATTACAATTTAAAAATAAACGTTTAAAAATAATAATTGATCTTCGGAACAAATTCTGAAGACAACCGATACAATTTACGTTGATTACATCTGCTATTCAGTGATCGTATGCTAGCTATCTTCCACCGTTTGACACAAGATAACTAATATTTTTTGTTAATTAATCGTGATTTTAAATGCTATAGGGCTCACCTTAAAAAAAAAAAAAACAACTGCCAAGTTACTGATACATTTTAAACAAAGAAGCTTAAATAGAATGTACTGCGTGTTTTAGGTGTTGAGATTTCTTGGTCAGAGCTGCCTTTTAATTGTTCCTTTATATCAATGATTCGTAACTTCAAATCCGTAAAGAGATGTTCCGCTGCTGCCGATGTAAGATCTTAAAGCTGAATCATTCTGATATCAGGTGTGGGTTGATGCCGCTGCCCAGATATTTTTCTCTCTCGGACCCGGGTTTGGCACCTTACTGGCTCTCTCCAGCTACAACAAGTTTGACAACAACTGCTACAAGTAAGACGCTTTTCACACCTGTCGTTAGATCAGTGCGCCGAGTTTCAGCATCGCCCTGCCAAACGATAACTTTAGATTAATCAGATTTTTACTGCAGGTGTATAAAAAAAATACAACAACAACCGAAGCTACGAAAATAAAGTAAAACTGTTAAGTAAATTTTCTGTCAAAGGATTTCGAAAAGTGATGCTGCTTGATAATCGGCTATGTAGGTGTATTTTCCATTAATCACACCTATAGGACATGCCCTCTCTCTTATTACAGGGATGCTTTAGTGACAGCTGTCATCAACTGCCTCACAAGCTTTTTGGCCGGGTTCGTAGTGTTCTCTGTGCTGGGATACATGGCCGGCATCCAAGACAAGTCCATCAGCGCTGTTGCAGTTGATGGTAAATTGACGCTACTTATTTACGAGATTTCTAGTGACATTTTCAAGTATATTTTTATAAAATGTTTGATCTGGTGGCAGAGCACAGTTAATATTTTCGCATATATGCTTACAGATTTGGCTTAGTGCTGGTCCCAGCAAAAACGTCTGTCACATTCCCGTGCCATTCTTCGAGTTTTACTGTGGTGTCCACGATTGCACACACACACACACACACACCACACACACACACACACACACACACATACACACATACACATACGCACACGCACGCACACACACATACACACATACACACACATACACACATACACACACGCACACACACACACATACACACATACACACACATACACACACGCACGCACACACACATACACACATACACACACATACACACATACACACACGCACACACACACACATACACACATACACACACATACACACACGCACGCACACACACATACACACATACACACACATACACACACACATACACACACATACACACATACGCACACGCACACACGTGCACCTATCGTGACAATAGTGATCTGATAATATATATGTATATAGGTTAGAAAAATACGTTTGATTTAATCTATTTATTTTTTTTTCTCTATTTAGAGAGAAAAATACTTCAAAATGACATAACTAAACCTAACCAAACGTGTGAATATATATTTATATAGAAATTTTAAAAAATGAAAGTAAACAACATCACGTTGTGTGTTAGTCTGACCATACACAGACGATCTTTAACTGCTATTCTCCTCGCTATTACAGGATATTGCTCAGCTGCCATAAATGACATGAAATAGTAAATATTAACTAAATGAAATATGATATAAGCCGGATACAGAGGTGTTCAAACGTATTGAAATACCTTGCTTTTTATACAAAATAGCGAATGTTAATTGTTTTTTTTTTTTTTTTACAATGTAAAATGTATTTTAACGTAAAAAAACCCATTGAATATTATCTTGATATTCATCTGGCCTCTACACTAAATATCCTTCAGGAAGGGATCTCTTACGGAGACTTACCACGGAATAATAAACAAATGAACTTCAGTAAATTTACGCGTTTGCAACGAATATTATTTTTTTAAGAAAGCAGAAGATAAATAACACATATGATTTGGTCATGGCGTGATTCTAATTCCATTTAAACAGAAACTGATCAAAGCTATTTCTATGGTAACGCGATATTTTTGGTCACCAAAGTATATTTAAAAAAGAAAAACAACACTTATGAAAAAGAGTGCGCAGCAGTAAGTTAGCCGGCCAGTAGGAATTATTTTCTAAAATAAAATTACTAATATTTTAATGTTAAATCGTTTAAATGCTATTTACCTCCTTATTTTTTAAATCAAAAAATAGGATTACCAATTAAGTATGTAACCAACAAAAAAGATATAGTTATAAATTGAAGGTTAAAGGTATACAGAGGAAACTCAACTTTCTGTAATTATAACTTGTAGGGCCCGGTCTAGTGTTTGTGGTGTATCCAGAAGCCGTTTCTACCATTTTCGGATCCGTGTTTTGGGCTATCAGTTTCTTTTTGATGCTGATCACTCTAGGACTTGACAGCTCGGTAGGTAGACCACACTTATACCAACAAATCCATAAAGAAAGGTTTTAATTCACTTATTCGTCCACTGCTTGCTCGAAGTCGATATTTCGAGGAAGGGCGTATCAAATCAAGCAAAAGATCTCTGACGGAAGTCTTTATTCAGCTACTTATCTACTTTTGTTCGCTCCCCGCTGCTTAGGTAAAGTAAACATCTTGAAGCAGGACAAAATCGGGCGAAGAATCTTGGTTTTCTGGGTTCCCAAGTTCAAAGATGAGACCGACAATCAGAAGAGGAATGTGCTGATTGAAGCGTTGGACAAAAAAAGCAAACATTTCGAGACATGCTTTTATTTTGTGACATAAAACGCAAGGTAATAAGCGATTAATTCTCTGATGCATTTGAGAATTCGATGACCGAACATTCTCTTAGTGATACTTCGACAACCACGTCTTTTGTTCTTGAACGATTTAAGCGAGAATGCAAACGCCCCCGGGAGTTCTTTTAGAATTCACACGAACGCCGAACACCGCCATGCACAACTATGACAGACGTAGTGCTGTTTGTCGTCTTCTTAATAAGAGAGCTACAAATTCGCCCATACACGTTTCGAAAGTAAATTAAAGACACTCAGATCTCAATGAAATTAATTATTTAAACATGTTTTAGTTGTATAATTAATTAGGTTAGCGGAAGTTACGTGTTCGTCACGCACGTCCTCTATACGTGTGTTTCGCTTGCAGTTTGGCGGCTTGGAATCTGTGATAACGGCCATCACTGACCACTTTCCCAAAGCTCGACGTTACAGAGAAGTCACGGTAGCAGTTTTGGTGCTGTACTGCTTCCTTGGGTCTCTTCCTACAACTACATACGTAAGTTTCCATTTAAATAATCTCTTTAAAATTTTACAGTTTTGAAGGCGAAAGGTACGAGATGTCAGCCGTAGTTGCTGAGAGCTAATTAACTCAGCATGAAACCTAGCGATCTGTTCGTACAAGGAGAATATAACAACTGATGTGCATTAAAACAGAGGCTCACGACGAGAGAGAGAGAGAGAGAGAGAGAGAGAGAGAGAGAGAGAGAGAGAGAGAGAGAGAGAGAGAGAGAGAGAGAGAGAGAGAGATGACGTCAGGAGAGGAATCTCCAGAACTTGCCCGCAGGAAATAGTAAAAATATTTTTTTTAAAGAAATTGGTCGTAACTGTTAAGCGGTTTGTCTGTAACAAGCCGTATTTTAGTGTTGACTTATTAGAATCAGATGAAGGAAAGAGATCTATTTTATGTACTTATGCTAGTAGCAAAATGTTTTAGGAAAACAAAGCTGGACAACGCTGGATACTTCAGGAAAAGGATTTAGGTAAGTTGATCGGTAGGCGCTAATTATGAGGGAAATTAATATACATTTGTTTCATAAACGGAAGACATTTATTCTAATTACAAACAAAGACTATTATATATTTAATTACAGGGCTCAATAACTTTGGAAGAATTTCAAGAAAAATTAACACTTTATGTGGAATTCCTTTCCTTTCTAATGTTCCTCTACTCAGGGTAGCACACTCTCAGGTTTTTTTTTGACCAAATACTTGAGAAACATAGTTTGAAATATTCTACAAACGTGAGCAAGTGTCACCATAAGACTTTGAATCTATCAACTAGCAGTTCAAGAGTTCAATGTTCTCCTTTTTGTCACTGAATGACGTCAAAAAATTTGAACACTCCAATGCGTCATCAGTTATCTCAGCATCCGCGGGAGATCTGTAGTTAGGAGAACGTTCACCATCGATCCGGAAGGATTGCGAGAAGAGGTAGTTCTGGCGTGATATCAAAGACAGCCCGGGGTTAAACCAGCTCCCACCAGAACTCTTCGTTTTTAGATGCGGGAGGAAACCGCAGCGCCAAAATAAGCCCATACGGCTGCAGGGAAGTACGGATAATCGAGACGTTCTCGTAGGAATCGCGACCTTAGCAGTCCAGTAGACAAAGGCGTCGCCCTAAGAGTTCCCTGGGATTTATTAAACTCCAAGTAAGCTGTAGCGTGTTGGCTAGTATACTTGAGGTGGTGGGCATGGCAACCTGACAGCTTAACTCATGAATGCATAGTCGTCTAAGCCGGAATTCTACCTCCGATGCGCTCTTCTCTCTGAGTTGCACACTCACCTATGCGTTTATCGCATACTTATCGCCAAATATAAGCTTCCCCTTGCATCCGAACTATTAAAGCACCGACTTATTAATAAACACTAATTTTCTTCAGTAATGAACTCTCCAATTCTTATGATTTATTGCCCATCCCCCTCTCTTGCTTCTTATCCATAAAAGACGAACTCATTCCTATTACCCCAAACCCCATAGGAACTCCCATCTCTTTGGGACGTTTACAGTTACCAAGCGGTGACTCCCTTCACTTGAGCATCTTCCTTCTGCCGCCCAGAACCAGTAACCTCTGACCCCTTTCGTTCACTTTAATTCGCCATTTCCCCCCCCACATTCCCTCCATTCTTTTATATTATATTTTCTTTTTCCCAATATTTCTTCGTGATCTTTGAAATCGGTATTTCCTTGTAACATATCAAGAGCCTTCGTTTACCGGAGCAGCCATTTTTTCTCCATCCTCGCCGGCTAATTCTCTTTCCTGGAGCCACAGCTGAGTGGGACTGGAAGGGGGCTCAAGGATGACGCTTACCGTTAATGCCCCGTGTTGGTTCGTTGTAAAGCGTAATCACACTGGCTGTTGCTGAATACATTAATTACTGTTATCTGTTCAAAGTAATATAACAAACAAAAGCATACACAAGTATACCTTTAATAGGTTGAACGTCACCATACAGCCATGTCCCACACTTTGAAGAAGAATTTTGGTTAAGGGATTGCACAAGATTACAATTTTGTTTTCTAATTCTTTCAATGTTATTATTTTTCGATATTTAGTGCATCATTTTATTTGTATGTACAATTAGGATTTATAGATCTTTTCTGTTGAATAAATTTCTGGTAGTAAGTCTTCTAATTTGTTTCTATGATTTGTTCCATTACTATAAGTAATCTTTCTGAATTTTTATGTATTACTCTTGTATAGTTGAGTCCAAACGATCTGATGAAATATCTGAAATCCTCATGGTTTCTTTCGATAAGTTTAATATTAACAAATCGTTGTAGATGATGCCAACAATTCTCAGTACCAGGAGACAAATTAGCTAAACTGTAGTTGAGGTTTCGCGCTGAGGATCATGTCTGTAAAATCAGAACTGTTCATGGAACGAACGATTTGCCAGAATTGGTTTCTAAAAGTGATAACCGGCTTAAAAACCGGCACGAAACATATTTTTAAACAAGGAGAAGAGACCTACTATAACACGCAGTGGCTTCTAAGATGAGGTATGCCGCTCATTCTAATAATTTTCCCGTACTTTAATACGTGGCAGGTGTGTGTTCAAAATGGAATACAAGACTTCCAGCGGCTGCACTTAATTTTAACAAAGGGTAACAGAGGGGTGGCCGAGTGGTTAAGGCGAATTTAGTCTGGTTACTGGCGAGGCCCCCGATAGAAGCTGTGGAAGAAGGAAACTGTCGACTCTACTTTACCAATCTTCTCCCAAATAAGCGGTATTGTCCAGAATCCAAGTGTCGCTAATTAGGTGGATAAATAATAATAACAATAATAATAATAATAATAATAATAATAATAATAATAATAATAATAATAATAATAATAATAATAATAATAATAATAATAATTAATAATAATAATAATAATAATAATAATAATATAATAATAATAATAATAATAATAATAATAATAATAATAATTCAGAAGTGCTTAGTTGGTGACCATAGACTCGCAGATGACCATAATAGCGCACTGGCTGTAAAATTTTCAGGGAGGACAGTACGTAGTCACTCTTCTGGATAAACACGCAGCACCGATATCCCTGCTATTTATCTGTCTGATGGAAGTGATCGCGGTCAACTGGTTTTATGGTAAGTTCCTCTCTTTTTAATTTTGCACAGCAACTTTGACAAACATGTCCACCCGCACACAGTAAATCTCAGTTTAATAATAATAAAAAAAAAACAACAAGCAATCGAAACGGTGATTATCTCTGTTTGTTTGTATCGGTGGCAAAGAGGGAAAACAAGCGAACATTCGTCTTCATCTTAGATTGAAAACCAATGCAGACCAATCAGTTCTAAAGATGCTACCACCGCTGATGCTTACTACGATTGCCAACAGTTCTGTTTCCAATCGCCCTACAGGGCACCAGGAAATAATTTCAAAACTTGTAAATATTTTTCTTAAGAAACCTTAAATTAATTAGTTTTTTTTTTTTTTGGAAAAATAATAGTTAGCACACCTGTGAATAACCTTCATTGTAATCTTTACAGAAAAAAAAATAACTAGGACGTTTTCCAAGTCATAAAAGGTAGGTTTAAATTACCTAACCCTGCCAGCGAAAGACAAGTAATGTAATTATTTTTGTATACATTCTTTCTAACGGGTGGTTATAAATAATATTAATGTGCTGGAATATCCGTTATCCTTTCAGTAAAAAAAGATGACAACTTTGAATAACAAACGGAACCCTTTGAGTCCATATTTCTTTTCAAGGGAGTTTTTAAAATCCGTTTAATGCCTTTGTATTACAAATAAATCTTGTGAAATATACATACATTACTTTTCATAATATATCTAGCTGAGATTTTAAATCAGGCAGTAGAACATTGTCACGAGTAGGTAAAGCAAAGGATCTTGGAATTGTAAAGGATTAATTCAGAAGCATTGCAAGGTAAAGTAACAGGAAAGAAAAAAAACCCGATTTCGAGTACAAAAAATTTGTAAAACACCACACTTATTTACAAAGCGTTGGCAGTACAAGCCTGGAGTATAGTGCGCGCCTGTGGAATTCCTTCTTATTTACGAGCAAAACGGTGGTGAAAAGATCGGGGATCGTCTCTCTTTAACGCTGTATAATCACAGTTGTGAACAACAGATCAAACCCTTAAAAGCCGTCTGTTTTGGCGAAGCCCCTTTTTTTCATGGTGGCACGAAAGAAGTTCACGTAACCCCGGGAGGGGAAGAACTGGCTAATTTCGCAACCAGACACGACAGGCAAGAGCGACCGCTTCAAAACCTTGCAAACATCGAACCCGATTAAATCTTAGAGACTGTTCGGGTTCCTCGTTAGCCAGCGGGATACCAATTAAGCCCTGCTTCGATATTCGCAGGGCCGCTGTGCTAAACATCTTCCCTAAAAGTAATCACTGGTCGAGATGCTAATACAGCGATGAGCGTCGATAGGTGAGCAGTCGGCCAATCTTGTTTTGACTAAAAAAACGTTATTTCTTTTGAAAAATAAATACTGAAGAGGCAAATAGCAAACAAGACAACTCTTAAGCGGTTTAAGTCATAGTACAATTAAACTTTAAAATAAAAAAAAGGGATTACTTCCGGTGTTGTAATAATTTTGGCCATCGTTCTCTTTCTCGTATATAGATACTTTAGAGTCTGTGGCATGGTGCCCTGACTCGGTGGCTCAACGCAGTTTTTCCTGAAAATCTTGAGAATAAAAAAAAATATATCTAAGGAAAATGATTCCTGGCTATTTCTTTAAAACGTAAAAAAAAATCAATGGCGTCATTATACCAGAGCTACATACACTCGGAATAAAGCGGAGTGTCGATAATTACTCTTCTTTGCAAGTCTAAAATGTCAGTCAGGCACAAATGGGTTGGGTCCGTGTTATCCACGAGATACTCTCCTCAGCAATCGCTGTGCCTGCCGACTGCACTGTTCCGTTTTCGGTTTTTTTAAAATTGCTTTTCCAGGCGTGCGAAGATTCTCCAAAGATATCAACCAGATGCTGGGATTCGAGCCGGGCTTGTTCTGGAAAGTTTGCTGGAGCTGTATCTGTCCAATTTTTCTTTTGGTAAGTGGCGGAAAAGTAAAACGGATTTCAAGTCGTAAGTAACTCTTTTGAAAATTCCTTTTAAGTTGGTTAATGAGTTCGTCTCTTATTACCTTTTGTGCCTGTTTCATACACCCGTTTCCTCACAGTGATGGAAAAACCCATCTCTACGAGATGTTTGTTGCATTTAATATCTAATTCCACGTAAATGTCATTGTTCTTTCTGGCTTTTTATGCCAGTTAATAAAGATGAAGCAAACACGAAATTTTGTCATGCGCCAACCTAAACACTTCGATGATTCTCTCTCTGTCTCTGTACTGACGTCATCTCTCTCTCTCTCTCTCTCTCTCTGTACTGACGTCATCTCTCCTCTCTCTCTGTCTCTGTACTGACGTCATCTCTCTCTCTCTGTCTCTGTACTGACGTCATCTCTCCTCTCTCTCTGTCTCTGTACTGACGTCATCTCTCCTCTCTCTCTGTCTCTGTACTGACGTCATCTCTCCTCTCTCTCTGTCTCTGTACTGACGTCATCTCTCTCTCTCTCTCTCTCTCTCTTTGTCTCTCTCTGTCTCTGTACTGACGTCAATCTCTCTCTCTCTTTGTCTCTCTCTGTCTCTGTACTGACGTCATCTCTCTCTCTCTCTCTCTCTCTCCTTCATTCAATTTTCATGTTTCATTATAACTTTAATACAAAACAAATTATTAATATAATATTCTATTATGCCATTAAGGAATTTCAGACTGTCTTTTTTAACTTACAGACCTTGTTTGTGCTGTCCATCTGGCGTTACACCGGAATAAAGTTAGAAAAGTACCATTTTCCTGACTGGTCTCTGCTCGTTGGTTGGTTAATAACCGGTTTATCCATCCTCTGTGTCCCTGCTTACATGATCTACGCCATAGCTCTGACCAAGGGAAAAGTATGCCATTTACATCCACCTTTTTCTGAACACCTTTACGCAAAATTTTAAAACTTTTTTAAGCATTAAGCCACTTAAAATAAATAATTAGTGTCAATTTTGCTATTGAAAAGTCATATAATATCCCATGCATATTTTAAAACGTCCTGGTTTCTTTGATTAATAACGCTGATCAACACAATTCTTGCTGACTTATATCTGAGACTTGTTTCTGACTAATTTGTGGGTGCTGAACTCAAATATCACATTGGTTTTTGCCTATCACGTCAAGGTTTTGCTCTACAGCATCCCCACATTTTCGATCAATCGCCATAAAAAGTACCCGATTGCAATGATTTCCACCATCACCTCAATCCTATTCTTATCATTTTATTTAGAATACCATTCCAACAAACAATACCATGAATCAATTTTGAGATTAGTAAATATATTGGTTAACTATGACATATCAGGTCAAAATATTGAAATAGAAAAATATAAATCGATGCTAGAATTGAATGAATTTTAGTCAAAAATGGGCACAAACTAATCCAGAATATTCTTATCATTTCATTTATAATACCATACAAACAAAACAATGAGAGACATGGGTTTATTTACATTAACTGATATCAGTAAATGACACATTCTTCCTTCATGGATTAAATTTTCGTTTGTAGGCTTTTCTGGAGTGCTTCATTTCCAGACAGTCTCTTTTAATACTCCAACAGTAGTTGGCCATCATGTGAGTATCCCACCTTCCTTGGTATCGCTCTCCTCCATAGCTTGTATGTCTTGATGGAACCTTTCACCTCGCTCATCACTTACGTCACCCAGATTTTCAGGAAATTTATCAAGATGACTGTTTGAGGAAATGAACCTTTATGCTGATGTTGCAACCCAGACGATGAAAATTCTTAAGCAACGTTTGAATAAGATCTTTGTAATTTTCAGCTTTTTTGTTTCCCAGGAAATTTCTCACAACAGCCACGAAAGAAATTCCATGCTCTTTACTCCATATCATTCTTGGAGCTTGTGAAAGGTTGATCTCTCATCAGTTTTCTGATTTGTGGCCTGTCAAACACACCAGCTTTTATTTTTCATAACTGAGGCTAGGAAATGTTGTGCATATGTACTTAAAACAGTCACCTTCTATGCTCAGAGCTTTAATATACTGCTTCATTAGACCCTTTTTGATGTGGAGAGGAGGAAAGATGATTTTTACCCGATCTACTAGTGGTTGGTTTTTGATATTTGGTTCTCCGACATTTAAGCATTTTCTTAGCTGCCAGTTCTTCTGAGTCCAGTGCTTGTCCTTAGCCCTGCTGTCCCACAGGTACAAGAAACTTGGATGTTTCGTGTATCCTCCTTGTTGACCAAGTAAAGAGTTAACCATTTCAAGATCCCGTAGAACAAAAACTTGATGTGACAGGCAAAAACCGATTTTATTTTTGAAATCAGCGCCCCAAAATTAGTTAAAAACAAGCGCCAGACCTTGGTCAGCAGAAGGGGAAAAAAGTGAAAAAACGTTGGCCACTGTAATTGGCTTCGTAGGAAGAAACTTCCCAGAGAATTCTTAGATTTTTGAAAAAGGAACTATAAGGTTATATAAAATTATCGATAATATTTGAAACAGTTTTAAAGTTTGCACGTGCTATTTTAAATAAAGCCACAGTCAGCAATGGACTATCGCATCCCAACATTAACCCAGATTCATCAACAGGATATTTTCTTGCATAAAAACCTTATAATATAAAGAAGCTAAAAAAATTTTAAAAAAAACATAACTAAATCTTTTAAAATTTATTTTTATTTTTTAAAGGAAGAAGGAAGTCAGAATTATCTGATGATAAAATCTTCTCATTAATGTTAACTTAGTTCTAAATTTACTACAAAACTTTACCGTCTGTAATAATAATCTCCAGGCTGGCCACACTTGTAAATCAATTAATTTCATGCTTGCTTTCCAAATTTCAAACGAATCTGATAAATCGAATATATTATTTTTAATTTTATTTAATTTAAAAGTATTAGAATTTTCCTTTACTAATAATATAAAGTACAACCGAATTCCTTTTCTTTACATAAAGATAAAAAAAAATTAATTTAATTATAACATTTGTAAAGAGTTGACAAGGTATTTATCTATCTGTATATTTATTACAGTAATACTGAATGTAGCATTGCTTGTTCTTTTTAGTTCAGCGACATTTACTCGTTTTAACAAAAAAAAAAACGAAATATTGCGTTTCGTTCTAATCAGGTGATTAGGGTTTTTCATTGACCGAAATGTTATTATTAATTTTTCTTAATTGAAATATACATCTTGTATATCTCGGACTTATTACTGTACTATATTTATTCTTATTTTAACTTTTAAAGAAAGCTTTCCTTCATTATTCTTAAATAATTCGGGAAGGAATGCTGGCAGCCACATGGATATAGCTGATACCGTTTACTTATCAGACACGCGGCCATAATAGACCAATCCCCTAGATCGCTCAGTTAGTCTCTTGGGTTAATTGTTATCCCCTGTTAATTGTTCCAGGACTGGACAGCTCTGCTGAAACCCGTTATCCCAGATTCGCCACATTGGCCGCAAAATCAGACCAGTCGATGGACAACAAACAAACCAGCTGAAGCAAGCGACACGACGATTGATACCTATATATAAAGGGGTAGAGGAACCAGAATGTCTAGAGTCAGTTTAAGTCACATGGTTCAGAAGCTACACAATTTACCTATTGACCAAAAAAATAGTGAATCGTTTATTTATTTATTTATTTGCAACCATAAAAAAATATTATATTTGATAAGGAAATCCTGCACAGTACTGTCAGCAATTATGAACACAAACCAGAAGGCTCACTAATAGGTGATTTTCTTCAGTAATGAACTCTCCATTCCTTATGATTTCTTGCCCATCCCCCCTCTCTTGCTTCTTATCCATAAAAATGAACTCATTTCTATTACCCTAATCTCCATTGAAACTCCCACCTCTTCGGGACGTTTACAATTACCAAGCGGTGACTCCCTTCCATCGTGCATCTTCCTTCTGCCGCCCAAGATCAGTAACTTCGAACCTCCTTTCTCACTCCCTCCTTTGTTTTGTATTATATTTTCGTTTTCGTGATCTTTGAAATCGGCATTTCCTTGTAACATATCAAGAGCCTTCGTTTACCAGAGCAGCCATTCTTTCTCCATCCTATCCTCGCCGGCTAATCTTCTTTCCTGGAGCCACAGCTGAGTGGAATTTGGAGGGGGACTCAAGGATGGAATGCCCCGTGTTGGTCCGTTGTAACGCTTAATTACACTGGCTGTTGATGAATACATTAATTACTGTCATCTGTTCAAAGTAATATAACAAACAAACAAAAACATTCGCAAGTATACCTTTAATAGGTTGAACGTCACCATATTCTTGTACCACTGCGAACAGAGGAATTTTCCTTAATGAAATAACTGCAGGTAAAATATTAATTTCTGTCTCCAACTGTCAGCGTGTGCTCGAAGGTTGCGTATTTTATTCGCTGTATATGCAGTTAACACCCAGACGTAATATTTCTTGTTATGTCGATAAGTTTTTTTTTTAATTCGACTCGGTAGTTATATTCATGCGTCACTGGTTTTACAAGACCAAGCTATATTTGCTGCGTACTATTGAAAATCGAAATTAGGCGGCTAATAAATTTATAAACACCTTGAAAAATATTGGAAATCTTTTCCTTTGATTGGATGGTGAGCCTCACGGCTCGTTTCAGCTAATCGTTTAAATTTAAATATTCGTCTTTATCATGTGGAATAGACTGACCATATAAAAAGTGTTTTAAGTACAAGTTTGGCTAATATGGACATTTTGAACTTCACATGGTTCGAACGGTGGAAAATGTGTAAAACATGTAATGCTATTAAATAGAAAATCTAATTATACTGAAAGACCAAAGTCAATAACTTTGTTGGTTGAGATTAAAGCGGTGTAAATACGCGTTGACATAAAGAGCTCTCTGATAAATGAAAGTAGAAATGGCAGTCTGAAACTAGATAAAAGAACATAATTTTTAAAAAAACAAACAAACAAACAAGATTGCATCGGAAAGAAAGGAAAAACAATAAAAATCTAAATAAAAGAAACCTGTCAAAGTTATTTGTTTTTGTTGCAAATTCAACAGTTCCTAGTTTTCGTGAGTATTGGCAGCTGGAAGCAGTCGTCCTTTAAATATTCCCAAAAGAAACGGTTAAATTAGTAATCGCTTTAATTAATTCAGAATAACAACAGGAAGGTTCATTCGGCTGCTTTTTTGGTAATTAGCGCCTTGTCTCGGCAGTTACAGGGTGGCAGAAGGACATTTTGGAGATTTCCAGTAAAACACGCTTTCTAACTTCATTCCCCCCCCAACATTATTCCCAAACTTCGCGTCTTCAGGTAAGAACCCCACTCACCGACTGACATACAGGCGATGTTCTACGCAATAGACATCCAAGAAAACTTTGCCAATTTACCGAACGGCCAGGGCCTATAAATATTCACCGGCTGTCAGCTGCTGATGCTGAGTGAGGAATTTTGGGGCCTGCCTTATTTTACAAGATTTAGAATATTTCTTGCTATTTTTACTGATCTGGAGGAGATGGACGACTACTAATAACATTCATCGCGAGTGCATTCTTTAGAGAAGCTCTCTTGTACCTGTCTCAACCGGAAGCACATGAGACTGGACCCAGGTCTCAATCGTTTCTTTGATTGTTAAATCCACGACGCATGTTTATTTTCTAATTTTGACACGAATTCATGGAAACTGCTTTCTAAATAAACGAGATCTGTTTCCAGCTTAAATAGAGAAACAGCGTAAACAGAAAATAGACGGAGCTTCAAATAATTTAGTTAATATATATTTTCTTGAGAGGGTCTGAAAAGAAAATTTTTAAAATGTAGACATAACACTATTTATGGACCCTTGTTTATATTTGTTAGCCATTGTGTAATAGGGTTAATTTTTAAATAAAATAGCCATCTACTAAAATTATTGAAGACAACAACAAAATATTACTTTTTGATATTTGTATATTGTGTAAATGCATTTTCATTTTTAAAATTTTTAAACGTTGTATTCAATAAATGTTTTAAAACCAGTAAAAACAGGGAATTCGTGTTTCTTTAAGTATTTTTTACCAAAACATCATTGGACCCAGGCCGTCTTTTTTGAGATTTTTTAAAAAAGGATGCACTTTTTGGAGAAAGACTTGAGTCACACGCAAAGGTGAGTAATTATACCTGTATTCATTTTGTTTTGATAATCTTATCTGTATTTCCTGTCACTTTTTGAGTAAAGATAATGTCTACGAAAGATGAAATCACTGGGGTAGTTTATTTTCTCTCCCGCTGCCCGTTTGTCTCTCCCCCCGACACACACACACACGTGGTGATAGCCAACATATTTTCTCTTAGCGCTATTCGCTAACTTTCGTTACGAGAAAGGAAACGACAAATAATATCAAGAATAAAACAAAACACATTTTGTTATTGTTAGAGTGATCTCCCTTAGTACAGCAAGGATTTTAACTGCAGCCAGTCGCCGACTTACGACCGTTTCATTACAAAACAGCCACAAACGTGGACTCAGCTCTTTTGCACATTATTTGGATTTCGTCTAGTGTGATGTTCCCCGCCCAAACTAGCATCTCCGTGACTCATCCGTCTCAGTCTCAGTCTATTACCGGCAGCTGTCTCGACTACATTCACTTCCATTTGCCTTAGAATTTTTTTTTCAACACCCCCTGAGATGTCCACCAAGAGGAAAGTTCCTTTGTCTACCCCTAGACCTGCCAAGAAGGAAAGAAAGGCGACTGATCTCAAAACGAAGATGAAGGTGACCAAGCAGTTTGAGGGAGGAAAGAAAGTGAATACGATTGCACGGGGCCTTCAGCTATCCCACTCTACTGTGTCGACGATTTTGAAAGACAAAGAAAGGATTCGTGAAGCTGTTAAAGGTTCAGCACCTATCCGACCGACGGTAATAACGAAACAATGTACAGGACCCATCCACGAAATGGAGAAATTATTGCATCTTTGGATGGAAGATCAGATACAAAAACGGACACCCTTAAGCCGTCTCACAGTGCAGTAGAAGGCCAGAAGTCTATTTCAGACTTTGAAAGAAGGTGCCAGAGAAGACTACATTCAAGAATTTGTAGCAAGTACCGGATGGTTCAAGAGGTTCAAGAAAAGATTCGAACTTCATGGTGTTCGAGTCACTGGAGAAGCAGCGAGTGCAGATGAGGAAGGAGCTCGAAAGTTTGTGAAAAGTCTGGATGAGATAATTAATGAAGAAGGGTATCAACCAGAGCAGGTTTTCAATGTGGATGAAACTGGATTATTTTGGAAGAGGATGCCAGAACGAACCTACATTCACAAAGAAGCCAAAAGCACGCCGGGCTTTAAGGCATACAAGGATAGATTGACTTTGCTGCTGGCTTCAAGCTGAAGCCTTTTCTAATCTATCATTCTAAAAACCCGCGTGCGTTTAAAAATGTGAACAAGCACACGGCGCCCATGTACTTCCGTTCCAACCCAAAAGCGTGGATGATGCAAGCATTGTTTGAAGACTGGTTTCTGAATTGTTTTATGCCTCAAGCTCGTGGATATTGCTTGGAGAGAGGATTTCCTTTCAAAATTTTGTCGATCCTAGATGATACACCAGGCCATCCATCTCTAAACGACCTCCATCCAGATGTGAAAGTGGTGTATTTGCCCCCAAACACCACTCCACTAATTCAACCCATGGACCAAAGTGCGATTGCCGCATCTAAGGCGAACTGTACTGTCTCCGAACCACCTTCGCCCAGGCCATAGCCGCAACAGGCACCGACCCAGAACTATCAATGCGAGTCTTTTGGAAACAGTACGATATTCTTCAATGTATCAAAAATATCGCTACCGCGTGGGAGGCTGTGACAAAGAGATGCATGAATGGAATTGGGAAAAAGTGTGTTAAGCGTTATTCTGATACTTTCGATGGATTTGACGGTGAACGTGAGATTGAAATGACCATGGAAAAAAATAGTAGAACCGGAAAATGAACTTTCTTTGGAATGTGAAGTGGAAGACGTCGAGGAGCTGCTACACAGAGAATCCGCAGAGCTTACGAATGAAGAATTAATAGCTTTGGAAGAAGGAAGAAGGGAAGACGCGGAGAAAGAGGAAGAGGAGGAGGAGGAACCAGAAAGGAAATTTACCACGGAGGGGTTATCGGAAGGATTTTCTCAGCTAAGTAAACTTTTCACACATTTCGAGGAAATGGATCCAGATATCGAACGATTTGCAAGGATCGAACGAATGGTACAGGATGCTTTTCGTCCGAACCGTTAAATTTACGAGGAGAAAAAGAAACGAACAATTCGGACAAAGCTCGACGTGTTTGGTGAAAAAGACGACTCCTCGCGCTACCTCCGGCGTTGCCCCTGGTGACGACCTCGATGACCCGCAGCCAAGCACGAGAGGTCAATAAGATATTTTTTATGGTTTTTTTTTTTTTTTTTTTGTTTTTGTTAAGAAATAAATTTAATTAAATACACATTATATTTCTTTAAATGTGTTTTCCATATTCTGTACGGTATAAAAGATAAAAAATAAAAAGACGGTCCGACTTACGTCCGGTCGGTCGGAACGGAACGGGGTCGTAACTCGGCGACTGACTGTACTGTACAATTTACCTAATGATTATTTAATTCGTTAAAATTATCTTTTGGCAATTGCTGTTTGTCAAAAAGTTAACTAAAGTAACTTCTGTTACGTCCTTCGCCTAAGATTAAGATAACTACGTACGTTGTTTTGTTTTTCTCTCCTAAAAATCTAAATAAAAGATACATGTTAATAATCATCGAGAATAAACAGGTTTTCTTGACAAAACTAGAGAGATATCGATTGTCTCCCTTGAACTATTTAATTGGAAAATAAGAGTAAATTCCTTCAAGGTAAACAGTTGTTTATTCCTGTATGTGGCAAGTTCCTGTGATTTTTCCAACAAAATCATCTGTACATATTATCTGTTGGGCCCTTGCTTTCCTGCAAATCAAAGTGTACAGCCCCTTTGTAATCCGGTGTTGTTTAGTCTCCTGGGATAATGGCAGAGGGGGTGTGGGGGGTCAACAGCTACTGGATGGAAATAAAATGGGGGGAAATATTACCCGATAGCCTTGGAAAAGAACGAAGGCGTCATTAATTCTCTAAAAGTCTAATTAATGAAACTGGCGTATTAACTTCTTCAACGTTATTGGTAATAGTTGCCAAGCAGTCAGCTTTTAAGAATATGATAAGTCGGTTATTTCTGTATGTACTGTGCTGTCTGTCGGCTCGTAATTCGAATAACTAACTCTCCAGGAGCCGTCGCGGACAAGAGAACAAAGATGTACGGACTAGGAGTGTTCGAATGAAAGCCGACCGGATGCGATTAAGGTGACAGTGTTTTCGGCCGGCTTTCAGTTAAACCTCCCAGTAGGGCAGTATTTCCTCTTCACATCTAGAAATGAAGGGTTCTAATAAAAACTTTCGTTGGGTTTGTTGAGTGGCAGCCTTTGTCATTGTCTTGGAGGGAGCTGGCCACCCAGTGCGGTACTATTCTCGGCCGCGGAGCTAGCGACTGACAGAACGGGAGGAGAAGTTTCCAGATCAGCCGTAAGAGATAACCAACACACACTCTCTCTCTCTCTCTCTCTCTCTCTCTGTACTGACGTCATATCTCTCTCTCTATATATATACTGACGTCATCTCTCTCTGTACTGACGTCATATCTCTCTCTATATATACTGACGTCATATCTCTCTGTATTGACGTCATCTCTCTCTGTACTGACGTCATATCTCTCTCTATATATACTGACGTCATCTCTCTGTACTGACGTCATCTCTCTCTATACTGACGTCATATCTCTCTATATATACTGACGTCATCTCTCTGTACTGACGTCATCTCTCTCTCTCTCTTTTCCCGATTTCTACAGCTGACGCCTGTCGAAGTTTCTAGTTCAAACTCCCCTGAAAATAATAAAGCCGATCAATCAATAAATCGGTGGGTACATCGAGCAAGCATTTCGAACTAAAAAGCAAGCTGGCTTCACTGAGACAAGTGTCGTCTGTAGGACAGACGCGCGCGCGAGTTAAGTACAAATGAAATAAAACGGACGGGTTCTATCTCCTTTAGTGAAATCGAATTTATCTCAGATTTAACATAAAATTACTAAAATTATTAGTCACCAATTATCATATACATTTACGAAATAAATAATTAAATATATGAGGAGAGCACCACCCCCTTGTGTTTTTTTTTAAATTAGTTACGTAGTGACCTTCGACCCATGCATACATTAAGCCGCCATCTTGCACAATTATGACGCGCTGGAAGCCTTTTTTTGGAATCGTCTTGAAAAGAAATAGCGGAGCCAAAGTACCAACCGTTTGTATTTGCTAAACATTTTTTTTCCGAATTAGCGATGTAGATAAGTCACAGAAAATGTTGTTAGTTATGGAATTAACGAATCTGCCTCCCATTTGGTTTCTTGAGATAAACTTTATTTTTGTATTTTGTTGCAAATTTTCAGTAGTTGAGGCTGAATCATTTTTCTTCATCTTTAATAGAAATGTATTTTTTAGGTTGGTCTTATTCTCTTTTAAGAAATCTCTTTAATATTCACTTCAAAATCTTTATTAAAGGAAAAGCTTTCAAAAATGTCTGCAGTTTACTTTTTTATTTTTAAAAAGGGGGTGTTAATTATTTGTTATCCAGATATCAGACAGCGAAATAAACGAGAGGATAAGCATTAGGGATGGTAATGCATTGGACTGTTGTTGTTTTTGTTTTATTTCAAGTCACCCAGAAAGAGGCGAGCAATGACGTCACGTTAGTCTCTAACAGAGGGCTCTCTCCCCAGCATTCTCGAAGCTTCCTCAAAACAACTACTTCTTGGGCCCTTGGAATTTTTTCCATGGTCTTATTCACTAGTCCTGTTGTCTCGATCACGGTGGGTTTTACAGTCGTCTTCGCCTGTCTCATTCTGTTGCATTCGATTTTTTAATCTTTTCTTTTTACTTATCACAGACCTTGTAATCACTGGAGATGGAAACATCTATAAGCTGACACGTTTTGGTCTCTCTCTCGCTCTCTCTCTCTCTCTCTCTGTTCTTAATGATGATATCTAGTTTATCACATCTGACAAATCTGCCTCTACGAACCTGCGCATATGGTTCTTTTAAAAGAATTCTTTCACATATATATATTCAATACAACTGTAGCTTGAAAAGCTCTATTTCTAAACTCATCGGTTTTAGCATTTAAAACTTTGCTCTATCTAATAGATTCTGAGCTCTTTCCTGAGAAGGATTAGCGTTAGTAATAGTTAGAAGCCGCTCTATTTCTGCTTAATGGAGGTTCTCCCCTTTCAATATGACATTAAGATGCCTTTTTTTCTTTGCGTCCACTACATTCAGGAAGTATCTGTACCCGACGCATGGGCAAAAAATCCCGCTGACTACGAGACATCCGCGTCGATGCCTGGCGCCCCCTACTGACTGTATACGAGATTTGCGAAAAATATTATGGCTGCAATTATAACTCCAAATTGTCCTTGTTACATTAGGAAAGAATAAATATACAGCTATCTTAGTATACTACAGCCAATGACTATAACAGCTTTACGCTGTCAAATTATATATACAAGAACAACGTGTATTATAATCTTCTTTTGCTTACGTGTTTTTTTGTTTATTACTGTTTGGGAGAGATGTTTCTATCTTACCTCCGAACAGATTTTGTATTTTAACGTCATTCTGAGTTTTAGCACAAAACACATGGAGGAGGATTCGAGCAGGAAATGTTCGCTGTGCGACTGTGGGGTCATTAGTATCCAGCATGTTGTTTACTGTCAAAGATATAGAACCGTTTTTTTTTTTTTCAAATCCGTCTTCACGACAGTGAACTACTCAATGTTTGGTGAATGGTTTTCTTCCTAATCTCCCGACAAACCTACTTTATGTAGTGCAACGAACAAATTTTCTGTGCTTTAACATTTAAAAAAAAAAGGGGGGGCAGAAAAAAAAATCCCAATACTTTTTTGGATACTTTTTCATTCTTGGGCAAAAATCGTCTACATGACTTAAGAGTTTCTGGCCTCGCCCCCTTCGCCCACTCAATGACTGACACGTCACACCCGCTCTCGTGCTTCCCTTCGGTTTTTCCTCGTCACTTTCAAAAAGAAAGAAAAAAAAAGATGGCGGCGTAAAAAGCTTAGCGGAGATTAACGCTTTACCAGGACGCTCAGGGGTTAGAAAGGCAAACCAGCTTTCCTTTGATGCGGAAACTTCCAGTGCCAAAAGCCAGTTCACGTGATGAATATCGGGACATTAAACTATCAACATAGTATATATATATATAATTTAATGATTTCTCTATTAGTCTAAAAAAACATCTGTTATATTAGAACCCGACTCTGGTGTTCAGTCGGGTGCAGATGTGGACAGGGAGGGAAAAAGGAATTGTTTTGCCAAAGTATTGTGATGAACAGCGGGCGATCTATCGAAATACATCGATAAGTATTTATCGGGGGCTAGTTAATTGCCTTTCACCGGTCTAACTCTTTAATTATTTCGGTCCTTAGAAAGAATAATTTGCCACATTACCGTCAGAATAATTAATATCGGCTTAGTTAAAATCAGGGGGAAAAAGGGGGGATAATGGTATGGAAAGTGAGTGTGTGTGTGTGTGTGTGTGTGTCTAGTACCGACGTCATATATCCACTGACGTCATCTCTCTCTCTCTCTAGTACCGACGTCATATATCCACTGACGTCATCTCTCTCTCTCTCTCTAGTACCGACGTCATATATCCACTGACGTCATCTCTCTCTCTCTAGTACCGACGTCATATATCCACTGACGTCATCTCTCTCTCTCTCTCTTCGCACTCTTTTCTTTCTTCGCCCGACCCACCCCCCTCTCTGTTTTATTCTCATATCGCTCTGGGATCCAATTTCCTTCCCAAAATACCAGTTCCGATAACATCAGCGCGAGCGACTCGCTTCTCGAGTTTTAATTGTCAGATAAAGCCCGCGATGTTTGCCGCATATGAAATGTCCCGTTTTGCGGGGAATCGAGATCGAGTCAGCTGATTACGAGAAAATCCCCTCTCGTTCTAACGGCCGCCCAGCGTATTCCGTCTACACACACACACACACACGCACCATCGCCGCCCCCCCAAACCACCACAACCACCTTTTTTTCTCTCTCTCTCTCTCCCTAATTTCTGAAATTGCTGTTTAGCGGCTCTGCGCCGGCGAACTGACCGAACAGCGGCTGAGACGACGGCACAGTCCGCCAAACTGCTGGGGTTCTCATTCCCACCCCGCCCGTCCTCACAGAGACCGCGGAGGGCTATTCTCATATCCCACTTAACAAACATTCCTGCACGACCTGGCGATGAGAAATGCCGGCTTTATTTTTGGCGTGTATGCTGTCTGTGATTGCGATAGCGCACGCAGTAGATCCCGGAATACGTCACCGTCCTTCTAAGAAGGACAAAGATGCCACTTATTTCTCCCCTGTAGAAGAAGTCCCGACCGACACCCACTGGGGCGAGCTAGCTTTTAGATATGACGGCGGGGAAACGCGTAAATGAAAAAAAAAAGAGAAAGAGAGAAATGGGTTAATTACACTGGCATTTTTGTTAGAAATTATTATTAATTCAATAACAAAAAAAATATTATTTGAAAAAATGGTCGGTTTTAGAGAAATCTTCTTATCCGAAACTGTGGCGTCGTGACCAAGAGCAGAGCTGACATCTCCGGGCTGCCGGTGACCGACAAAGGATCGCATTTCGAGGACGGCTCTATACCTCGGCTGCAAGTTATAACAGGAATCTAAAAAGTCGGAGAGTTCCCGTCGGCTCTTGGTTCAGTCTACAGACCTGTGCAATGACTTGCGGCGGGCGAGAAATGTACCAAAGTGGAAGCACCTTTATTATTATTATTAGTAGTAGTAGTAGTAGTAGTAGTAGTAATAGTAGTAGTAGTAGTAGTAGTGGTGGTTCTGTCAGGTGTCAGGACCGGCCGGGGCGGGGCTGACTGAGGGAGCCATTGTTTCCCAGTCGCGTCTGAGATCGGAAGCGTGCATGTCCGGCATCTACAGCATCCGGCCACGTGGGTTCTCCGGTTTACTCCCGCATCCAAAAAAATAAAGAGTTCTCGCAGAAGTAGCCACGCCCGCCCGAGAGGCGGATGGATGGAGGCGTGAGTTCTGCCGTCGAGGGAACAGGCACCCGTCGGGACCGATCCTCGCGTCTGTCTGTCGGATGGCTGATGGGAATCCATCTATTTCAGTATTTCGCCAGAGGGTCGCCCCGGATCTCCTCGAGTCGGCGCGTGAACAAAACGATTAACAAGAAAATAGGTAAATGAACGAAAATTAACAAAGATGGAAAAAAAAAAAAAAAACTCAGGGAATTTACGAAATTTAATCCAGTTATTTTTTCTATGGTAAACTTTACGAAGATGTCGGCTCCTGATACACTCCAGCAGACATTACACACAAACACAGGGAATTAATTATACAAAGTCGTTATGAATCCACAGACATTTTCGCTCCAAACACAAAGCCATTGCTGTTTATACCTGTTGCATAATGACAATAATATGCTCTCAACCATGACGTCGGTTTCTGTCTCTACCCTTTTTTTTGTTGTTGTTGCGATGCTCATAGTCTGCAAGTTCATTCAGAGCAGTCGGGTTCACCTGCCGGACCAGTCGATGTCCGTCCGGCTCGATCGTTAGATTGTACATACACGCACACACAAAAAAAAGTAACTAAACAAATAAGTGGACTCCGCTCCAATCGAATGTAGACATTAAGAAAATATATATATTTATAATCATATTTATTTCATTTATCCAAAATCTAAACAAGGAAACAAAGGATATTTTCACCTTAATTGCTGTAATTTTTTTAAAATTTGTCATAAGTTCCAAAAGAATGAATGCAAGTAAACTTATTATATCAGAGAGGTAATCTGCCTACAGAATAGCATGAAAGGTGTGTGAATATAATTAAAATAAGTGAAACGGAAGCAGATTTCACTAAATATCTATATTTATATACTTTTAAAATACAAATTTTAAAAAAAAATATTAAAAGTTTAAAAAAAAAATCTAACTGAATTTTGTTTATTATTCTTTACTTCAACCGGACTGATGAACGTACAGATAAAAATATCTGCTTAAATTTCTTTTAAACCAGTAGAGATTTTTAAAGTTTTAATAAAGTATTTAGTTAAAATCTTAGAATATGTGGCTGTAAGTAACGGCGCCAAACTCTTTCTGAAACCAAAAGGTAAAGCTACCAGAATGCTTCGAATGAACGCAGACTTCTGAACGACCTAGTCAGTGCACGGTCTAGCAGTAGGCATTATGTCCGTGTGACACGGTTAATATCGTGACAGGGTTTCCAAACATTACGAACCACCTGGGAACCAACTGTCTCGCTACTTTCTCTTCTACCACGGCATCACGTTTAACAAACTGTTCGTTTTTGTTTTTGTTTTTTTTTTTTCATTGATAACGATAACAATATAGTAAAACCACAACGAAACAAGTGTAATAATTTCAAAATGTACAAAAATACAAAGGTGACAACAATTTACACGACGGGTTCTGTCTTTCACCAAGATCCACGTTCAGATTATATCGGTACAATTCCGTATACATACATAATATACCTGTAGTTTGTCTTTGTGGGGAGGGGCAAGGTCTGCCAGCTAGAAAAACCTCTTTGGCAAAGAGGTTTCTCATCTCAGCTGAACCGTTGCCTCGCTAGTTTGCCCCAACCACGAATATATTCTAAAAAAAACAAGAATAATAAGAGGATTAATAATAAAGAAAGAAATACAATAATGCACTTATTTTGTAGCTTTTATTCCTAAAAAAATTTTTTTTGTTGCTACCCGTGTAATTCTGCTAACATGATACTGTTATAGTATTTTTTTGTGTATAAAAAGAATACCTGAAAATTACACCTGTGCACTGAAGTCCGCTTAGGCAGTTTATCAATTATATTTGTGTACTAAAGTGATTATATATAGATAAAATCATGGGCGCAATTCTTCGCGATTAAATATCAGATGTTATTTTTTTTTTTTTTATTGTAGAGATAATTTTTGTTTTCTTACAAAATAATAATGCGATAATCATGCTTATACGGGAATAAAGTATCAAAAGTGTATTTATTTTAGTTATCTATCTATTTATTTATTGCCAACAAGAAATTTACTCATTATTTTCGATATTACAAGGTGTTGTGAAAATCATAATAAATCAAGAACTGCTTTAGATGATTTTATCTATAAATATTCGGTAAAGAACAGCATTTATCGATTAATCGTTACCCAGACTCTATCGATTTCTGGGGTTTTTCAAGTACAAACATTGTTTTATAGAAATTACTTAAAATCACTAATTGTATCATTATGGATTTTTTTCAGTTAAATTTTCTACTGAAAAAAAAACAAACAAACTTTTCAGCAATTTTTTTTTGCTTTATTTAATCGTTTAACTTGTAAATATTATTTTTAATGAAACAAACAAAGAATCTTTAAGTCTGTTTCAGTCTACGATTAATCGGAAGGTCCATCGTTCAGTTACTAAGAGATATGTTAGCATTGTCCATAACGAGGACCAACTAGGCTAAATGTCTTTTATAATATGACATAAAAGATCGCTATTTCCTCTGATATTATAGGGCCGTAAACGTGTAATAATTCTTTGGCATTAAGACCTGGCGCCCTTTGACTCTAGCTGCAAAAGTATAACTTTAGTGCGATTTGTTTAACAAGGAATAAGATGTAACGACTAGAGATTACGAGATAATAACATCAAGCCAAGGTTTAGATAACTGTTTCCTATTTTTTATATGCCTCGCCGACATCATCAACTATTGCAGCGAGAGTTTGACGTGGAAATTATCTTTCCTAAGTGGAAATTTTGAGATGAAACAGGTTCCCCCTACACTAAACCGGTGAGTAGCACCACCTGTCATTCAGCGATTGGCAAAGGCGAAGATAATAACGTCTTAGGAGATTTGTCGAGATGATATGGTGTCTACTTCGTCATTCGCCAGGTGGCGGGTGTCACGTTCACGTGGTTAAGTCAGGAAGAACTCGGGCGATTACGGCTTCTACAAGAGGAAAGTTAATTTGTGTGTACCTACTGGCGAGAATTAAAATTTAAGATTTGAATTTTAACTTCATGCTGATGATAAATATTAAATTATTGCTATGATTATTACTAATATATCGTTTAGCCAAATTACACTAGTGCTTTATTAGTGTAACTGTATGGTTACTAGTAGTTGTTATAGAATCAAATTTCCGGGCATTGGCTAAGACATTTAAAGGCTATTAAATGGCGTTATTACTAGAAACTTTAAGCTTTCTATAGTAAATATTTGTGTCATAAAATGTTACCACTACAGTTACTACTGACTGTAATTATATGTTATTTATACTATCATATTTATTAACCGTTTTGCTAAGGCTTGTTTGGTCCCAAGATAACATCACTTAGGGAACTTTCAAAACAATTAACAGGTTTTACTTAACTTTACAAGTCAACAAAAGTCAAAGTTGATAAAAACCATAAACGATTTCGACGGTTTTACAAAACGGAAAAAAAGAAGAAAGAATTCTATTTAACAAATGTTTCCCGTTCGGTCTGCAGTAGAACTTGTGAAATCTCAACAATGTCTGTATAAACTTTAAACTGTCTTAACAGATCTCTGATCTAAGTAACAACGTCACACACAATAAACGGTTCTCTCTGACGGATACGGAAACATCTCGCTATATAATATCCAACGCTTATACCATGTTTAAGCAAGATATCTGATGCACACTTTTTGACAAAAAAAAGAAAGACCATGAGCAAGATTAGAAGTGCGCCATTCTCTTCAGGACTATGTTTCCAAACCTGTCAGTGTTCTAAGGCTACTCAACGGTTATCGATCGTACAAGTTCTCGGGCATTGAGTTGTTTTTGCTGTCAGTTGTCGCCATGTCATTCCGAATGGGTCCAATACAAAGTAGCGAGAAACAAGCTCAACGCTATTTTATTCCGAAACTGAAACTATTCCATGTTGTTTGGCTTCACCAAAAGCTAACGTACTGTGCAGTAATATGAAGGCGATGTACTGACTATTTAAAGGTAGATAGGCGACGCTTCTTGGTTCAGTATGTGCTTGGGGACTTCTTCCGGCTTCGCCATTCTGCAAAGTCTCTGAAAATAAAAAAAAAAGGAGATGATTTAAAATTAAAATCAAGTCACATGTAGAATTGTTGAAGAACTTGTGGATAAGCAGTACCAAGGATATCGTGGAAGTAGTCCTTAATGTGGGAGGCCTGTTCGGAGTTATACGTCATCACAGTAGGTTCAGTGTAGCCTCGATGCCGTCTCAAAGATTTAAATGCCTTTGTCATGTTACCGGTGCCAAGATGTCAGTTCAGAGAGACGGTTTTCAAATTTAAAAAAAAACAGGAGAGGGTGGGGGAGCGAATGTAGAACCAAAACGGATTATGTCAAAAAGTAATAGCCTCAGCACTTTTATCTATCTCGCGGAAGAAATAAGATGTACAACTCTGTCAGAGGGAAGACGTTGTTCAGTTTCTTTGAAAGTGATTCATTTAAACCGTCTCTGTCGCCATAGTCACGACGTATTTTTACTTGTTTTGTTTCGTTACCGTGACTACTCATAAATAATGTTGACAAAACCGCTTTATTAATGGCGAGAACGTTTTCGGTTTGCTGAAGGCAGGGATATTTACTGATGCGAGATGAATCAACGTGACCGTCCAATAGTGACACACACCCCTAGACCCGATTTCTGATAGGTAGCTGCCAGGACAGCCGAGGTGGACGTTTATTCTGACTTCAACGTTCTAATGGTTCCGCCGATTCCCTTGGAAAAAGAGCCTGGAAGCAATAGCTTTTCACGTGGCGTGGTGCGTTTCGAGCCTCGTCTATAAGTTGTCTAAGCAGACGGGCAGAACAGCTAAAAAAAATCTCCAATCGTTATTTTAACACCTGTGACTGGAGAAAAGCAATCAGACTTTATATTTAAAACGAGCTTATCACGGCGACTGTCCGTTTTTCATTAAAGGATCGCTGAAGTTAACGCAATTTTTATGTACACTACTATTTATCATTCGGCTTAATAATGCAATTATTAATCATAAAACTGTTTGTTTACCAGGTATGGAGAATAATTAATTATATACTTTCACAACGATATCTGAAGACCACCATGATGATATTAGCTCATTTAAAGCGAATGAGCAGCTACTAGTGCCGTGCAGATCGCCATCTTGCACAACTATGAGTCACAGAAAATGTTTTGTAGTCTTCTTGACAAAAGAGCTAGGCATTCACCCATAAAACCTATAAAAGTATCAGAAGTGCAGATATAATGACGCATTTAACTTACAAATGAATATTCTCGTTACAGAGTAGATTAAGCTTGCTTATTGTTTTCTTGAATACATAATTCACGGGTAAATTATTTATTTATTTTATCAGCGAGAAATTTAAATAGTATAATGAAACACGTTTATGGGAAGAGAAATGTGAGAAAACTTAATTTATGTAAGTATGAGCTGTAGTTTTTTTCGATAGCAGCTTTTTGCTGCTTTTGCTAGATTTATTCACCAGTGATTCTTAAATGTGATTTTTAATGGGAAAGTTTTTTAAAAAAAATTAATATTAGGTTCTCTACTAACACTGTGCTAGGAAAAGCCCAAGCTAACCGCCTGGATTCATTCAAATGAATTGTTTCAAAGTTTTCGCACTAGATGCCGGAAATTGTTCCCTTAAAAGTCTTTCAAAATGATTTTATGTTTGTTTCGCAGACCAAAAAGAAAGTCGCGAATCTCTCAAATTTTGACTTGAAGGCTGCTATCCATCGGTCTTGAATGTGCTGACCAAAGACGCGATTTTAATTTTGATTTTCTGTGATAACCGAGAGTAAGAGAGAAAAGGGTCAGGGAGCGACACACTAAGAAGGCCGATCTTATGTTCTCCGACCTCCTGTCTTCCTATCTGACAGCCGACTTTGCTCTCTCTCTCAAGAGCAGATCTACATGCACAGGCGAAAGTTTTCTAAATTCCCCTGTCAAAATTGTCTTATAATCACAAGACCCTGACACAAATAGTTTCGGTGATCAAAGTCTGAGAGAAAACAAGAACATTTAAGTGTTCATCATGACATACAAGGAAGTTATTAAGTAAAAAATCAAATAACATCATAAACGGGTGACTTTTTATTCAGAAAACCCTCGAGACAAATTTATACGGAAATAGTCTATGATCACCGCACTGGCGGATATGGCAAAACTGGACCATAGATGTCGCCACTATCGTGTTTTTATTATTCCCTTTATTTAAGACTTAGTGATTATTAGAGTTACCGATTTTCAAGCATTGAGAATATGACGAACCACTGAAACTGATACATGCATCCAGTCTGAGAATCAAACATTTGGGGTGAGACCTGAATAGTTTCAGATTCTCTCGGTTATCTACATTTAGAAATACTAGATACCATAGCTGTAAATTGGCGGAAGTGTTAGTGAAACACGTTCGGCAATAAAATTAAATTAGATGAATTATTAGGAGTAGCTGTTAGTTAATCAACGTCAGTCCTCAATTGTAAGAAGGAAGCACCTCTTCAATGCCAGGTCAGTGAAAGACTGCTTCACGAGAACCTAACCCCGGACAGCGCCGCCACACTATAACCCCTCATTTCTGGACGTAAGGGAGCACAGGCTGAGAAAGAAGTGAGCGATAACCAGGATAGGGAGATACGCCAAATCGAGCCAGTACCGACTGAGATCCGATCTCAGTCTTTCAACTATGGCAATGCCGCGCTACGTTATCCGCTGAACGGGTAGCACAAAAAGGTTTGACAATCACAGTGCTAAGCATTTATTTTCCCCGGAGACCTTATGTAAGCCATAACGGCTATTTACCTGCCTGTAGCAGCAACTAAACCAAGCTACAAATAGATTATTTTTTTCCTACTTTTCTATACTTCGGTAATACCTTGCTTGTTATACGAAGTTTGTACTTCCAAATTCTAATCAGACTACATTTTAAAACAAAAGTTATCGTTCTTGGTGTGAAATGATACATAAATAATATCAACCAATCAGATCGTTTGACTTAAGGGAGCGAAGACCATCGGAGAAAAAGAAATCCACCTACCGAAAAATAGCCAAGAATTTTAGGTGGATCGATGGGATAAAATTACCCTTTAACAATAATTTTCTCTTTCAATTATCTTTTTTTAAAATTTTTTTGACTGCCTCCCTACCCCCATATATAAAATTTCAGCTCGGTCAGTATAGAAATTTCCCTTTTTTGTATGTAATATGTTAAATCTCAGTGTTTTTTGCGTCGCCGCTGCTGGTGCCACTTACCTCCGAAAAAGACGATCCTGGTGTGTCAAAGAACTTATAGATCATGTAGACTGGAATACAGACTAGGGAAGAGCAGGTGATTATCCAGCCCAACCCTATAGACCAGTCTGGATACTCGTAGCTACCGTATTTGGGACGTCGGTACTCGATTACGGATAACAAAAACAGCATCTGAAAAAATTGATGATAAAAAATTAGACAAAAAAACAAATTAGAATTTTTTTTTTTTTTCAGATTTGATTTTCTAGGACAGTGAAAAATTTTAAAAATAGGAATGATGATTTCGCGTACTTCAATTGTAGGTGTCCATTTAATCGGTGTTATTGAAAACCTTTTTAAGTCAAAACAATATTTCTGTCAGTTTCTGCCAAGGGATTCCGACCAATCTTTGTTCTAATAAACAGACAACAGCAAAATACAAAGGAGTGGTTGTTAGCTTGAAACCTGCTATGGTGGAGTAAGGGATTTGTATCCCTCCTCTTCTGCTATTTCCTGAACTTATGGAAAACGTATGGGTTTAAAACATTTGAAAGCAAACTAATGAATATACTAAAAATATCAAGTATAAAGCTGGGAATAATTTCTTTATATGGTAGACGTGTAACCAATCTACTCAGATTCTTTGTGGTTTACATTCCTGACTACGGAACCAACTACCAGCCAGTTGACGGCGGTGCCCCTTCTGCCAGTCTCTGCTGCTTTTCGTTCTAAATTATTGTTGGGGGGGGTCTGACTAGTTCTGAGTTCACAGACTTTCAGATATCCGTTGGATCGATCATTTTGTTGACATTTCTTAAGTTTATTATTCTTCTACAACACAACAGTTAAAAAACGACGTTATCATTTAGCGTACCTAGTTACCATAATTCTCCCCCTAACTACGTCAAGTAGTAAATCCGACAGGGCAGTAAATAGAACTAACCTAGAGCGCATGCGTTGCTATCCACTCACTGAATGAAGTGCCACTGCGATATCAGTTGACCGTCCAAGACGATGAGAACGGTTTCGGTTTACCAGCCAGATTAGTTTACTATTTAGGTGAGTGCCGAAAACATTTTAATAAATGAAACGGTGACTTTGGAGCTTACCAAGAGAAACAACGGACTCACAACGGCCCAGCAGATCCGCCAGAAGATTCCAGGTTTGTATCCGATCATCGCTTCTATGTCTGAACTGAAGCGGTTGACCCCTGAAACATTTTGGCAGTAGTTTTACTAGTTAGAATGAAGAAAGGGACATACAAACAGGTCTGTTAACATCCACAAGCAATATTTATGTTTTCAAACTAATTCAAGGCCAAGGACTGCTTCGTCAAGTAATAAGGAAACTGGTTGCTTCCATTTGGTGAGGAGTCTGATACCAGAACGTGTTGTTCCGGTCGCCATAGCAATGCAACAAACTCATCCTTATGTTCGACAAACAGACAGAACATTATAAATCGAAAAATATTCTTCATACAGAAATTATTAAAGGATATACCGACGAACCAATTAATACAGGTAAAGGTGATACTATTTTTCTTCTCTGATCGCTTACCAGAGCTTTCTCTTCCAGAAGTGTTTGATTGTTGCTGGGACATACAATTGATTAATTTAGCTACCCCGACATTAAACATATTTCACAACGTGATTGGTATTTACTATTAAGGAAAGATTACCACGACATTAAAGATATTTCCCATTTTAATGGACACGCCCCTTTCTCACAGGTGGAGATTACGTAAGATCTAATGGGAGAAAATGATAGATGAAGCTGTTCAACATGGAGAGGGCAGATAATCAGGATTCGATTCTACTGTTTTAGTTTGATTTATTCGGGGTTAGCGCGAACGCAGACCCCACACTTAGAAATAACGCACCCGAGTCGCCCACATTTGGGGGGCGATCGCAAGGGTCAAACAATCCGAAGTGCAATGGAAAAGTCTCGCCCTGGAGGAACGACCTTCCTGATCGTCGTATAAAAACCCTGTGCCAGGTAGTATGCATCTGGATTTCATTTATCAATATAAGACCACAACAGAAACCAGTTCCTCGGCTGGTGCAATCACAAAACTGACAGAATAACACATTAGTCAAGGATCTAAATTGTGCACAGTCGCGCTTATATCGAAAAAGGAGACCGTTAGAAACTATTCGCATCTGAACAAACTTCCAACCACTGCTTCGTCAAGTAATAAGGAACTGGTTTGCTTCCATTTGGTGAGAGTCTGATACCAGTACGTGTTGTTCCGGTCGCCATAGCAATGCAACAACACTCATCCTTATGTTCGACCAAACAGACAGAAACATTATAAATCGAAAAATATTCTTCATACAGAAATTATTAAAGGATATACCGACGAACCAATTAATACAGGTAAAGGTTGATACTATTTTTTTCTCTGATCGCTTACCAGAGCTTTCTCTTCCAGAAGTGTTTGATTGTTGCTCGGACATACAATTGATTAATTTAGTTACCCCGACATTAAACATATTTCACAAACGTAATTGGTATTTACTATTAAGGAAAGATTACCACGACATTAAAGTATTTCCATTTTAATGGACACGCCCCTTTCTCACAGGTGGAGATTACGTAAGATCTAATGGGAGAAAATGATAGATGAAGCTGTTCAACATGGAGAGGGCAGATAATCAGGATTCGATTCTACTGTTTTAGTTTGATTTATTCGGGGTTAGCGCGAACGCAGACCCCACACTTGCAACGGGATGTTTGTATCCCGTAGAGTGGTCCTATCGGAGAACTATTGATCGTATCGAGTTGAAATTTTTTGTGCATCCATAGGAACGTTACCTTTCACGGTCACCCTAAGAAATAACGCACCCGAGTCGCCCACATTTGGGGCGATCGCAAGGTTCAACCAATCCGAAGTGCAATGGAAAAGTCTCGCCCTGGAGGAACGACCTTCCTGATCGTCGTATAAAACCCCTGTGCCAGGTAAGTATGCATCTGGATTTCATTTATCAATATAAGACCATAACAGAAACCAGTTCCTCGGCTGGTGCAATCACAAAACTGACAGAATGACACATTAGTCAAGGATCTTAATTGTGCACAGCCGCGCTTATATCGAAAAGGAGACCGTTAGAAACTATTCGCATCTGAACAAACTTCCAAACACTGCTTCGTCAAGTAATAAGGAACTGGTTTGCTTCCATTTGGTGAGTCTGATACCAGTACGTGTTGTTCCGGTCGCCATAGCAATGCAACAAACTCATCCTTATGTTCGACAAACAGACAGCAGAACATTTAAATCGAAAAATATTCTTCATACAGAAATTATTAAAGGATATACCGACGAACCAATTAATACAGTAAAGGTGATACTATTTTTCTTCTCTGATCGCTTACCAGAGCTTTCTCTTCCAGAAGTGTTTGATTGTTGCTGGGACATACAATTGATTAATTTAGCTACCCGACATTAACATATTTCACAACGTGATTGTGTATTTACTTAAGGAAAGATTACCCCGACATTAAAGATATTTCCATTTTAATGGACACGCCCCTTTCTCACAGGTGGAGATTACGTAAGATCTATGTGAGAAAAATGAAGAAGCTGTTCAACTGGAGAGGGCAGATAATCAGGATTCGATTCTACTGTTTTAGTTTGATTTATTCGGGTTTAGCGCGAACGCAGACCCCACACTTAGAAAATAACGCACCCGAGTCGCCCACATTGGGGCGATCGCAAGGTCAACCAATCCGAAGTGCAATGGAAAAGTCTCGCCCTGGAGGAACGACCTTCCTGATCGTCGTAAAAACCCTGTGCCAGGTAAGTATGCATCCGGATTTCATTTATCAATATAAGACCATAACAGAAACCAGTTCCTCGGCTGGTGCAATCACAAAACTGACAGAATAACACATTAGTCAAGGATCTTAATTGTGCACAGTCGCGCTTATATCGAAAAAGGAGACCGTTAGAACTATTCGCATCTGAACAAACTTCCAAACACTGCTTCGTCAAGTAATAAGGAACTGGTTTGCTTCCATTTGGTGAGAGTCTGATACCAGACGTTGTTCCGGTCGCCATAGCAATGCAAACAAACTCATCCTTATGTTCGACCAAACAGACAGAACATTATAAATCGAAAAATATTCTTCAGCAGAAATTATTAAAGGATATACCGACGAACCAATTAATACAGGTAAAGGTGATACTATTTTTCTTCTCTGATCGCTTACTCTTCCAGAAGTGTTTGATTGTTGCTCGGACATACAATTGATAATTTACTTACCCCGACATTAAACATATTTCACAGCGTGATTGGTATTTACTATTAAGGAAAGATTACCACGACATTAAAGATATTTCCCATTTTAATGGACACGCCCCTTTCTCACAGCTGATATTTTTTTCTTATTGCTAAGCAAGAGAGAAAATTGTTTTCAGTTTTAATAAATAACCAACGTTTCTTTTTTTCCGGATAAATTTGGAAATTAAATGTTAACTGTTACTGTAAATTTTTATTTTTTCTTCTTTACTTTCTTGGGTATTTATCCTTGAATGTCCCTGTATTCGGAATGACTTTTTCTGCCTTTACTATTTCCGGAAAAGTTATTTTTTTTTGAAATTCCCATTGTTTGTTATACCCGCTTATCTGGTATTTGAATCGACTCTACATGGTTTCAAATTTGAAATTTCTGGTGATTGTTTTGTTTTTGCTCTTGTTTTATTTACGAACAAATTGGTGTTTAGTACAATTTTTTTTTTTAAATTTTTTTATAAATCGTTTTCTTTTCTAAATATTCCGTATTTAATTTTAATTATTTTCAGTTGCATTATTCACACTTCGTAGTTTTTTTGCAGAATACCGATTTTTCTTGTTTTCCGTCTCACACAGGTGTTTACACCCCTGCATCTGGTAGTATTTATTTGTTTTGCAATGATGCGATATGTCAAGATCCTTTCTCTTCAATTACCTGCTGATCCCGAACTTCAGGTAACGAAAGTCACCCGACTTCTAGTTAACTATATCGGCTTGACCCTGACAGTAAATGCCGGTATCCGTAATGTCAGCAATACTCGCTTGACCTGCAGACCATGTTAGGTAGCTTCATCTTCTGGGCTGACTGATCGTAGCGGCAATGTTTGGATTGAGTTATCACCAAGGACAGGTAATCCGGTAGTGCCCTGGGCTGACTGATCGTAGCAGCAATGTTTGGATCGAGTTATCACCAAGGACAGGTAACCACCCGGTAGTGCCCCGTGTCGCCTGTAGCGAAATCTCCTTGTTCCTCTGCGGGAACAAACCCACGTCGACGGGCTGTTGCAGAAGGAACTGTCAGGAGAAAGAAGTTCCGCCAAACCGAGTTGGTCCCCCACGGGGCGGGAACTCGATTCCTCAGCCAGGTCGGTCCGGTACTACGTTCCGCTGTCAGTTCGAGAGTAAATGCCAGTCAGAATTCAGGAGAAAACTAACAGGTTTTTGATGTCTCGGTCATCAGAGTCATGTACCCAGCGTTTGTAGATCAATGGTAGACAAAAAAAAACCGGGACACGTGACCTGTCGCCGATGGCCGCGCCAATCTTCGTTCATGCGGGAACAGAATATCAATTACCTCGCGGGAGAGAGAAAAGAATGGATTAAAAGCATTGGGGGAGGGGGGAGATTTTAGCTAACCCCAGTCAGGTATATTGGCCCCTGCCACACGGGACATTTTCGATTAGCAGAGCGCGCGGAAGGGTCGTACGTACGTAAATGGGCGGAGGAACCGTCCGGAAGAACGCTGGCGCGCGCGCGAGAAGGTGTTTGTTATTCGCAAAGTCTAGATTTTAAAAAAAATAAAAAAAATTCCCGTAAAGATTCACTTCATTGATGATGAAGTCTCTCCCCCCTCCCCCTCAAGTCTCTTACCGGTCAGTTCCCGATCCGAGTCTCCATCGCCGCCCGCCCGTCCTCCAAGCCGGTGTCGTCTGCTCGTGGTCCGGGCTAAGACGGCGAGGAGACAACCCGGCCGCCAGGTGGATAAAATGGCTGGCACACGCAGCTCCTCCCCGCCACCGACAGGATAACGGAAGGGAAAGGAATTGTTGCCACCGCCGGGTGAGGGGACTAAAAGTATCGATGGAGTGGGGGGGGGGGTTAGTAAGTAGCCGGGGGGAGGGGAGGGGGTTATTCACACGTTTAAACAACATACAGAAAGCCTGCAGGCCGGGAACATATACGGGACGAGAAGCTGCGTTTGGCGATGTAGTAGGTAAGTATATATCTCTGCTGCTCTAAAAGGACGGGATCCCGGTAACAGGATAGAGAGAGAAACTGTTGAAGTTCCCTCGTCTCCCCCCCCCCCCAGGTTCGTTCGGCCCCTGAGCTCCCTCCCTCTTCCTCTCAGGAAGTCGCTACAATCTGAAGGCTTTATCGACGAAAGCAATCGAGAGCAGTCTCGCGCCTTTGAGGGGGGGGGGGAGAGAAAGGACCCCGATAGCAGATAAGGCAGGGAGAATGCCGATTCGGGTCCCCCAGGGTAGGGACATTAAATAGCCGCGAGAGAGGTGGGGGGGGGGGACAGACGCTTATCTGGGAGGATTTCTAACTGGTCAAAAAGAGGGACTTGGTTTTTTTTTTTTGCTATCAACGCTCCCTCCCCACCACCATTGTGCGGTGCCCGTCGTCACGGTCCGGCCGCCACCACCAACAGCCATTTGTGCTGTTCCGAACAGTTTACCAAATACAGTGGAGGTCTCTTCTCATTACCAACCCGTCTGTCTACAAGGCGACGCCGAAATAGTGGGGTAGGGGGCCGGGACCGGGACCCTTCCTTATCACAAACTGCAGCTCCGCTCGTCTGCGCGGGAGCCATGGTGACGGAAGTTAACAGTCTTTCACGCGTAGATGGGCGCCTGCTATGGACAAAATAAGCCTAGAAAACGCTATTCATTGGTACAGTCAGCCCCGGGGTTCTCGTTGAAAGAATAGGAAAAACAAGAACTGTCCCCTATAAACACTATTATAATGTGAATGCTATTGTGGTGTCTAACAAAAAACAACAGGTGGGCAGTGATCTTCACAATAGCTTCCTGGTGCCTTTTGCTCTTAATAACTATGAAAGAAAAAATATAAATAAAAAATAAATAAAATGCTAAATTTGAAAGGAATTGCCAATGATACAGCAGGGAAAACTTTGGGAATCTGTTGACATTCATCACACTTTGGCGCGGAATGTTGGAAAAATACAAATTTTAAACAATTACCTAGGAACAAACCACCAGTTAGAATGAAGAAATGCTTCATTAGATTTAAAATGGGAGAAAATGACACACACACACACACACACTCTTCAAAAAGCCAATAAAATTCTTGTTATGATAAATATGACTATTTAAAAAAAATACAAAAAAAAAAAAATATGGCTCTACTACATAAAGCAATAATGGAACCTCATCTGGAGTGCAGTACAGCCATGGCGACTTTATTTACAGGTTAGTAGTGATAGCTTAGAACAAGTTCAAATGTGGCTCACCCATCTGTTTAGAGGAAAGAGAAATCTATCATAAACACAGAGATTAGAAATGTTGAAGTTACCAAGTTTGCTGCATAAATGACTGAGAGGAGATGTTCTAGAAGTAGAAATTCTCCAAATTTAGAAACCCAATTGGATGTTTGCATAGTTTCCATCTAGTAACAGGGTAGGTAATACGAGGAATGGATTGACAGAGAAGGCAGTAGGGTCAACTTCCATTACTGTTTAAGAATAGTATTGATAGATATTTGGAGCTTACTGCCCCTTTTGGCTATTATAGTTATAATATGCAATGCTATCTTCAGAACAAATGGCTGCCTGATTACATGGTATATTTGACAAAGCTACTTTGTTGGCATTGAGTTTCAATTTACTCTCATTTTTATTGTGGAATCCTATCAGTCACAAGCATGCTAAAAAGCATCTTTACTTCAACAAAGTAAACATTATAAATCTACAGTACATTATCATTATTTAAAAAAAAAATTAAGGTTGTAAATTTTGACATTTTTATTTACCTAAATATGAAAGGCAGCCTAATATCTAATTTAATAGTTCTTAGCTTTTCTTAAAAGCAATAGTTGTGTGTGTGTGTGTGTGGAATAACCACTATGTCAGAAGACCAAATATCATGATGGATATCCTCAAAAGGAAAGTCTATACCATAATACTGTTTACGACTGGTATACCAAGCCAGAGCAAGCCAATACACTACATACTTGGATATCCAAAACTTCCTGTCTTTCCAAATACCAGCACAAGTGAACATGTAAAGTTGCTAAGCATATCAATGTTTGTCCTTCACATGCCAAATTAAAAAAAACCTGATCAGTTAGCCTGCAGGATCATGTTGAATAAACAGCTTGCAGAAATTTGTTTTTTTTTTTATTATTATTACTGCACCAGGAAATGTCAATCTTAAATAACTCAAAATAAAAAAATAATAATTAAAAAAGCCAGAGATATATTGGTTTTAAAAAATAGTAGTAAAACCTGATTTTTAACCAGTTATCAGTTTAAGTTAGTAATATATTTTGTGACATTCACTTTTTTTTTTTAAAGGCCCAGGTTTTTGATAAAAACTAAACTTTCAAGAAATTGTTTCCAATAGTAGTTTCGGTTTACCAATAATTCCTGTTGCAGTGACAGGCATGCAGAATATTCTGCTCTTCCCAAAAAAGGGACTGTCAGCAAGTGTATAACATTATCAGGCAGCAGCATTAAGGAGGCAGGTGCTTCTCAACAAAAGGACCAGGTTGAATTTTTTTTTTTGGAAATGGGTTTTCTGGTGACTTAATTGAGAGAATGAAAGGAAATGATCACAAGGGTTTCAATATATCAAACATTAAAAAGAAACAGCCTACACAAAAGCCATACAGGACAACACTTCCTCATCCATGGTACAGACAGTCCTGGGCCAGCAGCACCCAGCAACTTCAACCTTCTGGAGGAGTGGCAGTGGTGAAGGAATGTCTTTGTTGCCTCTACTTAGAAACTGACAAGGGTGTGAAATGTACTGTTCTGGAATGGCTAAATGTGTAACCAGAGTTTTACTGCACAGGCTTTAACATACATGTTAAAAACTGGAGAAAGTGCCTGGAATGTGATAGAGGTTACAAAAGAAATTATAACTTGCACTGAATAACACAGCTAAACAAATATACTCAGTTTGAACCTTATAGCTGTAATGGCTTCTGAATTTATTTAATACTTTGTAATTAAAAAAAAACACAAAGTCTTAGCATGAGAATTAAAGGTCTTCTAAATTGTTTAATCACATCTTCACTTATGCTATAAAAGTCTTCTTGATTTTAATGTTCATACAGAAAAAATGCAAAGAAAAAATAAATCTGAGGAATAATTTTATACAAACTATTAAATCTTTGTGTTTCAGGCCACTAAAAAAACATTTCATAAAGTGCTTACAGATTGTCTGTAGTTTCATTGAGCTGATGCACAACAGAGTTGCTGGATTCATTTATACCAATGCATGTCCAACTGAAGAAATATCACATGGCTTACACAGATACTAAGTACTTGCAGAAACCATCTGGGATTCACTTTGCCAGATTTAGCGTACTTTCAACCATTCTGCCAATGCCATCATATATTTCATGCATGCCTGTTTCACACATAAAGGCTGGTGTTGTCACAATCTGGTGTTTGGTGTCCACATGATATCGTCGTAGGGCAGTTAAGGAAACAATCTGATTTAAGAAAAACCAACCAGCCAAAAACAATTATGCAAGAATTATTGAAAACGTACAAAATAATGCAGAAATATATCAGACTTTCCTCGCTTGTGAAGCGATGAACTACAATGATCCTGTAGTTTTCTCATACCATTTGACAGTAAAATTTGGGTTGGTAAATTTGGTTAACTACTATAAAATTGAAAGGGAAATAACTCATGCTTTTCTTGGCAAAAGTAAAACAAACAAAAAATGTACATACAGAAGTAATAAAATTAAATGAGGTAAATTATTTTAACCATAATAAAAAAGAACTATTTGCAATAATCAACATCAGCTTAGTCACTCGCTCTTGTATATAATCTCAGTCAGAAAAATCTATCTAGTAGATGGATAAATACATTGAGATGAAACAACAAGTAACGAGACGTAAAAGTTAATATGTTTAAGGAAAATAAAAAGTTAATTACATCAAGAACCATTACATGCACTAAAGAGGCAAATTCATTCTCTGCCATTACTAATATCATTCAGCCTTCTACACTGGTTACAAGCAGTTTCTAACATTATAAACTGTACAGATATACACTAAACCCTGCCGGCATCATCCAAAAGGCAGTCAAGTGTTTAGCATATAACCAGCTATAAAATCTGCAAATACTATACCAAATTATTTTGGGTGAAATGTATTAACTGTTGTCAATAATTTCAACAGGAAAAAAAGCTTCCTTTTCACCTTCTCTCTGTCTAACCATACACCATGTCTATAAAGATCAGAATTTTAGAAATACCCAGGTTTTAAAAAAACAAAAAAAAATTGGCACAGTCTGCTGAGCACAAGCAGAACTTTGGTAAAAGACATCTGAGGTTTGATGATGCAGATCCACAACACTGCAGCTGCAATTTGCATTGTAAAAAAAAAAAAAAAAAAGTGAGGATGTACCCACATTTAAGGAGTTGGATTCCAAACTACTGTGCTGTCATCTTTTCTTAAGCATTAGTGCTATAGAAACTTAAGATTTTTAGAATCTGTAGGGGGCAGGGTTAAGGTACTGGATTGCTGTGGTTGAGGAAGAGAGTTCAAATCCTAGTTAGCAGCAGCTCAGTTTGGCATGCCTACATGGGATGGTTTCTTCACCAATGGGCCATCTGCATTTCCTCCCACACTAAACAATAAAAAAGTTCTAGTAGGGTTTTCTAAGTACTGAAGGTTCAATAAGAAAAAATAGTAGCCTTTTGGTAAAATACCCACTTATTGTTTTTCACGATTATCTGATTTCTTCACACTTATGGTACAGTAATCATTCACCACTGTTATCCCCAGCAGGAACCACAGTGCTTAGGATAGTATTGTGGATAATTTTCTCTGCAGTTATCAGAATAATATTAACCACACAGCAAATTCCAGTCACTTCATCAGTAAACCTCAATAAATGCAAATCTATAAAAAGTAAACCGGAAAATTTTAAAACCACAAAAATTATACCAATAAAATATGTAATCTAAATAATAGGTTAGTATGCAAAAACAGATTCCAACAGTGAAGAAACCCTTTAAAAAAAATGTAATTATTAACTGATTAGTAAAAAAAAAATTATTATTCATAATTACACATATTTGGTAATTTCTAGTCTGAGCTATAACATCAAAGGCAAGAATAAAATGGTCCAGCATATTATAGGCTTAGCAATGATCTGTTCTATACCTCAGTAAACAAAATTAATCTAGAAATGTGTTCTCTTATACAGAAATCATGTTATCATGAAATTATCAATTTATTTATTTTGCAGTAGCTAACAAACATCAAATGTCTTCAGTGTGTTGATGAAGGGAAAATTTTTAATGGCAAGGTATTAGTGGATTTCCTTCAGTTTCCCTTATGTTGAATTTTTTTTTTTAAACCATAAATTACACAGTGGATATGGTACATAACGGGTAAACAGCCACTGAGATAATCAATTAGGACTGATTACATTTTATTCTTTCTAGCTGAATCAAAAGGATATGGTCACATCTTTTTTGACATGAGTAGCATTCATAGACTGGATAGCACTAGCTGTCCCAGCATAGGGCCATCGGCCACCCTCTTCCTGGTCTGAGCCCACAGTCACCTCACATCCTGCGATCACCTTAGCTGCTAACACTGGGGCAATACAACATAGCCTGCAAGTATACATCACCAAGCTTAATCCATCCCACAAACATCCTGCAACACTGTTAATTTACAGAATGTGTATATATTTGATAAATGTCTTTATTGGTCATATGACAAGGCAATCAATGTCTGGCTTGTCAAAAACAACGAATGCCTACAAAAGGTGGTTAATGCAACCATAATAGAATAAGCCAATGAAATATAACAGAACAGACATTAAGCAAACATTGTTACCTTACACAGTATTTCAAAAGCATGATACCAAAGTACATATAGACTGTTTCCAGCAATGAATTTTTCTTTCAAATTATAACATTCTAATTCCTAATTCATAAACTATACAAAAGATACATGCATGCATACATCTCTGTAGCTCAATAAAACGAAGATATTAAAGAATTGTATTTATGATGTACTTTTTAATGTGATAAATCAGCTGTTATTTATTTCCCCTTTTTATTAGCAAAAAGCAAAATTCTTGAAATTTTCAAACACTTTGACCAAAAATGTTCCTGAACAGTTCAGAATTGCTTTAATTTTAACTTCATTTTTAAATAAGAAAATGTTTTTGTAATATCATTAACCTGTCTTCAGTAGTTTAGCAGGGACCATACATTTTTATATCTACTGTAATAAACTCTTCAGCTACTTCATGTTGTATATTAGATGGCTACAAAACACTTTTCATGGGTTCTCTCCCCTTTTCTATAACATACCCACCCAAAATGCACTATGCAGAACAATATCTAGAGTAGACTGTACAAATTAAAATGTGATGAAATGGAACATAAAATTTAAAAAAATCCCTCTGAAGGCAGTCAAATTAACTTTAAGATCTCAGGAATTTTATTGCTGCCTAGACACTAACAAAGTATGAGTTTGCAGCTTTGTGCTGACCAACTTGGGCATTTATTCAGTTTAATTAATAAATTCTTGAGCAGAACTCTAATAGGTTTGCTTAAAATCACTTATGAACTCAGAAGGGTTAGTAATTTTTTTTCAATTATCAATAAAATATAAATATTGAGAGACAACTACAAGTCACCTTAATCACATACAAGGTCTGATACGAGCAAGCATTTTGTGGCTCACGGAATAAACTACCAGCTACAGTTGTTAATAATCACATCGACAGATGTCAATCACTTTGCATCATGGTCAGGGTGGAACCTTAGCATAAATACAATGGCTTCTCATGCTTTCTTCTGCTAACAAAATTAATTTCTATTAGAAGACTGCAATGAACATTTTTAATACTAAGAGAAAAACTTCTAGCAAGCAGTAACATTTTTATAAGAATCTGTCAGGCTCATACTTTTCCCCGCTTAGCCTTATCAGTAATTCTCATGAAAGAAGTTTCATCATATCATCACTTGATCAATGGAAATTATTTGTTCAAAAAGGAACCACGTCAAAAATGGCACACATTTAATAGAAACCATTCACACAGGTTTATTACACATTTCTAACATAAATAACAGTTACTGGTCATAAAGAGTCCATGTTTGTTGTCTTGGTGCTGTTATAAACTTTACTATGTAAAAAAAGAGAGCCAGCTGTCACCAAACACACAACCTTTATTTCCCACAGTAGGTTACTGCTTATAACTCTCAGACTGAAATACACAGGTTAACAAAAGTGTGCATACACACGTAGTCATGATGAATGCCATCCAAAGTTGCAGATTTTGCCAGGGCGGAATGTCACTTACTGTGTGACATCATAGTGAAAAAACACCTAGTCAATTTTAAAAATATTTCATCCAAAAATGGTGTGTAACTGTAACAGAAAACAAGTTAAAATTGAGTTACCAACATCAATTCATTGAAAAAGAAAAATTACATCAGTATTTGCAGTTTTCACATCTTTTACGGAAGCACATTAAGTGTCATGTGAATTGCCTGCTACAGTTTGCTAGCACAGGCTAGCAGAACTGGTAACTTGACGAATGTTGTATCCTTTGTAGGGAGTGTCCCATCTCACTTCTGAAACAACTCCCACAGATGTACGTGGGTGGCGTCCTGATCTCACGCATCAGCCTCAAATCCTGTCTCAAGCCCATGAACAAGACCATGCAAGATCCTTGGGCAACTTGAAGACAGAAAAAAAAAAACCCTAGCAAGCAGAGCAACGTGTAAAGCTGACACTACATTACATTCAATGCTATAAAAAAGCTTCACAAGTATTATGCAACCTAGAAGAGAAGTTATGTTCAAAGGCATCTCCACAGCCAAGCTGACACATGTGACAGCTGTTTAAGTTTATATAAGAAAGAAAAACCATCAGAGATGATACCACAGTATGTGGCCCCGTCAGTAGCAAAACATGCAAACTAGAGGAATGCATATTAAGGTTTAGGAATTATATGAAAGCAATTGCAGGAAGCAGCTTTATCGCAACAAGGGGTGTGTGTTTGTTTGACTGTACACAGAATTAATCAGATTTTTTAATGCTGCATTTAGCTTTTCTCCCTTATTTCTCGACTTCACTGAAACTTGAAAAGAAAGCTAATCTATAATGATGCCTGGTAAGTAACTAGTTTCTTTATAGTCAGTTTAACAGACCCGTTGCTTACAAAAACGTAATATGTAAATCATCATAGCATAGTGATTTAGTTGTATATGAACAATTTACATCATACAGCTTGGCACCATTTGCTTGAAAAAGTGGTAGGTGGGGGTGTGAAACATTCTGACAATGTAATCAGATGCAGGGTGATACAGTGGTCTGGTTGGTAGGTTACTGGACTGCTAAGATCAAAACCTCAGGTACAGGAGGTCTGAGACCTAGTTCAACACTAGACCAGGCTTAGTCTGTTCAGGTACATCTTCGAGATTTTAGGATAAAACATCTGGTACTGCTCCCTAAACTTCTTCATCTTTTAGGCCCAGCAGGTAATTTGGAGTAGCCACAGAGCTTTAGAAATCGAGAAATCCATTCCAAGAAAATCCATCTTTAAGCAACTTCTGTATAATAAGTTGCAAAATTACTATGCACTTCAGAACTCCAGGGCCATAGATCAAGAAAACTGTCCAAACCACTGGTTAATTGGCAACATATTAGCCCACATCGAGTTCATCAAAAAACTACTTCTGTTCATCTAACTACAGTCTTACATATCTCCAATTGGCCCAGAAGCATCTGCTTCTCACCGACCATGAGTACCACTTCTTTCTTCTTTCCATCATTTCAGAAGAGAAGACATCGGAGCAGACCAGACAGAAAGCACTGCACAAGGACTACTAGAATCTTTCCAACAACCTGGAAATCAGATCTTATTTACATTTTCAGCTGATAGGGAATAAAGAGAGCAAAAATTATTTCTGAGGCAAGCACTTGCATAAGATTTCACCTCACAAGAGGAAGGTATTGGTTGGCTCATCGCCTCATAGTAGACAGGTTTGCAGGGTTAGAATAACCCTCATAAACAGTTACAATGGCCAAATGTGGAACCAATCTAGCTACACCACACACACACACCCTCCTTCCAAGTTCTAAGATGCAGCACTTAATAAATAACATATTTGAAATGGTGAAAAATGAAAAAAAGGGAAGGTTTGGTAAACCTCAATCATTCTTGCTTTTCTTCCTTAGCTGGCCACAGTCTTCCTCTAGGCACTCTGGCTTTCTCCCACATCTTAAAATGAAGTTGCAAGTGGTGGGTCCCACATGGTAGAGGATTGGCAATTAGAACTACACTTCTTCACTAGGGTTGAGAGTTGTCTACTGTTTTGTGGATGCCAACAACAAAAAATGTTTCTGTGTCTAGTTAGGCTTAAAGGTATATTTCATCAAAATCTTTATTTACCTGTGATTTACTGCTTACATAAGTAGAAATTACTAGAATTTACGGGCTATGGAAAACTAGGATAAAAATTAGGATCAATAATTACAAAAAGAGAGGGGGATAATTTACTGCATAATACACTTATTATTATATATTCAGTACTTCATTTGCTAGGGAGATTTTTATTGATTAGAGGCACAATGAAGTGGGGGACAGTCACTGTACCAAAAAACAATATCAGGGTAGGATACATTAAAGAAATATCTTGAGTTGTGTGAGATTGTTTTGTCCTGTTCTTGCATTAAAACTTGTTTAGATTTTAATTTATTATTTCAGTACTCATTGTAGGCATCATTGTTTGTTTTTAATCTCCCCCAAGTGAATATTTTAAAATTACTTTTCTTCTTTTTAAAATCATTTGCACATTTATCATCATATAATATAACAATCTTACTACAAGATTTGGAGAGAGATTCTGATGTATTGGTTAAAAAGGAACTTCCCAAAATATAATGAATCTTGTCTTTAGCTTATTAAACCAAAAATCTTGAGTTTTTAGAACTGTTTTCTACAGCAGAAGAGTATATAAATTTGTGTGTGTATACATATATATATATGAGAGAGAGATGGAGAATCAAATACATACCCAAGAGGTTTCTTAGCTTCATAAAATTCTTTAATAACTCTTTCCACTTCTTTGTTTATTTTCATATCTTTACCATCAACAGCAAAAGTAGATCTGTAAATGAAGACAAAAACATCTGGTAGTACTGCTCCCATACTGCATGCAGAACACAGACTCTCAGTGGCTGAGACCAAGACTGTGGTTGCCAAGTCAATGTGCAGTGCTTGTTACTGCGGTGTGTCAACTAATTAAAAACAACCTTCCCTGGAGATTTGAGCCAGATTCTTTAAACAAGCAAATGAAATAGAGACAATAAAATACTTACAAATTTTTTGCAGCACCAAATCCCCCGGGGAAGATGGCAGCATCGAAATTCCGAGCATGGAGAGTGGAAAGAGCCTGGATTTTTCCTCGAGCAATGCGTGCTGACTCAACAAGCACATTTCTAAAAGAAATTCAATCATGCATAAACTAGATTAAACACAGAAACAAGTCAGCCTAAATCAAGGCTTCGTGCCGGGAAATATTTACTCAGCAACAAAATCTTTCATGCTGAAGACTAGAATAAGTTCACCAGTGAAGGGCATCTTTCTGATGACGACCCCCCCTGTGGGATTGTTCCTTAAAATCTCGGAAATAATTATGGAAACACATCCACAGGATATGCACAAATGATGAATAATTGCAAATGAGAGACATATATAATACATACGTGATGCATTATTAGAGAAAATATAAAAAAAAAACAAAATGAATACTTTACTCTGCTTTATACAGAACATGACACCTTGATTTCATGCTACCATACAGGTTGCATTTGACTTTCTCACTAGATGTTCATATCAGGACTGTGTGCAGGCCAAGGCATCTTTGTGTGTGTTCCATCAGCCTCTTTACGTTCAAGATAGTTTTTCACCACACTGGCTGTATGCTTGGGGGTCACAGTCAAGTCGAAAGATGAATCCCCACCCAGAGAACCTGCCTGTACCTGTTGGCATCAGTATACTTACCCTTGGTTGATACGCAGTCCCACAATTGTATTGATCATCCCCTATGCTTCATTGTAGTTGTTGTACACTGAAACTGCTCATGTGTCCATCTTAAAACAAAATACTACTATTAATGACAAACAGTTCAAACTTGGACTCATCTAAAAGGAGCACTTTCTTTCATGTTTGATCATCTCAGTTTCATTTCTGCTGTTCTTTTCAGCCTTAATGTCTGGTTGTCTCAGCTCAGCAAAGGATTTTGAGCAGCTATACATCCAATGAAACTATCTCATGATAATGTTTATCTCACTGTTCTTGAAGAATTGTTAACTTCCATACTTGCATCTATATCATTCACAAAGATTTCTACTGACTCCTTGTCCATCATGTAAGGGGTACTTAGCTCAAGCTCTCTAGAAACAATGTTTTCTTTTTGACTGTCTTTTGTCAACAGTTTTAGATTCATGCATCTCCATCAGTCTAGCATACAACTCCTCCTGAACCATGAAGTCTGTCCACAATCTGCTAGTTAAGACTTTGGTTTCTATACACTTATCTGATATCCACATCACAATGATATCACTGCCTATACTCTTATAGTCTTTCTGCAGGTGTGGCACTTTCTGACTGTTTGCATGATAACCAATCACAGTGAACTGTATAAACATGTGACTGACTGTACTATGGAACTTTTCATTTTACACAAGATCCAATTCAATCATGTATTAATTTCATTTTATACCTGGTTTATTCTGTTTCCATAGTTATTTCCGATACTGTACATATATGCATACATACATACACATACACACATACATATGCATAGTAATATTTTTTCCCTGTAAAATTATTTCTTGTAAAACCCTTGTCCAGACTCTCTGAGGTCTAAGGACATCTAACAGCAGTAAGCTAGATGTGGGGTATCAGCCTTGGTGACCAGGTTACCTAGGTACAGATTGAGACTCTTGAGTGATGAAGGTGTAAGCCAGTCAATAGTTACCCACAGAACGTCCACCACATGTACCTGAAAAGCTTTACTAATACTCTTCATTTTGGGATGCGAGAGGAAACAGTGCACAGAGGAAGCCCACACAGCCAGCTGGTGATGATGGAAAGAGAGGAGAAACCATGCCAGAAAGATATGACAAACTGAACCAGTCCAAACTGGGATTCCAAAATAGGGCCTCCCCTCAAATTAAGCAGTCTACCAGTGGACCACAGGCTACTCATCTAAAAAGATCTAATAATATTATAAAATTTTTTTTTTTTAAATGTTGGATCATATTACTTTGATTATTAATTTTAGGGATGCCAACTCAGACTACTACCTGGTTTCCAAGCATTAGTATTTATCTGGTAAGTTATTCGAAATAGTCATTGTTGCCATGTTTCAGCTTAGCAAAGAACAGTACTGCTGTATGGCAAATGAAACACTGGCTTTATAAAAACTACAAAAGCATAAAACTTCATCTACCCTAACCCCCAACAAGAGAACGTAAGACCAATCTTTTAATTCCAAGAAAAGAAACCAGAGAACCAAGAATAAATGCACAGTAGTAAGCTAGTATAAAAAAGCGAGAGAAGCCACACCTGGTGGCTAGACATCAAACCTAATACCTGAATACAAGAGATGAAACCACAATTAGGTGTAGTGTACTACTGCTACACTAGCTCACAACCCCCCTTGAGATAATTTCTACAAGTTTTCAGATTTACCTGTTTTCTTTCATTGGTTCTCCCTTAGTGTGATTGATTGTGTGCATCTGATTGATGTCTGGAGCAAAAATGGAAACATCAGCAGCTCTTCGACTCAAGTGCACCAACACCCTAAGTACAAGAAACAAGAAAAAAAAAACCCAATAAGCTCTGTAAATCCTTACACAATGCACAGCAAACCTTAAAATAGGAATTAAGTTTTCTTCTGCAGAACTTGCATAATCTCAAATTCTTTGCAATTTAAGCTCATGGCTATAACACCTGCCACTTAGTAAATGATAAAGTGAGCATGATCTTTAACTAATCTCATACAGTCTAGCTGAGACTGTTGTTTCTAATTCAAACAAACCATGAAGAATCCTTGTGAATTTATGAATTCTATACAAAATTATATAAAAAGAAAAAAATTTTTTCATGTTTACCTGTGTATATATATATATATATGTGCGTAGTTTCCTTAAACCACGAAAATAGTTAATTTGTCTGTGCCAGCTTTGAGGAGGAAGGGGCTCTGATAAGGAGTTAAATGCTAAACTGAGTTAAAGACTATCAGTTTTCAGAAAAAAAATCTTCAGCTTTGTTAGATCTCCACAAAACATTTCAATACACACATAAAATGCCTCTGCGTTTCATACAGCTATTGTTAATCCAGTTTCTTTTAAAATAATCTGTTATGCTCAGATGTTAAACAATATCTGAATACATACGCTGATGCTTCATGAATCTCACTTCCATCAAAGACTCCACACCCTGATAATACCTGGAAATAGAAAAAAAAAATTTTTTTTAATGTTTAACATAAGAAACTACGCGCTGATCTTATGAGCCACATCTGATGGTCATGTCAACACTACACGTGGAGGTACTTATGTTAGTGACAGAATAGCGGAACACACTGCACAGGTGTGACAACTAGACATTTTTGCAATTTATGATGTTTTTTTTTTTTTAAAAGTGTTTCTGACAAGTAATTTAACATTTCTAACGTTAAAAATATAAATTACCATTGTAAATATTACTTTAACAACAAAATCTTGCATGCTTCTATTTTTTGAAGAAAACCCGAATAGTATTTAGAACTGTTACTGGTGGTAGGGAGCACTCACAATCACTTTGGCCATGTTACAGCAAGGTACCATACTTCCATGTGCGGAACTACCACAACTCTTAAGAACTATATACTTCTTTTAAAAAAAAAAAAAAAAAAAAAAAAAACAAGAAAAGCTGTAAACATTTTACTTCAGTTTAATTCCGAGTTAGAAATGTACTATACTCTCACTCAAGGAGGGGACAGAAACACTAACTCACGTCAGCCATTATTTATAAAGTTTATGGATATCAAACGTTTGAGGAGCACTATAGTGTAACCAGTTTTGTCGACCCACACAAAACGTTCAGTAAAATTTATTTTACAAGACTTTAATTTAAAAAAAAAAAATTAAATACTTTTAAATAAGCTCTAAGAATAGTTGGGTAATTATCTCTCCCACGTTCTTAAGGGACCGTTCATTTCCCCGAGTGATACTGATAAACTATCCTCTGGAAGTTGTCTCATTTTATTTCGTTTTTTTTTTTTTTTTCTTTTCAAATGTAAAATGCGAGCATCGTGGAAGAGCGGGAGACAGAGACACAGAGGAAGGTAGAGGGAGAGAGAGAGAGAGGTAGAGGGAGAGGTAGAGCGGAGGGAGAGACAGAGGTAGAGGGAGAGGGAGACAGAGGGAGAGGAAGAGAGGTAGAGCGGGAGGGAGAGACAGAGAGGGGAGAGAGAGGCAGAGAGAGACAGAGAGAGGGAGGAGAGAGAGAGAGAGGAGGGAGAGATAGGACAGAGAGAGGGAGGGAGAGAGGAGAGAGAGAGGAGAGAGAGAGGCAGCGAGAGACAGAGATCTGGGAGGGCGAAGAGAGGGAGAGGGGAGAGAGAGAGAGACAGGGAGGGACAGAGGAGAGGGAGACACAAGAGAAAGAGAGAGACAGAGGGAGAGGGAGACACAGAGAGAGAGAGAGAGACAGAGGGAGAGGGGAGACACAGAGAGAGGAGAGAGAGGAGAGAGGAGATGGAGATTGGAGATGGAGAGAGAGGAGCGAGAGAGGAGGGAGCGAGGAGACAGAGAGAGGAGGGAAGGAGAGGTAGAGAGAGAGGGAGAGAGAGGGAGCGGTAGAGCGGGAGGGGAGACAGAGGGAGAGGGAGACAGAGAGAGGGAGAGAGGTAGAGAGAGACAGAGGGAGGGAGAGGGAGACAGAGAGAGAGAGGGAGAGCGGGAGGGAGACAGAGGAGGAGAGAGAGACAGAGAGAGAGGGAGAGAGAGAGACAGAGGGAGAGGGAGAGACAGAGGGAGAGGGAGACACAGAGAGAGGGTCGCAGAGAGGTAAGAGAGAGACAGAGGGAGAGAGAGAGAGGGAGAGCGGGAGGGAGACAGAGGGAGAGAGAGAGAGGGAGAGAGAGAGACGAGAGAGGGAGAAGAGAGGGAGAGGGAGACAGAGGAGAGACAGAGAGAGAGGGAGAGACAGAGGGAGAGGGGAGACAGAGAGAGACAGAGGGAGAGAGAGAGAGACAGAGAGAGAGAGACGGAAACTGAAAGTAAAGCCACCGATCGGGTGAGAGTGATTAGACCGCTGCTAAGCTTCTGAAGTCAGTGGTATCAAAGAAGTTGAAGTCCCAGAACGGGGGCACACACGCGCGCATTCTCACCACTGCAACCTTGGCACCGGCTGCAGGACTCGCATGGATGCCACTTCGCAGTAAGATATGTCGCCTACCAAACGAGGACCCGGCCGCAATCGCTCTGAACGGCAACATTCTGTCTGACGGGAGGAGAGCAGCGACACTGGCGCCCTCTGTTGGAATCTGCTGGAGGCGACTTTCTGAAGCTAAAAATAGTTATGCAAAAAAAAAAATCAACAAAGGTAAATAAATAATAAAACAAATGACAAATATTTTTTACTAACACAGATTTATGCAGGCATAAATACATTGAGAAAAGGTCTTTAAGTCTTCCTAATTAAACAAGGGAGATAAATCTGTATTAGTTAATTTTATTGGAACAGAAAAACAAGAAAGATCGGTTGAAGAGATCCGCTTAGACCGATAGTAACATTAAAAGACAAAAGGTACTAGCATTGACGACAGGTGGCGCTGCATGTCCCGACTTTAAAGAAGCAGCAACAACTTCCGATTTAAAAAGGAAAAAAAAAAATGAAAAACAAGTTTGCAAATCAAATCGTCTCCTTCGGGCAACAAACTTTCACATTCTTTCGTGGCTTCATTTAAAATTCCCATCTGCAGGAGGTACAGAAGGGAAACTGACACAGAGAGAGACGTACGTCACTGTAATCCGTAATTCGATTTCTCTGTTTACTAACGTCATCTCTCTGTCTACAGACGTCGTCTCTCTCTCTCTCTCTGTTTACTAACGTCATCTCTCTGTCTACAGACGTCGTCTCTCTCTCTCTCTCTGTTTACTAACGTCATCTCTCTGTCTACAGACGTCGTCTCTCTCTCTCTCTCTCTGTTTACTAACGTCATCTTTGTCTATAGACGTCATCTTCTCTCTCTCTTTGACTAACGTCATCTCTCTGTCTACAGACGACATCTCTCTCTCTCTCTCTGTCTACAGACGTCCCTCTCTCTCTCTCTCTGTTTACTAACGTCATCTCTGTCTACAGACGTCGTCTCTCTCTCTCTCTCTTCCTGTTACTAACGTCATCTCTCTGTCTACAGACGTCGTTCTTCTCTCTCTCTCTCTCTCTGTTTACTAACGTCATCTCTCTGTCTACAGACGTCATCTCTCTCTCTCTCTCTCTCTCGTGTTTACTAACGTCATCTCTCTGTCTACAGACGTCGTCACTCTCTCTCTCTCTGTCTACAGACGTCATCTCTCTCTCTCTCTGTTTACTAACGTCATCTCTCTGTCTACCAGACGTCGTCTCTCTCTCTCTCTCCTGTCTACAGACGTCGTCACTCTCTCTCTCTCTCTGTCTACAGACGTCATCTCTCTCTCTCTCTGTTTACTAACGTCATCTCTCTGTCTACAGACGTCGTCTCTCTCTCTCTCTCTCTGTCTACGACGTCGTCATCTCTCTCTCTCCTGTCTACAGACGTCATCTCTCTCTCTCTCTGTTTACTAACGTCATCTCTCTGTCTACAGACGTCATCTCTCTCTCTCTCTGTTACTAACGTCATCTCTCTGTCTACAAGACGTCGTCTCTCTCTCTCTCTCTCTCTCTCTCTCTCTGTTTACTAACGTCATCTCTCTGTCTACAGACGTCGTCTCTCTCTCTCTCTCTGTTTACTAACGTCATCTCTTGTCTATAGACGTCATCTCTCTCTCTGTTTACTAACGTCATCTCTCTGTCTACAGACGACATCTCTCTCTCTCTCTCTGTCTACAGACGTCATCTCTCTCCTCTCTCTCTCTCTCTCTCTCTCTCTGTCTACAGACGTCATCTCTGTCTCTCTCTCTGTTTACTAACGTCATCTCTGTCTATAGACGTCATCTCTCTCTCTCTCTCTGTTTACTAACGTCATCTCTCTGTCTACAGACGTCGTCGTCTCTCTCTCTCTCTGTGTCTACAGACGTCGTCTCTCTCTCTCTCTCTGTTTACTAACGTCATCTCTCTGTCTACAGACGACATCTCTCTCTCTGTCTACAGACGTCATCTCTCTCTCTCTCTCTTTTACTAACGTCATCTCTCTGTCTACAGACGTCGTCGTCTCTCTCTCTCTCTCTGTCTACAGACGTCGTCTCTCTCTCTCTCTCTCTGTTTACTAACGTCATCTCTCTGTCTACAGACGTCATCTCTCTCTCTCTCTCTCTCTCTGTTTACTAACGTCATCTCTCTGTCTACAGACGTCGTCTTCTCTCTCTCTCTGTTTACTAACGTCATCTCTTTTGTCTATAGACGTCATCTCTCTCTCTCTGTTTACTAACGTCATCTCTCTGTCTACAGACGACATCTCTCTCTCTCTCTCTGTCTACAGACGTCATCTCTCTCTCTCTCTCTCTCTCTTGTCTACAGACGTCATCTCTGTCTCTCTCTGTTTTACTAACGTCATCTCTGTCTATAGACGTCATCTCTCTCTCTCTCTCTGTTTACTAACGTCATCTCTGTCTATAGACGTCATCTCTCTCTCTCTCTGTTTACTAACGTCATCTCTCTGTCTACAGACGACATCTCTCTCTCTCTCTCTCTCTGTCTACAGACGTCATCTCTCTCTCTCTGTTTACTAACGTCATCTCTCTGTCTACAGACGTCATCTCTCTCTCTCTCTCTGTTTACTAACGTCATCTCTCTGTCTACAGACGACATCTCTCTCTCTCTCTCTCTGTCTACAGACGTCATCTCTCTCTCTCTCTCTGTTTACTAACGTCATCTCTCTGTCTACAGACGACATCTCTCTCTCTCTCTCTCTGTCTACAGACGTCATCTCTCTCTCTCTCTGTTTACTAACTCATCTCTGTCTACAGACGTCATCTCTCTCTCTCTCTGTTTACTAACTCATCTCTGTCTATAGACGTCATCTCTCTCTCTCTGTTTACTAACGTCATCTCTCTGTCTACAGACGTCATCTCTCTCTCTCTGTTTACTAACGTCTCTCTCTGTCTACAGACGACATCTCTCTCTCTCTCTCTCTCTCTCTGTTTACTAACGTCATCTCCACTCTCTCTATATATATACAGACGACATCTCTCTCTCTCTCTCTCTCTCTCTGTTTACTAACTCATCTCTGTCTACAGACGTCATCTCTCTCTCTCTGTTTACTAACTCATCTCTGTCTATAGACGTCATCTCTCTCTCTCTGTTTACTAACGTCATCTCTCTGTCTACAGACGTCATCTCTCTCTCTCTGTTTACTAACGTCATCTCTGTCTACAGACGACATCTCTCTCTCTCTCTCTCTCTCTCTGTTTACTAACGTCATCTCACTCTCTCTATATATATACAGACGACATCTCTCTCACTCTCTCTGTCTCTCTCTATTGAATTCGATCCCAGTCTGTTGCTGCTGTCGTCTGACATGCAGATGTAGGTCTTTCCAGTAAAGCCAAGAAATAAATTGAAAAGTGGAACCTGCTCAGCGGGTGCAGGACATTTTACCACGAAAGAGCAAACTTAAGAACGACGTCGCCAACACACGTGTGGACAGGAGGTGACGTGATGGTTGTGGACACATTGCGAAGGGCTAATGAACAAAGACGCTATCATCCACAAGTGATAATTACCTTCGTTTATTTACTTTTAATTGTTTTTCGGCGTGTAAGTGGCAATAAAAAAATAGAAGGAGAAAAGCTACTGGAGATAACAAGGAAAAAAAAACAACAAAACAAAAAGGGATGGCTACAGCAGGAGATAAAAGTGTTAAAAGAATTTTATCTCCATTTGGACGCGACAGAAGCCGCTCCTTGGCTTATCACCTGGTTTTTCGGTGAACCGATCAGGGTTACAATCGCCCCCCGGTCCTTGGATTATTATCGTTGGACAATTAGAAACGAAGTAACCATCGAAATCTGTACTTGTGTCCCCTCGAGGGAAGGAGGGAGGGAGGGAATTTTTCATTTGAACCAGAAGCGCCCGAGGTACAGTACTAGTCCTCAGTGCCAGAGTCAATCGCAGTGGCAATCAAATGAATGCAGATTATTTCAGACAAACTCATTCAACAAAAACAGAACGTAATAACCCTTTGGCTCTGGTTGGATGCCCCGCCGTAGTTCGCCATCTCGGAATAATGGTGTATTTGAAAACGAGTCTTTATCCTTGTACAGATGATTCGGTAAGTAACACCGGGTGAACTAAATTGGCTTTCTAATATATATATATATATATATTGGTTCTTTGTTTTTAATATTTTAAAATATTAATACCTCGTTCCCACGACGTTTGCCAAGCTCAGAAATTACCGAACTATTCAGGGTTCGAATTAACCGTCTGTCACGCAGACGACAGCAGCAACCAGCCATTACATTCGGATCGACACGTTCCCTTTTACGAGTGCATATTTATGGCCTTGGATTATTATTTAAATGCTTGTTTGTTTTTGTGTTGTTTGTTTTTTCCTTCTCCTTTTATTATGCGGAGGGAACCGACGACCGGCTGTGGGAGGGAGAGAAAGAAGCTGGATAAGGCCAGAGGAGGGAGGGGGGGTGGGGACGCCGGAAGAAATCCACGAAGGGAACAAAAGAACGAAAAACACCGCCACAGGCTGGGGCGACGAACATTTAACCCCACCCCGACCTGTGGGGAAGCCGGAATGGGGGCCTCAGTCGCACGTTATCAAACCCATATTTTAAGATTTATATCCCTAGGGGGTGGGGAGGGGACTTCTCTGTCTGCCATAATGTGCCACAAAAAATGTACTTACGATTTTGAAGCGCTTCTATAAGGGAAACAAATTCTCCCCTTTCCTCTCAGGGGTGGGGGACCGGTTGTTACTTACCATCAAGAAGAAAAGTAATGACGACAGTAGTCGTATTACCCGTAACTTCTGGCACGCATGAGAAAGGGACATTCCTAAATCGGACCCACTCTTACCTAGTTTGTCACATTTAGCGTCTGACCGTCTTTTGAACTGTAAATCCAGTGCGGCAATCTTCTCGGGTTAATGGGAGGTAACTCTGAGCAATTTTATGGCAGGAGTAGTAATTGAGTATCCGCTGAACAGAACAGAAGTGAAGAGTTTATTTGGGAGGTCCTCCTCCTGGGATGATAGATAGTGGTAACGGCGCCGCTCAGGAATCCATCCATGAAATTTGCCTCATTTTTTTTATTGCGTATAGGTCAAACTGAGAATGGATTTCGAGTAATACCAAATGGGGTCTTTGCTTCGAATGGCACCAGTAACATAATGCGAATATTATTGTTTATGAATATTTAAAATGCACCTGAGGATGGTAAGAGAATAAACATTTCGAAAGATAACAATAAAAACTGCGTTGACAGGCGTAATAATCCATCATTGTCTAGATTAAGAAAAACGTTACGAAAATATTTAGCACTATGAATATTTTCAATTATGAAAATCGACTTCAGCTGCCTGTTAGATTAACAGGCAACTTAACTGAAATATTTAAGTATTTCTTCTGGTAAATGAACCCGTTTATTTAGAGGTTTTAATATTAATTGCACATAATCTGCCATTGTTTATGCTCGAGGTGTGAAGGGATTTTCAGGACATTCTTCCGAAACTAGATAATCTACACAGAGACGTTAATTTCTTTAAGCAAATATTAACTATCCTGTTTTGACGAATGGGGCTGCGGTTTGTTTGCTTGTTTTTTTAATTGTCCTGTCCTCTGTATAACTTTATTTAAAAGGAATTAAAATGTAATCCCTATTGTTTTTTTCGAACCTGCGTGCCGACATCGGCACACAAAGTCATTCGCCAGAGGAAACCTCCTGGTGTCAGTTCTCTAAACCAAATGGACAACAGGTAGCCGAGGATAGCCGGCCGCCTACCGTAGAAACTCCCTACTAGAACGCTTCATTTTTTAGATGAGGGGGTTGGAGGGTTGGAGGACCGAGCCAGTCTCGCTCCTAACTATAGCAGTTCTTTTTTTTGGTTTTCGAGAGCGAGAGAGAGAGAGAGAGAGAGGGGAGAGAGAGAGAGAGAGAAGAGAGAGAGCAAGTTTCTATGCGGGCGGAATATTTGCAGATGAATTCTTCGATCTTAGTACTCTAATTCGAGATCTTACATCTTGCACAAAATATATAGGCTAGAAATAGTTTATTTTACAAACACGGAAAATTAAAGGGAACGCGTTTAATAGCGGATAAACTTTATATGAAAGAGAATGAACCTTTAATAGGATGTGGTTGAACTTTATATGAAAAGGAATTAATCTTTAATAGGAAGTGATAGAACTTCATATGAAAGAGAATGCACCTTTAATAAAATGTAGTTGAACTTTATATGAAAGAGAATGCACCTTTAATAGGATGTGGTTGAACTTCATATGAAAGAGAATGCACCTTTAATAAAATGTGGTTGAACTTCATATGAAAGAGAATGCACCTTTAATAGGATGTGGTTGAACTTCATATGAAAGAGAATGCACCTTTAATAGAATGTGGTTGAACTTCATATGAAAGAGAATGCACCTTTAATAGGATGTGGTTGAACTTCATATGAATGCACCTTTAATAGGATGTGGTTGAACTTCATATGAAAGAGAATGCACCTTTAATAGGATGTGGTTGAACTTCATATGAAAGAGAATGCACCTTTAATAGCGGGTTTTCGATCTGAGAAAAGTCAGCAAATCGCCATATAAATCAATAATATCACGAGATCGAATTGTTTGATCTTAAATTTTAGACTGATTGTCGAAGATTTCATCCCATCGCTCACAAGTATCCTCGCGTTGACCTCTCTACTCCTGTTCGAGTCACTGATGACGTCAGAGAGCAGTGAGCGTCACCACCGGACGGATATCCTGTCAGGTCCCCCTCCCCCCCCCCTCCTGAACGCTGCCACCGAGGCGGCGTCACCCTGAATTTGAATTCTCTCCGAACGATAGAGAAACTGCCGGTGAACTCGCCAGTGAGGTTTAACCGGACTGCAGGTAATCTTTACAGGAATCTATTGCTATCACACTTACGATGCAGTTAACAATCAGTCGCTCGAATGCCACTTCCAACTTGTCGAAGGAAATCACCCCAGCCCGTAGTTAAGCTAACGGCTCATTTACCTCTGGTCCCCCCCGGCTGTGTCTTTAATTCCCTCCGCCGTCGGATAACATAAACAATAAATACGTTTATTTATTTTTACAAGTTTGGTAAATCCCGACTGCTCTTACCTGAACGACTTTACGTGGTAATTATAGATGGTGGAAATTAACTTTCATGTATATTCGTTAAAACCAAAAACATAGTTCTTATAGAATTCAATTAAATCTGTATAAACATGGAAGTAGCCAATGTCTGACTGGCAGCGCGATCTAACAGGTGTGCCTCACCTTTACCAGGTGTGCGTGTGAACCCATCCGTTCAAGTGTTACTTCAGATTAAAAAAGAAACAAGAAAACATCAACAAACTGCTGCCGATGAATAGTTTAAGAGGGAGCTGTACCAGCTTGTTGTTTTTGTTTTTTTTGCATATTTAATTAATGAGCTTGCCGAGGTGACCGTTGCGATCTGACGAATATCAGGCAGACCAGGTGTTTTCCCAAAGTTCGTCAGAAGGGCCAGGGTTAGAGTACGGTCCCAAAAGACCCCTCAAACTGATTTGTCAACAGAAGATGCAGACCTTTAAAACCTTTCTTTTGTCTCCAGTAAATTTATTGGAGGACTTGTTAATTTACGCGCGAAAGGGGTTAATTTTAGATAAACACGTGACGCCGCCCCCCCACCCACATCTTTTTGTTTTTGTTTTTTTTTTTTAGTAAAAGAAAACGGGTGAGTAGATGGCGCTATTTTTTTACTTTCTTTCCGACAGTGGACCGCGAAGTGGATGTCACCGGGGAGAAGATTCGATCTACTCTCCTTGCCACCCGGGGTCTGGCGCTGCCCCCTCCTCGCCCCTTCCTCGCTAGCCGACCGCTGACCGAGTGTTTTCTCCCACATCCGAGGATGAAAGATTTTCCTGCCGGAGTCGGAAGTTAGGGTCCCATGTGGCGCAGGGTCGGCAACGCTTCTCACTGACGCTCCTTCCGACTCCCTTCGCTGCACAAAGTAAAACTACCCTCCTCCCCTTCGTGACATATCGGCGTCCATCTTTAACAAAAAAAAAAAAAGTGGGAAGGCTCGAGTAAGTAGCATTTTTCTATTTTAACCATCGCGGATGCGCAGCAGTGCATTATGGGACGGTCAAACACCTCCACGGCCATGTAAAGGTGCTAACACTAATAGCTAACCAACTAATAAAAGGAAACTTCAATTTATTACACAACAAATGCTTATGGAGGCTATTTAAATGTATTAGGATCTGTAAACTTATATCTGGCACCAGCGGTGATTTTTGTTGATTTTTTAGTGAGAGGAGGAAATTCTAGGCGATAGGAAAATATCTATATCCCATCTGTTTTTGTTTTTCCTTTCTAGGGCTTTAATCGAGGGCAGATGTTAAACGATATGGAAATAGGGATAAGGTGGGGGGTGTGTGCCGCATCTCGGCTGAACAGCTACTCCGGCGATAGCGGGCTTTTTGTACTGGAGCTCGTGTTTATTTTAAAAATTTAATTCAGCTACCGGCTTTTAATGTGACACACACACACACGGACACGGACACGGACACGGACACGTGATGCGCCAGCCCACTTAACGGTTCTTCTTTCCTTAAAAAATGTCCACTGATACAAAAAGCAACCCGGACAGAGGAGATCTGTCGTCGTGATCTCAGCGGAGACATCAGCATCTTCTCTCTGTTATCAACGGTGACGGAAGACCGAGGCCGATATCGATCAGCGCAGCGTTTCGCCGGGCCGATGTTCGAGGGAGAATGGCGATTAAAAGATGGCGTATTATTCCATCCGCCGTTTGTTTTTTTTTTTTTTTTTTTAGGAAAGTGCTGGGTGTAATAAGTCCGCCTGAAGTAACCAAGAAAACGACGACGACGGAAACCTGAGGCCGAAATTCTGTAACTTCTAACGAATGCATTTCCGGCTAATTCCTCGTTGTCGTCTGCTTCCCTGGAATCCAAAGACAACACGCGCAGAAAATTTAGAAAAACAAAGGAAACGACGACAAAAAAAAATATCCGGTTAATTATTGGTTTTAGTTTTATTAAAAAACATGAGATTAATTTCTATGACTAAACGCAGCACCACTAACTTTAGGTAGCTGCCGTTGTTCTGGCAGTGACACGTGACGATAGGCAGGCCCCCCCCCCATTAACGATGTCACCCAGATCCATTCATTATCTCGAGCCGACATCGTCACAGTTGTCGGTCCGCCGCCACCCGTCCATCTCCCCGCAAAGCCGCTCACTCAGGTTATCATTAACCTATTGCTGTATCCGCAATTATCTGCCCGATCCATGCCTCCAAAAGGTTTTGGACGCGCAAATTGGTCGTCTCACGTACGATTTTCACCCTTTCTGAACAGTTATTGAATTTCCAGATGATGACATACTTCTGAACATCGGATTACAGCCTGGCCAGTCAGCTCACGACTCTTCAACGGTTCAGACATCGATATCTTCCTCAGGTATTTCCCGATTAAATCCACCTGCCATACTAGTCCTGACTGGAAGCTTCAGATATTAATCAACAATTTTTGTACCCCACCATTATTATTATTATTATCGGAATACCGTTCTAATAGGTCCTCCCACTAGTACTGCAGAGTCCAGTCTGTACTTCCTTACTTCTGGAATACCGTTCTAATAGAATGCTGACTGTGTACTGCAGAGTCCAGTCTGTATTTCATCATTGTCGGAATAACGTTCTAATAGGTCCTCCCACTAGTAATGTAGAAACCAATCTGTACTTTCTTTCTGTTGGAATATTGATTTAATAGTTCTTCTCAATAGTACAGCAGAGTCCATTACTTACTTCCTTTATATCGAAACACCCTTCAAATAGATCCTCTCATTATTACTGCAGAGTCCGGTCTGTACTTGATTTCTATCGGAATAACGTTCTAATAGGTCTTCTCACTAGTATTGCAGACTCCAGACTGTACTTCTTTTCTGTCGGAATAACGTTCTAATAGGTCCTCTTCCTAATACTATAGAGAACAGTCTTTACTTACTTTCTGTAGGTATACCTATTTAAAAGGTCCTCTAAATAGAACTACAGGGTCCAGGCTGTAGTTCGTTTCTCCTGGAATACCGTCCTAATAGGTATTCTTACTAGCACTACACAGTGTTCTGCCCAGCTTATCCAAGGAGTGGAGCCGAACTGGTGTGCACGTGTCCCCTTCTACTGCAGATTCCGTGTTTTTATAGTGGAAGACCCCATTGGTGTCAGCTAATGGCAACACAAGCCCGATTGCGTCAGCCGCACTGGCGGTAACAGTTCGACTGCCGGCTCCTGTCCGTGGTCCCTGTGGCTCGCAAGCCCGCGGGGCGATAGGGAGCTATAACAGTCCAGGCTGTACATTTTTGACTCGGAATACTGTTCTAATAGGTACTCGAACTTGTAATGCAGAGTAAAGTCTGTATTTTCTTTCTGTCGGAATACCGTTATAATGGATGCTCTCAATAGTACTGCAGAGGTTCTCTCACCAGCACTTTAAGGTCCAGTTTCTATTTCCTTTCACACGGAATACCGTTGTAATATGTACTCTCACTAGTACTGAAGAGTCCGGACTGTACTTCCTTTCTAGACGAATGCCGCTTCAATAAGTCCATTAAATAATAATGCTTAGTCGAGGCTATACTACGTTTTTCTCGGAATACCGTTATAATAGTTCCTCTCACGACAGAGTCCAGTCTGTTCTTCCTTTCTCTCGTAATACCGTTTTCATACGTATCTTAACTAGTCCTGCAGAGTCCGGTCTGTACTTCCGATCTGAGGAAATACCGTTCCAATAGGGCCTCTCACTAGTACTGACGAGTGAGGGCAGTACTTCTTTTCTCTTGGAATATCATTCTAATAGTTCTTATCCCTAGTACTTCAGCCTCCAGTCTATAATTCCTTTATCGCAGAATACCGATCCAATGTCCTCTGAATAGTACAAATGAGTCCAGTTTGTACTTCTTTTCTGTCGGAATAACGTTCTAATTGTTGCTCTCTCTCTCTCTGCAGAGTCCAGGCTGTACTACCTTACTGTCGGAATACTGTTCTAGTAGATCCGCCCACTAGTACTGCAGACTTCCGGCTCTACTTCTTTTCTCGGAATACCGTTCTAATAGGTCCCCTCGCTCTTTTATCGTTCACAACTAATAAATCTGATAGCTTTTCATGTGAAGGTTTGTTTGCAGCAGTAGAGATATGTGGACCTTAGTTCCTATTTCTTATCTAGTTGGTCTCTTCTGTTTTAAAACGCGACAATTCTAATTTGCCACACGGGCTTGCTTTCCTCTGTTTTCACCCTGTGCTCACTGCTTCCTCATCAACCTCTCGGATTTGCTTCGCCTCTTCTCACGGTATATTTGAAGGGCTTGTTTCGATACGTCGAAAGTACTTGCTGAAGGTCCAACATGCCAAGGAATCTATCAACCTAGTGCCTAATCTCGCAGCCATTCATCTTCTGGACATGTAGATCCACCTCGATTTTTTTCCGATACTGTTATCCATAGATCCGTAGTGGTCCACACTCGCGGAAGACGTAAGATAGGTTGTCAGATTAGGGGTCTCCACCCAAGACTGCCATTTCCTCTGCCTTAGTCAGCTACTCGGGTGCCAGCCTCGTGGCACCAAGTACAACAAAGCAAAGTCGCTATGCTTGAGAGTAGCCAAAAAGAACCGGATCTGTTTCTGCTGTCACTTATATAGTCAAACATCTTCCTGTGCAACCACGTGGTTCTCCCGCGTAGCCTGCAGTGTGTACACAGGCACATACTTTTACCTCAGTAGCAAATCGGTCGTTCTCCACTGTTATCAGTGTTTATAAAACGAGTGACAATCTCTGTATTTGTGTGTGTACTGACGTCATCTCTCTCTGTGTGTACTGACGTAATCTCTGCGTGTGTATGTGTACTGACGTCATCTGTATGTGTGTACTGACGTCATCTCTCTCTCTCCTTTGCGTTTTTACATATTTACTTTTACAATTAAAAAATTTTGTGCAAGACTATTTAAAATCTCTTTGTTGACCACAGGAATGCTGAGGTTGGAGGCTCGACTTCAACTTCCGGTGGGGACTGGTTCGGTCTGACGTACCTACCTGGCTGGCATGGTTTCTTTCGCTTCTAGCCATCACCCAGTACATCATTTCCTTTACCTCTTGGCCTGAGATTAAACAAACAAACAAAAAAACATTGGAACTTTGATTTACTGGAAATCCACAGACGTTCTTAATTAGATTTTTTTAAAAAAGGGAGTCAGTTTCTTGTAATATTTAGACCGTATTAGAAACGTGTCCTTTAATTTTTCAGCTGAACACATCATTAACATGGCCGCGAAAGTTTACGAGCCGTTTCCGGGTGTAGCCGAGGTCCCACCAGCGAGGGGCGGAATGGACGAGCCAAGATACCCGGGCTTCGTGTCGGATGAGGAGCTGCAGCTGATGAGAATTCCTGCCCGGATATGCCACAAGGCCAACGTGGAGAAAGGCAAGCGCAGTAAGCGCTCGAAGTCGAGGAAAGTGGCGCGGGAGTGGTTCTGCGTGAGGACCACCAGCAACCTCCACACCATCCCCGAGCTGGGTTTCTTGACGCGCCTGTCCAACACTCCCGGCGCCCTCTGCCCGTCGCCGGAAGAACACCTGTATAACATGACGTACTACGACCTTCCCCTGGCTTGTCCCACCTGTTGGAGCGTGCAAAGGAATCAGAAGCTTACCAACTGCCCGTCTCCGTTGTCTTCGTGCGCTGTCGCTGAAGAAGAACACCCAATACCATAATTTCCCCTTTTGAAGCTGGGAGATTCCTTTCTCTATTACTGACCCGAATCAGTATTTATTAGCGCGTTGCTCATTGGTTGATAGTTTATTAGAAGACCCATGTATAATGTGCTTCAACGTTATCATCTCAGGAAAAAAAAGAAAATATTATCTTCAGGTCGATCATCGCCGTTTTGTGAGCAGATAATAAAGAACGGATTTCTTTTCAAGTGTAATTAAACAAACAACCCATTAACCGAGCTGTACCGGTTAACGGTTGATCTGGTGCCCTTCTCACCACGTAATTGCCTGCTTGGGAAATATTTCTTGGTTGCCACCACTTAAAGAATTTGCCGTAAGAACCATTTGGGCGCGATAATTCGGAATGATGGCGACTGGAAAAAAATCCCCCGCAACGTAGATACAGACGCCTGGCTGAAAAAATATGACTGAAACAAAGAAACGGAGATAATCGTATTATCTACAGAAAAGGATTATCACTTTTTTTAAAAAAAATTCGCCTCTCTTCATTCACAGTTGAGCTTATATATGCACAGGGGCGGACAGAAGTTTAAGAACGATGACAGAACAAACTTAGACTGACAAAAAACAAATTATTAAAATAAACATTCGAGCATGGACATTACACCGAGAGATAAGCAATTTATTGTTCTTTCGATTGACTTACACATCAACTTGATTGGTGGTAAATATTTTCCATGTACTCACTTTTATTACACGTTAACAGACTTTCATAGTGACAAAATTTTAAGGATGCCAACTGCTTATATTTGTGGTTTTTACGGGCAAACAGTAGAATATAGTAAACTAAAGCATAACCTTTGTAGCATCATTTTACAATGGGTACAAAAAAACAAACAAACTAATTCCAATGAAACTCGCTAGGTGGTGGAGTTTCGCAAGGAGAAACTCTGATATTCTGAGATTGCTAAGCGGATCGAGTGCAGTAAGATGGCTTGTTAACCAACCCGGAAGCTGTATGAACAAACAAGTGGCTACATCAAATGCCATAGAAGTGGTGGACGTCTGAAAACTGATGCCTGGAGAGATTAGAAAATTGATTGCTCGAAATGGATCTACACAAGATGTCTGTTAACATTTTAAGGCATTTGGAGAACCTACCTACCTTGCAAGAATTGTTCAGTGACATGTTTGTGGTTTTGATCTAATTGGGTGTGTTTTGCCAGGAAAAAAACTGTTTCTTTGAAAAATTAAAAGGCTCGACTTCAGTTCGTTAAGGACCATCTTCATTGGATCCCGGAAATGTGGTCGAAGTTGCTCTGGTCTGATGGATCACGATTTCAGAGGTTTGGACCATGGACTTATATGTAGCGAAGATTCGATGAAGTGTGCCAAACTGACAATTATAGGCGGGGACTGTTCCTTTTATGGTGGGTCTGTTTCTCTTGAAAAAGGGACAGGTTATATTCATCGTATCCCGGGAATAAACGACAGGTTTATGTGGACAGTTTAACTAATATACTAGAACCATATTCGGAAGACGGCCTCTCTCTCTCTGAACTGGATTTTCCAACATGATAGCGATCTGAAACATTCGGCCGCCATCATCAAGCAATATCTCAGACCACAAAATTCCAGTTCTAGAGTGGCCGGCTCAGAGCCCTGATTTGAATACAATAGAGAATTTAATGAACAATATAGACAAACCTATTAAAATCCCTCCCCTAGAGGTTATGCCCGGGCTGGAACGCGTTTATTTCTACATATTTTTGCCTGTCCATTTATGCTTGTTCTGCCATTACTCTGAAACTTCTGTCCGCCCCTGTACGCATTTCCCCTACTCCGGCTGACGAATGACTTACTTTCCTCATAAAAAGTTTCAATAAAAATATGAGAGATAGCACACGAATTGCACGCCAAAGTTTAGACAGGCAATTAATCATTACCAGGCAAATGGAACCCGACTGATTCGGTTATCTTTAAAAAAAGAAGAAGAAGAAGAAGAAGAAGAAAAAAAACTGACTAAAAATCACGGATAAGACAGTTTCAGACCTTCCAGCCAAACAGGGAGGGACCGTTCGCCTCGTTCTGGCTACGATCGTTTAACGGAGAGCGCTGGTGCGCACGGTCGGGAAAGAGCTGTCCGCACTCACCCGATGATTTATGATACCCACGCCACCGAGTCTGCACGGAAGGCCGGCATGTTTCACAGTGACGTCAGAAGTCGTTGTCGATTACGAGGTTCGGCCATTATACATTCAATACGTGCGCTGTATCTATTATTTATAGATAAAAACAATATGTTATAATATACCGAGCCTTTCAAAAACCGCTGACGTTTAGCTGTCTTTTGTTGTTCACGTAATGGAAGCATTTACGAAACTCACACAGAATAGCTGACGGTAAAATTCATCGTAGGAAAATTAGGAGCTCGTACCGAATTCGCTGAGTTTCGGAGAAGGCATCAGTATGCCAACGATCTATTTCCGGAGGCATTGGTAGCTTTAACAATTCCTCTGGTATCCTTTAATTATTTTTCATGTAGATGAAACCTTGAAGTTATTAATTTTTTTTATTAAATACGAAACTAAAACAAAAAAAAACATTTTTTTTTTTGACGAGGACACCACGTGAACACGAGGCTTCCTTTCGATTGGCTGTTGTTATCCCACTGTTTCTCTGAAGACGAACACGTGTTTAATTAATGAAATATATATTCTTTGACCTACATTTACAAGGTGCGTTATTTCTAGCAAGTTAAACACAAGAGTTGAGCTCAATGGATCTGCTAGCTCAAGAGGGAAAGCAGACTTATAAACAGTTCTCCACTCTGGATGGTTTCGCATAAACTCACCAAAACAACATTCTTAACGAGAGTGAAGGAGAATTTTATCCCCCCCCTCCCACGATTATCACGTCAGTCTTTTAATCTTGCTGTATGTTTAGTCAACACACTCACTCGTCACGCAGAACGTGTGGTTGGAGATGTTTTGTCACAACGGGTCATATTAATAATAAAAAAAAAAAAGTATCACGTGTCACAGTTGCTGAAACTGCGCTAATACAAGTTCGAAGGGTAGTTTTTGGTACAAATTAATCCCAGGTGGCTTACAGAAGGTTGAGTGTCTAACTTTAAATAGTTAATTAAAGACTGAAGTAAACGTTGTCTTTTAAATTCAGATTGTAATTAATTAGTGTTTTAACAGAATAATAATTTGTACCAGAGTACTGTGAACGTATACCGTAATAAAACTTTGCACTTGCCTTCATTATACTGTGGCGGGCATTGATTAATACAAACAAAAATAGTCCATTATAGGGAATTTGTTTTTTTTTTCTTTTTCGGATAGATCGAAGTGGATGGTGGGACTGTTTAATAACTTTGGAAACTGTAGTTCTGGTGGCAGAAGAACCCTGCTGGAAACCACTTTAAAGAGTGGTAATAATGGAGACTGAACCCAATGTAACTGCTTATCAGCTAGCTATCCGCTGTAATACACGAGGGTTCGATATGTTCCCTGTTTTTTATATATTTTAATTCATCCTGCGTGTCTCTGGTTGGGGAGGGGTTAAAGAACAGCTTTAGTCAGCTTCGTACCCATGCCGTATGGTTTTAGAGTAGTGCCGACCGAACTTCCGGCGCTCGTTCTCCAGCGGATGCTCCCGTGTGAACGACACGGTTATCAGAGGTTGAGGAACCTGCTCTGCAAAGACCTCGTATCTAGAAAGGCGACAAGACGCGGATTTCGAGAGGGATCCGAGGTGGCAATAATCTCGAGTCCCACCAAAAGCTTCCGCATTGTTTCGTACAAGCGTTCCTCGGTCGTCAGAGGTTATAAATACTGGGGACGGAGGAGCAGAACTCGACGGGAAACATCTGCATTAACGCAGGGGGTAAGGAAAGTAGATTATCGTCAGCTACTTTTAGAATCGGCGCCCGACAGAAGCCTGTCTTCTACGTCAGGAGGTGGACTTTTAGCTGATAACGGTTTTCTGGCGTGAAGCTCAATTTACCGAGAACTGCAGGCGTGGAGTAAGCAAAGCCGAGTCTCTCGCCATGCTGGGTAATCCTGGCTGTCTGTTTTTCTGATAAATACTGGCTCTGAACCAGTGGAATGGAGAGGAGCTCGCGTTAGAATCACAAAGCGATCGAAATCACGGCACCCATTGCGTTAAAAAGAAAGTGTTCATTGTTCATTTTGCAACATTGTAGAACCAAAAACTGCTAAAGGCAAAACCCACACAATCAGTAAAAAAAGTAAAGCTTTGGTTGCCAAAAAATCCTGACTGGCTGTGATAGGCAAGACTTGTACCAATATCGCTTTTGTGTGGAAACTTGATTTATTTCTATGTTGATATCTAGTAGTGTAATACAATGACAACAGTGTATTGGAAATCTTGCCTTGTGTCGTGTATGGGGATGACATGCGTGTCTAGCACCCGAGCTCTCCCAACATAAAACTTTGCCACACCTGAACCCTTGAAGATCCCATTTTTGTTTTTGCTGAGGTGTTGGAGTATATGAAGGGGTGTTCACCACACAAAAAATCGGGACCAACGGTTTCGCTGGGTGGCGGGGGCTAAAGGTCAAAGGGCGCCATTAATTACCGTTTTTGGAATTTCTATTTTGAAGTGATTTTACTTAAGCGATTGGAAAGATCTTGCTTTTACGAGCATTTCGATACCAAGCTCAGGACCAGTACAGCTTGAGATATAGCCCCTAAAATGGGCCCCAGTGGGCCCCAAGGTCTGAAAATTGGTACATAATGTTTCACTATAGAAACAAACGCTTGCACAAAAAATTAGTGAAATCTGAGACGGTGTGACAAAAATTTGCTGAAAAGTGTGTACATTTGACGTGGAATACTCCAATGTAAATACGTAAGCAAGGTAATTAGTCCCCGTTTTGTTAAACGTATAGGTCCCTCTGTACTAAAATCCCTAATGTAATAATATCTTTTCGATATCTATAAAGTCATAATAAGCTTCAGTTAATGCACAAAAGATGATAAGAGCCATTTTTTAAAAGAAAAATTCCTTCAATAATCAAGTCTTATGAGAGCCGCAGTGGATGTAGCCTCCTGGTTAAGAAACGGAATAACAGAAAGGAGATACATACTGAATTCTAACAACAAAAAACGATGTTTAGTGATGCCGACATAAAATTTACATATTAACATTTTAACAATGGATGATGTGTTTTAACGACTCCATCCTCCGTTGCATTACGCTTCTTCTCATCTCCCCATCTTCTCTCTTTCGTGTGTCCCTCTCTCTTGAGACGTCAGCAGTCACACGAACACACCTGGAAACATGTCAAATACGAATAATTATGTATCGTTTCTTTAAAAAAAAAAAAACTATTAGTGTGAACGTTCAATTCACATCAATGAAACTTTTTTGTTTGCATCTATAATTAACATTTTCGCTACAATTGTTTTAAAACTCACTATGATTCTCCGGCCAACTTATCAATTGAGTGCGATATCTGCTGAAGAGTCTCAGGTGCTGTTCACTACAAGGCCCGTACGGTGTTGTCTTCATCTCCAAGCAGGACACGTTTAGCATCGCATCTCTAGCATTCTCGTTATACTCTTTGAATTTTTTCGGTGATGGGAAGTGAACCCAGCGAGCTTGTTTACAGGTCTCTCGCAACCAGAGATAGTTTACGTTCATACGGCAGTACTTCTTCCAAAAAAGCGAGAGTGCTCTGTTTCCCTTTCCTCGCAGCTTTCCGTTCAGATCATCTAAGTCCGGGTAATGTTAACCGTAAGGTTAAATTTTTACAGCCACAGAGGATCTTCAAGGTCCGCGTATTCGCGGTTTTTTTTGACGCAAGAACATCTTCGCTTCTTCCGGACAGGCGGCAAAGCGCTTCGGCACCCCCCCTTGACATCCACCGTATCTTATTGTGTAATAGCAGGTCGGAATATTGACAGTTGGCCTCTTCAAGAAGTTCGCAGAAACGTGTTCACTTCTTTTGCCATTATTCTGTTGACATTTTGCACAACAAGGATCATTGGAAATGTTTGGGCGCGAGGTGCATTATACAGTGAAATGATATCACGTTTTGATCTTACATTTCCTGCAACAAAGTCACAAACCCCTTGTTTGCCCCTTTTATACTCGGTGCCCCATCAGTGGCAAAAGAGACCAAATGGCTTGTATTGATTTCTTTAGCCTTGAGACAGTCTACAGTGGCTGTATAAATATCCTCTCCCCGTGTTTGGCCTTTGAGCGGCAATAATTCTATAAGCTCCTCTTGGGGACCCTCGGAATTCACATACCTACAGAGGGCCACTTGTGCTATGTCATCAACTTCGCGCGATTCATCACATGCGATTGAGCAGGCCGGAGCTGAGTTTACCTTCCTGATCTGCTGACTGTTGATGCCTGTGGCCATTTCTACTGGACGGTCCCTAACTGCCTTTGCAGACAACGGCATATCGGTCATTTTCTGAACGATTTTGTTCTTGTTTTTGAAGTCCCACAAACGATCGCTCCGATACCTTAATGAAGCACCCATCCAAGTGCTATCTGGTGTTTCCGTCCGTTTTAAGAAGCTATCCCCGCCCTGCTCTGCTTTGCGCTTTAGCTCCTCAAATACCCTCTTCCTCGAATATCCGGTTCGGTTGGGGTTTTTTTCTTTTTCGGCAAACGATGCGGGTTTGTGCTAAAAACGCCTCTCGAGATTCGACCTTTTGTTGCTTGAAGATTTTGCGTTGCAATTGCAAATTAGTCATAACGGATCCCAGCCGAACGTGAACGATTCAGTCCATCCCTCTCCGAATTCTCGCCTTTCCTCCTCGGTTTTTCGCTTCTTTTGGAGTCACCTGAGCCCTTCAAAACGATTTCAACTTAATTTTGAATCGGATGTCAGCTTCCGTCACCGCTAATCCTCGCTGCAGGGATGATGAAGCAGCTCTGTCTAAAACCTGACCACTGCAAAAAAAAAAAACACAACATACGAGATGCGGCGAGCGGAAGTAGAGACGCTGGCGCGAGATGCGAAACCGGAAGAGATTTGTGGAAAAAATTCTAAGAACTCTTTAAAAAAAAAAGGAAAAAGGAAAGCCGATCCTCGTTCCACATTTGAATGCTGCTGTTATATTTTTAGATCGCCACGGAGCCGGTTATAATTACATTCACACAGGGCCAAACAAATTCTGGGTCATTCCGTGATTTTGGACGCCACTGTACTCTTAGAAATGAAAAAGAACAACAACAAAAAAGCGTTTTCATCGGTAAGTTGGCTGTACCACCTGATGTTCCTGGAATGTTCTTAATTGGCCTGACTAACGCGTTAAGCCGGTTTTAGGGAAAACGTCTGAATACCAAATCATTTACGCGTCAATTTCCATCTACTCGCCATTGGTCGGGTATCATCGCTACCGGTAACCACGTGACCTCTGCGTTCAAGCCGTCCCGCGCACGCATTCCGTCTCCAGTAAGCAAAGCTGACTGTTGATGGTTTTATATGTGCAATGTTCCGGCTTTGTTTAGTTTACCGTTGGTTGCCTCTTGAGATTGTGCCGTGAGTGACGATAAACTGGGACAAGTGAAGCAGCTGTTGCCGTTCAGTTTAAGGTAGAAAGTAGAAAAACAAACAACAACAACAACAACAACAACAAAAAAAAAACGATACCCGCCATTGATAGAGCAAACGTAAGGATACCGGTATTCTGCAGAGTTATTCGTTGTTGACGTGAAAAATATCGTATTTCAAACTAACGTAGATTTCTAAGGTTTCCGCCTGTATACCCATAGAATGACGCGTTTAAAATCCATAAAACTAGCGTGGTTCAGAAACACCTTCAAAATAGGTGGCGAGTACCTGCATACTTCCTCGAGATGTCAGAAACAGAAAAATGTGCAAGATATTTTTTTTTTTGGATAAAAGAACCAGGTAAACCCCCAGGTCGCCTATCTAGGCAGCAGCTAACACCTACTGGGATGCGTCAGTGGTATTAATCGGAAGGGAGTGCCCAAGTACCTCAAAAAAATTGTCAATCTATATTTATAAGATACGATATCATTGTTATCACAAACTGATTTCGGACCGTTCTCATCTTGGTTGCTTTTCCCCACAACGTTTCGAATGGTTTAATCTCCAATCGTCTTCAGGTGTTATATCTGTAGTATCCGGTGCCCTGACTGGGGGATTGGACTCTTTTTTTTATGCCTTTATTAATGAAAAACTGGGTACTACTTTCTTATTCACTGGGCTATTGTTCAGTGGGACAATCCATCATCTATTTTTGTTGTATTTCATTATAGCAAATCAGATTTGGCTTAGATCTGCATTCGGCTTGCTGATCGGCTTTGCAGTCACAGTCATATAAACTGCTTCCTTGATTTTACGAATTTTCCAATGTGGTTCTATGTCAATTATGGAAACTTGATTCTGTAGTGGCTCGTAGTATCCATTTTCTTCACAAATGAGTTCGGCCATTCCGGATTTCTCCTTATTTCAACTCGTATTATGGCTTTACGATGTTTCTTCAGTCTAACTTATAGTGGGCGCCTTGTGTCTCCTTGGTATGCTCTTCCAAAACTGCATGGGATGTTATATATTGCAGTTATTGGTTCCATCTATCTCATTTTGGGATCTTACCCCGGTTAGACTTCTCCGGAGTGTGATGTTACTTCTGAATCAGTTCGGATGTTGTATTTTCCACAGAATCTCCGGATAGCGTAGAGACACGGTTGTAGTTGGTTTCTCCTCCTTCTTCCTGTCTGCGACCGGATCTGGGTTGTATGACGTACTTAGGGTAGTCATTCCTAAGAAATGTTTCCTCTATATTGCTCATTTTTTGTTCATATGTTTCTTCATCAGCACTGATTATGTTGCGCGATTCTGTAGACACGTGACTGTGCCCTTCCTGATGTTGTACGGATGGTGTGAGCCATATTTGAGGTAAAATCCGGTTGGTGCTGGCTTTTGGCACACTGACGTGCGTTGTACTAGGATATCCAGGAACGATTGTTATTCTCGCTCTCCGTGCTGGACTGGATTGATGGTCTGATGGTGTCCGTGTGGCTCAGTAACGCCTGCACATCTTGATGTTGCCAGAGAACGAAGGTATCATCTTCCCATCTGAAAGAAGTTTGCAGTCGATAATAATCAGCATGGCGTTCCTTCAGTGCAGCACTTCGGAAGCTATCGCAGAGAGGGCTTCACGTGAATATCCCCGAGTCTTGAAAAGAGCCATTTTCGATCACATGATAATCGTAAACTGTGAAAGACGGGCAAAGATTTGGCCGAGGAAGCTCCAGTCTACAGACAGCCGAGCCACGAACAGGGCGTTTACAGGAATTCGTAGACTTTGAAAGAGATGGGGACGTACAGTTGGGTAATGGAACTTTAAATAGGAGCCAGCGGGAAATCTCTACGGCAAGACGTTCCGCTGTCAACCCTGAGTTGATATGAAGTTTACGACAAAACTTATGGCGACCGGTTCATGCGCGCACCTAGACAGTTGTTCCGCATCCGTGGCAGAACGAGCACAGACGGCCCCCCCCCAAGCCGTCATCTCTACAGCATTGAGTGCAGCAGAAGAACGGAGAGGTGCAATCACCACCACGCAGTGTCAGTCGCTGAGAGCGCAGTGTGCATCGCAGATGCTTTCACGCCCTCATACATTTTGGAACACTACCTTTTTATCGAGGGTCCGAGGTTTTCTCAGATCTCGGACTGGTCGTTTATAGGTGTATCGCCGTCCAGTATGGAAGCCTTTACCGAGTCATTTTGCAAGCCACGACAAAACAACACGCTGTGTATCTCTGTCGCGACGCCGGCTGCGACTCGGGACGCTGGACGATCGGGGGCTGGTGGTCTGCGAAGGACCAGTAACTTCCGTCTTCTGCGAGATGGGGGGCGGGGGGCAGTGATTCTACGGAAAGTGTCGCTCTGGCTCGCCTTCCAGTGCAAGTGAACGATGGAAAGAAGATCAGGGCATCACAACTCTACTATGGCCTGGCCATTCAGCCTACACGAACACCACCGTGTATGTGTGGCTATCCTCACTTAATCCCTACAAAAACGTTTCCTTAAACCTACTTCCGGGAACTCCCTGATACAGTTTTGGCGCCAATAACGGGCTATAACCCCGCAGCCAAAAATCGCTGATCTCCACAAAGATTTGTCAGCACTGATTACGATCTGCCAACCCGCAGTTACATTCCGTCAGTGCCGCGTATGGTCCCGGGGTTCTTTCGAAATCGAGTCTCTATTTACTTTTGCCATTTCTCTGTAGAATTTGATAGACAACCGCAAAACTTCCTGGAACTGATGACGCAGACCCTAAACAGTATACTGTGACAGCAGCAAAACGATAGAGAAACAGGAATTGAGAATTGCCCTGAGGTTTAGACTGGGATCAACTTTTGTGGTGGCTTTGCACCGAGGGACGTCTTATTAATTTTTGTCGAAGAAAAACTTATTTCAGGGTTAGTTTATCTCATCTTAAAATGTTCGTATCCGTGGGCAATAGAATAATTTAATCTGCTGACTCTCTCCCTCTCTGTACACTGACGTCGTCTTCTCTCTCTCTGTACACTGACGTCGTCTTCTCTCTCTCTGTACACTGACGTCGTCTTCTCTCTCTCTGTACACTGACGTCGTCTTCTCTCTCTCTGTACACTGACGTCGTCTTCTCTCTCTGTACACTGACGTCGTCTTCTCTCTCTCTGTACACTGACGTCGTCTTCTCTCTCTCTGTACAGTGACGTCGTCTTCTCTCTCTCTGTACACTGACGTCGTCTTCTCTCTCTCTGTACACTGACGTCTTCTCTCTCTCTGTACACTGACGTCGTCTTCTCTCTCTCTGTACAGTGACGTCGTCTTCTCTCTCTCTGTACACTGACGTCGTCTTCTCTCTCTCTGTACACTGACGTCTTCTCTCTCTCTGTACACTGACGTCGTCTTCTCTCTCTGTACTGACGTCGTCTTCTCTGTGTACTGACGCCGTCTTCTCTCTCTCTCTGTACTGCTTCTCTCTCTGAATTGACGTCGTCTTCTCTCTATATATGAACTCCCCCCTCAAATCTAACATAAAAATCAGTCTAAAGAGAAAACAAAGAAAAAGAAAATGTTACCTGCAATACTATTCTTACAATCTTGAAATTCCTTGACAGTAGGGGAGACCAGAACTGGTTGTTAGAATACCATAAATTACTAATTAATCGCATAGATGAAATATAATCGATGTCATTTAGACAAACACATGACATCGACGGTAGCCTCGTTTGTCATCTCTGTACGTTTAATTTGTAATTTCTGGTGTTCTAACAACTATCCGCGGATTTACAATTTTACCAAGTTATCGGTTAAAACCATCCACGTGGATTTAGTGGGCGAAATACATTAAAGTATAAGAGAATAAACCAAAAGGTTATTCTAAAAAAAGCTTTTAACTAATAATTTGAAATAACCAACACAAGCACGCAGGTAGCTAATGAAAACTATTATCTGAGGAGCGGGTACTTCCAAGATAGCAGAAATAATTGACAAAACGGGCTGTTTTCGGGTTTACGGTAATTACTGGAGAATCGTATAGTGTCCCTGGTGCTGGCTGATAGCTCCTTCGGCTTCCTTCCCATTGATTGTCAAGCCGAATGGATCAGTAAGCCATTAGCAACACTGTCAGGTACTACCTAGCTTCTCAAGCCTGTGACCACCATTCACTGCTGCCTCGGCTCATCGTTTATGGAGTAGCTTTGAGTTTTCTCCCTAATTCGGAAAAAGAACCCGAGATGCAGCAACAACAAAAGAGAGAACTGTAGAGAGAGGAAAGCGATGTACTAAAAGTAACGAACTATAATTAATTACAAAAGGAGAAGAAAGAAAAACAACAACAACAACAGTATTTGGGCAAAGCTGTGACGTGGTAAGCGAGCGCGAGTGGCGGAGAAGTTTGGTTTTTAAAAGTCTTTTGTTTCAGGCATTCTAAGGAACAGTGATGGAGTTTGGGTGGAGCGGGAGATCGCGCCGCGTCTCGAAGACTCTTCTGCGTATTTCGCGCTGTTTTCTGTGTTGAATTTTCTTCAAACTTAGTATCGAACTGTTTCGGTGTCCGCTTCTACGGCCACGAGGAGGAGGAGGAGGAGGAGTGGGTTGGGGGTCGGTCACCGAAGTAAAATTGGCAAAATCTTTTAGAATTTCCCTTTCACTTATACGCTGTTTCGCTCTCTCTCTCTCTCTCTCAATATACTGGGAACATCCAAGTGAAACCCGCCGATGGATACAATAACAACGACCCTATTTCAATCGGGTCCCACTTATTACCCATTATACATCAGCAGACAGAGAAGACATTGAAGAGCAGCAGTCAACTTCTCCAAGTAATAGTCCTCGTGTGGATAATAGGATTGCGTAATCGCTGCGCATGCGCAGTAAAACAGTTGGCATCTCACAATTTACTACAATGGCGGATGGCATTGGAAACTGGTTTTGTGGTATCTGTGTTGGTCAGAGTCTGTTATTCATCATCGTTAGGGATACGATTTTTTCACATTAAATTTTTTTTTAATTCACAAACAAGATGCGGGGGGGGCAACGATTCACGAAAAGATCACTAAATAGTGTAGTTTCAATCGAAAAGCATTAAAATCAATAATATGAGCACTATTGATCGCTTAAGTTTAACTGTTACTTTAGGATACCAAAATGGGTGTTCGTACTTAAAGTTTCCCATGATTCCGAAACAGCGCCGCTGCACTGTAGATTGCGGGGGGTTGTCGTCCTTGCTTCCACGTCTAACGTCTCACGTGACCCACCCCCCCCCTGTTGGCGGGAGGACAATCTTTCGCATGCCGCACTGCCAACGGGCATCGATAGATTCCTCCTCATAGCAAATGCAGCCAGATCTGGACAGCCCCATACCACGATGTTCAAACACTTCATATCGGGAAGTGTACTGGTGCAGCTGCCAAGTTTGGCTTTAGACGGCACCGCTGTCTTCAAACACGGGAATCACGCCGCGGGGGGGAGCGCACGTCGCCGTGATCGAACACCCGGAAATGCTTTGACAAAACTGGCGGCGTATCGACGAAAAGAACCTGATCGATGTCGGTTTCGATTTTATCGCTGCTTTCGGCTGGGGGCGGGAGGGGGGAGGTTTACTTGAAAGATATTTTCCCACCTGGCAAGATAGACCTAATCATTTCCCACCTTATGTAATCTGACCCCCGCCGCCCGTTAAGTAGTAAGAGTTGGCATCATTTTCGGAGGGAGCACTTTTGTTGTTGCAACTTCCGGTCTTATCTCCGCTGATCCGCTTGAGTTGACCGGATCTTCATCCGTCGAAATGCGATTTGAGAAACCGACTCGAGACTTCGTCTCCGGGGTACGCAACGACTTCAAGGGACCTATTTAAATTCGTGACCTCCGCGACCTATTCATCACCAGGGCCGAACAACAACAAGAGATAAAGTCGTTGTTTTTCTTTTTTTTTTGTTTTTTTGTTTTAAAAAAAAGATCGATGTTTACAAGCGGCGTTATCTGTTTTCCTTCGGGCCCCATAGGTAGTTGAAAAGCCTGGCAACACCACACCGAGAGAAGAGGGCAGAATAATGGAAATCTCCCGTATTTCGCGCTAAAGAATGATGACGGCTTCATCTCGGGTTGCTGCTGTTGCTGTTGTCAGACTTTAAAATTACAACAAAAAAAAAAAGAGAAAAAAAGGTATCTTTAAACATAAAGTACGGTTTGAACATTTTACAGTACTCTCCCCTGGGCCTTCAACCCGTTCCCAGCCTTAACGCGTGCGAGTTCCAACCGTGGTGGACCGCAGACCGGCCCGGCCGATACCGGTTGGTCGTTAATTGTGTGCCCCAGAGTTCACTGCTGGCATATAGTGGCGCGCCAGCTGTTTACGGGTGGAAAGGACCGCAGCGCCGAAGACAAAGGAGGATTTACAGAGTAAACACGGAACGGATGGTTTCAAATGTTTAACCCAGACGGAAATTTGTGGATTAAAAAAAGAAAAGAGCCGAAAATCTATTATTCTTGCTGCTGACTTTGCCATCGGTTTATTCTGGGCAGTCCGCAGTTATTTTCACTGGTCAGCTGACGTAGCGCCAACCCTGAAAAGCGGAGAAGTCCGGAAGCAAAATAACTGCGTAGTCGCCAGATTCGGCGATGCCATCGTCCAGTCCTATTTACCGGATCCCGATCCGCCGTGGCTGTTAACTGTTCTGATTCGTGCTTTGACTGCGACCTCGCTTTCAGATATTTCGCGAACTGCTGAAAAGAGAATCCCCAATTCTCGCGAGACACAGCAAAAGCAATTTCCGCTGAGTACTTGAAAATGATTCTTCGACGGTCGCCATGGTTTCCTGACCGGGGCCTGGCCTCGCCAGAACGTTTTTCTATCATTAACCGAACCTGTTTCTCAAAACCTTTTCATTCAACTTGGAATGGAGTTTCCGGATTGCGGATCTTTGTTGTCACGTGTCCTAAACTTTCGCTTTAGTTGTAACCGATTTCACTTCAACGAGCCCTCCTATACGACTACGGCCTCGTCATACAATTCAAATTTCTGTTTTATCTTATTTAGTTAAACAGTTATTAAACATTAAAACTGCTCAAAGACCTCATGAACGCCCTATGTATACATTTGTGGGGGCCACAAAATTAAAAGTTCTGTGTAAATATACATTTACTGTTTGTCTGAGTTAAACATTAAAAGAATATATATATATATTAAACATTTTTCTTCACTTTAGTTGGTAACTGCCAGGTAGTTGGTTTCCTTTTTCTTGTTTCCACTTAAGAGCTGCCAGCCTAATTGGATAGACAACAAACAAACAAGTGAGTACCTCGAAACCTAAACCGCTCTTCATCCAATCGCGACATCTTGGAAAAACAGAAAGTAAAGCGGAAGTTCGTTCAGCAAGTCGGAAAGTTGATTATAATTCTAGCAGTTCCCTTTGTTTGTTTCTGTCGCGGTGGGGAGCTAATTACTTTTCTTATTCCGCAATGGAAAAGAAAAGAAAAAGTAATGGCTCAGTAGCACAAACCCTTATGTTGCTGTTTGAATTATTTATTCCCGCAATCTTTACGGAGAGGCGGGGGCGCAAGAGATCGTCAGGTTCTACACTGCGCTAATTTCCAAACAAGCGGCAGCTTTCGCACTCCGATTTACCGGGAAGTTCAGCGATTCTACTTTTATTTTGGTCAGAGTCAACGGAAACCTTCTCGTCTCCGGAGGTTTAAAAATATACGCGAAACTTCGAGTCATTGACATTAAGAGCCGTCCAAGGTCAAAGTTCGGATTAGCGGATACAAACATTCTGGCCACAGAGAGAGAGAGAGAGAGAGCAGGGGGAAGGGTTCTTCTGACTGATCCTGTTTGTTCACAGCCAGCTGCCACACCCCGCGGGGTTTAGAGGAGTCGCGGGAGACGGCGTGCAAGGATAGAAGAGAGCTTAATTAACGGGCGTCCCTTCGCAATACCCCCCCGGTCCTGACCAACGGGATCTTTGACTGTAACCGCCATGTCCCGCACCAAGAACCAGTACATCGTGGAAAGTGCGAGAATAACCACCCGAATGAACTCCGAGCATCTTGGCAAACGGGCCAAGTAACCAAGATAGAATCTAAAACTTGAACTGTTCCACGGGTGACTATCCGACAGATTCCACCCCTAAACACGCACGGGCCCGAGGCCATACATACACAGAACGCCCCTGCCAAATATTTAACATGGATTTTTGAACACTCGCTGTACAGAACATGAGCACGTGCAAAATCTAATGGTGCTTGAATTATCATGGAAGGGATGAGCATAAAACGTGAATGATCCCGGCTGCTGTAGAAAAATCCATTGGTTGCATCTTCTTCACGTAAGTGAAACGAGTAAACCTGGAGTAGTTTGCACGTGTGACATTCTGTCCAGATAAATGCACAGAGGCATTTGCCGTTTAACTAGGCCTGGGTCAATGACCAAGGCCACGGAGAGAAGAGAATGCTGGGTAATTACCGCTACCGCATCGCTTGTAACGCCCCCTACCGACCAAACGGGCGACCTACGAACGATCGCAGTGTTTTTATATAAGGAAAATGGAATGTGTTTCGGTTGTCTAAGCACACATGTTAGTCGTTTTATTAATCTGCATTTAGCAATTTACAGCGACGAGTTTCCCACTGTGTGGACTTACTTTACCAAAGGCGAGTAGGGCTTGATAGGAGAACTCTCTCGGACCTTTAACCGGTTCTCTCTGCTAACAACGGCGCCCGGAAAAAAGGGGGCGATAACTCGTTAGAATTTATCCCCGAGCCACTTTGACCTTCCGTTCCATGTTTGGTTGTCGAAACATTTTTTGTCTACCAGAAGAACGAGCGAAATGACGCATCTGTCTTCTATTAAAAGTACTCGCGAAGAGTATATTTCTCTTCCGCACAAAACATGCCGTTCAGTTTTTGAAATTTCCTCAGGAGTAATTCGATGCATGGCAGGAGCTTCTCCGATGATAACTTACAGGTGATCATGCAATCATAGGCAGATGCTTACTTTCGCTTTTGGATAATTACAAAATTAATGATACAGCGCGAAGGGAGGCAATGTTAAACGCTCGATTACACCCACTATCTTAACAGAGAGGGCGCAGCTGTGCGTTTAATTAAAACATCTACCTCCTCGCTAGTGATAACGTTTTCATTGTTAATCCAATCCAGTTCATTCTTGTTTTTAATTCTCCCGGGCTTCTGTTTCTCTTGGAAACCATATCTTGGAAAAGCAAGTCGAGACAGTTTAACTTTAATTTTAATGATAAAACTGACGATTACAATTCCTATTTTTTCTTTTTTTTTTAAACTGCATGTTATTCGTACGCCAGCTTTTAGACTCGAAGACTCAGAGAATTCTCCAATGAAGGAGACCAGATTCGTCACATATGTTCAACAAATATTTAACTATTTTGCCATAATACACAGTATGTCATAAATGCATTATCGCTATAATTCCACTTATAATTAAGTTTGCTATTCAGTAGTTAAAGATGTTAATATTATTACTTAATTGTCACCAACCCATCATAACACTTTTCGACACAGAGGACGACCAAGATGGAGCACTTTCTAGAACTCACTTGCGTATTCTTCCTTGTTTAAAATGTATTTACATCCACGAAATAGTTGGGGGTTAATAGTTACACGGATGGATTTGAAAGAAGATATTTTAGGTAAAAAAAAAATTATTTAAGATGTCTCTTTCTTTTATCAGCGAGGAATACAACGTAAACAAAAGCTTTTTTTTGTCACTACAGGTTTGAAGAGACAGGATGTAAAACAAAGGCTGACTTTTTAAAAAAAAAAAAATGGCCGCTTGCTGGGCCACCGATCTGGTCGAACGGAAGTGGCGCTGGAAATTTCGGTCATTCTGCAAGGGTGGTCTCACTCGCGCCCTTCCATCGCCTCTGCATCATCTTCTGCCCATCCTCGAGGCGTCTGCTCCGATTACTCTTATCGATCTTCTGTTTGTTTCGAAACTGGATGTTGCCGGCATTAAACAACAACAACAACAACAACTTATTTGTCTTGATTTTCTGACGGGGGGAACCGAACTTAAGCTTCTTGGAGTCTATCTGATTTCTTGAAGAAATACAACAACCCGACCTAATGATATTCGACGTAATATATTAATCCTTCTCAAACTGATCCTTTAAATTTAAAATGTTTTTGTTCTTTTTCTAAAACCCTTTTCTCAGTATTTTTTTTTTCCTGGTCCACATAATTATCTGTTCGTCGTCTCTCTAAACCGATTTGTAGTTTTCGACATGCCCCCCCATCCTTCCAAGAGAATGCGCATGCGCATAGAGACGCCGGTGAACTGTTTCCGGCTCTCTGTCATACGGTAGTTCATCCACTCGAGCGCGAAGTCTGTTTCTCCCCTGAAGAGTCCGGTCTCCGCAGTATCGTTCGTTAATCTGAATTTCTTCCTACCCAGCGCGCTGTTGGGGTTTCTTTCATCTTTTACTATCACCCCACCCCCCCTCACAATAAATCGTTTTCACGGAACTTTGGCCCACAAATTTGACCGTCGTAGAAACAACAACGTTAGAACACCACGTGATCTTTTATCGCGCGCCCCGTTCTAGTAACCTACAACCAGCCATGCACGCTCACAATCCTGGAAAGGCAACAAACAACAAAACACTCCATAATTGAGACTTAGTCTACGTTGTTATCTTGACCATTCTCAAATAATGAGGGATGCTTCCAGTCGACTTTGGCCACTTAGTGATGACTGCCGCGCAGTTCTATATAACCAAATGTATATTATTTTCTCCCGATCTGTCTTTTCTTTTCTATCGTTTGTCACACACAAGCATCCCACCCCGACTTCTTATAGTTTTTAAATGTTTTCTTCTTCTTCACTCTTGCACTCAGAAGACAATCAAACAACACCCGTTATCGAATCATTCCGAAACCCATCTAGTGAGGAGTGGGGGACAGGGCTAACATCCTGAATCATAACTGGAATTTCAAGGCTGAAAGGCATGCTCCAAAAGCGGGTTGGAATCGAATTTAAAGCTTACTGTGTATACTCGCACATAGGTGTAGAATTTCCAAAGATAACAACAGGGGAAAAAAAAAAAAAAGGTTCTGATGATGATGTGTAGAAATAAGGACGCCAGGAAACAAACCAACGAGTAAGTCGAACAAACGGTTGATCCAGACTCGACTTTGGTAGCTCAAGATCAGCTTCCATAAATTCTAAAAGAACATCAGCTGCGAAGGAAATCAATACCAGTTATTGGCAGACGCAGAGCCCGACTAACCCTGATGATGCTCGGCGACTCGTTCGTGCACTTGACAGCCCGAGGTCGCGGTAAGAGGTCGGGACAAACAACAGCCTTCGCGGTCTCATCGGGGAACAGGAATGCCTGGCACCGTAAGAAAACCTTTTTTCTTTCTTTCCCTGGGTTTGTTTTTTAACGATGTCTCAAGGAGTTAGAGGTGGGGGGGGGGTTGAACGCGAATGCGATCTATCATCTTACGCAGATGTCGGTAAGCCTAAGCTAGACTCGGTTCACGTGCATTCAGCGAGTTGAGAAGTCTTCTCCCGGCTTAAGAAGCGTCGCAATAGACGCGCTAACCACTTGTTAGAGAGAGAGAGAGAGAGAGAGAGAGAGAGGAGGGAGAGAGAGAGAGAGAGATAGAGACGAGAAGAGAGAGAGAGAGAGAGAGAGAGAGAGAGAGAGAGGGGACGTCAGTACAGAGAGAGAGATGACGTCAGTACAGAGAGTGGGAGAGAGAGAGAGAGAGATCTGACGGAAGTCGCCCGAAATAAAGGCTAAATCACGGCCACGGGGAATGTGACCAAATCTCGAAAACAAAAAAGGAAGTTTTCATTACCAGTTGCTTGACCTGAAGACGTAACTGGAATATTTCTCACCAATGGCGCCCTTGACGTAACAGAGCGGAATTAATGATCTTATGACGTAACAAACCGGAAGTTATGGTTGTGATGATGTAACACGGCGTAAATTATGGCGGCGATGCTGTATATCGACACTGAAACAAAACAAACTCTACCATCCGTGTAAGAAAAGACGTTCACTCGCTTTATCGGTCTATGCGATGGCCCTAGTACACAGTAAACGGAAAATGTCCGCCAGGTGGTGCAAACAAACATGGAAAGTGGAGCAGTTTAGGAAGTGAAAATATCGACGAATGCGAACACGCATAAGATATAAATTAGCTAATAACCACGTAAATAAATGTCTGCCGTTTATCCTACGCGGACGAGTGAAGGAAGACAGAACTGGACGGAGAGTCTAAGCCTTTTCACGCCGCATGTTGAACAGTTGTACTCGCCCCTACCCCCCCCCCTGTGTTGGTCCAGCACACTTTGAAACACTGTTTTCTATTTCGCTGATAATGCTAAATGAGACAAGGGAGAATTTCGGCTTTCCGAAGACAGGTGACCCGATCACGTGGCGTGGGTGGCAAAGTAGTGTTCAGACCTGCCATCAGGATCGCCACTAGAAGCGAGTGGTCGCTGATAAATTTTAAATTATTTTCAGGAAGAATAACCACAAAGATGTCCGAAACTACCAAGAAATTCTTGTCTACCAAAATGTCAGGCCCGATAACACTGGGAAACGAATTTTAACTTTTTCCTTCTTTCTTGCAATTTGATGGGTGTCTCCTATAGCATTTTTTGACACTGATTCCAAATATGGTCATGGAATTGCGCTAGTACCCTTAATTATTGAGAAAATTGGGTTTGAAAATTTATGGACAATTGGATTAAACATGAGAAAATTGAGTTTAAACATAAGTAAATTACATAAAAATTTATTATTTAATGATTTAAAATTTCTTGGAAAGGGACTTCCGTTTGTAGCTTACTTCAGGAGCATCTCTCATTAGTGTCCAGCAGTAATCGGCTAACATTGCAGGATCCCACTGGTCTTGATAGCGTTTTTACATGGTTGAAATTTCTGGTGAAATCTTTCACCATGCTCGTCACTTACATCTTCAGGGTTCTCTGCGAAGAAATCTAAATGAAGGACATATCGCATCCCATTTGTTTATAGGTCTCAATCATTTCATGCACCAGTTCATAATTTGGAGCCTTGATGTTTCCCAAAAAATTAATGACGACAGATTTTTGGGCATTCCATGCTGCTCTTTCCTTGCCCCTTAGGATTGCATCAAACTGCTTGTCCCTCATGAGTTCTCTAATTTGGGAACCAACAAAAATTCCCTCTTTTATCTTTGCCTCACTAATACAAGGAAACTTTTGCTTTAGATATTTGAATCCGTGTCCATCTTTGTTCATTTCTTTCACGAAGATCTTCATCAGTCCTAGTTTAATATGAAGTGGTGGCAAGTATGTTTTTTGGGGGGTCCACCAATGGTTGATGAGAAACAGTCTTTTGTCCTGGAACAATTTCACGAGCAGGCCATTTTTTGAACAATGTAATGGGATTCTCTGGCCCTACTGTCCAATTCACATAGGAAACAGAAGAATTTAGTATATCCGAGCTGCAAGCCCAGAAGTAATGCCAAAACTTTAAAATCGCCACATATGTGCCAGAGAAATTGGTTGTTGTAGTTTAATTGTTTAAGAATAGTCTTCATGTTATCATAGGATTCTTCCACGTGGTCGTCGTGCCCAATAGGAACGGAGGGATATTTATTTCCATTATGCAACAAGACAGCTTTAAGGCACCGTTTGGAAGAGTCAATAAAAAGACGCCATTCTTCAGGATTATATCCATGACCGAATGCTGCCATCAAACCATTAACGCCGTTGCAATAACAGAACCCCTCATTAAGGGAAATGAACTTGACTAAATCTTTTTGACGAGTACGGAAAACAGATATGTTTGTATCTTTTTCCAATAAATTCCATTCCTGCAACCTGGATCCCTTTTTTGGCAAATTTAAATCCTTCACAAGATATTTCAACATACTGTGTAATGAATTGCGGTTCTTTTGATTCTGGAGACTTGTAATCTGCATCGGTATCTTCCTGAACATCCATTAGCTCGTCGATATCAGTTTCTTCCTCCAATGTCCACGTCTTGGGAGCGGCTGAAACAGGAATACTTTTGTTGTGACGTACTGGAATGGCTGATGTAAGGTTTGGATACTGAATTTTAGTTTTGTCTTTAGCAGATAAACCTGAGATATTTGTGAGGCAAAAAACAGAAATTTTTTACATGATCTTGCAGTTCTCTCCAAATCATTGGCACTCCTAATGTCATGGACTCGCGTGCTCCTTTGAGCCATGCCCGAAGGTTAACGGCACAGGAGGCGCAACAAATATGCAGTGCCCACGATTTGTCCTGATCGCCCATCTCGCAGCCGAAGTAAAGTCCGTAGGCCTTCTTTACAAGTGCAGTCATTGTTGTTCTTCGAGATTTCATGGTCATTTATACACATATGTGACAGAAGGAATCTAAGAAATATAATACAAACTCGAAATATAATACACTCGATATATGCTCTATATGAGAAAATATACTGAAAATTAAAAACTCCATTTCTGAAAAACTATGGGTGATGGAATAATTCTGAAAGCATGTTTGGAATCAGCGTTACGAGTTCTATTAGGACCAACCATAAATAAACGAGAAGCAAAAAATCTTGTTCCTCGGTGTAATCTGATGAATATTATTCTTTGTTGTAGCTCTCGGAGGGCTAAACTGTTGCTACAGGGTGAAATAACGTGCAAGAGAACTCTGGCTTCCTGTTATCAATGCTCGATCGAATGTTTTCAGCTGAATCATGGAGAAAAACAAAGAAAAATTCTGTTGGTGTTTCTTTTTCTTCGTCTTTCAGCTAATGGCCATCAGACTGACAAAATCAGCGCCAGAGCAGTCGGGCTGGGGGAGAGTGGGAACGAGGCAATAAATCTACACCTCTGGCGAGCTCCCTCTCCAGTGGCCAGCTGACCCACAGTTACCGTACCAGTCGACACTAGTTCCGGTGTATAGCGCTGTTCCCTTTTCTCCCTCCGTGAAGCAGGCAGGCGGACAGACAGACAGACGATCAACCGGCGTTAGCCCTCCTCCCTCGACTCGACGAGCCCAGCTCTCCCCGGTGGCCTGAGTAGGGACGGTTCGTGTGCGTACGGCTTCCCTAGGGAACAGGTTATTTTGGGAGCCAAATCGTCCGGGCGGAAACTGCGCTTCGCTGAACAGCGAAACGAGACACTGGCGAGCACGTGTCCGAGACCTCGCGGGGAACAGCGATTACCGACCGGTCTGCGGAGGTCGTAGATAATTAAAAAAAAAAACAAATCAAACAAACACCCGTCTATTTACGAGTAAATTTGTTCATGGGGTTTCAGTCGACCCTTTATTGGCATTGTTTTTAGGTTTCTCGCCAGTCCCCATTTCGTCTCTTTGCTCGCCCATCTACGAGGTGAATGGCGAAGACGTCGCCGAGTTTGGCCCGCCGATGTTTTCTTATTCGCGCCCGTCTTCGGCGACTTTCAGATCGGTACAGAAGATTCTGCGCCAGTCTGACTTCTCGCTTGCACTGCGCACGAAAGCTATTCCAATTCCATGAGCTACGCCGGCACATCAAATAGGCTTTAGCTACTCCAGCCGGACTTCGAGAAGGCGTCAAATATTCGGTTAATCTGACTCCACCCCATGACGCATGCTTGTCCTCAACTTCCGGATCCGGTCTCCGTAGGTTGACTCTCAACTCGCTGAAAACGAAAGCGGCGGACTGCTTGAAATGCGAATTCACCTCACTTCTGACTGTGACACACAAGTCAAAAGTGTATACAAGAATCAGACCCCAATCCCCTCCCCATAAAAAATGCGACAGTTTTTGTGGGGCTTTTTTTAAAATATGTTTAGAGAAATTATAAACTTAAATCCCACTCAACGAATTACTTGGATCAAAACAACTCATCTGTTTAGTCTCATCCGTTCCACCGATGTTCCAATTTTCGTTTGCATCTTTAATAAACGCATCCTTGTTTACAGTTATAAGATTGAACCTGCAAAAACCACTGAGGCTGATTCTGTTCTTTGATTTTTATTCAAACAAAGTTGGTGCTCTACAAGAGGCGCGTTAGGACTTCATAAATTAACCCTAGCCCTTCATCGTGACGTTGCGAGGGGAGCTTAAAACCTGAAACAGCTCTCGCCTTACGGAATAGACAGTAAGAGCAGCTCCAGCTGAAGTAATAATTCTGATGATACCTCCACTGCGTGATCACGACGGCGTCAAAGCGCCACCTTAATTATTTTATTAAAGCGATTCCTTTGTGATCGAGAAATTTTGTGGACTCGACGTCACGTGCACAAATTAGGGAAATAAAGGATTTCCTAGAGAACGGACAACGAAATGAGCAGTGTCCGATGACGTGTGTCACCTTCATATTAACAAAAGTCACTAGGGGCTTCTTTGCGCAGCGTTCACCATCGTATCGTCCATTATTCGCGACTTCTATAAGTTAAAGGATAGTGTGCCTGACGCAAACACCGAGAACTAAAATTTACATCAGCGCTAATGACAGAAAGAATAAGGAGAAATTTTAAGTAAATCTGAATAATTCGTAAAGCCGGCTGTTGAAGTAAAACTGGAGTTTAGCAAACAACATGTAAATTTGGAAACGTAATCTCCGAAAAGGGTTTGAGCATTACTATTATCGAAAGTCTTTAATTTGAATAAAATTCCCTCTTAACTGCTAACAATACTTAACCCAGCTTTCATAAAAAAATAAAGCTAGATAAATTGTATTTTTCAGTATGTCTGATCGTCCATACATTAAGCATGCCGTGTAGATATGAAGTAAGATAATATACTCAAATATTAGAAATTCAGCGTAAATTCAATCAAAATTTTCCATATTTTAAGCATTTAGAATACTGTACGTTCAACGATTAAAAATGTGTGTCTAGGGAAAGATCTAAGAAGTTTACAAAATAATTAGGGGGTTTTTTTTTGAGTGTGAATAGTCACAACTTTTTTCCGGCTATCTTCAGTTAGAAATACAGTACAAGGTACATTTAAAACGAACTCAGGTGTTCGCATGTAATTCGTGAACGGACATCTTCGGTTACGGGAGGGACCATTCTTATTATTACTGGGGACCATAATTATAAACTGGCTAAAGTTTTAGCACGGTTTAACATCTAAAGAGAGTATTTAAAACATAATAGCGGCGAGCGTTGATCGTGGTAATGCAATTCAGTTGAAGAATCAGACTGACTGCCGTTTCTTGTATACTGTGACGTATGGTCGTAGCAACTAATCTAGACGGAAATGCTTAATAAAATCAAACGGTTTGTCTGAGAATAACTCATCACCAAACCTCTGTCCGAGTGATAATATGTTGCATATTAGAAGCAATTTTTCTGGCGATGTTCATTCACACACACACAATGGTAGTCATGAACCACGTGGTCTGTCAACAACGCTATGTTTAAAGAACGGATTTTGTCACTTTAAAAAAAGAAGGGCGAGGGGATTCATGACGTGACGTTGGTGGCGGTAACAGTGACGTCACACCTTCCATCCAGCGGTGACGCCGGAAAGAAGCTGAGATTACCTTGAAATTAACAATACAGGTAAGTTATCAGAAAAAAATGTCTTTATAGGTATGGAATATATTAAGTTTCTCTATTAGCAGAAGCTTTTCCATAACAACTTATTGTTTACATAAAAAATATACACAACGATACGGGGAGAGAGAGAGCAATAAGGAATCATTAATAAGTATTGTTCTGATATCTGCGCTCTTGCTTAAGAAATGATCGAGTTTGGTAACAGCGGACGAGGAGCAGTAGAAGTTTGGAAGATTATAGATTTCTTTAAAAAAAAAAAATCGAAAAATGTTTAACTCGGTATTTCCCTCCATTGTAGAACCACTGGGTAAGTCTCCAATTGTAGCCATATTGCGCAGCAGCGTCCGCACGTTCTACGTGAATTATTGCAGAGAGGTCAAGCAGTCTCACTTATTTCCCTTATGAAAGCGGTCTCTTCATTTTTTTATTCTTAGATAAACAAAAAATAATAATAATAATGATCTGGGTATAGAATAATTCCAGATACGAACAGAATAGCAGTCATAAAAAATTGGGTATATTCATAACAGTTCAGGTTTCCATCATAACAGCTGAGCGGAATTCCTTCCTCTCAAACCCGTTAGGTTCTTCTAGCCTGTCATTTACGTGGAGCTGGAACTGCGCGAAGGCCGATCGGCTATTGAATTAACTCTTTGGCAGTCTGTTTGGGGTGCAAATCTAATCGATCCGCTGTTGTTCAGGCTGCTCGCTGACTTAATATGACGCACGCACGACTCTTAAAACTTCTCTCAGCTGCTGCAGATCCTAATGGCACAGAATTATAATATCCCAGCAGCTTTTGCATTTCGGGTAGACACCCCACCCCTACACCCCATCCCACCCCATCCCCACCCCTAACCCGAGCTCTTCGCTTCTTATTCAAAATGTCGCACATCGTCAAGACTTTCCTTATATTTTTCAGTGGAACCGAGTTTTCCTTGTCGTACAGTTTTATATGGGCTTCTATCTCCTTGGTCTTTCTTCGACAGTTCATCTGGACCAGTGATACTTGTTAAAGATCCTTCAAAGCTTTCCTCATATCGCCGACTACGTACTCATCGTTTGCAGAGGCCGCAAGACCATTTTAGAGTCAACCTGGTCAAAGCGATTTCTGCAGACTCTCTGATAGCACCCGCAACTTGTTCCGCGAGAGACTGATTGGCTGCGCCGCAGGGGATGGAGTGAGTAACGGTTCTCTTAAGATCCCCTACATCAATGCGGGGATGTTAAAGAGCTCGGACCGTTGCGACTGCGAGCCGTGGTACAGACAGGTGACGTAATAAACTTCCCGTTCGAGTGACAATATTGCCCGACCAGGAACGAACCCGGTCAGCTCCCATCGCCCTCACATAAATCGATTTCAGAGAAAGCGGCATGAACCTGTCTGTCCCACGCCGCCACCGTGGTTTTGGTGCTCCCTGGTCTAGGCTGCCGTAATCTCGTTAATCCCAGCAGAAAAGTAGGACAGGCTATGGTGGATCAGAACATCGCCACTCATCTTTGCGGAAAAAGCCAATGCCGCCGTTTAGGTTTGACTAGAAAATACTTCAAAATATCATCGATTCGTTTCCTGGATCCTCACTCAGCCCCCACCCTCTACCTTCATCACTCTCTGGTTTAGCATGGGAAAATGCTCCAGCTGGCCAACTGGTAACAAATAAAGGGGGAAATAAAATTAGATGCAGAGGAATGCTGCCTTCTCTTTTCCAGTTCCTGTTCCTCCTCTACTGTTGCATCAGCGGAAGCTAATCGAATCGTACTCTCGCTTTCCAATGAGGTACAGAGACGGTAGGCGCTGCTACTGAAAGCCTTTCGCGAAACTGTCGAATGGATGGACTGACAGGGCCTCAGCTGTCGAGGTCTCCTCCTCCTATCAGCTGGAGTTGTCCCAGACGGTGCGAGTGCCTGTGCTGGTCCGATCTTCGCGCCCATGTCGCATTCCCGATCCCCACCTCTTTGGTCTACACGGACAAGCCACAGAAACCCGTGGTCCCCGTTTCAAATTTTGGCATCAAGCACGCTTCCGACGTAAGTTGATTCACAATGAAACGGACCGAGAGTAACCAAGTAACTCCGCTCTCGCTTCCACCGTGTGGCGGGCCCAGCACGTACAACGGCAACATACATATCTCGAAAATAAATCAAATTCAGCTTCATTGTACTTTATTCACCATGTCAGATTGGATGCAGCTTAAGTCAGACTACGACAGAGCTCTTAGATGAACACCATTTCGGCTCCTTTCTGGGCGCACTCGCGCTGTACATGCTACTTCCGGTTTTACAATTTAGTATACTGGAAAACCAAGCTACACATTATACGTTCTCTTCTTAAAATAACTGAATGGCTTTAAACCTTTAAAGTGCAACCGAGTGTGTCACGGCATCGGTTAGTCGATATGCACGGGTTTTTTCCCGTGTAAAAGGTGACGCTACACACAGCTTCGTATTAGCTTGATTTCGCCTTACACACCACGCTGACTCTAATGAAAATATAAACTCACCACAGCTGTCTTTTGCTGAGTGGCGTTGAGTTGTCTGTAAGTAAAACGAAACAAGACAAGACACTCTCTCGTTAGAAAAAAAAAAAAAAAATCCATCATCGACATCGCATAAAATTACCATAGCAACGGTGCGTGCTTCGTATCATCAACATCAGCAGATGAAGGCAGTGATCGATTGATTTATTTCGCTTTCTAGATTAGCAATGCAAAAAGGAAAGTTTCATTGTTGAAAGAAGAAACGAAATTCGCTTTAATCGAATCGACGTAGAGAGAGGTTTAGTAGAAACCAAGATTAACCTGGCTGGTTACCGACACACACACACCTATGCTCAGCGTGAATTCCTCATCAGCAGCAGGTCGCTGAAGCGGTTTGGGATACGAGCTGGCAACAGTCCAGTTAGTCAACATCACCTCCAATTAGTGTCACTGTAATCAAGGGAGAGACCTCCCGGCATGTTACAGGAATATAAGGAGTGCCACAAAACACAGCTGTTTGTCTACCCTAACATAATACACGACCTGTAATTGTTTGTTTTTTAAAAATCCATCCATACTTTCTTCAGAAGATGGGAATTCCTTCAGCTGTTCATTAATGGTTTTTTTTTTAAAAAAAGAACAATTTTTGTACGAATGCGCGACTGCGTTTGTGGACCATTACTTCTCGCTTCTCATACCCGGCTGAATGAACCCAGAAGATACCCGAGCTACAACTCTTTAACCTTTTCACAGCCGACCGCTATCCACGGTGTACCGCCGTACTGGTCACAAGACAACCACTAACCGCTTAGTAATTATTTTGCGCATCACACGACACAATGTTTGACTTTGTTGTATAATAATTCTAGCCACCGAAGGTCGGCGCTGATGAGTAACAAAATACACCAGACTGATTCTCTGGGCTCCGACAGCTTCCCATCTGTTCGCAGGACTTAAACTAACGCCTATATTCTAAGAATTCGAGCGTCTAAACGTCTCCAACCAAGCTCGGGGATACGGTAGCGGACTAAATTCTGAGAACGATGGCAAAACAAACCAAGTAAAACGTGAAATATGTATAAAGAAAAATTTTCCAGCCTGGACCTTACACTGGTAGAAAAACAGATTCTTGTTCATTCGATTGCTCGCCAGCGTCGTCCGTCGACATTTTAAGGGATTTAGCGGACATGCCCAGCCCCGCGAGAATTGTGCAAAATAAAGAAGAAAAAAGGGTTCGTCATCTCGAAGGGATAGGACGTGATGCCAGGAGGAGCAGAATTGAAGGACCCGACTTCAGTCCGGTAAGGACCATCTTCATTGGACCCCAGGGTGCTCTGGTCCGATGAATCAGGGCTCAAAGGTCCGGATCAGATTATCAAACTTATTTGCGGCCGGTGTAGTGTCCTACCCGAAGTGTACCAAACCGTCAATCAAAAGTGAGGGTGGGTCCATTATGGTATGGAACATTCTCTTCGAAAACGGACGAGTTCTAGTCACCTTATCCATGGAAGAATGGATCGGTTTGTTTACCTGGGCCTTTTTTATCTAATATACTAGTACCATCATGTTTTGAAGATTGACAGCTGGATTTTGCAACATAACGCCCTGAGTTCCCAAAACCCTAACTTGAATTCAATAGATAATTTAAGAAACAACCTATTAGGATGAAAAGGCCCAGAAATTTGGATCAATCGTTTTGAATTATTCAGTCGACTTAGGCGGATATAGTTGCATAGACTCCATGCAAAAGCGTTTCCAGGCTGTAACCGATGCTCATGGTTATGCAATCAAACACTAACACGTCCTTGATCTGTTTATCTCCTGTAATCTCTAAAAACTGAGTTTTGGTGACATTTCGAATGTTTGACTCGTTCTAAAATCTGTCGCCATGAAACTCCGTTATCATATAAGCAAATCGAGTGTATAAAAATATTTACTACCGATCATATTTACGTACATGTCAATCAAACAAACAAAATTGATTTCCTATCATTATAATGCTCGCGCTGGAATATTGATATTTTTTTTTTACATATTTTAAGAATCAATTTACGTTTGTTCTACCATCTGTCTTAAACTTGTGTCTATCACCGCGTAAATTAAACATCGACTTGCATAATTTCCTCGTTAATTAGTGACCCAAAGACGGCTTGCTGAACAGAATTTCTTAGAAACAATGAAGCCCTCGTCACCATTCACGGAAAGTGTGGCGTCTGTTGAGTCAGTAAAGATGCACAACCTTTACTGATAAACAATAGACTTTACTTGACATTTAATTTACTCACAGACTTACACGTCATATTTAATGACACATTAAGAATCCTTGCCCAGCGTCCGCTCTCATTGAAGGCGTTCAGATAGAATTGTTAAAGTTCGCCCTTTTTGCAGTCGCAGAGCGGGGAAGCAAAGAAAGGCAAAAGTCTCTACAAACAATATTCCAAATATGTATCTAATTTACTAGGATAACGTACACTTTTCCTACTGTGATGACTGCAGGAGATGTCAACACCGCCAAAGAAACCCAGTATAAGCAATATAAACAAAGTTCAAGTCAGTATGGTAAATCCTAAAACCCAGTGGTACCGCTGTAATAAATCAGTTGCATTACCCGATGCTTCCCTGTTAACTAAGTAATGCTTTTCAGTTTGGTTTAGTCTAGTTTTTTTCCCGCTGTTAAGCTTAATTACAATTTTTTTCTCCTTTTTGGATCAACCGGGTCAGCAGGTCGTAGACGCGATCGCGTCGGCTTCGTGTGGAAACTCTAATCTTACTCGCGTTACAACCGAAGAGCAGCAAACAGCTCGTCTGGGCGGCGCCGGCTGACAATCTAAGTAACTAAATTAATTAATAACCCAGCGTTTCTATCGGCTTGCCGTGGCCCGCTGGCAGCGTGCAGAAGATATGCTTACCCGTAGACAGCTGACTGATAATACACCTTCGAATCTGTGCCGATGGAAATGGCTGAAGACCGTTGAGCCGGAAGATAATCCCGAGGCATCGATCCGCTTTCCCATTGTTCTGGCCGGCTACAGTTATCCGTCGCGTCGTTTCTTTCTAAAAAGCCTAATACAGCCAAACGTTCATCGTGGAGCTCCATACACCGCGCATTCTATATATAAAAAAAAGTGCTCGTGTATACTTTGCTGCGACCCATTTAAAATGTTCTAGCGAGTGCTTTGAGTTAGTTACCTTTACGTTTTACCTTGTTCGAGGTATCATCTCTTTTGGACAATTATCAGAAAAATAAAACGGTCGTGATCAACATCCACGGCCAATTTACTGCATTACTTTCCTGCTCTTCGGACAATGGCTGTAGGCCTCCGATGTAGCATTGTTCCGGTTAGTTGTCATTGTCTGCGATCATCTGTGCGGAACACAGAGGCGGAAACGGGAAAGTCCGAAGATCAAAAGAGATTTCGCTCTCCATTTCGTGGACTCTGACAAATGTTCACGCGGTCAGCGTCTTCTCGAGGTTGCTATGGCCGGGGTCTGACGTTAACAGAAACCGTAGCAAATCAAAACGTTACATAAAGCGACTTCAGCACTAAATATTGCCAACAATCATCTCTTTTCGTTTGTTCATTTTCAAATATTGTATTGTAGAGTCCACCACAGGTGGACCAGAGCTGAACCGTCTTAATTATCGGCAGAGAGAAATGCGTTTCAGACTATCGCTTAAGAAAATAGTCAGTTGTTATTTAGATTTTTTTTGTATGCTTATTTGTGGTGATTGCTGGAAGTCTCAGGTCTTTTCATACCAAAGATTCTACAGAGAGAGAGAGAGAGAGAGGACATCAGCACAGAGAGACATGGCGTCGATACAGAAATACACACAGAGAGAGAGAGACATCAGACACAGAACAGAGAGAATGGCGTCGATATAGAAATACACAGAGAGGAGAGAGAGAGAGAGAGAGAGAGAGAGAGGACATCAGCACAGAGAGACATGGCGTCGATATAGAAATACACACAGAGAGAGAGAGAGAGAGAAGGACATCAGCACAGAGACAGAGAGACATGGCGCGATAGAGATAGAGGACATACATCAGCACAGAGGAGTCGTATAGAAATACAACGAGAGAGAGAGAGAGAGAGAGAGATAGAGAGAGCGAGAGAGAGAGAGAGAGAGAGATGAGAACATCAGCACAGAGAGAATGGCGTCGATATAGAAATACACACACACAGACAGAGAGAGAGAGAGGACATCAGCACAGAGAGACATTGGCGTCGATATAGAAATACACACACACAGAGAGAGAGAGAGAGGACATCAGCACAGAGAGACATGGCGTCGATATAGAAATACACACACACAGAGAGAGAGAGAGAGGACATCAGCACAGAGAGACATGGCGTCGATATAGAAATACACAGAGAGAGAGAGAGAGAGGACATCAGCACAGAGAGACATGGCGTCGATATAGAAATACACACACACAGAGAGAGAGAGGACATCAGCACAGAGAGACATGGCGTCGATATAGAAATACACAGAGAGAGAGAGAGGACATCAGCACAGAGAGACATGGCGTCGATATAGAAATACACAGAGGACATGGCGTCGATATAGAAATACACAGAGAGAGAGAGGACATCAGCACAGAGAGACATGGCGTCGATATAGAAATACACAGAGAGAGAGAGAGAGAGAGAGAGAGGAGAGAGAGACATCAGCAAGAGAGACATGCGCGATCGAGAGATATCGACATGGAATACTAGAAATACACAGAGAGAGAGAGAGAGAGAGGACATCAGCACAGAGAGACATGGCGTCGATATAGAAATACACACACAGAGAGAGAGAGAGAGAGAGGACATCAGCACAGAGAGACATGGCGTCGATATAGAAATACACACACAGAGAGAGAGAGAGGAGAGAGAGAGAGGACATCAGCACAGAGAGACATGGCGTCGATATAGAAATACACAGAGAGAGAGAGAGAGAGAGAGGACATCAGCACAGAGAGAGATGGCGTCGATATAGAAATACACAGAGAGAGAGAGAGAGAGAGAGAGGACATCAGCACAGAGAGACATGGCGTCGATATAGAAATACACACACAGAGAGAGAGAGGACATCAGCACAGAGAGACATGGCGTCGATATAGAAAATACACACACAGAGAGAGAGAGGACATCAGCACAGAGAGACATGGCGTCGATATAGAAATACACACACAGAGAGAGAGAGAGGACATCAGCACAGAGAGACATGGCGTCGATATAGAAATACACACAGAGAGAGAGAGAGGACATCAGCACAGAGAGACATGGCGTCGATACAGAGAGAGAGAGTTCATAAATAATGAATTACGTTTTAAGGCGCGGTGCCCTCTGCTTTTCAAAATCAGTTCGAAAACGAGAAGCAAGGAGATAACCAGTCTTTTCTAATAAAAAGAACAAAAAACTTTTAAATTTTAAAGCAAAGACCAATTTATATACACTAAAAATTCTGTTTACAATTATCTTGGTAACAGTATCTAAACAACGAACTGAAGATAATAGTTATTACTATTTGACAAGATGCTTGAAAAAAACAAAACAAACAATAGATACACTTTAAATCTAGCTGTCAGATTTCGAGTGAGTCATCTATGACTACAGGCTTATCGTAAATATGTGTCTCCATTCTTTTAAGAGAAGGCGCTGCTATCTCTCTGCGCGTGAGAAAACGTCCGTGCGGTGTGGCTGGACGACAGCGTGTCCAGTCTCCGTATCTGTTTACGAGTGAGAAATTTTGTGTAAACACGAGATAGCCGGCCATTCAGCTTATTCTAATAAACAGGATAGGTGCGCTACACGGGTGCTTATCTCGGAAACAGATTTTATTCTCTCTTCCCTCCTTTCCTGCCTCTTTATGGCTCCTATAAGTGAAAGAATCCTGGGAGTTTTTGGGGTGCTCCTGGAATACCGGTCGGAGATCAAGCAGTTTCTAGAAAGGAGTTATCTTTACCAAGTAAAGACCCAGAAAGAACACAAGCTGTTCTATGCATTGAAATAGACAGAAATTGACACCTGGAAGAGAATAAACGACCAAGAGTATCTCCGAATGTTCACAGGGTGATGAATGCTTTGGTTATTCTCAGAATAAGTGTTCGTTGATATGGCTCGCTCAGAAGCTTATTATTAGTTAGAAGTCTGATAAGGCTCTTAAATCAATGGTACTATAGTTATTTAATTTATACAAAGTAGGCACTTGTTTCCACGAATCTACCGCTATCACCGTTAACGAAAGTCCAGTCCACTACAATTCTTTAAAAGAGACAGCCTGATGACTCGTCGCGGGAATTTCCGACATAACAAAAGTAGAAATTTTAGTAAAACTGAAATAGTTTAGAATAACTGATCTTTCATTAGCCCAAATAATTTAAGGAAATATTTTTGAACCGTTTATGAACAAACCACATCCCTTAGAAGCCTGTACCGCAAGACTAACTGAAGATGTAAATAAGGGGAAGAACGAGCCTCTTCGGCAACTTCAAACGAACACAGTCACACACACGGCCCAGTTAGATATATTTAAATCATTTTGGAGTTGACTAAAGGTCAAAGTCAGCACCAATCCTACGATATAACTTGACATCTGAAAACTACCTAATAACCAACCCAATGCCAATATTATTAAAATGAATTAGAAACAGAACTGGCCACAAAACAGAGCCTCAGAATACTCCACCGATAAGATTTATGGACGAAGAGGTAGTAGTAGCCCCAGCTAAAAGAATATGTTGCTCCTTATTTGATAAATAACCTGACAGCCGCAATAACAAAGTTTTTCTATGCCATTAGTTAAACAACAACAGAACGTTTAAGCGGAACCATGCCAAAAGTCTTACTAAAGCCCAGTAATCAAATAAACCGCATTACCCTATGATTTATTCTTTTAATCTAACAAGGTCAGTAATTTTCCGTTGTAGAATTCTACGCTAAATATCACCAGAATCCACGAATTGTTTCAACTTAGGGCCATTAATTTTTTTTTGCTTCACTATATAAGGAAGTGTAGTTATAAAAGAAAAAACACAAAGGATATTTTTTTATATTAGAGGCAAGACGAGAGACGCGCTCAGTACACCAGGTGGCGTGAAAGTGCATATTGTACTGCACGAGAAGCAAACCTGTCATGTCTCAGGTCGATTCAAAGCATAGACCCTTAACAAACTAACCCAGGGTCTAAGTTATTACACCACCAGTAGTCCATCAATTAACCGTACAGATGCGGCTATGACCGACGTCATTGAGGTCAAAAGTATGTAGCGCCAATTATGCTCTCGTTTAATTAGGAATTACTGGTGCGGTAACAGCCACCTGAGAGGGCGGGCCCTTCTAATGGAGACTCGTGGTCGTTCTGACCAACGGCGTCTGGAATTGGACCTCATCACGTGACAAAATGCCTACCGGGAACTCTCTCTCTCTCTCTCTCTCTCTGGGTAATACGTGAAAAGTAATGAAACTGTTTTAAAAGAAGTTTAAAAATTACACGTAAAAGAGCCATCTAAAGGGATATTAGAATAAAAATTATTTTCCCCTGTTTCACACATTTGTATTTATTAATTTATAGTATATTTTAATTATCCAAGCACTGATTATGTTGCAATTTTCCTTTCGGTTCCAACAGTTCAAATCCTATATTTCGAGTTTCCAGCCCAAGCAATCAATATGTATGTCGTACGCGTCATAATCCACCCTTTCCCCCCCGGGGTGGATGGGGGCACCTGACTCGTTAATAGCTCCGTAAATATCACCCGCAATTCAATGTCCATTAGCGAGTGCATGTAAAACAAGAATACCCGCTCCTCTTCTTACTGCCAAACCAGGTCCGGTCCCGACCGGTGTTAACCCTGGACCCACTGAAACCTTAGTAGTTAACCCAGAAGACCGCAGCCCCTTACTCATCTCTACTGCCAGCAAGCACGAGATTTTGTTGCGCCGACCGAAGACCGACCCCTCCCCCCACACACACTCAGAAAATAGAAGGGGGCAAGAATTTACCGAGCGCGTAAGCGGAGCTTTAACACGGCACCGCAACCGGATACGCGGGCAGGTAGACCGTCCGGTGATCCGGCGAGAACGACTCCTCTCGAACCGGCCGTCGCCTGCGCCGAGCGAGTAATCAAAGGGGACGCCTACGACTAAGCCACCGGAACAAGCGTGTCAGAACAAGAGCGAATTTAAAAAAAAAAGGGGGGGGCATTGTTAAATCTACAATTGTTTGTTTTTTTTATTATTGTTATTGTTCTGTTACGTTTCGAAAAGGAACGGGAATGACGAGTATTAGCCGGTATACCTTTAATTATTTTAAAATCGCTTTCACGAAAGCGCACACACACATATATATATCAGTGGTCTAATGTACGTCAGATCCGATATCAACAACAACAATAGAAGAGCAAGATAAATCAAATAAATATTTAATTCAGTTTCTGTTTGGTAAAAAAAGAAAACTATTCACGGGGCTGGATACAACAAAATCAATAAACAAACCGAAAGGAGATTTGTTTTTAATATTACTGTTGGGCGACGCGTTTTCTCTCCAGTCTCCTGGACTACCACGTGACTTCCCCTCCCAGCGGAATCCGAGCTGTGAACATCGGACGGTCGGTCGAGTGAGGAGGTCGCGGCCCGTGGTGAGTTTCCTTCTCGCTTTACCGTACCAGGTCATTTGGCGCACACACACACACACACACCACTTTCTCTCACAGCTGCGAGGAGTGCGAGTTCCAGCCGGGGGTGGGTGTGTTCTGCTTTTCATGCCCTTTCTACTGATGTGAGAGGTCACATGACGCAGGGATAGATCACGTGTTGGTGGTGGTAACCATGCCACCGCACCAGCCTTAATATGTCTACACCGGGAAATTTTTTTTTTTTTTTTTTAAATTTTTTCAAAAAAGTTTTACTTTGACATAATCAGGAAAAGCAGTGACGTCACAAAAACTTAAACAACCCCCCCACTCTTTTCCAGATAAGTTCATGTTAGTTACGCGCCTGTCGGAGTACAGTTTAGCATCTCAAGACTAACAGGTGCTAATCAACTCTGTATATATATTTTTTTTCAAAATCTGAAATAGCATTATCCACATCGGCTATTGTAGAATAACACGGGCAAAGTGGATCAAAACAGATACTGATATAAGATTTCAGAATTCCCTTTTATCTCGGAAACGATGACCTTTTCACCAAGATATTCCGTAAGCCTGTTCTTCCGATAATGGACACGACACCGAGTTGCTTCGCGATTGCGTTTGGCTAACCCGACCGCTCTCTGTGTGGTCCGTTCTCAGTAACCGGGAAGAACCGCCTAGCAGAATCTTCAGGTCGGCCTGCCTCACTGCAACTTCTGAAGTCTTCAGAGTAAAACAGAACTGCCGTACACAGCATCCACCTCTGGGCGTATTCCTGTCATACACGCGCGAAGGTTTAAATGGTCACTCTTTCTGTGTTGGCCACCCAGTAATAAACAGCCTGACCAAAACACACAATTTGACTCTGATGACCGTTTTTTTCCTTATTTACATCACACGCATTTATTTCACGCAATTTGTCAGCCGCAGTCCTTTTCCAGATGACAGAGGGTACAGCCTTGATGCACCCTCTGTTCCACAGCACCGATAGCATCACCACGAATATTTTAAAGAGATTCCGGAATTTTAAATTAAAAGAAAAAGACAAAACAAACAGAAATATGACTCGTTATGTAATTCTAATGTCCCGGTGCTGCTACGAGCGCAAATCGTGTATAGTCGCATTACTTCAGTATTTGATCAGTATGAATCTAGTTCCTTTCTGGAATGAGTCTAAGGCAGTTGGAGTAATGTCTCCAAGCTCGATCTAGTTACTTATGCCTGGAGCCCCATCCATATATGCCAAACGGGTACCGCTAGAACGTTCTTGAGCCTGTCGTGTGGTTCCTTATTTTTGACAGTCACGTGGCCGCCAGCGCCAGACCGACCTTGGGGCAGGGAAATCATTTCCAATGGCAATCCGCCTGAGTTCTCTTCTGCCTGGTCTACCCATGAGCCGGCAGGAACCTGACCGCCCCCTCCGGATAGAGGGCATCTCTAGGACCAGATCGGGGTGTGGTGTCCAGAATATTGTTTTTTTTTTTTTTCGCACGGGAAGTGGCAGGGAATACCATTCATCATGCATCCGACGTCTTGTCGTCAGCAAGGAGGAGGAGGAGGAGGGAGGAGAGGGAATCACTCGTACAAATGGAGTTTACTCTCGATACTGACACTAAACAGCACAATTTCGGGACGCTAGGTGGCGGACTCTCGCTATGGAATACTGATGATGATGATGATGATGATGATGTGATGATGTATCTAACACCTCGCGCTTTACAACGGTAGCATCTCTTTTTTTTTTTTTTTAAAGTCTCACACCTACATCTTCTATTTTACTGTTTGTTTGTTTTTTTTTTTTATTTACAAAGAGCCGAGTAATACAACCAAAATTAACCAGATGTTCCCCGTTATTTAATCCGCCATTCCTTACCAGAACAACAACAACAACAACAACATCACTTTTCCAGCTTCCCCCCCCCCGCCCACGGGTCCCTTTTTTTAAAAATCTAATTTCGGGAATTCCGTGAGTGTTTAACCTACGTCGGGTTACGCGTGAGGGAAATAATTCAACAACTTAAAGAAGCGGTAAATAACAAAAGTGGGGGGAGAGAGAGAGTTAATGTCCTACCTGCGAGCGTTGCTGTCCTGCTTGTCTCGATCACCGGCGAAACCGACCGGACCGGCTCATGAAACTTGGACATTTGTCGTCCTTCTCTCTCTCTCTCTCTTTCTTCACGAAAGCAGCGGCGAAGCGCAGCCAGTCTTGGTCTTTGGTTTAGCAACAAGAGTCAGGTAATTGAATAGAAATGCTGTTTTCTAGATCGATTCCAACGAGCGCGTACTGGTCCGGCCCGTCACAGCGAACAACGGAATGCCGTCATAAAGACACCAGCAAAACTATTTCCTCTATTTCTATTATTATCACCATCACCATTATCATTATTGTAAATATTATTATTATTATTATTAGCATAAGTTGAAGTTCCCGCTTTACCCCCACAAACACACACAAAAGAGAGGAGAGAGAGGAGAGAGAGAAGATTTCAGGAAGATATTTATTCCGCGTCACTTTTACCCCTCTGCACCGGTTTAGCCAGCGGATAAGGGCCTCGCTTTCGTGTTACTACTACTACTCCTCGAGAGGAGGGATTGTTGATACGCTTTACAGCAGATATGTGAAAATTAGCTGCTTTCTACTTCTGTCGCTCCCGAACAGGTTGGTGGTGTTTTGCTTGTTATCATCTAGCTGTTAGCTGAAGCAGCTGTTATCAGGTTGTCATCGTTGGTCCAGGACCGAAGGGACGGTGAGGTGTGGTGTGTGGTGTGGTGTGACATCTGACCATTGATTCCTTTCTGCTGCCCTCAGCTGGAGAAGAACGAAAAGCCCTGGAATTCTCCGCTGTTCTATGAACTGAGAGAAGATTCCCCTCTCTCTCTCTTTCTTTTAATATTCGCAAATCTATCGGAGTAAACTTTAGTCTAAAAATAGAGAATTTCTAAAAATTACAGAGCGAGCTCGACCCGTGATTTTAAAGCTAAACTCTGATGTGAAAAGATTCCAACTAATTTCGGTCTACGACAGTTTAGTTTGTATACGGAATCCTGTCATTCACGCCTCTGAATCGGTTTTAGGCTAAATCATCAGCAGCTTTTCGTGTGGGAGGGGTTTTTTTTTTTTTTAAAACGGTTATTACTATACCCTTCCCGCTAGTAGTTGGTAACATCGCCCAGCGTCAGCTTCCTCCTCCCCTCACTATTACAATTTGTGATTTTATAAAAAAAAAGACACTGCGTTTCTATTTTCTCCATTAATTTTAACATAACTAACTTTAATGCAAAAAAAGAAAATACGTAACTTTATACTATTATATGTTAGCGATATACAAATTCTAATATGTATTTTATGCACACTGCTTTACAAGTTATCTTTCGTTTGTAATTGACTCAACGACCATCACGTGCTGTCTGTCAACTGTCTGTCTATATAATTCCTGTTCACCTAGCACGGAGCGATGGCTATCCATTTTTAGCATGGGGCTCACTCACGAAACAAAATTGCTATCTGTAGCTTGCAATCATTGCCTGCGAAGAGTGATAATTTAACTTTTATTTGTTTCATAGTGATACATTCGGAGAACGCTGTTTGCAGGTGAGCAATTTTTTTTGAAAGATTCTGTAATGTTGAAAATTACAGAAAAATAAAAGGACTCCCAAGATAAACAACAACAGTCCAGCATTCTATTTCATTTTCTTTGATACAGGAAAGGGTGATGAAATGTTTGGATGAGTCCAGCGTGTTTCTAGGTTTCAATCCTTTGGAATCTTAAATAATGAAAAATATTAGATGCACCAAGGGTTCTAAAAATGATTAAAGGGTTTATTAAGTATGAGAACAGCTACAAGCTTCTTTGGCTATCTGCTGTTAGAAATAGTTTAGGGTCACAACTATAAAATGTCTAAAGTATCAACAGAGTTTGATATTAAAACTTTCAGCAGTGGAATTGTAAATGAATAGAGATTGCGATAATGTAAATTATTTTTTTTTAAATGATTAAATGTGATCCCCCTGATAAGCTAGTGTAATTTATGAATTAAATCATAAATTTAATTAAATAAGTTCTCATAAATGAAAGGCTATTCAAAATGAGAAGTGAGGCAAGTGTGTAGTATTTCATTAGGAACTTGTAATAGGAAAAAAGTAGTGAAGTTAAAGTAAAAATTTGCATGAAATATGAAGATGAAAATAGTGGCTCTCTACTGTATGTTCTCTGGACTTTGTAAAGTTATGATTAATGAACTTGTAGTTTAAAGCAGACATGGGAGAAAGACAAAGAAGAGGACTCTAGAAAAAGCAGCAGCCAGTAAGAAGATTGACTTCAGAGACTTGGGAAGAAAAAAAAATGCATGAATGTTATGCAGTCTTGTGACTCAATCAATGCAAAAGAGACAGTGGGCCTTCCTAAAGGGAGAAGCAGTGAATGCCATAATACAGATTGTGCCAAAAATATGCTGATTAAGGTACCACTGAGCAAAAAAACAAAAAAAAAAAACAAAAAAACAATTTAGTATCATCTGTACAAATGACAGGTATTAACAGGTTAAAGAAATTTTACGAGTACAAGCCCAAAACTAAAATTATGCTTCAAAAGTTGCCAGCTATTTCTGTCAGTATATGACAAAGGCATTAAATTTGAACTTCCTGCTTGGTTGTATTTGTTTGTTGTGAAAGATAATTGGTTACATATATTATAATATAATTTTTAACAGTTAATATGAATGCATTGCTGATGCATGCAATTTATTTTGTTGTGGATAAATCCATGAACAGGAGGATAGGGAAGTGGATAAAGAATTTTCTTTTGAGAATTTCAAAATTTTTAAGGTAACTTTTCCATAAATATTTAAACAATCATATAATAAAGAATATATCCACTGTTTTCTGAGTCAGAGGGAGGTGTATCTTTAATATTAGGACATCTACAATTCTTTGTTTAAAGAATTGATATTTATTCTTAAAGCCGATCAATAAATGTTAAAAGCTGCTAAATTTTTCATGCAAATCATATTTGCATATAAATAGATGGATTTTTATTTTGAAGACTAAGAATGAGTGAATGACAATAGTATAGTAAGTAATTTATAATATAGGTCAAAGTATCAGATTTAATTTTGGAAAAAAATTTCATTATCAGTTGAAAAACAATGTGACCACTATAAAATACAATTTAATGTCTTTTAAGATGTACAGATACTCTGATATAACTAACATCTATCTTTACTTCTTAATGTGTTTATGAAACGTTATATAGAAAATTAAAATTAAGAGGGAAGAGAAAAATATGAAATTTAATTTATAATGCAAGTTTTATATTTTTAATGCTTTGTAATTAATTAGTTTATACTTGTGAAGAAAAAGAAATTTGAATTTACCTCAAACAATCATGTGTGAAAATTGGATTTTTCTATTGTGTTCTTTGAGCAACATAGCAATCTCACACTGATTAATGTACTTGTTTTGACATTAATAGAATCTGTTGCTAGTGGTTTAGCATATTATCTAGTACAATAGCTTGTGGAAGCAGATGGTCCAAGTTCAATATTTTCAGGTGTTAACTCAGTGTGACATTTTCTGCAGTGGTCTTTCTGTATCACCAGGTACTTTCTTATTGGCACATGTGAGTGTATACATTAAGCTAAAAGGGTAAAGTAGGATATCCTGTATTACTAGAACATTTCTGTGTCCTTCTCGACTGGTTTCAGGAGAGTTGCTTCACAAAAATCCTTATTATTTTCAGTGAGACTTAATTTTTTTTTTTTTTTCCTCCACTGAAAAAATTTTAAAATTAAATATTTAAAAAGAATTTTCAGGAAAAATAATACTCAAGATAGTATTTACAGTTTAAAGAAAGAAAAGTTTGACTTTTTTTTTTCTTGTTACCCCTCAAAGTTGTACCTACTTTAATGACCATCTTAAATTAATGGACTAGTTGCTTGAAGGTCAGAGATACAAGAGTCCTTATTGATTATAAAGATTCTCTTGATAAGATCGTCTCATGTTTGAAAGTGAAGAGAAATTCCTTTCTGCATATAGCTGTTTGAAGGACAAAAATTGATATTTTATAAACCATCTGTGCTATCCTTTTAAGATCAATGAACTATATATATATATATAGTTAAGGATCTAATTCTAATTTCATTCTATATATGCAAATAGTGTTTAAATTTTTTATTTCCATAAAAGAAATAAATTTTAGTAAATGCATAAGTTTGAAAATTAAATTTGGGAACTTGTGGTTAACTTATGGTGGTCCCAAAATTTAAAATTAAATGGAAGCCTAACCTTTTCAAAATTCAGTAAAGTTCCCTTGGGTTGGGTAAAGTGACAGCTGAACCTGACCCTGAATCTGGTGCTGAAGATGAATTCAAAAAAAAAAAAATCTACGTCTCACTTTTGTGAAGATGGGACTGGATTCTGAATTAAAATTAGTTAAAAATGAACTAATTTGTGAATTCATAAATAAACAAAATAAAAAAAAACAAAACAAAAAGACTTATAATTAACTGATTTATTTAAAACTCAAATTTACTGTGATGATAATTTAAAAAGAGAGATGAAAATCTGATAATTGAAAAGATTTAAAATTCAGATCCAATATTTTTTTTTACATCACAAATATTTCGAAATTAAAATAACTTTTATGTGAAAGTGAAAAAAAACAAACTTCTAGTGAGAAAAATGGGTCTGTTTTTAGTGTCTGGTGTCATGTTAGTTACCTCATTGCTAAATATGTGATGCAAATGCCGATCAGTCAGGTGAGAACGCAATTTAGATTTTACATATTTTCGTATTTTATTTTTGAGAAAGTTTGCTCATGTTATATTTGCTTCAGAAAACTATAATGAATGCTCTTGAGAAAGTTTTGATGTTGGGGTAACTACTTTCTAGCAAAGAAAAAAAAAATTAACAAATTCCTCTTGAAATTTGTTGTTCAGGAAGTTATGGGTTTGTATATCAATCAACCTTAATTGTAACTTTTCGGGTGCATCATACACTTCTGCTTCCAAGGGTCTCTGAAAGATCTGCAGTTCTTTGCTGTGTTTATGGATGTTGAACTTTTGATAATTTTTCAACAAATGTTGCAGTTCCAGTGATATTTCGTGATGTACAACCTTTGCAGGCATTCTGTGAGGTTACCGGCTTTTAGCTGTTTGTGAATGAGCTAATTTATTTAGTTTCAAAAGATATTTGTTGTTAAACACGAGAAGTTTTTTCCCCCCCCACCCCTGAATTTTTATGTTCAGCAACTAAGTTGTCATGTTCACCAAGAAAGTGAGATCCATTCAAAAGATGTTTTAAGACACTTTCACTACTGAGCCAATGCTCGTTAGATCTAGAATGGTGCAAAACACCATTGTAATCTGCTGTGATTTGAGACAGAAGTTGATCTCATGCCTGCAACTGAAATTGATGCAGGCTACCACAATTTTCATCACTTCACCTACATTTAGTGTTTTTCTGCACAATGACAGTTGGTGAATAATAAAGTGAAACTATATTGGAATTTAAGAATTAATTTCCTCTATTTGCTTGTTGATAGGCCCAGTATATTCTGTTTTTACCAGCCATATTTATAGCACAGCAAGTGGTGATACTTTTTAGTTTGTTCTAGTTTAGTTTGAGAACTTGTTTCATAAACTTTTAAATGTCTTCACCAGTTATTGTATTCTCGATACTTCAGTCTTGCCAATTCTTCTGTCAGTTTAAAAGTAGTGTTAGTTTCTCTAACAAAGATGAGAAGTTGAGTGGTGTCTGAAATATCATTGCTTTCATCCATTGCTAAAGGAAGCTTTTCAAAATGTCTTTGCTTTTTCCTTAAATTAAGAGCAAAGATCTTGTCCCATGTCCTTGATTTTGTGATTGTACTTGGGGATAGGCCTACATTTTCTGGCAGGACCCTTTTCATGGTGTACTTCTGATGAGCACTTAGCAAACTGCCCACCTGTAAATGCCGTACCCTGTTCAGTGATCAATTTAGCTTCCCTGTAGCTGCTGCAGCGTTCTCCGTAACGCGCTTCACCAACTCTTTTTGCTGGCAAAGTTAGTTTTTTTCAGAGCTTCCAACCTTTCAGCACACAATTTACCTCTAAACCCGTCAAACCCTCCTTTTAGCGATGCTTTGGCATTGTACCCTTTATTGCTGTTTTAGTCTCTTTAATTATTAAGCACATTATTATTTTGTCTTTCACACTGCGCAGTCATTTGTCCACTGTTCATTCTGTTTTTTTCTTGTGATGAAGACAGCTTACCACTACTTGCCAGTATACCCCTTAAAATAATGATGACTGAGAAGCAGTTTTCTCCTGGAAACAAATACCACATTATAATCTCAGAGCCAGTGTTATATTGGTCTGGATTCAGCTCTGAGTGACTAAGAGGGTGAAGGGAGTGCAAAATCTATGACCCATCTCCAATTCAGGTGAAAGATGACTAGCTCAAGCCACATTTCTGTTTTACTATTAACTGACACATGAAAAAACAGAAGAAAAAGGCCCAACTAAAATTCCCAGTGAAGAGAAACCCAACAATATTCAATAAAGAAAAGCAATTTTAAGTTGGATATTTGTTTTTTTTTCTTCTGTTAAGAGTAAAATCTTATTAATATGCATTCATTTCATAAGCAGCTCAGATATAAGTGCTCAGCCCATTGCAGGTTGGAGACTTTGGATTACTAAAGTTGAGGGAGGTTGGGACCAGCTCAGTTTGCCCTACTTCTGACATGTTATCATCTTGCTGTTATTTATCAACCAGCTGGCTATCTTAAAATGAAGGTTTCTAGCTGGGACTTTTGCTGGTGGCCTCCCCACTGAGCTGAGAAGTGGCCAAGCAATCCACTTAGTATGTAAGCACATGACCTCTGGTTTTGTAACCAAGATGGGGATCTGCAACCTCTAGGTTGGAAGCATGCATTGACAAGAACAAAATTATCCATCAGAGAATATTCACCATAACCTTCCATCCAAATGAAATTTACCCCCTTTTTTTAAAAAAAAAAAAAAAAAAACAATAGGTAAATTGTCGATTTGACCAGGTTTTTGCAAGGATAACTCTAGTTAAGCTTTATTTTTTGTGATATTTAAATTTTTTTTTCTTCTTAACCCTTTGGCTGATAAATATTCTAAAGTAAATAACTTATGATTTTTAAATTGCTCACCTGGTTGTAGTTCATCTTTAAAAGAGAAGTGTGTGCACTTTTGCTTGCACTGTCTTGCTCACCATATTTCTCTCTCATGTCTGTCATTTGTCTTTCTCAAAGAGACAGAACCAAACTCCCTCCAAAACTAAATAAGAATTATCTGAAGCATAAGTTTGAAGTAAAACTGTAAGATGGCTAGCATAAGAAATTTAGGAAATCTCAGTGAGTGCCGGATGCATTTTAATCTGGTTGTCAAAAGGTGTGCATGACACTATTTCTCTTCAATGTTGCAATCATTGTAGGATCTATGGTGGGTCAGAATTAAGAGAACAGCCTGTTTGGATGACCAAGCACTAATGCCATGCATTGAGTTAATGTTGGTTAAGGCAAGTTATAATATTTATCCATGTCTTGTATCTTTTGTATATAGTTTTTCCCGTTTTTGTTGTCTTTCTGTAAACCTCTTTAACTTCTGTTTAATCAAATTTTCTGTCGTTTTGACTTTCATATCCACAGGAATACGCTTATTAGGCGCATGCATTCGCACTTGAGGCATTGATGGCGCCCCTTTTAAAAAAAACTCCCCCCTACATCAACTCTGACATCACCCATCCACAAACATTTGTTGTACTTTATTCATTTTATTTCTGTGGGATTTATGACAGACATCTGCAGTATTGATAAAACACTTTTTTCCATGAAGCATCATTGCATATCAGTGACTAAGAAAACAGCTGTGCTTGCTTTGATCTATAAATGCCTGAGCTGATTCTATTTAAATATCTTTTTTATACATTAATTAAGGATGACTTGTACACTTAAGATATCTTGGAACTTCGTGTTTAGTGTGATTTTGTGTTTGGAGTGGAAGTAAACTTTTTTCCATAAAATCCCTTAAATGGTATAGACAAAACAGTGAATATTAATACTAGTGAGTTTGTATTTAGTAAGGAAAACATAGTATTGGAAATATAGAAACACCTACAGGATATGCACAAATGACTAATTGCAACTGAGAGAGGAGATATGTAGTTCATGCACAATACATTATTTCATTAAGTATGCTAACAAAAATCGAAAATGTTGTATAGTACACCAATATTTGATATGTGAGCTCTTTATTTATATAGAGCACGAAACCCCATTTTCAATATGATTGTGGAATGTTGCTCAATATCCTGTAGCACTTAACCAAACACCTTGGATGAATTGTATAATTCGACTTTCTCAGTAGCCATCTGTATAACTCCATATGGCCCCATTGATGTCCATATCAGTATTTTGTGGAGACCATGGCATCTTTGTGAGTGTTCCATATGCCTCTTTACATTCCAGATAGTTTTTCACTACATTGGCTGTATGCTTGGCATTTCTCATTGGAAGTTGAATCCCTGTCCAATAAGATGTCTAACTGAGGGACTGGCATGATGGGTGAGAACCTGCTTGTCAGCAGTTCAGTATAATCTCTGACACTCTTGGCTGATATGCAGCCCCACATTTCTATTGATTCATTCTCATGCTTCATTATAGCTGTTGTGCACTGACTATCAACTGCTCTTTGGTCATTCTTCAAACAAACTGACATTGATTATTTTCAGTAAAGAGCACCACCTTCCAGTTTTGGTAACTCCACTTTTCATTTATGCTGCCCATTCCAGTCCTGCCAAAAGTGGCCCTGTGGATCTGTGAATGGTTTTATGTAAACTAAGTAATACAAAATGTCCATGATATCCGGAAGCATATATGGATGTCTATTAGCATGAGTACATGTGAATACATTATGTATATCATGCAAAGTAGCTTTATAGTTAAAACACCAGCAACAAATGGAAATCTATTTTTATTAAGCAGAACCCATGGTTTTTAAATCAGAATATCAGGTAATTTACATTGTCTTCTCAATGAGGGTTTCATTTAGTGCTGTAATAGTGCACAATATGTGCTGCTCTGGCACCCAATACCTGTATCTTCTGGATGGCCAGAGAAATGTTTGGGCTGGGTCATGGGGCTATATGGACTTGAATGTATGTATACTCTTCTGAAACTTCACTGACATTTTCTATCATCCGGCTTCTTCATAGATGAATGTGATAAATTTTCCTAGTTGTAGCTTTGAATCATCTTTATTCAAGTCAGGAAATGGTAACGTTTACCTGAAACATGTTCTTTGATACCTGGTCAACTTGGATTTAATTTTCATTTATTGGCGCACATTTTTTTTTTTCCTACTTATTCTAGGTGCTGCATGCCCAAATTGAAATCTTTCTTCTAGGAATGGCTTAACTGCTTGCATGTCTTCTGGAAGGATATTCTTTGAATCTTCTCCTTCAAGTAGCCAAAGAAATTACTGGCTTTTAGGATTTGGCCCTTGCTTACACAGGCTGCCAAGCACCTTACTGTGCTTCTCACTCCATTGCATGGGGATTTGCCATAGGTAATGAAAAATGTTTCATTTTGTTCTTAATACTACCAAATTTATGAAATCCTAGTAATTTTTATACTGAGGTAGTAGACATGTTTTGATTTTCTCAAGGGTTCACTTTAAACATCTGATTACCTCTGCAATGAAAGGCATACACAATGTGCCTGAAACATGATGCAGTAAATTACTTATCATATAGATACTTCTGATTTCAACTGATCCATGTGATATTCCACGCATGGGTGCATATTTCTCTTGGCTGCTGTTCAGCATCCTACATCAAAGATAAAAGGTTTTCCACAAAATTATCAACAATGAGATAGACTAATAGTTACCATGTTTCTGATAAAAGAAATCGATATCTTGCTGCTTTATTTTGCATGATACATGCAACACATTTACCTGTGTTTTGATATCTACAAATTAGTTCTTTTAACTCCAGTTTTGTGCCAGATCTGTCTTGTTCTTACTACTACTGATTAATGACATGTGGATTTCATCTTGTGTATAAATGAGGCATAATTTGTTGGCCTGACTGGCTGAAGCTCTGGAACTACTGTGAATTGGTGGCTATAGTTTTATCAACAATCCTTTTGGAGCCCAATGCACCTATAGTAGAATTTTCATCAAAGTCTGAAAGGGTGAGGTGGGATGCACCTGAAAATCTGATGCAGAATTATCCATAATTAGTAACCTTTTCTTTGATCTGCTCTGAATGACATTCTGATGACAGGGCTTAATTAACTGTTTCAAGTTTTTTTTTAAAATTGGCTCTTTGTACAGAAACAAAACAAAAGGCAAACATGAGAATAAAGAAATGTGAACATTAAAATCTTTTTTAAAAGTTGTTAAATGCTTTTTATGCTTAATTTTGTCAAACATATTGAGTTAATAAGGAATGTAATGTTAGGCTTCAAAACATCTTGATTTTAAACTATACCTTTTTCAACTTAACTAATATGCAGTCGTTCTGTTTGTGAGCAGTTGTATTCTTGTTCATCAAATCTTAATTCATTGTTTTGTTCAGAATAGTTAAAACAAGCGAGGAATAATTGGGCATTTATTTAATTTTCTCACAAAAGTGACTCTACTAGTTAAGCTACTTACATAACTGATTTGCATTATTTAGTGCATTATCTACCTGCATTATTATTGTTGTCTGTGTGATGGAATCCAACACTGAATACTTTTCTTCTGGTGTTGTGGAGATCTTGAGTATTTATACCTGGGATCTCTTTAGTTGGTCCCCACAGTGATAAAGAGACTTCAGATTTGTAGAGTGAGAATGAGGTCATCAAGTAGAATTTCAGTCCTCTGCAGCTGATCAGTGTGCTAGAGTTCTCCCATTGTCCCCCCATTGTCCCAGGTTGAAGATTGATGTCCTTGATGATGCCAGCTGAGAGGAAGTTTTCTATGAGCTGATACCAGAAGATTTCATCCACCTCATGGCTAAGGAGACAAACTGTTTTGCACAGACCAGGAAGGCAGAGATGCCTGACACCTGGATGTACACTACCATCAGGGAGATGAAAGCTTTCTTGCCATAAATATGGGTCTCCATTCTTTGTTGTTCATTCAGGATCTTTGTAGTGAGGCTGACAGACAGTGTTGAAAGGTTACAGTGACTAGATTTCAGAAAAGTAATCAGTATTGGCACCTGAATTTACTTTGATTTTCTGCATAAAAAAATTGAAATTTTTTCTTTAATTTTCTGGACATTTTTTTTTCATTTGTACTACTGAACTGTGTGCTGTTTGAATCATTCTGTGACCAGTTAAAGTTTTTCAATAACTTTAATCAGGTAGATGCATTTGTCTTGGAAACAAACAATATTTGTACATATTACATTTTGCACTTTCTGAATGAAAAAGGGTTAATTGGAGCATATGTTTATGAAAGAATTAAAAAAAAAATTTTTATGTACTTGTCAATGATAGCTTGTATATGTGAGGATATAAAATGTTCTGAATTAAAGTACGCTTGAATGACTTTGTCGCCTGGACTGGGAGGGAGGCTAGTAAAATGTAACTAAAAGGTAGCACAACACAAAGCTATATATGATAGTTTTTTTTTTTAATATATCAACAGATAAAATAAATAAATTGCTTTATCAGTGAACATGAATATGTTGTACCCTTGTATAATTACATAAGTTATAATACTTATCTCTCTGTTTGGAGGATGTTATGTTTAAGAAACTTAACTACCAGGTATTGCTTTCCCAAATTGAGGCATTTGTGCTTTTGGTTTTTTTTTAAAAATTGTAACATAGAGTAAGACGTATTTTTGTTGAAATCAATTAGATAAGATTGATCTATTTTGCATTTTTTTTTTCCTGCTGTGGTCAATACTAGATATGGCATGGTGCTATATATATATAAATCCGATTCTTGCGGACAGACCCCTTCTTCCAAAAAAAGAGATGAATATGGTATTGTCAAAATAGCAAATTGTCTGCTTAATTAAAATGAAAAAAAAAAAAAAAATTAGCTAAAGTTCTTGTTTTGTTTTACAAAGTATCTTCTAAGCTATAATGGCGGCTAAGTAAAGAGGAAACTAGTAATTTGCCACTGGTTATCTTGGTGTCTCAGTTGATTGTAGCACCACACAGAATGAGAAAGTAAACAAACATGTGGCCCTGCACTTTTAATGAAAGCATTTTGCAAAGTTCGTCTGATGAAATTACGATGAGCATAGCAGACTTTTTACAGGCACCAGATGATACAATCATTTGCATAACTCTGGTAGCTAATTTTTTTTGTTTTTTTTTTTTGCAACTGTTAGTTTCGACAGCTCTAGTCTGTAAAGAAGTATTCCAGGGTTGACTTGAGTAAAGTTCTGAAAGGTTTTGTCTTTGCAAATTTAGTGCAGTAACTGGCAGTGTCTATTGTCTGGCACTTTTTATATAGCGTAAAGTTGCTTATTTGCAAAGTTTAATTAATGTTTCAGAGCTTGTGAAAATTAGAGCACCTTTTTTATATCAAGCCACCAATGCTGTTTTTAATTAACTAGTTTTATATATATATACTTTTTACAGAAAAAAATTTTTTTATAGCCTCCCTAATGAATCAATAAAAGTGCTAAATTATAATCTAATACAGATTTCTTAATACTTTCCAAAACGGAGCAGCATCTAGCAAGAGCAGTTATTTTTATTTTATTTAAATAAAAAGAAAATATTAGATTTCTGAAGAAGTTGTAGCTTCTGTTAAAATTGTGCTTGGATGTTCAGATAAACTCAGATGATTGTAGGAAAATAGAAATGATATAGTTTTTGGTAAGAAACCAATCTTTCGTTAATATTTTTAGAAACATTTTCAATTTTGTACGGTGGGTTCAGACCTGTGAGCTCCACTCTACTCTATCATCACTTTAATCTTTAGTGGTGTCTGACCAGTTTTCATTTAGCTTTTGAATTGTCAGTGCTTTTGCCTAAGACAAGGACACTGATTATCAATAGAATAACAGCTAATATAGTTAATGTTCATATACTTTTGTTGTTTACTGTATGTATGACTCTTGATAACTCTACGTCGGATAACTCAAATATACTTTTTAAATGTAAGTGACGGGCATTTTGCCAAGATCTGCATATCTCTTCCATTATAAAAGCTATGGATAACTTGAACTTGCTCTGAGTCAGATAAGTCCAAGCATTTTTTTTAGTTCCTTAAAGTGAAATTACATGTTGATATTTTTTTATAACTCAGTTTCAGTTGACATTGGATGATTGATTTTGATTGCTATTTATCGCACTTTTGTTAATAAACTGTAAATTTTAAATAGGTCACAGATATACAATTAAAATAAGGACAATTTTTTCTTCTATTTATGGAAAGATGCACAGCTCTTTTTTATATCACTGGCTTTGACATGCCATTGCAGCATAAACTCATCATTAACAATTTACACATCAGTATGTCTTTGAGACAAAGTATCAGGCATTTCTTGAAGCTGAAAAGTTAGAGGTCAGAGAAGCAGTTCAACATTCAAATGCTAATAAAACCGTAGATGATTATCTGAACAATGGAAATGCAAGGAACGGAAATTAGTGACAGGTTAAAAAAAAGCTTAAATTAGAATATCTCAAACTTATTGTTTTGTATTATAAAGATAGATCTTTTAAAAAAACAAGTTAAAGCTTTAAAATCATTATTTATTAATACATTAAACTATATCAGTATTTTTGTTTTTGATGAGGCCATCTAATAATACAGGCCGAGAATCCCTTATCTGAAAACTGAAAAGTTCCAAATCCAAAATATTTTTGGAGCACCTTTTGGTGGAAAATTCCAGAAGGTTCCTGGTTGATGTGCAGATCCTGACACGCTTGATGTATGCGCATTACTCATTGTAATTTTTGTGCTTTTTTTCTGTTATTTGTTTTGTGAATATACTTTGAAAATGTTGAAAAGGCCTGCAAATACCCCTATGGTACTGATAGGCCTACCATAGTGACAGCTTACCTTCCTGATGGTTAAATGTACATCTTTTTCTTATGATTTTAAAATATTGCATAGAACTACCTGTAGGCTATATGTATCCATGTGCAGTTATAATGTTGTAAATGAACTTGTTCCCATTCCCCAGTGGATTAGCTACCAATTTATGTTGGTATATCTATACCAATGAAACAAATTTGGGCCCCAAGGATTTCGGATAAGGGATTATCAGTCTGTAACTTGGTTTTTTTCTTTTCATCAGAATCAAATATATATTTACTTTTTATTATTAGTTAATTATACTGAGTTTTCCATAATTGAGTAGACTCAAATGATCATTTCTCTGTAATGCTGCACCATGCAGTAATAAATGAAATTTGAAAATAACATTGCATTAATGTAGTGACTGCAGGAAAATGGTGAACTGGTTAATTATGAAGAAAGTGTTATTGTTTTGAAGTTATTCCAAGTTGTAAAATGTAATAGAAATTCAAAGACTGGTATTGGAGGAATTCAGTGAGTTTCCTACAAAATGGGATATAATGCCATCAGTGAATATGCATTTTAAGGTAATTGGACGTGTTGCTAATTTGTCTCATTTTGGGTAGAAAAAGATCATTTGTACCAAGGAAATTATCAACTGCTTTTGTGCAGCAGTAAAAGTGACATTGACCCTAGCATTTTGCATAAAGCTGTTTTTATCCAACATTGTTGCACAATTTTCTTGTCGATGATGCCAATTGTAGAGTGGAATTTTGTGAGATTTGCCTTAAGTTGCTGCTGACCTCAGATTACAATTCTTCTGGAGTGATGAAAGTTGTTTCAAGCTAAATGAGTACATCAACAACAAAGCCAGAAACAGGACTATGTTATGTTAATGGTACCTTTGAGATAGCATAAGTTCTTTATAACCCTTTATATTACTCCATGAACTAAACCATTAACTCTATGGCAGAGAGGAGGAGATGGTTGCTTGTTGTTTCTCACATGTAAGATCCTCAAGCATCCTGATGGAAGTATGACAATCTTACCAAAAGCTGGCCCACATGAAATGATATTTTAATTTTCATTTGCACCATCCAATAAAGATCAGTGTAGTAACTGCTTTAGCTCAATCTGTCAATATTGTTGCCTGCAAGATGGAATTGGGAATAATAGTGATGAACCTAAAACAAGATAGGTACTATAGATACTTGAGACACCACATCAAAAAAACATACTTGAGCATATCTGGAAACAGAAGGTTGCTTTAGACATCACCATCAGTGAAGTACATAAATGGGTTGCTGCATATTTGAGTCATCAGTGTACCATGCAAAAAGGGAAACAGAAAAGCTGGCTGACTTGGAAACTATTTAGGTGTTAAAGACAAAATCCAACTAGAGAAGAAAACTAATGCAAATTATGTGGTCAGTTGCAATGAATATGGAATGAAATGCATCTCCAGGCAAGCAGGATTCAGAAAAATGTCTGACAGAACATTTCATGTAGCCAGTGCTGCCATTAAGCTAGAGCGGGCCATGATATCTACTTTTTTGGGCACAAAGAACAATGAAAAAAACATCAGGATGCACAACAACCATGCTATCAATAAATACTTGTAAACATAGTTGTCATATAATAATCTGGTTTAAGAGATGCCAATGAATACCCTATTGTCATTTTTTAGGAAAGAAACTGAATAGGTGATATTGTTGGCTTTATTTTACCTTGAAGACTGGGAATGGGTGAATGTACCTGCAGATACTGGAAGATGCTGTGTACCCTGAAATTCAGCATATTAACAATTTATAGTTTGCGCAAAATGTGGCACCCTTTTGTGATTACCTTAACTTTCCATTTAGCCAATGTTGGACTTTTTTTCAGTAATGGTTTGGGAAAGATCATTTCATTGTGGCTCAAAGATATTGTGATTTAACTACAGATGTTTTCTTATGTTGTGAAGGAAAGGGTATGTGCTGACAAGCTGCTTACCATTGCTAAACTTAAAATATAATGGAGGCTTTGCATGTAGCCAATCCTGAATTGGGTGGTGTTCATTTGAAAGTTGCTTGCAGGAGTATGTGGACAAGTTGTTTAAATGTCTTATGCCTTTTTTTTTTTGTGATAGGTATCTTCATTTTCATGTTATTTTGCAGAATTGATGCATATTAAAATAACGCAAAACAAGCTTCCTATGTTTGTTTGTAAAATATAAGCATTTGAGCCTGTTTGCTTAATTATGGAGCAACTTTTATTATACTTCATGTAAAGTCTGACAATGGCAGTAATCAGCAGTTCAATATTATCATGTTATTACTTTCTAGTAGTAGGGCAAACGTTTACTATATAAAAGCGAAAAGGCAAGTAAAACATTAAAACAGAATGACTGGCTGAATGCTTTCATTTTTACAATGGCTAGATATGCAACTAATTTAAAATTTCACCATGATACTACTACTACTAGTTTCTCATCTGTCTAACTTAAATGGTTTGACTTTTTTTTTTAAAAAAAAAATGCTTTAAATTCACTGAAATATTTAATAAGTTTAAATAATTTGAACATGTTGTTTTAATCAGTAACATCATAGACTGGTTACTTTATTTAATTTTCCCTAAGTAACATCCTTTCTATGTTTGTCCCTTCTACTCTTGCCAAATGGTTGCATCAGTTTGTCTGCAAGACACCAATGGCACATGTGTAACTGGAAATGACTCCAGGTAGAGGGTAACTGCTGCAGCCACCCTCGGTTCAAAATCCATTTTTATATTCCCCAGAGAAAGTTGGTATTGATTGTTGTTATATTCTGGGCTGAGTTCATCTGCATTTTTGTTAGCAAGCAGCTGTTATATCCATTGGCCTCGGTCGCGAACTGTTACTGGGAAAATTGCCAATTATAATCTATTAGTGAAATGATAGATCCGATATGAAAGTTGTCAGGAAAAAAAAAAAATCTTTTGTAGTTTGCTCTTTGTCTATGGTAATTTTTCAAATGGTTGTATGCAGACATTTTGGAATTTACTGAAGTTAAATAGAACAGTGCAAAAATTGCATCAACATTTATTTATTTTTTAAAGGCATAGTTCCAGTTGCCAGCTTTTGGGTTTGAAAAAATGTTTTAAAAAAATGGTTGGGGGGGTTCAGTATTAGAATTGAAATATAATATCAAAAATATCTCTTGCTTTCTTTTTAAGAGGAAATTTGAAATGTTTGCATACTTGTTTTTTGGAACAGCCGGATTTTATTGCTGTTTGTCTGCTGTATTTAATAAAGCTCAACAGGCTATCGGGAGTTTTTTGTTCTAATTTTACTGGAACACTGGGTTTTGTAGATGAACTTAAGACAGTACTGTAGGAAGCCTATTGCTTATCAGGGTCTGCTCCCCGCTTGCTATTTTCGATTGTGGGGGGGCAAGATTGTTATGGTCATTTGTTGTTGTCAGTTGCCAGAAGTTTGTGTTACTTCAGAAACCATCAGAGGGTATTGACCTTCATCTGGTGTGAATCAGTCAAATTTAGTAAACCTAACAGTTTGTCTGTCTTTAAAAAACATTACAAACTGAAATCTAGATAAAGATGTCTGGATCGAAAACTGCTAGAATTTAATTATAGATTACTAAAAAATCTATTATTATTATTATTATTGCAGTTTTTTTTTTTTTTGGATTTAAAGGCCTGATGACAACATAAAATATATTTTTGGCTATAGAAAATTGTTTGTAAATATAATTTTAATCTTTCTCATTTTTATTAAAGAAATAATTTAAAATGCCTTTTTGTTAGTCTTGCCCATGTTAATGAACACATTCAAATTTATTCAGTTATACTTAGTCACACATACAAGATGTAGATCCATCTTTTGGCTTAATAAGATTGGCAACACAGTTTGGCATGGAGTCCATCAAGTTTGCAAATACTTCCAATTTCGGGGCCCTGAAACCAGACTAGAATGGTAGCGCAAACTATTTTCTTATTTGTGTAGTACAATTTCATTTTCTCAGTCTCACTTTGAAGATGGCTCAACTAATAGAGAGAACATTGCCTACAGATTGTCAGAAAAACTTACTTGTTCTTTTTTGCGGAAGGGTGCAAAATTCTGCTCGAACACTCTATCAACTGCGAAGACCTTACAGGAACTACTTTTGTCTAGAGAAGATATTTTAAGTGCATTTACCTGCACTTCAGTGACTTTTGTCAGAAAACTACTACTTTCGGGCCACTGAGCATCCAGCTTGTTTCTTTGCATTAGCGCTGTACCATCTTTTTGTCCTGCTGTGGTGTGGTCTTTTGCTTTTGGTCGCATCTCCCAGCCGGCGTCAAGTTTTGTAGGAACTGGCTTATTTACAGCACCTAAACTGACCCCCCCACATTCCTTTGCTATCTGAATTTGCACAATCCATAGAGGTGCATATTTTATTCTGCTATAAATAATGTAGACTCGTATTGTTAGGTGTTGTTTCTAGTTTTCTTTTATTTTGAAATTCACTACTACTATTAGCTTTTTCTAAAAAAAAGTTAATCAAATTTTAAAAAAAAAATCATATTTAAATGTATCTTTAAGTCAAAAGTAATAAATTCTAAAAACAATGAAATAAAATTAATCTATATATGCCAATCATAGTTTTTGTCCTGACTTTATAATATAGATATTGTCTTGACTTGAAAAATTACAAATGATGTTAGTGCTAAGCGGGAAGGCAATAAATGCCAGCAACAGGCAAGAGAAATCTCTATTCCAATAAATTCAGCAATGATGATCTACTTATTTAAAGCACTCGCCATACTAAAACTGATACTACAATAAAGTGCCTGCAGATACACTATATTCTAATTTGAAATTTGCTTTTTTTATCAAAACAGTTTAACAAATTTTTTGAAAGTCAGTTTATGCTAATTACTAATATTTTAATACAATTTATCAAAAATTTCTTTCATTTATTGTATATTTAAAAAAAAAATAAAACAACCTTGTTTTAAGTTTGACATTATTGCACTTTCTTTGGTAATGAGCCAAAGAATGCAAGGAACTATCATAAGTTAGAAGGAGGGACTGTAGATTAAAGAGGTTTCCCTTTATAGAATCGCTTTTATTGGTTATTTCAAGGTCTCTGTATATTTAAATTTTTTTATTTTCTTTTAAAATCTTATTTGCTTGCATACACAATTATATTTTTAATGTTGACTGAACTAAATTATAATACAGGAAAAACTGCATAATAAGTTTTTCGTACAAAACTATCTTATCTATGCACACTAGTGGAGCTGTAATATAACAAATATGGAATTTTTGCCAGTGCTTAGTTTTCCTTGTACAGTTACCTTATTTCTGTAACTTAGTACAGTAGGACACCTTTCTTATCAGAATTAAGTGGTAAGCAACAAGGACAGGCATTATTATAAATTCTTTTTGTTAGGAAGCAAAATCTCTAGTCACCTGTCTTCCCATTTATCTTAATCTCAATGCCTTGAGGGTCACTTTTCAGCCATGCCACAGTACAGTTTGTGCCTCCATAGCAAGCAAAATCTGATCAAATGCTTTAACATTCTATTACTATAGGCCTACGGAGGGTTTCAGTAATTTTGAGTTAACACATTTTTCAAATTGAAGATCATTTTGTATAAATTCAGAACCTACATTTAATACAACTTAAACAGGTATGTGCAATTTTTATTTCGAGAATAATTAAAATGGGGGTACACATTTCAGCAATACATTCTGTGGTGCAAGTAGGACCTAAAATAGACTAAACTCTCATAAGATGGGAAACCTGTCTAATGCAGAAATTTCCTTTGGTATTTTTGGCTTCCTAGAAAATTTGTATAAAGTACAATAGAGCACCAAGCATTTAATGCTAAATAGACGAAGCTAAGATTGAAAACTTTAACTGCGTTAATACTCTTGAAGTGTGATTTAGATATAGACTTAATGTAGAAGTGATTTTTATCTTAACATTGACCAAATATTAATTTAATAAAAAAAAATTATTGCTAAGTATAGAGATAGTGAGTACTCAGTAATCTTATTTGCTTATAGTAATGAATATGATACCCATTTGCAAATATCTTTTATTCATGCATACACTTATGGGTTGAGCGTATTAATTTTACTTACAGTATTATTTGATCTGTGTTTAAACTGAAAGTTCAAAAGTACATTGTATTTATGTAACTCTTGTAGTTATGAGACTCTTTTTTTCTGAGAGCATAATCATTTATTCCATATAGATTATACTAGGATGAAGCTTACAGATTAGGGCTAACAAAGAGTAGGGTCTTTGAAGGTACTCTTTCTGGTGAGAGTGATTTTTGGTTGCTCCTATTCTGATGCTTTGAGAAATTTATAGTGCTTTTATCATACATTCAAACAAGCTCATTTTTTAATTTAAAGACAGCTGCCATTGGGGAAAGAAAGTAGAATATGACAATGCATGTACATGTAATAGTTGTTATCTCTGCAAATGAGTCATCTTGAAAATTTGTATGCAAATTGCTTCTTTCACTTAATCTGCTTACAGCCAATTACAATTTTCTTTACAAACTGGTTTTGCATGGGTGTAAGTCAAAGGAATACCTAGACTTATTTAACATCAAATAAGGTAGCTCCAGCCATTGGCATAAAGGGATGATGCAAACTGCCATTAGCTTCTAGTACAATGTTCATAACAATTTTCTCTAGGGCACTAACAAGGTGCCCTCAGTTGGGCTAATCATCATGGAAAGACCTTGTTCAGGTCACCAAATGGTTAGAACTTCCCATAAAGATTCTTACCTTCTCACTCTTGCCACAAAATCCATTTTTCAACAGCATAATCTCTCTAAAATGACCTTCAAAGAGCAGCCAACTATAGAATTTTGACACAAATAGTTTGCAACAGTCTTCAAGCTAGTGGTATGCAATCTAGATCATTATTGCTCAACTTCCCTAATATAACAGCAATGTCAATTATGTATGCACTAGGAACACACCATCACAACTGGAGGTTGAACCATTGTTAACATTACCTTTTTTACCAGTAACTCTAGATTCTGTCAAGATATCAATGATGGATGGGCTAGAGCGGTGGGTCACGATCCCTAAGGGATGGCGGAGTGTTTTCTGGGGGTGGGGGTTGCGGAACCCTGGATGTTTCAATTTTTGTTGTATGACTGAGTCAAGAAACTGTTCATGAGTATGTATGTTTTGTTTACATGTACTGTATTTGCCGGCTTATAAGACTCACTCTTTTCCAGAAAAAGTATACAAAAATTACCCTACGTCCAATATGCCGGTATCACCATGGGAGGCCGAGTGCTGAAGGTGTAAGGCTTGTCTCCCATGGCAGGCACTGCCGGTTGCATCACAGGCCTCTGCGGTAACACACTTGTATCACACACACCCTGGCTTCACCACCCTAATAGAAACATGGACAATACATGCTGGTGACAAAGGCCGGAACTCGAACTGTTACCACAGTAGGACTGACACAATCAAACCACACTCCCATTGGCTAACACAATTGGGGCCTGCAGCTAAAAGACTGACCACGACGTTTGGGGCAGAGCACACTACAAGGACTGGATTGTGACTTCGGCTGGATGCACACTAGCCAGCCCGATTTTAGGCAAACTTTGGCACCAACATGACACACCACACAGCTGTTCTGATCAGAGGTAGAGTGCACTGATACCAGCAGATATCTGTTTACCTGTTGTGAATTTACTATGTGTGCAGATGTTGTTCCCCGAAAAATCACTAAAATAATTTGATTTTTTTTTTTTTTTTTCAATTATGGAAGTGTAGCAGGGGGTCGCAAGTCTTGAGTATTGGAAAAAGGTCCATGAGTTCAAAAAGGTTGGGAACCACTTGGCTAGAGTCTAAAGGCAGGTTGAGAAATGTTGGTTACTGTGTTATTACATACCAGGATCAATTTTTTGGGGGGGTTCTGATGGTATGGGCTGGCATTCAAATTAGCTGAAGAATGATCTTTTCATCATTAGGAGGGATTCTATGATTATCAAATATAGCATTGAGATTGCAACTGAAGTTGTCTGTTTAGCCCAATAAAGTCCCAATGTCATTTTTATTTACAGTGTACATTTGTTATTGCTACATCATTTGCAACTCATTAACAGCTGGATCTTCTGATTTGGTGAATACCAAGATGTGTGCAAGCTTGTTGCCATTTTGCATGTTCATTTCAGATAGCATTTTGTTTTAACTCAACATTTTAACTTAGCTTTCACTGACATCAAGCTTTTTTTGTTGTTGTTGTTGTTGTTGTTGTTGAGCGAGTTGGACTTCCGAATGAGGTTCTTTCAGTGGCATCGCATCCCGTAAAGACAAGTGGCCTGTTCTCTGTCGAGTCCTCCTCGTTACTGAGAGATGTTCGTCGAGCCGACAAACGGCCCGGTCCCCCGACTCCGTGGGCCCCAAGGACCCGGGAGGTCTCTCTCACGTCGGACACCAAGGAGACGTCATACAGCTGTTTCACGCTATGGCGATCATCAGCGACAACTCTCCTCCGACCCCAGCCTGGGATCGAACCCGGTACAGGAGCAACGGTCCCCTTACGGAGCTAACCCGCTACCACCTGCCCCACCGGGCCGGCTTTGTTGTTGTTGTTGTTGAGAATTTGGATCAGTATGTAGGTTTTCTTCAACCACTGTGAACAAGCACTTGTTGCTGCTGTTTTTTTGTTTTTTTAAAGAATATATATTTTATGTAAGAATACTATTTACAAGGGAAAAAAAATCAAAACAAATGCAATAAATACACAAGAGTTTTGTAGGAAGAATTAGACAGGTGTAAAGAGTTCTGAAAGGTGGGTGATAAACAGTCTTTTTATTATAAGACATTTCTCACTAACTGTGTCAAGAAGTAACCTTTATTGCATTTTTTTTATTATTTGACACAAATTGTCAAAATTGTAGAATAATTTTCAGAGAATTATATAATGGTGATAAGAGATTGATACACTTTTTACAATTATTTCTGTCTAAAACACACAATATACATTAATATTCAGTTTTTTTTTTTTTTTTTTAGATTTCAGAATTAGTTTTATTTTAATATCCTCTTCCTCAGGATGTGTATATCTTCATTCTCTCTTCTGATAAAATTTTCAAAAATCATGTAGTATGTGGAATTTTCTTTTCTCCATGGTATTGTACCAAGATTATTTTAATACTTTAAGTTTCCTTGACTAACTAAAATATTCTATTAGGGAAACTTAGCAAGTAAACACATTAATTAGCTCTTGTTTTTCTTTTCCTCTTGCTATAATATGTAATTAACTTCAATTTTTTCAAATTGAACTAAAATAGTTCAAATAAAATCTGTTTACTTACACCTCCCTGCAGCAACTTTTATAGCAAGAGTATTGAGCTATTATTTTAATTAGATTTGAAAGCTTGTTGTTATACTTGTAAATAGAATTTTGGCCAAGAGCTGGTGGATGGCGGAGGGGGGAGAGAGAGAAAAGAAAGTTCTCAGGTCATAAAGAAGGCAGACAAAATGTTAGTCAGTTGGACTGGCAAGTTTGCTATTCAAATTGAATTATTTTCTCAGCTGGAAAGATAACCTTTCACTTTAAGAGAAATGGTTATCTGGAATCTTCTATAGCATTTAAAAATAACATTTATTACCATGCATGGTAGGCGGCAGCTAGAAGTAATTGAGAAATCAATGAATTTTAGGCCTGAAGGCTTTCTTCTCGTGATTTCAGATGCTCATTACAAGGATGCATTTTTATGAATGTGATATCTGCCGAATACTTAGAGAGAAAGTAAAAGGTATAGAACAAGAGTTAGATAAGTTTTTGGCTAAAAAAAAGAAATTACCTGAAGCAGTCATTTCTTGGTTTGGATAAAATATTTCGGGCAGAAACAGAGCTGTTAAAATGTAATGTAAAAATAAAAACCTGAAATCCAAGAGTTATCTCTTCTGAGTATTCAGCGAATTGGAAATCCACATGTGATTAATTAGAAAAGTCATCAGGTGTAAGGAGAGTTCATAAATTTCTTCTAAGGATTGAATCAAGAAAATTTCATTGCACTATATCATCTTTTATTTATTTTATGCTTTTATTACTTAATATTTTCTAGTTTCAGAAGAACTGGTTGCATTATGAATTTGAGAAATGAAACTGCCATTAATTTTAATGTTCTTGTTTTCTGTCTTTTGTGGCCTTTGTCCACACCAAATCTCTAGCTACTAAGTCATACGATGCTCATCATTTTTGTTTTCTTAGTGTTTGTAGAAAGTTAAATTAGATTTGGGGTATGTTGAATAATTTATTCATAGGCAAATTGACTTCTAATGGACATTTAAACCCTAACTTCTGATCTAGTGAAAATATTGACTATATAGAACTTTTGTGGAAGGTTGAGAAAAGGAATAGAAACTATATCAGTAGCAAGTTGCTTACGTGCTGGTCTTGAACATTTGGCTCACACCACCTGAATTGTTTAACTCAAGTTATGGTGCAGTATATTATAGTTGTAAAAAGTTGCTCAATCACTTCTATCCATTGTCTGGTTCAACTGAGTAAGTGGTTATAAGTCCTCAGCAATCTTCTCCTGTTTGATGTAGGGCTGTGGCTCAATCTCTGATGTCCCACAACTTTTTTCTTGTCAACGGATTCCTTCATAGTCACTTATCTACTATAGCCTCTCCTGTTTTTCAAGTTCTTTTTGCAGTAGCTGCAGGGTTGTTGTTTTCTCTCCTGCTGAAGCATTTCTCCATTGTATTGCCATTGTTCTTTTATATTTAAATGATTTATACTGGCATGCTTTGCAATTTATCCACCTTGAGATTTCTTGATTGAAAAGCTTGCATTTAGCTTTGATGGAATGTTTCTGAGTCGGAATAATTCCATACAAAGCCTTTTGAAGACATCTCACTACCTTTTAAGAAAAACATCTCTGCTTAGGCACTTGTCTGGAAAGGGAGAGGGTCAGTGACCACCTGCTGCAGTTCTAACTCTTAATTCTTAATTTCTCAACTGAACAGCATCTGGAAAAAAAGTGTTTTTTTACAAGTATATAATTAAAGACGACGAGCACTTAATAACTGTGATCCTATTTAATTTCCTGAAGACAGTGCTGCTACACACTAGGCAGCTGGTTCCAGTTGAAGAAAGATCAATAAATATTTACTTACGGTTTTTTTTAAAAAAAAAAAAAAAAAAATCACTATGAAAGAAAAATGATTTAAAATCAAAATTGTATGTCTTTTTTTTCATAAGGGCTATCTATTTCCTAAGGACTCTCTAAAACAATCAAACAAAGTTAATACTGCTAATGTATTTACAAAGATGCTATAGATCAGCTTTAATCAGCCCCCTAAAAGTGCTCTTTGGAAGAAGTGTTATCAAAAGCTTTTTTTTTTTTTTTTTTCCTCGTCTGTGCCTCATCTTGCTTGCAGACTCATTGAATGGTGAGGTATTTAGATTGCAGGAAGTTTGTTTGCTTTCACTGCCTCATTTTTTGGAGTCAAGAGCCCTGTCACATCGTCACATCGGTATGGAAGCCTGTGTCAGTATAACTCTCTTCAATCATAAATTGCTTTTTTTTTCTTCTAATGAATTGTAAGCACTTAACCTAAATTAAAAAAAAATGTCTCTCTATTATTATTATTAAAAATTGTAATACTTGGTCAGCTGGACAGTGTCTCCATATTTCATTTTTAATACAGCAGGCCCATCATTGCTATTTAAAACATCATCTGATATGTGCTAATAGTCTTCATCTTTAGAATTTGTTTTATTTAAAGTTGCGCACTTAATTTTTTAAGATCTTAATGCGAAGCATCCTTGCGTGAATCATTATCCGCTTAGCAAGTCCTGCAAAATTGTTCATTCACAATTTCCATCTGGCTCTGAAGAAGTATAAAACTGAATGGAGTTAATTACATTTAATTTTAAATAAATTTCATTACTACTTGTAGCAGAGGTGGTATAAATGAAATTGGAGTGGCTTTAAGTAGAAATCAAAGTTTATTAGAAATTCAAACCTTAAACCTAGAAAAATAGATAGTTCCAGAAACCCAATTGTACCTTAATTTTAGGTGCCAATTATCCCCTGTATATAAGGGAGATAGGATATTAATTAAAAAAAATAATTGGGTAGTTGTTTTTGATAATTCTGTTCACATAAATAGCACCTGTGAATATCCAGTTACACTAGTAATAGTAACCATGGAGAAGTGTTTCTTGTCACCAGGCCTGTAACAATAGTTTTCCTTGATGCACTTGTAATATGATAAACAATGTGATACATTAGAGGAAAACAGTATTTTGGTCAAATGATTGATTTTCTGTAGTTAAAACAAAAATGTAAGCTGAAAGAGACCAGTACAATAAAATTCCTTTGAGAAATTATTCCTTTCATCCACCTTATTGAGCTTTAAGTTCTTTCCAAACTATGAATCTAGTTTCGCTTTGCAGTTGACATTTTACAGTTCCATAGGTGTTATGAAAATTTCCTTTGCTTTCAGTTCAATTTAAAGTATAAAATTGCAGGTTCAGAACTGTATTCTGATTGAACAGCTTAACTGTTTGTGCTGTAACTCATTAAATAATGGGACAAAAAAGTGCATTGAAGTGATTTTACTTGTCTGTGGGTGCACATGCAGTTTCATTATATGACTGGTTGTATGGAAAATCTAGCAACCCATGCTGGGAAACAATCTTGTGGCTCGTCCAATCAGAACACAAGTTGGTAAACTAACCCAGTCTACATGTGCAGATTACTTTTTCCTGAGCAGACCTCGTGCTTACTTAATAAGGTTTGTCACCATTATTTTCAAAATGTTGCTCGCAATATAATATGATATACATACCATGGCAATGTGTATTACATTTCACTTTTGCGCTGGTAAATCATTACTGGCCTAGTTGTCATTAGTGGTTTGATGCCCTGGTCGATACTGTTCTGTTGCTAGGATATGCTAGAGGAATCACTTGACGATTGGCCAAACATTGCTAGGGATTAAGAACTGAAGTTGTTACTTAATTAAATGTAAGTAGAAAAAAAAAAACTGAATAAATCTAATGACTTATTAATCCTATGGCATTTAAATCCTTACAAAATAAGATTTCTTTAACTTTCTTCCGTAAAAAAAAAAAAAACAAAATTACTGAAACAGCTTAATTTCTAAAGAATGTCCAGAAATAAACAATTCTTATTGTTTTTGTTAACCCTTACAACAGTTTGTGTTATAGCATCTGATGGAGACTGCGTCTGGTGCCATTTAACTGTTTCTAGAGATACACAACTATTAAATGATCTTTAAGTTCTTGATATTTGATTTTCTTATGAAGGAATGTTTGCATGGAGATAACCAACTCCTGCTTGGGAATATTAGACAGAAACGTTCATTCATACAAGTTTGGATGTTGGCTGGTTCCTGCATTCCACAGTGCACCCCAGAACGCTCCAGCCAGATGGAGAAAGTGGTGTTTATGGGGGCCAGCACAAAAATGCACGATGCACTTAGTTCCTCTCTTATGGCAGCTCTAACTTCAATTCCCCTTAGAATTGAGAGGAAACTGGAGAAAACCTTGATGCCTGAACGAGTAGTGCAGAAGAATGGGAGAAACCACAAAAGACAAAATGTAACCTGGATTCATTGGGACCAAAGTATAGCCACACTTGTGACCATGTGATAGATAAATCAAATTGAGTACTTTCTTTTCTTTTAACTTTTAAGAATTTTAGATTTGTAGTTGCATCTGTGCTCTTCCACTTACCCTCAAATCTTCTAAAATGCAAAAATTTTAAAGTGTATCTTTTGAATGTAATTCTTCTGGAATGATATCAGTGTCAGAATATAAAGTTATTGGTAATGTCTTATTTGCAGAACGTAGAGGGGGGCTTCTGTAGCATTAATGTATTTGCTTTATAAAATTTCATGTAAAACCTATTTATCGGACAGTAATTTTGATTATTAGAACTACTGTCAATTGTTTGAACATAAACTAAACAAAGGTATTAGATCAGTAATTGTAGACTAAATTGTAGTTGCAAAATTCTAATACTTGTATATTGCCATTCACTTAGAAAATCTTGGTGATGCAATCTGATAAACATTTATAGGTAAACAGATGAGATTACTAAATTAATTGACAACATTAGCATAATAAGTAGCATGGAATATATCTTTAAATTAGACATAGTATTTATAATATTTAGCTTCATAGGTGCCAAAAAATCTTATGCTATCTATTTAATTTTACTTTCACCATTTGAATTTATTATAACAAGCAAAATGCTAAAGATTTGCTTTTGATTCTTAAATAATCACTAAACCTTTGGTGTAGGAAGAAAGAAAGTATCAGATCTAAAACTAAGAGTTGTATTGAAATTAAATGATAATTTACATTTAATATTTATACATTCTTTATCATTCAATAAAGAAATAAAACTAATCTATTTAGATATAACATTATTTCTTTCTTCCAACTTCAAGATGGCTTCTGTGGTATGTTGCTATCGCACAGAATGTTGGAAGAGTTCTGCTAGATGCCTCTACTGAAGTTGATGGTTTTTGGCAAATTTGTACATTGACCTGGAGCACCTCAACTGGAATAAAGTGTTCCTCATACATTTAACTGAATTTAGTCAGTACGCAATAAAAAAACAATCAGTGTTTGATGTTTACTGATAATGAACTAACATGTTGATGACAACTAAATATGGCAGTTAACAGATGTACATGGCAGGCTGAAATACTTTGTTGTATATGCATTCATTATTAAAAATGAATTATTTGGAAAAATCTGAGTAGAATTTAAAATGATTAACATTAGCCATCATTATTAAAAAGCATAATAATTACATCTGAAGTAGATCTTATCATTCTGAGTAATCCTAATAAAAATTATAATAATTTTATTTTTTATTTTTGAAATAAATAATTAGCAAGCAAACAAATCATTTCTATTAAGCAGTGCAACTTAAGTTACTGAGTACATATTATTAGGTGCAACAATTTTTGGTTTGTTTGCAGATTTGTAAAGCTTATCTAGAATTGTTTCATAATTACACCAGTAAAACATGGATCAATGTGTTTAAATTTCTTTTATTCATATAAAGATTCTGCTGTGTTCTGTTGGGTTGACAAACATGAGGATTGTTAACTTGGTCATCTTGTTGCAGTGGTGATGTTTGGGAAAATGAAAATGTTATTCTGGTTTTTTAAGAGATTGAATTTGATAAATTCATTTCTTTCCCTTTCTGCGATCAACTTAAATAACGACTGTAAAACCTTCATCACTATCATTTTAATTTAAATAAAACCAAATAATTATCGTATTTAATGTTACAAGTACTTCAGTAACAAAGTATATTTCGTAAGATATTTCTTCAAACATGTTATTTTAAACTAGCAGATCCTTGGTTTGGATTGTCTTAATTTTAGATTAGATCATTGTGAATGAGCAGTTTTCTTACCTTTGTCTTAAGGTTTTATAAATTGTAAAGTTGCAGGTGAAAGTACAAAGTGTGTACAGGAGCTGTTCATGAATGTCAGTGCTGCAGATCTCAAAAACAAAGATTGGATCCTTTGTGCCATCTGTGTACCAAACAATATAAAAATATGCAAATTCTTATTTGAAAGTCTTGATGCCTGTCTGGTAATAACTATTATCGAAGGGATCCAATAAGTTCTTGTTAATAGACCATGCAACCAAAATGTATGGTAATAGCAAGCAGAGGTGACACCAATGTTTGCTATTACCATGTATGTTCTATACCCTAGTTGCTTTGAATAATAATACTGATATAGGAATAAAGCAGTATTTGGATCAAGTCTGAACATTGCACAATTTTTTTTTTTAATTTAATTTAATGGTTTAGACAAAACCATCAACTTCTGCTACAGTTTTAATCTTGAAGAAACAAACAAAAATGGTAGTAGGTTGGATAAAAAAATTATAGCTTAATTATTAACTTCAGTTTTGATTATATCCAGTGGTATAAACCATAGCCAATGCATATAAAAAATAAATGACAAACAAGTTTAAGAACGATGACAGAACAAACTTAGACTGACAAAAAACAAATTATTAAAATAAACATTCGAGCATGGACATTACACCGAGAGATAAGCAATTTATTGTTCTTTTGATTGACTTACACATCAACTTGATTGGTGGTAAATATTTTCCATATACTCACTTGTTACATGTTAACAGAGTTTCATGGTGGCAACATTTTAAGAATATCAACAGCTTATATTTGTGGTTTTTCTGGACAACCAGGAGAGGAGAATATAGTAAATTAAAACAACTTTTTGTAGCATCATTCAACAATAGGTAAAAAAAAAAAAAAAAAAAAAGGCAACTAAGTCCAATGAAACTTGCTCAGAGGTGCAGTAAGATGGCTTGTTAACCAACCCGGAAGCTGTATGAACAAACAAGTGGCTACATCAAATGCCATAGAAGTGGTGGACGTCTGAAAACTGATTGCTCGAAATGGATCTACACAAGATGTCTGTTAACATTTTAAGGCATTTGGAGAACCTACCTACCTCTGCAAGAATTGTTCAGTGACATGTTTGTGGTTTTGATCTAATTGGGTGTGTTTTGCCAGGAAAAAACTGTTTCTTTGAAAAATTAAAAGGCTCGACTTCAGTTCGTTAAGGACCATCTTCATTGGATCCCGGAAATGTGGTCGAAGTTGCTCTGGTCTGATGGATCACGATTTCAGAGGTTTGGACGATGGACTTATATGTAGCGAAGATTCGGTGAAGTGTGCCAAACTGACGATTATAGGCGGGGACTGTTCCTTTTATGGTGGGTCTGTTTCTCTTGAAAAAGGGACAGGTTATATTCATCGTATCCCGGGAATAAACGACAGGTTTATGTGGACAGTTTAACTAATATACTAGAACCATATTCGGAAGACTGCCTCTCTCTCTCTCTCTCTCTCTCTCTCTCTCTCTGAACTGGATTTTCCAACATGATAGCGATCTGAAACATTGGCTGCCATCATCAAGCAGTATCTCAGACCACAAAATTCCAGTTCTAGGGTGGCGGCTCAGAGCCCTGGTTTGAATCCAATAGAGAATTTAAGGAACAATATAGACAATGCTGTGATAAAGAGCCCAGAATTTGGATCAATTGTTTTAAATTATTTAATTGGGTTAGGCTGGTATTTGCAAAGACCATTGTATTCATCCTGTGGATTCCATACATAAGCATTCAGGCTGTAATTGATGTTTATGTATGCAACTATGATAAACCTCTTTGATATGTTTATTTCATGTCATCTTTAAAAGTTGGTTTTTAGGTGACAACATTTCGAATGTTTGATTTGTTCTTAAACATTTGTTGCCCTGAAATTTAGTTATAATGTAAGAAAAGTAGGCATGCGTCCATTTCCCTTTGTTCTGCCATCCTTCTTAAACTTTTGTTTGTCGCCATATATGGAAAATTTAAATGAAAGGGTAATTGCTGCCACTAGTTTATATAATATTTGGAATGTTCAAATAAAACCCAGCTGGATACCATTTTTAGCAGTGCTGTTTCGCTTGAATGTTCCTAGTAGGCTACATTTTCCTTGTAAGGATTTTGCAATTAGCCTTCTTTTGTATAATTTTTTTTTTTCATTGCAAGATAATTCTGAGGAAATGGGTTTTGCTAAGAAACAAACTAAACTCAGTGCATTTCCTGGTCATCAATGTTTATTTGGTTGACATTAAAATTACTACTACATTTTAAAATTTAAAAAAAAAATCTTATTCTGATGATTAGACAGACCCCTTCCTCCCCCCTGGATTTTTCGAGGTTTGGACTTGCAGTTTGTGTTAGTCATAAGTTTGGGAGTTATAATCATTCTAAAATGTTATTGTTCAATGTATGTTGTCTTTACTTTTAAATAATGACAATATGTAAAAAAAAAAAAAAATTAGATACTAATTATTTAGGTGGGAAAACCTTATTTTTAAAACAATATTATAAAATCTTTTGAGTTAAACTGCTGTATATCCCTATGGTTAAAAGTAAAGAAATTGAAATTTCCAACAAATAAACTGTATGGATGCAGACACAAAGATTACACTGATGATCATAATGTGTACTATACATGATTGACTGATAATTAACCCTAAAATTATCAATCTTTTTAGCACTTTATTATATGAACCATGTTTCCGGATGCACAAACCATCAATTTTCACGTTGGTATCGCTTCAAGGTATTTTTTCATTCAAATGTGAATAACTGCTGCACGTACATTGGGCATTTTCAGTAACTTTTCAAAATATTGGTTTGTAAGTAATAACCATTTCTCTTGCAGTAGTTCCATAGCTGATTGAAATTGATTAAAGAATTTTACTTGGCTCTTCAGTCTAGCTCATCTCCTATAGGTTCAATGAGAAACTATAGTTTTAAGAAGTTTTTCTAATTATTTCTAGCGAGGTAGTGTGTGCTGAGCTATGTACTGTGCTCCAGATCATTACCATGTAGTGGTATAAACCCATCACTTTACCAAACAATCCTCCTGATGGAATTGCATGGCTTTATAGATATTGTGGTGCCTCTTTTGTGAGAATCCCATCAATTTTATCAAGTCACTAGCTAAATAAGCAACAAAACAACTCTATGGTATGTAATTTTCACCACCATTCTTATTTGTAGGGAAACCGTAGCGGCTGTTATACTTTTGGCTAGCCTTTCTTCTATTTCCATTGCTTTATAGGCCTGTAGCAATGCACTGGCAAATTGCATAACATTTTGCTATGATCTGCATATTATATTATATGAGAAATACATCACAATATTGGTGATTGTGCACAGATCTCATTAACGATGTGTGAACTGAAGTCTGGTTGTATGGAAAATCTAGCAATTTGTACAAGAGAATGCAGACACCGGTCTCTTAGCCAATCAGAATGCATATGTGCTCTCAGACCGATAAACTAATCCAGGCATATAATCACTTATTAAATCACTTGCTTTTGATTAGTGCTCCCTCTATCTATCTCTCTCTTGGTTATTTAGAACATAAACATCAAGGCTGATTGATCAGAGGCTGGCTGTGTGGAATTTTGAATCTGAGGTTAGATTTTAGTTGGAAAATTTTAATCTTTCAAATGAATGAGCTACCTACTACAACCCATATTTTTTGTTTTTTGTTGCAACATCTGGTTTTATGTAATGAGCACCACTAAGTGGATTATTTTCAGAGATCCTACAAAAGCATAAAATGTCAAGTGAAAGTATGGAACTCTAAGTTATTAACAGCTTCATATAAGTCCACAGTTTAGAAATACTTTGGATTTGAAGTAAGTCTGCGTGATTTTATTAGACATGTCGACAGAGACATCGTGATCTGCCAGAGAAGTTTCACAAGGAGAACAAACTCAACTCTGCATCGTAGATAGTGGATTAAGTGGCTTATTTCATAAGAAACTGGGGATAGCTCTCCCTATAACAAAGAAAAAAAACCAAAAAAACATTGATGGGAGAGAGAATAATTCATGAATGGAATTCCATTGTGCAGTTCACTTTCATGTTTGTTCTTGTTTTAAATTCTGAAATAAACTTTTTTTCTTTTTCTTTAATGACTGTATCACTACGACCCTGTTGTTTAGAGCTAAGTATTTTAAATCTGCTCACATTTGACCACATTACGTAGCATCTTTTCTCTAAGGTGTTGTTTAGTCCGATAAAGTTGCTTTTTCTTGTTACCCCAGCTAGCTGTTACTCTGCTGATCAGTCAAACCTCTCATCTTTGATTTTTCGTGTTTTTTTTTTTTTCCTTAAGCTCTTTAAGGTCATGGCTATCAGTTTACCTCATCCTGTACATATTTCAGGTACTACTCTGTACCTCCAGAATCCTCTACAATTTTCTATTGAGAATGATCAGCTTTATGAATGGCATTAATCTATAGCTCTGTTTCATATGGCATTTATTTTGAAGTTTGGCCCATTAAAATGGCACCTAAAGACTATCAGATTGCCTGATTTAAGCTTCTTAATTATAGTTTCATCTAATTATTCTAGTAAATTTCCTATGAACCAGATAAATAGTACCCTCTTGGTGATAGGGATCCCATCTCTGGATCTCATACTCCTGGATGGATCTGAAGAGCATTCTGTGTAGTAAATGGAACTTCTGCAATTTTTACAAATAGTAGTTTAAAACTTGCCTAACAACCTTTTGGTTTTACTGTTGACTCTAGGCAAGTTGCTATCTATGATAATGCCTATTTTAAAAAAAAAAATTTGTTACCAGATTATTTACTAGTTGACAAAGGAGTGAACTGAACTCACTGATGCTCAGGTGCTTATTAACATTAAAATTAGTTAAGGGTCTTACAATGTAACTTCTGCCGTTTGTCACCTAAGCCATGATTTTGGATTTACAGTAAAAGGAAAAGCTGAAGAATTGGACTTGCTTATTATAGTAAGACGGGGCTTCAAGAATATGGCTGTCAGGTTGCCATTGGTGATCAAAATAATTGTTAGGGAAATCCAAAAATTTCCCCAAAAATCCCTTCGTTTTGGGAGAACTGGAAACTGACCAATTAGGTGAAGTGGAACATTCCAGATTTTTTAGCCAGACTGTTCCACTACATTCTAGATTATTCTACACACTGAAACTCTCATCCTGATTGGTTCATTTCATCTTTTGACCTTGCATCATTACTATTTTTGGTAACGATTGTTCTGGAAGAGAATCTAAAGGTCATGCTGTTTACAATATAAAACCACTGCGTTTTCTCCTTAGGACGCCTTGTGTTGGAGCACAATAGACTATCCGCACACGAAGTCGTCTTCTCTACCGGGACAAAAATTGGCGAAAATTGTTGACGTAGTGCGCGAGTATTTCAACAGTCAGTATTGCATATTAGGCTGCTGTAGTTCAAAAGGACGCATTCACAACAATAATCTAGCTGGTAAATATCATCTTTTGATAACATCAGTGACATCAATAGTGAAAATCATGACCAGGCTAATATGAACATGGAGGTTCTTCTAAAACGTGCATGGAGATGAGTTGACTTGTATGGACCATTACCTTGCAAATTATAAAGAACTAAAGAATTCAATAAAGCAATATACTTTTGATTTGTGATCCTAAACAGTGAGAAAACCACGATTTTATAAATTACTTTGTTTTACAGAATGAATGAGGTGATATGCCTTGACTGGAAGTCATGCATGCGTGCCATGGAAAATATAAGAACATGGAAGACGTATACAAATAGGAGTGAAACAAAGAAAGGAAATGATTCTTGGCAGCATAAAAATCTGAGACCTAGTCAAACTTTTGATACAGACTCATTCTGTACCAGCACACCTTTTGGTTCACTCCTCATAACAAAAAAGGATTCTGTCTGCCTGGCAGGTAGTTTGGAGTAGCCACAGGGCTTTAGAGGATGACAAATGTGCTTCAATTAAAATAATTTACAGAAAATACTTAAGGCTTCACTTATGCCAAAATATGTGCTTCAGTGTGAATGATGTAAAGCAATTTTGGGGTACTTGGTTTGGACCACCTGGAAGGCAAAACAATTCACTCGATCACTCTAATGGAACCCTATTTTAGTTGGCAAGTAGAAAATTTTTCTGGCTACCACATTTTTTGAGGCTCTGAAGCAAGATGGGTAAAAAAAAAAGAAAATTGTGGCATATTGAAGATCAGTGCATTTCATTTGCCAACCAAGCAAACAGGATGTTAGGGTTAGTTAACTGAATCAAACATTAGAAAAGTTTTGGTTTATCCACATCTTGTGCATGCTGTGTAGCTGTTCTTTTTTGAGAAAGGAAGTTGATAGAGTTGAGCAGTATATATTTTGTTACAATGTTTCCAAGTCTACACAATTAGAATATACTCAACGATTAAAAATATTACAACAGCCAAGTTTGAATTTTAGACATTTGCAAGAATCTAATAGAAGTTTACAAAAAAAACCCCTAATTATTTTGTTTGTATATGGACACGGACACATTTCTTCAATTATGTCCAGTTAATAGGTCTTAATAACAAATAAACTAACATTCTGACACTATTATATATATAATCAGCATTTCTTTTCTGTTTGCTTTAAATAGAATTACTGAGCTAAATAAATTAACAGCAAGTGTAGTAAATAATTGTTATTAATTGGTTTTTGAAGTGCATTGATGGCATTTTCACTTCACTGGGGTGATGCCTTTGCATATGCTGATATCCCTGCCACGACTAAATTAAGCTAGGTAATGAGTTTAGAAATTTGCTGGAGATTTTAACAAAGAGTAAAATCAACAACAAAGACATCACTCTTCAAATCAATATGGGAAGTATACCTGGTGTAAACCTTAATTTCAAATAAATATCTAAACTAGTCTGGCTTCAGTCAACCTGTTAGCACTCTAGAAATGACACTACAGGTTGATGTTGTACCTGGAACCTGCTGTGGTTTGTCATCCCTCCCTGAACCATGTCAATGACTTGAGCTCTTCAGTCATTGTTAAATGATGCCTACACCACACCACAAGCACAGGAATTCTGTAGAGGTGAAGTATTAATGTGCAAATTAAGTGGGTAAAGTGATTTGGTCATGTTACCAAGGATGCTCATTTCCAGAAAAGATGATTATAATATTGTTTTTTTTCTCAGTATCCAGAACGTGAATACGTTTTGAACAACATACCATATAAGCAAGCGCTGCAGGCTTGGAGATGCTTGTTGCTTTTTTTTTTTTTCTCTGAGGAGAATGTTCTTGAGACTGGTTTACTCACGAGGCCAACAACAAAACAAGTGGAGCGCAGAAGCTCTGGGTGGGGTTTATTTGATAAGTCAGTCTACAAAGCTGTCGTTTTATCGATAATTTTAGCTTTAGCTGAAATTTAGTTTTGTGAAGCGCTGAATGTTTTCTTTCTCTTTTCTACAGTAATGCTATTTGAGTAGTTTTCTCTCCTTGGCTTAGTAAACTAGTAGTAAGTGATTGGAAGGAAACTTCCCAAAACTAATAATGTAAATGAGTGTCAGAAACACTTGTTCATTTCATAGCATGTGCTTGTCTGAAACCTGGAAAACAATTCATCCTTTACATAACATGAGTATTTAACTAGAGCTGCACCATCTCTGAAGTTAATGATATGGATATCTATCTTGATTGTTTGGTATCTGCAGACAACCTTGATGATCTTGAATACCTAATCCATTGTTCTTGAAGCTCTCTGGCTTTATCCATTAGCAGACCTGAGGAAATGCATTTTGTTTGTTTTTTCTGCAGTGGATTCTGGTGTTATCAGTGACCAGGTATTTGTAACATTTGCAAAGAGCTAACAAAAAATGTAGTGTAAATTAGCACCATTAATCCAGAATATTTCCTCTTTAGATGATTGACAAGCAGATAATTTCCTCTATTTATTTACACACATTTTTTTTTTCCTGAAGAGATGATTGAAATTGGAACTAAACCCAAAGCATGCAAACCAAAAGTTTTCAGGGCAACTTACTAATGCATTATTTCTTTCTTCTTTTTTTTTTAAATAAAAATCTTTTTTTTTAAAATTTAGATTCTGCATTAATGATAGTTGTAGTAAGTAATACAAATATTTTCAATTTAATTTGAAACAATTCTTCAAAATTAAATTAAAATTCTAAAATTAATTTTAAAAAATTGAACTTTTAACTGTTTATTTATATCACTATTGAGGAAAAAGATGAACCAGCACTTCTGTGTTTTCCTTTTTTTATTTTTAGCTAGTTAAGAATTTTTATTGAAATTCAGTCAAATTTTAAATCTTAAAACCTAACAAAACTTGGCTACAACAGTAATGTATATTGATTATCAAAATTGGATATAATTGTTTGATTTGGGCTTTTATCGCCACCAGTTAAAGGTCTGATGATGTCCTGGCACTATTGCCAGGATAGGTAGAAACACCGCATTGGGAACGGGAGGTTGTATAATGTATCCATTTTATTTTGTTGAAAAGTGATGGTTGAATTTATCTTAAAAGCAGATGTGATTTTAATAATTTAAAAAAAAAAAATTTTTTTTTTTTAAACTTGCAATGTTTTTTATGCTTCTAACATTTTTTAAAAAAGGGCTATTTAATCTAATTTCTTTAGCAAAAAAATAAAATAAAAAATAGATATAGTAGTGGTGCCAATAAGGTTCTTTTAAACATCGGAATTCAGGTACCAAAGGTTATTTAGAATTTTAAAGTGATGAAGAAATGATAATGCCGAAGTAACACGAAAGTAAAGTAGCTTAGTTGACCTACGAAAGGAAGGGCAGCTTGCTACACTACTCTTCAAAGAGGTCCTAATAAAGTGATTCTTGAATTTTGCAAAAGATGTTATTTTCACTACAAGTTATTTAGCTAATGTTTAATATTCCATACAGAACCTTTGGCGTTTATTTTTAAAAAGAAGGGAAGAAATGGGTTTGAGCATTTAGACTAGTCTTTCTAATGCTTTCTGATGAATTATGATATTTTTATATTGTTGCTTTTTTTTTTTTAACAAAATGCTGTTTTGTGTCTTTATTTACAAGGTTCATTATTGTGTACTTTCAGTTTTGACTGGCCAGTAGAAGAAAATCACAGGATGCTTTCAAATCAAAATTGGCTGTTTTCATTGTGTGAAATGTGATCAGGTAATTGAAGACTAAAAAGCAATTTTTTGCGAGTTTAAGGTTTCGTGTAGATCCAGAAATGTAGACTTAGGTGTACCACTCTTCAGGAGTTTTCGGTTCTAGTTGTTATGGTGGTAGCGAATTTTAGCGCAACAAGGAATTTTGACGTCTGTAATGGTTGATGCATGGTGTCCTGCTTTATGTATGACTCTTACCAATTTACTACTCACTAACACATGTTAAACACATCACATTTCATGATGATATTTAGGGCATAAACCACAACTTACTCTAGTTAGTAAATACAGAACTTGGAAATTTTAAAATATATTTAACGCACATACACATTTCACTTGTCTTTTTTTTAAGCACGACTTATTCATAATCCTTAACTTTTACAGTGTAATTTACAGATACAAGAATATAAATCTGAAATTTAGAGTAACCATTATTAAACAGAATTTATGTTGTATTGAGATATGAGAGTATTTTTAAAACGTCTGGGATACCCTAAAGTTTTACTGGAAATGGGGGCAACATTTCAGTCTGAAATGTTATAATACAAATCTAGTCAGCCAAAAGAAAAAAAGATCAGTTTAATAGGGTATTTAAATAGATTTGTATATATTGTTTGTTATAAGTGCTTTCCATATTAAAGTAGATGCTCATTCTCTACTTTAGCATTAAAAATTTGTCAAAAAAGCACATTTTATTGCATTAAATATCTCCAATAAATGTCCAATCTCATCTTTTAGAAATATTTTAGCATATAAATAGTGTATTAAACAATTTACTTAATAGATATGACTCTTAATTATTAAATTTATGGATATTAAATAAAAATTAGCCATTTTAGTTTGAATTATTAACCTACTTCAAAGTACTTTCCACCAATGAAGTATCTGCTCTAGTGATAAATGCTTTTTGATATCTTATCTGTTAATGCACCATTCTACTTATGTACTTCCTTTTTGCCCTTGCAACATTCACAGGATTTTCTGTTGTTCAAAAGGACATCTTGTTTGGACATGTGATTATCAGATTAGAGGTCACAAGACACTCTTTAGTTAAGCGATATATGCACAATGATTGTCAGATTATCATTTGCTGTGGTTTTACCATATTAGGTCTTTCTATTACAACACTAATTCTCCCCCATCTTCACTTTTGTTTTAAATTCTCATAGCAAGCATAATCTATCACATCTGCAGATAACTTAGAATCAAGAGCTAGACTGTAAAAGATGAGCCAGTTGATCTAGTTCAAGGTAAAAACTGCAAACTAGGTAAAATCTACAACAGTTAGTGTGACAAAAGAAAAAGAATTTGTGAAGACAAAGGAAATCTGATTATGGACCTGTCCAAGAAAAGAAAGTGGTTGAAAATGGAGTTCCTGAAAATAGATCAAGAGTTTTTCACTTATTTTCCAAACATTGTGATTGTGGCATATAAATCTCACGAAAACAGATGAAATTTAAGGCACAGAGAACATTGATTTCTGCTGGCCACAGATGGCTTTGTGTTTAGATAAAGTGCCATGCAATCTATACAATACAGAAAACAACTGTTTTACAGAAACTGCATTGACAACAGTAGTAAAGGTGGAAATATTCCACTGATACAACATTAGGATGCAATGTCATTGTGAGTACTTCCTTGCTAATATTGGAAACTTGGTTGAGATGGCTGTCCATTTTGACATGCTAGTTGCTGCACTCGCCAGAATGTTGTGTTCTTAGTCAAAGCAACCACACAGAGACACGGACGGACGGAGAGACACGGACGGACGGAGAGACACGGACGGACGGAGAGACACGGACGGACGGACACAAAGGGACGGACGGATGGACAGGGCAAAATCTATTATTTCCCTTGTTTTGAAATGGAAACTGCCTGCTTTGCTGATTCTTCAAACATTTTAGTCGGAATGATCTCAGATGATTGGTGAAATGAAGATAGTTCTCTACTGGCTGCAGAACTTGTGTGGTTGCCATGCTTAATTAAAATTTGTTTGGTTTTCATTTAGGGGACACAAGACTTGGGTAGTAAGAGACAATGAACTAGCATATGCAAGGTGGCAATATAGACATTGCAATGATCCTGAATGGTTGTTAGCTTAGTTCAACTGGCTGTTCTAACTTGAAACTGGCTGCTTACACAATGCATCTAAGAAAGATGGAATGATCAGATGATAAATGGAGGTAAACACATGCGAGAGCCAAAGACATGTTGGCTTTAATGGATCGAGAATGCATGGAATTCCTTGTTTCTTGATATGATAGGGAAAAGTTTTTGTGAAGATGAGCATATTCAGTGCTCTAAAATGCACAGAAGATGACATGTTGAGGAACGTGAATTCATATTCAGATGGCAATAAATTGGAGTTTCCAGGATTTGCATTGTACAATTATGAAGTGATAGGTGTGGTGAGAGTAATGTCAGGGATGAAAACTAGAAAGTGCCATGATGAAGTCTACCATGATATTCAAAAGTGATTGTGAAGTTAGATGCATTGATAAATCTGTAAAATCTGGTGCAGTTGGTTTATGTTCATTTGTGTTTTTCTTTCTTTGTCTTCTGAGAGAATTGAATCTTTTTCAGGTCATATGGCTCTTCAGATCTGCTTTGTGGAGCTTGTTTGTTTGTTTTTTTTTCTTTCTTGTCACTTCCAAAACATCTGTGCATAGAATTGTATTGCTGTTTTCTTTCTATCATTTTTAAAAAAAAAATTTACATTTATCTCTGCTTCTGTCATGTATATTCAGCGTTACCTGGCTTGCATTGTCATTTGGAAATGTATTCTCACATGGTTTATTTAGGGAAGCATCAGGTTATCTTGGGAAGTTTTGGTTTTCATTTGTCAGCATATTTTGATTTTTTTTGTTTTTCCTAACCTTAATGATTCTCCATCTTCCTACTTTCAGATTGTGATAAATTCTGATAAATGCCAAGGTGATGCAGAATTTGTAAAACCATTTTTATACCAATCTAACCCTAATTTTTTTTTAAAGAACATTTCCAGAAATATAGAGTTTTATTAGATCTTGTGTGTACAGTTAGTTTTCCAGGTAATTGCTGTATCCATTGAAACAACCCACTGGTTACAGGAGTGCTGGGTGGTAGAATGCAAATGCAACAAAGATTTTGCATGAGGAAACAACTAATAAACGAATAAGAAGTTTTAATATTTTGTTTGGCTTGAATTCTGATTTTATAAAGCACATAGATGTTGGTGGTTAGTGTCTTGGTTCAAAGAAACTAAAATATTTGTATGTTAAGAATATTGCATTAGAACTTTCAGAAAAATTGATTATAAATTTATCCTCAATGAATGTCAAACTATTTATATTAGCAAAGTAGCAATAATATTTTAATGAAATTTGTTCTAAGTTTTCAAGTAAACAATAGTTGGTGTTTGGTCAGTCTACAGTGACTTCATGATATTTGGACACTTTACACCATTGTCTCCAAAAGAAAAAATATTTTATTGTTCCTTTAATGTTGGTTTGACCTTTTTTGGTACAAAAATCCATGATAGCTAAAATATTGGTTCTTTGACTGTAGGATAAGATTGGTATAAACGATTTCTAAGTGTTATATAGCTAAACACTTTTTTCATTTGGTTGTTTTTATTTAGGCAGAACAATTTTATTTATGTACTTGTCATTAAAACATTATTTACTGAAATTTAGCTGGTTGCCTCTTGTTAACAAATTTATCCAGATCTTTATTCTTTATATTCATTGGATTCAGTTCATCTATTGGATGATAACTAAATCAGTGTAATTTAATCGTGTGTGTGTGTGTATATATATATGCCTATTTAGTCTTCTGTATTCTAATGCTAAGATTGATAAATTTGGTTTCAATGTTTATAATGAGAGTTGGGTTACTGAACTGTTTAATATGGACAAAATTTGCATGGAAACAACTATATCCCTTTGCAGTACCACTTCGGAGTATGCGTGCATGCTGTGACACTGGTGTTCAGAATGGTTGTTTTACTTATAAAATGGTCAACACAAACATCTTTTCATACAACTTGTAAAGGAAAACACAGGCCTGAATAAGGAAAAGAAAAAGAGAATTTGAATTAGTCATTAGGGAATGTGATCCTCCCTGATGGCAACACATGACTCACACCAGCTATACCCCTGACATCAAGTGCATTGAGCAATAAAGTCCATTATTTTATCTAAGAAGTTTGTTCTTGAAGTGTTCGTGAAGGAGGTTGTGGACAACGCATCTTACCAGAAGCATCCAAAGAATTCTCATTGGGATTTAGCTTAAGAGAACTTGACCTTACCATACTGGTAATGGTTTGGTCTCAAAGATATTGGCTGATATTAAAATGAAGTTATCTCCAGCTGCACCTGCTGGATTGACTTAGGGATCCAGAATATTGCCTCTATACCTCACTGAAATCAGTGTACTTTTTTGAAATGCTTGTAGTTTTGTACTCTCACCCAATGAAATTCTTTCCCAGATTCTTGCTTCCCCACCACCATCATAGTGAGTGATTTGTTTTCCATATTGTTTATGAGCTGTTTGCACTTTCCATTTTTTTTTCCAGATGAGTATGAGTCATGAGTGATATTGATGGTTAAATCTTGACCCATCAGTAAAGAGAACATGGCCTCAGTCATACAGTGTCCAAGCGACAAATTAATAACAGCAGTTCAGATACACCTGTTTATGCGAGCAGGTCAAGTTGGGGTGGATGTCTCAATTGGAGCTCCTTTATGAAGCCTCCTGTACATGGCTAAGGTTGATCCCAACCTCCCCGTTTGCTATTTGGCTTCTAACCAATAATTCTCTACCTTAGAGAATCCTGACTATAGCTACCAATTTGTAATATTTCCCTTTAAAACAAATAACCCTTTTCATTTTTTTTTTTTTTGTAGGTGTTGCTAAGTAATCTTATTTTACTATGAAAATCATAACTATGTGTAGAAATTATAATATGGATATCATGTGATTAGATCAATTCCACATTTAGTCATCGTGCTTCTGTGAAAATTTGTGTACTATGAGGTAGATAGCTAGCTGGTCACAGACTCCATCCTCTTTGAGCAGGAGAGGTATGATTTATCCAACTGCTTGACTCAGAAACAGTTTTCTCTTTGTATCTTCCCTGTGAGCTGGAAGAAAAATGTCTTTGGATTTCTTGGGCATTTGAGACTCCAGTAGTTATCATGCAGTAGCATCAGGTGTGATATGTTTTATGTACTGAAATCAACATTTCTACTTTCTATCTACCAACTAAATCAGATTTTTAGCTTGGTAGATGTATTTAGTTTGACATCCACAAGGTAGTTCCACATACTTAAATACAATGTAGCCTAATACATTGCTGATTAGCCAGTGATTTGAAAAGTTACTTTAGTCATTGGCATTGGAGTTCACTATAGAGTACATTATTTTGCCACAAATATTGTTTTAAAAATTTGGTTTTAGTGAATATTCCATCTTTAAAAGACTAGATTGCTTTAAAATTACCTGCTTGGCCGAAAAAATTAAGTCTAGGAGGCATTCTTGATTATTTTGCAATAAGAAGCTGAAGATACATCAAGACATACTAAGTTTGGCTAGACAGTAGTCTGGGTCCCGGGCAGCCTGCCCCTGTGGCCAGAGAAAGACAACATGGGTGATTGTAAGGTTCCCACAATGTAACCATTCTGCTGAAATTACTAGCTTCCAGTTGAACTATTTTTCTTGTTAGGATGATCTTGTGCATTACTTTCCAGGGGCTATGAGGTATTTTTGTCAGTCTGACAGCTTTTGGAATCTTTCCACAAGTTACTCCAGGGAAGAGCTTTCAAGTTTAGGTGCTCTTGCCATGCTATTTCATAATGAGAGTTTACTCTCTTCTGTTCAATTAAGACTATATATATATATATATAATCTCCCTGTGAGACCTTTGTTAATTGTTCAGTGTGGTAATTCCCTGTAAGGGTTATTTGACTCTCTTTTTTCATGCTTCTACGTTATCCTTATGAAATGTACTTGGATTGTTGTTAAACTTTTAATGACTGTAGGATTGCTGTTCTAGAAATGGTATGTTCAATTTTTGGTAATCCAACACAGTGTTTATAGCATCTATTACTGTCTAGATTGGTTAAGTGCACACATCTTCCTTTCTGTTTTTTATGTGTAATTCTCCTAGTTTTTTTGGGAAATGGGACTGTATTTTTGTTTTTGTCAATCAGCTTAGTTTCAGTGATATAAAAAGCCCATTCTCGCCTTGTTCTTTTAGTCTTGGAAGTGTTAATACAGGCCAGAGATGCAACCTTATAAACTCTGAGCATGGAGAAAACTTATCAATCTTCTCAGTCATGTACAGTTATTATGTCAGGGTACTGAATTACTTTATTTATCATTTATTCTGATCCCTGGTATTTTCTTCTCTTTCTGACTCATACATGTCAGCATCTCTGCTACTAGTACATAAAGTATAGCACTTAGAGAGTAGTCTTGTCATATTTCTCTGGATAGTTTAAAGTACCCAGTTGTTTGGGTGTCACTATGGTATAGTTTTATCCATTTAAGTATTCCCTGAAGTTTAAGGTTTTAAGTGTCTTAAACAAATAATTCCACTCTACCCTATCTATTACCTTTGATTGGTCTAGTGCCAGGAAGACTACAGGTGAAGTTATGCGTCTACTTTGTGCAAGACTTCTGATTGGTTAAAGGGAGTCTTGCATGGCCTCTCTTTAAACTAAACAGGTCTGATCCTGATTTATTATCTTATCCATTACTTTTGCTAGTCTATTAATAGGGCTCTAGTTATTTATAACCATATTTGAGCAAGCTAATTGCCTTCCAGTTATCCACTATCACCCTCGTAAAGCAGGGTGATTGGTGCTGCACTGCATAAGAGAGGGCTTCTGTTTTGAATGCATAGTTATCTATCCCTGCCAGGTCATCTTCTAACAGTATATTGAATAGTTTAAAGAATTTTTATTATTAACTGGCTCTGAGCAGTTGGATAAGTTTCTTTGGTAGTGAATAGTTCTTTATAACACTAATCACCCCTCATAAATATATCCTTTATCTCTCTGGTGGTGCCACTGTCTTTGTTTTAGACTATACATGCATCTAGAGCAGTGGTTCTCAACGTGAGGCGTACGCCCACAGGTGGGCAATTTGATTTTTAAGGGGGGCAATTGAGTACGAATGAAGAGGTCTGGGTCCAAATTTTCGATTTTTATTTTTTGGATTTTCCATCAGGTAAAAGATGCTATTTTGAGTAAATATTTTTTTTTAGTGAAAAAGGTCTTTATTGTATAGTTATCACATAATCACTGTGCCATCGCTCTTCATGCATGTCACACAAAGTGCACGAGGTCATGACCTTATTTATTGAATTTGATTTAGAAATGCGATTCAAAGGGCTTTTGCTAAGTTACCATTATAATAACTGTTTCCTCCGTTTTCTCTCAAAGGAGAGCATTTCCATTTTCTGAAAATTCAGAGCTCATAAACAAAGAAGTTGTTTTGGTGTTTTCACGCAAGGTAATTGATACATATTTCTTTGGTTGCTCGTGAATATATTTGATTGTTTAGTATTATGATGATACGAGAAGATACACATAAGTGTCAGAGATGAAAACTTAATAGTCCAAATGCTAATATAATACAACAGTCTTGCCAAATTCATTGTGTATGTGTGTGTGCATATTTTTGTCAGACGATTATCGTCAATACATTCGTGTGTGATACAAATTTCTCACATTTCGTAAAAATCTGGTGTACCGCACTGTCTGTCCTTATATGCTGTATAAAACGAATCGGCATTGTTTTATTAATTATGTGTTAACTTCATTTCATTTATGTGTTTACTTGAACGTTCTAATTATTTTATTTCATTTTTGTGTTAACTTAAACGTCTTAAATTCTGAAAGTGCATTTCACTTCTTAAGATTACTCATTTATTTCAGTCACAGCCCCTATGCATAAAATGAGTAGTGCAAGCAAAAAGAAAGTTCGTCAGTATTCAGAGGAATTTTTGAAATTTGGTTTCATACCCGCTGCTCATGATGAAAGGTCACCTTTCTGTCTCTTATGCCAACAATGCTTGACCAACGAATCAATGAAACAAGGTCGTCTTGAGGCGCATTTGAAGGCGAAACATAGTGCGTATGTAAATTCAGATTTGAATTACTTCAAATCTTTAAAGAATAAGTTTGAAAAAAGATCAACAATAAAGTGTCTGTTCACTGCACAAACTGTTACTATCAGTCGTACTCTTGAGGCAAGTTATGAAATTTCTTTACTCATTGCTAAATCTGGAAAAAATCATACTATAGGGGAGGATTTAATTAAACCATCAATATCTGCATTTCTTAAAACAGTTCTGGAAAAAGATGACAAAGATGTTAAAGCCATGCCACTCAGTAACGACACTGTTAGGAGAAGAATAGATGAAATGAGTGAAGATATTGAAACACAACTTGTTGAAAAGCTGAAATCAAGAAAATTCTCAGTACAAATGGATGAATCAACTGTGAGAGGCAGTGAGGCCTTATTGCTAACTTATGTAAGATATATTGATAAAGGTGAATTTGTTGAAGAAATGTTATTCTGCAAATCTTTAGATACCACCACTACCGCTGCTGATATATATAATAAACTAAAATACTACTTAGATATCAATAATATACCAATGGAAAACATAACATCTTGTGCAGCTGATGGTGCTCCTGTTATGATGGGCAAGAAAAATGGCTGCCTAAAATTGATGAAAGATGAGAATCCGGAGATGCTTCTTGTGCACTGTGTTATTCATAGAGAGAACTTAGTGTCGAAAAATATTTCTCCTGTACTTAATGAGATACTGAAATCAGTTATAAAATTTATCAATGCTATCAAAACTAATGCCAAATGTGAGCGTCTTTTCGAGAAATTTTGTGAAGATAACAATTCAGACTATGTGAGACTTTTACTTCACACTGAGGTACGGTGGCTTTCGAAAGGAATTGTTTGAAAAGATTCATGGAACTGTTTGATGAACTTAGTGGCTTTCTAAGTGACAAGCCTGAAATGAAGCACCTGCTAACCGTTGATGGAAAAGTGTTTTTGAGTTATTTAGCAGATATTTTCGAAAAACTGAATGTGTTGAATAAACAACTTCAAGGAACAAATAAAACACTTGTTGATGCAAAGGTGAAGATATTTGGCTTTATTTCATTTATCGAGTTATGCCAAAAAAATATTTCTGACAAAAATTTTGACCAATTTCATTGGCTAAAAAAATGAGCCAACTGAGGCTGCTGTGCTTGTCATTGTGGGTCATCTGAAAACATTGGCCTCTGATTTTAAAGAAAGATTTTCTGATTTAAAACAGATTAATTTTCCATCGTGGGTGATGCAGCCAGTGCTTGTGGATTTATCTGATGTTTCAGTGCAGTACCAAGAATAACTCTCGGAAATAAAAAAAATGATGAGTCAGTTAAAACTTTATTCAACATAAAAGGAGCGATGGCATGGCTTTGTGATGAGACAGAAACTAAATACCCAAATTCAACTAGCTTTGCAAGGAAACTGTTGTTACCGTTTCCATCTTCATATTTAGCTGAATGTGGCTTTAGCGTTGTAAATGATTTGCTACTGAAGAAAAGAAATTCACTGGATATCAGTAAACGAGGAGATTTGAGACTAAAGCTGACTAAATTAGTGCCTAATATAAAATCTCTTTGCAGCAGGCATGAAGCACAAGGGTCTCACTAACTTTATTCCGCTTTTCTTGAGGTGTGCTCAAATGGCATTTTGCATTTGATAGGAACCTATACTTTATTGTACAGTAATTAAAATGATCAAATAAGCTTCCATTCAAATTAGTTTGTGTTCATAGTACATTTCAGTTTTCTATTACACGTTTTGAATTTTTATTTGCTGTTTTTGTATGAGACAATCCACAAATATTTTCATAAATATAGAAATTTTCTGTCTCTTTATTACCTGTGAATTCTCTCTTATTATCATATGTATCATTATTAAAATCTAATACCACTTAATATTTTTTTCTTACAATATTTTCAGTAATTTCTTGCTCAAAACTTTAACTGTCTTTTGTTTATTTCATTTTTCATGGATGCCATGTTCTTTTGAAGCTTGTTTAAACCAAGGTATTGGCGTTTCAAGCTTCTTCAGCTGAAACAAGAATTATATATCACCACATGGGGGCATCAGGATTTTAGAGGTGATTACGTGGGGCATGGCCCAAAAAAGGTTGAGAACCACTGATCTAGAGCTAGTCTTACCTTTCTATAGTTCAGAGGTCTTTGCTATGTCTCTCATCCTTTATGGTCTGTGCTCTGGCACTAACTTGAGATGTTTTTTTTTGCTTTTCTAGTATTTCTCTTCTAGCTATTTCAATGGCATTGATCCTGTACTTTTGGGAGGAACTAACTCTGCTTTTAAATTTGAGTGATGTTGATTTTCTTTTGCTTCATTTTACCCAAGTCCCACTTCCAGAAGTTGTTTGTTTTAACACATTTTGCCTGTCAGAATACCACCATTCAATTTTCATCTGCTGATCCTCTTGGTGCCAGTGCTGACTTGACAGTAAATTTAACCACTCTAGGGAATATAACTTTGTGGGTTATATCTTGGAGAAATGGGTAAAGTTCATTGCTGAGGTACACAGGCATTTATGAGGTCAAGTGCTGTGCATCTTCACATCAATGTCTCCTATGATTACTGACAGGGCCCTGCTTATCAAACTCTTGATTGGGTGTGCAATTAGTGTCATAATAGCACTAGCATTTAACTGCATAGCATGATTTTAGTTCATCTTTTAAAATATAATAGTTTTGAGGTTATCAAAGGGCATAGGTTCCCTTGGAATGTTAGGTATGTAAATTGAGCAGAGGAGCACTTGTTTCACCTTTAGGGTAGCTAAGACTATCTGGCTGGGAAGGTTAGGTGCGTCAAGACCGGTTTTTGACTTGACATGCTGAGGCCTTTTTTCCCAAGATTGGTTTTTGGCTGGGGAAGCGATCACTCTGTGGGGCGCTCGTGCCCCTAACTCTGGCCGCTTCAGTGGTCAGATACACGAGGCGCTTCGGTGCCTCAACCTGGTCTTTTAGGCCTTAACGGAAGCTTGCTCCACACCGGGCTTCGGCCCCCACACGGCATCGGCCACCAACCTCCATTCCCTTCTCCTTGGAGATATACACGCATACACGAACTTTCACACTCACCACTTACGCACTCACCACACAAAAAATTTTTAAAAAAATATTCATCTATTGTTATCACTATAGGAGTGTGTTAATTGGGCTGGCACTTAACATGATCTAGTATACTTGTAGCGTTTATGACTTGCGGCATCTAAACTGAAGAGTTTCTGACCTTTCCACTTGCTGAATTGAATTGATATTTCTTTTTGGTTTTTGAGGTTGAGTTCCTTCAAGCAGCAGACACCTATTTTCTGTCTATCCAAATCAAACCACTTAAGAAGTATCTACAAAGATTTCTCTGTAGATTTAGGGAAGTTACTATGCAATTTTTTAAAGCACAAGTTCCTGGTCATTATTTGTCAAGAGTTGAGAGGGAGGTACCTAATGTAGGTATCAGGTTCCATTTTAGTTACATCTAGTTGTGCTGATATCTTCATTGGGATCCATCTCAAGGTATTTTTTTGATTTTGACCACTGGAGCCATTGGGACCTTAATGCTACTTTTGGTTTAGGCTATCAGCCTTTTGCTTTTGTACCACATTTTCTCTGCTCTCAAGGTTGGAGCATCTGACATGGATGGTTTCATTATCATCCCTTTGCCAGATCACCATTTTTTCTCTTTCTGTCTTTTCCAGCGAACAATCTGGCAGGTACTGTTGGTGGAGTTGGATTCTGACTTCCTTCAACACCCGCAGGCCTCTGTTTGGAAATTCTGGCTTTGGTTGGCACTTTGATTTACTTTTCTGGTTTCTTCTTTTGAATTTCCACTGATGAACAGGAGTTTATGGTTTCTTCACACTTTGGAATCCTGCCACAAAGGGATTATCTAAGGTTGGTCATGTTACTATCTTCATGCCTTTGCACTAAAGCTAATTCACACGTTTTTCGTGCCTGCTGGTCTCATTAGCTCTTAATGTTTGCTTCAAATGACAATTGGTTTGGCATTTTTTTTTTTTAACTCATTTAATATACTGAAATAGGTTTCATTGTTGTCCAGTGGCAAAGAACAACTCGGGTAGGTTGTGTCTTAGTTATCATTCTTGATATGAATAGGACAGCTTATTGCACATAGTCACTAACAATGTGTAGAATCAATTATCACTTTAAAAATTACCAATTTTGAGTGTAAACTCAAATAAAATAAAATAAAACTGAAGAAAGAAATGAACAAAAAGTAATTATTGGAATATTTAGCTCTTGAATAACAATCTAACTCAAGTCTTGAAAACCTTAGCTACAAACTTAGTTTAAGAAAAGTGGCGAACTATTCTGCATGACATTACTTGGATCTGTTGAAAAATGGATTGAATGCAGATTCATTCTTTAGTTATCCATAAATTAAATCAGGTAGATGTTAGTGAATATGATTTTCCTATGTGATGTGATTGGATTCATAGATTGGTTTTGATCTTTAATCTAAGTGGTTTGTTAATTAACAAACTTTTTTTCAAAAGGAAAGTACCATTTATAAAGTACCATTGTAACAGATTTATTCAACATTTCTCTTGAGAATCGATATTAAAAACAATTTTTATAATTAACTATTCTTATGTAAATTTAAATCAGTAGCACATTGATAAATAATATTTATGATCTCAGCCGAAATCTTTGAAATCTATAATTTGACATGTACATTATTGGTTCAATAAACCAATGTTTGAATGTTTCTGTAAACCGTTAAATTATGCACATGACTTGAATATTCAGAATTTCTGTTTTTTTTTATACCTTAGTACTGAAGAAACTTGGAAATAACACTTTAAAAAAAGTACTACTAAAACTATGCCAGGTGACTACAGGTGATATACATAAATTTCAACTTTTTGAAATGTTTTTCATTGATTATTAAGTGATCGGCACAGTCTCTGATATCTGAGTGTGAAAGGATATGTAAGTAACTGTGATGAGGCCTGGGATATAGTTTAAGAACAAACCGATTGTCAACCACTGAGCTGGAGTGCATCATAGGACACTGGGTTTTGATGTTTACATTAGCTTCTTGCTGTAAAAAGTTCAAGAATCCTTGTTAAGGGAACTACAACATGGGCATACTGGACATACCATTTATGTTGCATCTTTGTTTTTTTTATACTGTTTGGTTAGGTAGAACCAATATGCTAGAAGAAGAAAGCAACAACAAAATAGTTGAAAAGGGTTACATTGGATAAACAGGAACCACCAAAACCTAGCACAGTATTTCTGCATTCATAAAAAAAATATAAAATATTTGATTTTTTTTACTAATTGTAAGAGCTGAAAGTTATCAAAATCTGTTAATTATCAAACTGCAGTAACTAAAATAGAAAGCTTGTTCTACTTTCGCCTATTTCAAACAAAAGTAGTTTCCCCTTGGCTTCCTAAATCACAGACATGATATAGCCAAGATGACAGTCACATATACAAACATGAGCTTAAATGGAACGCATTTGATATCAGTCACTTTTTTCTTTCTTTTAACAGGAAGTAACTAAAGGTAAAAACGATCAGAATATAGAACTTTTTCCAATTTTAAAAGCCAAAATCTCCAAAGTTTTTATGATAGTATAAACCGTTTTCTTTGGTACAGCAAATTAAATAATGATCATACAAAAATTACGCCACATTTGAAAAATTGTAAATTTGTCAGATTTTTTATGGATGCCAACCATCCAAAAAACCAAATCCTGGAAAACTTTTCTGAAAACTGAAACAATCAAATAAGTGTTTAATGTTGGCTATTTTACCAAATATTTGGCTGATCTTCTCTCTCAGAAGAGAATCCATGCCGTTTCATTGGTCTTAGATTAAGAAAAAAAAAACCCTTCAAACTACCAGGCTTTTTTTTAAAGGAAAGTATTTATAACTTTAATAATGGTAGTGTAAATTCCCATGTGCTATACAGATGCTTGTTCTGAAAATGGAGTTGACTATTAAGAAACGACCATGAATAAATGAGTGGTCCAAGCTTTTGCACGAACACTGGATGTAATAGTAATGGCATAAAACAAGTAGTATGCTTTGTGACAAATGTCTGCACATGGACGTGCTTTATCACTGGAGCAAGCGAATTATTATTCAGATCTGTGAACATTTGGAACATTCCTACTAGACAACAACACATCTTTTAGTGATTTGCATTTCTCGGCTCACCATATCTTGATAGCTTTTAGTATGGTAATCTTTGTCACTGCTGCAACTATTTGGCACTGGACTGCCCAATGAACCACTGTATGTGCTGAAGTAAACAGTGCTTTTTAAATGTAGGGAATTTTTACCAGTTTCTTAATGTTTCTGTTATTGAAACTCCATGTTATAATTCAATTGCAATACAGTTTTTTTTTCTTTCTTCCAGAATTTATTACATCATCATTGTTATTTAATTAGCTTTAAAGAATTCTGTAAAAATATTCTGATAAATAACCTTTTAAGTAAACTTATTTTGATATTTCTTTTTCTCATCTTCATTTGCATTCTTAAATCCAACACTTGCTATTTATTCACATTATCTTATGTTATCTATCATTTGGTGGGGTATTCTACAGTATTTAAATGAGTTCTTTTTTCTTTACCAGCTGGTTGCCTTGGTTTCCTTCAGGCACTCCAGTTTCCACCTACATCTGAAAACAAAAGAGTTCTAGTAAGATTATTTCTGGATACTTTAGGAGTGCTGGTGGTGAGTTGTCTGGTTGTCTTGGATATTCCTTGGCACTAGTTTACACTACCTAAAAGTGTGATTCCCACGTGAACAGCAGATCTAATACTATGAACAAACACTCAAGTGTTTATGAACAGCCATCTTTAGTTATTGGGAGTAATCATTAAATGAGTCCTGAATGGGAATGGTGATTTTGTTATTATTAAATACAATGTAATATATTCTAGATATAAATGGTCCATATTCATATTTTTAACCAAAAAAGTTATTTTTTAGAGCCATATTAAAAAAAAAAAAATCGCCCCCTTTCCTCTCTCTCTCATAATAAATGACTGCGAGTGTTTAGTATAAAATAAATAAATTTGAGTTATTCGGATATGCTTTTAAAATAAAAACAAACCTATTATGGGTGTGCTACAGCATAATAATCAGGACTAGATAGGAAAGGAATACCCCTTGGAATACATTTCATTTGAAAGGACATGATTGGGAGAAGAAGAAACAAATGTGGGGGAGCAGAACTGATACAGTGGTTGGTGAAAGAAAGATAGGAATTTAAGAAGCTACTAGCTATCTACAAACTGGTCAACATTTGCAGCTTTGAGATAGGTCTGTTTGATCGCCTGATTGAACCGTTTGTGGCCATCACTAAAGTAGTGCTTGGTGGAAAAACTTATCAAAGGAAAGGATTACTGCTGCTTTATGTTCTAATGCTGCAGGAACTGATAAAAATTAAGCTATTTATTATTCTGATAATATGATGGCCAGAAAAAAATTCCTGAGATCTGTTTTTGACTAAAGTTAGCAAAAAAAAAAGGGGGAAAAAAGGCATAGGAGCTGATTGGCTTTCATCTAAGTAATATTGATAAACAGATGTGTACTTGTGGGACAATTATTCTTCCAGTTGATGGTGCTGCTAGTACTATACTGCTGACAGTCTGACTGATGTGAAACTGCATTAATTAACTTGAACATAGTGGCACAAATTTGCTCAGTGGATGGTGGTATTTGCTTAAAGCTTTAAATCACATGACACTGTGGAAGTCAACCTGTCTGGCGGCATTGAAGAGGATCATCAGGAAACTATATGGTGAAACAAAAACTCTGCAACCAGCATCACCTTAAACTGTTTTCATCATGGTTGATTTTTGTGACAACAACAAAACAGGGGAGAGTCTGTTGGGTGTAGACCTTCTGATGAATGATGGTGCTAGAAAACATTGAAAGAAAAGAAATAGTGTATGTGCGTGCATGCTGATTTTCAATGTTAAATAAATTTTACTGTTCTATTTTTTGATAATTTATTTTGAGAGAAAGATCTAATACTAAATTAAAAAAATTTGTTAGATGTATAATAACGTGCTATTTCCGTAAATTAAATTTTTTTTGGTTTAGTATAGGTACAGTATCAACATGATTGTCACTTTTGTTTAAATTATGTTTTAAGGGGAAATAACTCTGTGAATTGAGATTTTAGACTTTTTTCAACAACCCAGATTTTTGTTCATCAGAAGAAATTTTGTGAAAACAGTTTGGATTACTGAGGTGCAACTGCATTCTATATATCAATTTATTAGTGCCCATAAATACATGTATATTACCATCCATCCCAGCTTCAGCCCCCAAAAAGCTATTTTAAAGAATATAAATTTTTTTGTATTCATAAGTATCTCCAATAAAGGTCCCCTTTTCTTTAAGAATAGTTTGGCACTTGAATACTTTCTTCTGGTGAAGAATTTAATTTGTAGGCATCTAGATCTTGAAATATCTACATCAGTGAAAATAAGCATGAATAAACAATTTTCGTTTCTTTATAAATCTGCTTTCCTGTGTACTTAAAATGTGGTTTTGTCGTATTCTTGAGAGCTTCCCATTGTTTGACAATACTGGCAATTGATTGTTTGCTATGCATTTAGCATACTGACTGTAACAGTCTTTTAAATCAACTTTTTGTATGTATTGTCTAGAAAGTCAGAATCAACAGTTGGAATATAAAAGAAGAAAAACAGCACAATTAGGTCCAAGCTAGATACTGCAAACTATGCAAAATGTACAATTAGTGATGTGGCAAGGAAATTTGGTGTAGATAGAAAAATAATTCAAGAGTGGATATGATCAGTTTTGCTTCAACTTATCAAGGACCTACCCAGGATGAGAAAGCAGCCACTTGGGATGATCAGAAGTTACAAAATGTTATATTACATCAACTTTTTCATTGGTTTTCCATATGTTGTAATCATGGCATACAGTTCATAGGAAAACAAACAAAACTTGAGGCACAGTGAATTTTTCTCTTCACTATTCGTTAGTGGATGGGACACCATGCTGTGTCTACAAGACAGCTGTTTTCCTGTCTCAACACCAGAAAGAAAAGGTGGAAAGATTCTACTAACTCATTAAAAAGTGATGACTCTGCAATACTTCATTACAATCATTTGAATCAGGAATGAGGTCTATTTTGACATGCTGAAACAATGTGACTTTACCAAGTGGGGACAAAAAACATCTCAAAAAAAAAAAAAAGATCAACCAGACTTGAAAATGAAAGTTTTGGTCATACTTAGTAGAATCTTTTCTCTCTTAAAAAAAGTAAACAAGAAATATCTGCTTTGTTGATCCTTGAAGAGTGTTTTAGTCAAAATGAACCCAAATGATTCTCTGAATAGACCTCATTCACTGCTGGCTGTGAAATGCATGAGGGTTACCAAGTGCAACTACTTGTTTGGTGTTCATTTAGTGGATACAAGATGTAAAAGAGACAATGAACAAACATTTGCAGGGTGGCTATAACTCAGGCATTGCGATGATTCCAGATGGCTGCATTAACTTAATACATACAGCTGGTTGATGTAACCTAGAATTAGCTGTTCAGCAGAATATCCAAGAGACATGAATGATTGAAGTGTAGTTGGAAGCAGAGATTCATAAAAGGTAAGCCAGAACTACATCTTCAGCAGATCAAGGTTAGGAAACAAGAATTTTCACACAATGCAATCAGGAAAAATTTAGAGCAGAAATGACTGCATTTTGCAAAGCAAATAATAGATAAATACTTCACTCATTAATGCATGTCCAATTTAAAGCAATTGGAACATGCTTTTATTTTAATATTAACACTACACATTATGCTATTATGGATATCACTGCAAAAGTTCATTTAGATTTGAAAATTCTGATATGTAGTTAGTGGAATCCTTGTTTCTACCTTTCCTTAGTCGGCCTTGCAGTGTTGAGTATGTACTTAGAAGCTTGTGTATACACAAAGTATCTAAGCAGTCATTTTTCAGTTGAAGGACAGACAACAAATTTTGTATGAGGGTCATTGTAGTCTGTAACTGTATTGTTTGGCTTTCCATTTGTCACTCCAAACAAATCATCACATCTTGGTCTGCTTGAGTCATTTTATAACCAGATGACCTGGATGCATGCTGCAGGTTGCTAATGGATCATGGAATCAATCAGATGATAAATTGGGGAGTTTCCAGGATTTGTATTGCAGGATTAAGACTAAATGAACAATAAAGATGACAACAGTGATATCCAGAAGTGACTCCATAAAGTTGGATCTGGTGATAAAACTAAGTGCAATTAATTTGTATTCAGGTCAGACTGGATTGTCAAACTTTACCGGGAAGAAGTTCGTGTTCAAAACCTTAAGAGGGACAATATGTAGGCCAAACATAAATTAAAAAAAGATTTTTTTATTAGTACGGAAGTCTGTATTAATAATTATAAAAAATGACAGCTTGCAATGAGAAATGGCAATGTTAATTTGGATTATTGGGATATTCTGGTACTGGTAAGAATGTATGTATGCTACCTAACAATACAAAGTGAAAAGTGCAAATCATTAACTAGATACAATAAAATAAATAATACAAATGAAAAGTTACTTATTTTACACAAATGTGCACAGGTTCAAAAATACGATTAAAATGGGTTTGCATATGAAAGTGATGCTAACCTCATCCACCGATTAAATGAGAGACTGGAATTAGAAAGGAAAAGTTCACAAAACATTGAAGCTCTATATTTAATTATTATAACACCCTTACATTTCATGTAATAATAGTACTGTGCATTAGTATAATGTAATCATGTCTTTAAAAAAAATAACAAACATTCTAGCATACACTGATGAAGTTTTTTGGAAGGCATATTATAGTTTCTTTGATACTAATAGCATTGAGGATGTCTTTTTCCATTCACCTCAACATAAATGGTTCTAGTTTCTTGTTACTCGATGATCCCAGTCATATCTTGAGTTCCACTTCACTGGAGACTTGAGAAGGGTAATGTCAGCAGGTATTCATATTCCTGGAAGGGGTTTGAATAACCTGCTACATTTAAAGAGAATCAATGCAATGGCTGCTGCTTGTGCTGCTATTAAATTTTATGACCTTTTGCATGGTTCTTCAAACTGGTTAATAGTTGGTCTATCTTGTCATCAAAGACTTCTGCGGATTTTTTTCCTTTCTAAGTCTTTATGCTTAGGCTGACTGATATTCTTCATGGAGTATTTTTGAAAGTTCTTTAAAATCTTTTGTGAACCTTTCAAATTTAGCCCTCAGTTTAGAAAAAGACGGACCTGTTAGTTCAGCAATCTTCTGAATGTTGTTTTAAGAAATTCCAGCACCAGCAAATTATTTGAAACATCATGGATCCATAGATGTATTTTTTCTGATTAGTTCTTTGTTCATCCTTACTAGTTGTGATCTGATCAATAACACTGAGATACATAAGTTTTAAACAGAATTACAGGATCTGTTGATGTAGAGTCTTTGGATAATTCTCCAGGCATTTGTCTTTTCTTAGAAATTATTCCCTGTCTCAGCACTGTTCACCATTATGTCCACTTCACTTTCAACAAAATATTCATTAATTTTATTCACAAATTGAAGAATCTTTTGGTAAACAGACTTCAAAAGATTAACTTTGATTTCTTTTGCAGAAGCCACCATAATCCAAGCAGTAAGCTAATTTGCCTTTTGTCTACAAATATTTAGATGCTTGGTGCAGGATAGTATAGATGTGAAGAAGCAGCCAAAAAACTGCAATTTTGAGTGCATTTGTTTAAAGAGTATCTATGGGCTCAAATTTTGGTGATTTTTTTATGTGAAGCAAAACCTTGATGAAAATGTAGAAAGCTGCTTTCTGAAATTCATCATAGATTCCTAAAATTCTTTTAGAGAAGGTTGCTTTGACCACTGACATGTTTTTCCAATCTTTTGCAACAGCTTCAATTTTGATGATGCTAACACACACTTCAGCAGCTAATTTGGTCCATACATGAATCTAAAAAGAAATCTGCAGTGCATTGTAGAAGGCCATTGAGATTCTGGATAGCAAGGATATCTTCAACAAGATCTTTTGTACAGAGTTTCAGGACACATTCATAGCATCAGATGTAGACAGTTTAGAGAATTGTCTGATGTATTTTTGAACACCACTATAATGACTATGCCTGTTAGCAGATTTATCAAAAGATCCACCTATGACATTCTCTATTTTCAATCCACAATTTTCAAGAGATGACTTCAGTAGTTGACACAAACCAAAATTAGAAGCATCTGTGATTTTCTGTACAGAAAGAAGTTGCTTTCATTTTTTACATAAAACAAAATTTTGGTCACTTGATGATTGAGCCATATCTCAACTTCCATCTATCCACACACCATTCTTGATCACCAGTTTCACCAGCAATTTTCTTTTTCATAAGGCTGCAGATAACTGCTAAGATGTTATTAACAGTGATTTTGGAGAGCATTGTTGTAAGGCCTCCATCAGAATTTCCTTTACTGTCTTTTTAGCTTGTCACATCTAATTTTGCTAGGTTCTGCTGTATGAAGGTGCTTATTCAGCAGTACAATAAACCCAGTAACAAGCGAAATGGGTTCTGAAAAATGACCATGATCAGCACATTTTTATTAGTTAAACTGAATAGTGCTTAATTTGTGTCCTCTATATGGCAGTGCCTGGTTCCCAATAAATTTTACAACTAAAGTACTTGTCATTTTCTGAGATCAGTCATCTTATTTACCAAAGAATGATGTCTTTCTCAGCCTAACAACTGAAAATCACTGTCATAGCATTCTTGTGTGATCTGCTGCATTCTTGGCCATCAATTTTTTGGTAAATGGGTGAATAATTTGTGAAAAGCAGAATCAGTCTTTGCCAAAAGCCAGACATAGATGGTGGTGCACTACACTCATTTTCTGGTCTTCACTTTTATCTACTATTCACTTTCATTTATTCTCTCTCTGAAATTCTCTTTTAAACACCAATTTAGGTTTAATGGCATGAGGATAATCTCTGAAGATAGGTTCTATGTCATTACTTTGTCACCAATTCTAAAATTGAGTGCTATCAGTTAATCTTTGGAATTTAATTTCTGTATTTTCATCAGTGCTACAAGCCAGCCTTGTAGATGCAGGAACAAATGTTATGGGAGCTAGCTGGACATAATCAACAGTAAGCAGAAGTATAAGACATCATTTTTGCAGAAATTGATCCAGTACAATTAGTGAAGGACAACTTTCTTCACGATGGATTTTCACCAGTGTTTAGCAAATATGACTGCATTTTTTTTCCTTATCTTTTTAGCACCACTCTTCCTAGGGGTGGGGGGGTTCTCGTTAAAATGTGATAATAGTGAAAAGGCTAATTAAAATTAAAGGCTATTTAATCATTTCGCGATACTATATGCGCATGTATATTTAATTAACAATTTCTTTTTTGGCTTGCAGATCTTAAATATAATATTTTAAAAGGATATGTCACACTTCTAATTCGGTATTGATATTACTGAGTTTGATTGCAGTTATTTGAAGTTTGTGTTTTGCCGTATGATGCTTAAGGATAGTAAATTTGAATTATTCAGCATCCTCATTAGATTTACTTCACTTTATTTGTCTCTGCCAGAAAAACCCGAGACCTAGAAGTTTTCAAAATTTAGCAAATTGCAGTTACTTTGTAATTTTAAGCCTGTTGTCTGAATTTCCAATCCTTCATAGAACCATCTGTGAAATGGGAACTTAGTTGTTCTCTCACAATGTCGGCTTCTGATGAGATAAAAAATGTTTAACATGTCCCAATATCAAGTTACTTTTGGAGAATCTTGTTTCATAGGTTTTTTTTTTCCTTAACAATCATATTTTTCATCTTGCACTTATCTCCAAAATGTTATTAATTTATAATTTTTTTTGTTTTACTTGAAACATACATATTTTTTTTTATTGTTCATATAGAGTATTGTGGTAGGTAATAAAATGGCTAATTAAAAACATGATATTCTTAAAAATTTCAACTATTTTTTTCTTCTTTTGCCTTTGTATGGTTACTTAATTTTATACTTTTGAATAAAATACAGAGAGAATGGTGCTGAACTCGATTAATCAAAAAGTTTGACGTCAAACATACAGGATATTTGCGTATAATGTTACAAGTTGCAGATTGGGTTTGTTTTCAAGACAATTGTTTTATCAGATATGCACTTGCAATCCAGAATTTCTAATTTGTTCATACATTGCTTAAAGGAAATAATAAATAGGACTAAGCCAAATTTTTGATGATATGCTTTATAATTATATAGAAGTTTATGCTTAAGGAAAGTTCTGCTTGCACATACATATTGTGGTTCTGGGGCAACTGTTGGTCACGGTTAACAATGCTGACTTCAAACCTGGGATTAGATTTTGAGAACCCTTAAAGACAAGCTACACAGATATTTATTCATGTGTGATTGAGAAATGGCTGGCTGGGGAAGGAACCAGAACTTCTCTGTTACTACCTATTCCATACTTTCAGGCACTTTCTCCGTGTAATCCAAAAAAATTTGATAAAGCTTGGTTAGGGGTGTCCAGATTTCCTGAATTTTTTCTTCCATTCCCTCATAAATTTCTTCTTTTTTTATCCCAACTTATTTATTCTGAATCTACCATTGGGTTTTAAAATGCTTTATGGAAATAATTATAAATTTCTTGTTTATTTCTGAAGAATTAGTAATGTTGAGTGAATTTGAGTTTGCATGAAATTTGTGCACAGGCAGGAGACAATTTGCATGTGATTATTAAACAAACAAACAAACAAACTAAGCCAGTCTGAAAACTTTAATTTTCAATTATAATATGCTGCAGAAAAATTACTTTGGGAGGGAATTGCCTCTCATTTGTGTCCCCACATGGCTATAGGCCTGATATACCCCATAAGTAATTCCTAACTTTATTAATTCAATCTTAATTTAAAAAAAAAAAAATAGTATATTTTATCCAATAAAAAATTTAGTTGTCAATTTTAAAAAAAAACGAAAAACAATTGTATAAAATTATGAAGGGATAGCATTAAACAAATTAAAGCTGTAGATCTAGTATTTCTGTATTTAGTAATGATCTGGATAGCATTGTGGATTTTACCTGCAATTGGCATTTTTGAGATTTTGACAATGCTAAAAAGGCTGGCTGTTCTGTTTCTGTTACATTAATATTTGTATTTGGTGTGTGATTTGATTGCAAAATAAATATTATTTATTTTATTCCCAATTCAATGATTGTATTTGTGTGTATGAATTACATGTAATTTTTTTTTAAAAAAAATAGAATTTAAGAGAGAGAAGAGCTCAAGTTCTGTTGATGTATATTCTCATTTGATTTGTTTTTTTTTGTATTTTACTGTTCCTCCCCTCTCCCCCCCCAAAAAAATAAGGTAGAATTTCTCCAGAACAGTTTACTTTCTGGTGCGTTTCAGAATTTATTTTTAATTCGTGCTGTGTCAACGAAAAAACAGACTAGGAGGTAAAATTGCACCAGCATTGCTTTTATTTCTCATTAGACAGATGTACACTGTCCAGGTCATGTATGTGTTCTGTTCCACTCGGCTGGTATCATCACACAGAGATGTTCTTATGTGATTGATTCTCTCACATAAGAAAGCCCAGGGAAAGTTTTGATAACATTCTTAGCTTCCAGCAGATCTGGAAAATTTTTTGGGCCCCCCCCCCCCCAATAACCTAACTTTCTAATTGTAACATGTTCCAATAAATGCCTGGGTGGCAGTCTGAGCCAATACAGTATCTGAAAAAAAATGTTACATTGAGTTTGTTGGAACTTTTAATCACAGAAAAGTGTTGTCACTTCATTTTCATTGGTTGTCATTGCATTTTGTTGGTAGGATGTTGAAGCCTTAGCTAAATTCTAGAATTTGTCCTTGCTTTTCAAAATCCTATTTAGCAGTCTATGTTGTAACCGTATCCCAGTTTTAGAAAGCATCCAAGAAGACTCTTGATACTCTGTTTATTTTAACCTATTCTTTATTCTACTATTGTTTTTGTTGTTGTTTACTGAAATATTTATCAGTGGGGAAAACCTTCATCTTAAATATTTTTTTGTTGTTGTTTTCAACCTGAACAGTGTGTGTGTGCTGATTATAGTCAGAATGTAGCTGTATCTTTTGGCGCTATATCTCTATAAAGACACATTACTTTTTATTAGTCAAGCAATGTTGGTTTGTCAGCTCAAAGATATGTAGTTGGCTTACTGTGTCATATAGCCAGTAGGCAATACATGTGAAGTCAGTGTTAATAAAACAGTCATTCGCCAAAGACACAAATGTGTGCTGTTCAGTGATGATATCTGTATGTTTATTATTATTACTTTAATTTAAACTGTTTTGTCTTAGCTTTTAACCACATACATTGCTAGTAAATCTTTTTTTTTTAAGGAAAAAAAGGAAATACTTTTTGGTAAAAGAATATCAAATCTCAAAAATAACTATAATATTTTGAATTTACTGTTGCTTAGTTGTTATATTTTGGCAGGAATCCCTATCAGAATTTTTCATATTTAGATGTGAAAGAAACAGGAGTAACCAGGAGAGAGCCACATAACTGGCTGGTTAAAAAAATAAATAAAAATTTTTAAAAAGTGAGAAAAAACCTTGCCATGGAATGGAAGAACCGGGAATCAAGCCCACTCTCTCGTGCTTGGCAGTCCAGAAGTCTATCACCAGGCCACCCACTTCCGTAATGATTGTTGGAAATTTGCAGTTTTCAAGAAATAATAAAACAGTTGGACTTTCAAGGTTGGTGGAGAAGGGGTGAAGATTGGTCCTAACCCTTGAGACATCTGTGGTCAGAATTTCCAGAGGATGTCACTGATTTGTTTTCTTAACTTCACTGATTAGAGAGTATTGTGGATATATTAAATAATCACCAGCAGAGTCTTGTCTGAAAAATTTGTAGGCTGTTTTATTTTTTAAATGTGGTTCTAATAGAGATGTGATGTGATAATATCATCAATTTATCACTCATTCCCATTGGTGCAATTCACCCAAGATCATCAGATTGTTCAGCATCAGTCAAGTTGATTCATGAGAATAAGATTTATCAGCTAGTCTTTAGTGGCAAAAGTGATGTTATAAAACTTGTTTATTACCTCATCTTTTTTAAAGTCACACCATTTTTATTTGTTTTGTGTTTTTTTTCTAATCACTAGCTGGACCGCTGTTTTGAGAGCCCAAGTTCACATCTTGATTGGGACTGGCTCAGGTTGGCATACGTCCTTGGCATAGTTTCTTCTCTCTCTCTCTCTCCTTTATTAGCCATATGCATGGGTTTTCTCCAGGCAATTTGCTTTCTTGCCACATCTGAAGATAGAGTTCCAGTAGGAACTTTGACTTGTGTTCTCCCACATTGAGAAGTGGTTTTTTCAATCCACCTACTCCGTAAGCATACAATCTTTCATTTCGTAATCAAGGCAAGGGGTCTACAAATCAAAAACAAAAAAGCACGTAATCACTAGAATAATTTGCTTTAACATTTGGAAAAATAAAGAGAATTGGTGCATTAGATTATTTATTTTTATTTCTAAAACTGTTATGAAGAGAAAACAGGTACCTTTTGGCTGCTGGGACATACTTGGATGCTGTTTTTTTTTTTTAAAGTCTATTGTTTACTGTATTTTTGATTGTTTTCATAAATACTGCTAACATGGCTGAAATTTTCCCCCCCTTTTTTTTCTTCAGGTTTATATTTAAAATGATATTTTTATTGCCACTGGATGTTGCCAACAGTTTCAGGTAGGTTCTTTTTCCTATTATTAATTTAAAAGTTTGGTTAGTAAGTTACAAAAAGTTGTTTAAAATGAGCAGTTATTGGTTTTCAAGGAGAGTTTGGAAGTAAAGAAATTGGGTGATCTAGCTTTTAGAGAACTGGCTAATGTTGGATGCTTCTTCCTCAGAATAAATGAGCACAGTATCCATTTTTTTCAGTGTTTTTAATTCTTGTTTTTATTTTTAAATGCATTATTCCATATGAAAGAACCATCTGCTTTTCTTTTGCATGAATTTATTCTATATTCTTTTGTTCTAATAACTTTGTTGTACTGCATTAAAAGAACGTGGGGATACTCTAATATGAAATTCTAATTATAGTTATAATAATAATAAAAGAAAAAGGATCATAAGAGTTTACTTCACTAAATGTGCCAAGAATAACAACAGTCTGTTCTGACTCTTGCACAACTTAATTATTTAGAAATAATTTACCTCTCTAGATAGAGAGGTGCCTATTAAGGCTATTTTACATTTTGATTTTTTTTTTTTTTTAATATTTCATGACTGAGATTTTTAATCATAAGTACTCTTGGGCCCATCTGGTTACCATATTGAACTATTTTTTAAAAATTTTTCTGATTTTCTTAAAATGTATTTTGATCTGATTTCCTTTGTGAGGAATCTATCAAATCTTTGGTTTAAAGAGTTTTCTAAATCTGCTATTTACCTAATTAGTAGTATAATAAATATTGAAGCTTTGCAAATATATACACACTTAAATTAAATACTGATTATTTCTAACAACAGATATTCAAGCACAAGAAAGAGATTGTTTTATTTTGAAAACATTAATTTATGTCCAGAAAGGCTACACCTGAGTTAAAAAGATTCCTGCTTAAATCCATCGATAACTTGTATACTGTTTATGTATAAGGTATGTCTGGTATATTATAATAAGCCAGCCCTGCCTCTTGGTTTGCGCATATTAACTGCTAGCTGTATTTAGAATTAAACTCCTTTAATGATTATTGCAAAATGACTCATCTTTGTTACTGAACAGTTTATCAACAATAATAAAGAAATATGTATATATATACTTTTAAGTCTGCTTGTCTCATTTATTTATTATTTTTTTTTGCATGTATTTAAAAATATATATTTTCCATTATTTACTCCATTTTTCCTTGTCTTTGCTATAATTTCTACAAGTTTTTACTGTAGAAATTTTTAATGGTTTTGAAGTTATAAGTGGAAGTCACGATTTTTTTAAAATTATTTTTAAATCTGTTATATAGATAACTTTCTCATCAAAGGCAGAATGTCTGGGTGGAATTTATACTGATACGCATATCTCATACCCTGCTGATTTCTAGGAGATAATTGGCATGAATGTTGACTATAAAGTTGGAGATTAGAGGCTTATTTGTGGTATTTAATGCTTATCGTTAACAGAGAAAAGATGAAAAGGATATTAGCTGTACCCAAGATACAAAAAAAAATATATAAAAGTAGGGGATGTCTGGCACAAGAAATGTAGTTACTTGAAATAAATCTGTGAAGATAATTTAAAGGTGAGTATTTAAGGAACGTTAGTTGATAGTTCCAGCCAGCCAAGTAGAACTTGTAACTGACACGGCATGGTGTTTGGTCATGGGAAAGAAACAAAAGAAGAAATAGCCATGAGAAATTTGCTACCAGTTCTGCAACAATGAAACATTGGGAAGGGGCTTTTCTATTATTGGTAAGAAACTTTTAATTTTTTATTTTTTATTTTTAGAATTGCTATAACTGTTCTCGCTCAACTAAGCAGTTCCTCGTCTTAGAGCTTCTAGTTATAGGTAGTGTTCTTTAAAGGCTGTTAATCACTGATGAAAAGATATCTTTCAAACTTTAGAGATGTAGATCATCTTTGGATCATGCATTTTTACCATTCTCATTGTTGTTGGTCTAAGCAATTGGTATAGAATTTAGAAAATTTGGTTTTTTTTTTTTTGTTGTTAAACTTTACAAGTTAGAACGAGGAAGATGACAATAGTCATCTCCTGTGTCAAGCATTTAAATCGAAAACTATCTCTGAAGTTGCTGGTAGCTTTGTTTGCATGCCAGTCAACTAAAGAGCTGGAAACTGGCATCTCCCCCTTTTTTTTTTTTTTTTTTGGTGTTTAAAATTCTTTTTTGTATTGAGTCCCTAAACTAATTGATGATTGCTGTCCATTGCTTCAGTCTGAGGTTTCTAATTAAAATAGGTGTCTGGCAAATGACCAAAATATTTTTAAAAAAAAACAAAGTAATCAAGCCCAGGAGTTTGAATAAAATATGCATGATTAGTGAATGATTATTATTTGGTAGGAGAAATGAGTTTCTGGTCCATGCGTGTTGATTGACTGGTGCCACACATGCAAAAGAATGTGGTATTGCAGTTTTGCCAAATCCTTACCTAAAGTATAGACAAACTTAGACTGCTCATTAACCATTACATTAGTACAGAAATCACCACTCTCTTATATATTTTTTTGTCTAAAATGTGTACACTGGAATTTGTTATAAACTCTAAATATTTAAATTTCAAGATTTATGGCTCTTTTTGAAGGTATGTTTGTTTACCACTCCTAAAAGATAATGAAATGCATAAATAACATGCAATATATAATTAGAAGAAACAGTGTAATGATTAGCATGTGTGTATGCTAATTCATAATTTCTAATACATTGTTATTACAGTGCCCTGCCATAATAATTTGATCTCTTGCTGTTATTATATTATGTTAGTTTTTTTTTTTTGTTGAAAACTGAAAATAAAAATCAATGTTACAGTGATATTCTTTTTTATTACTTGTATGTGCCATGTTTTGCTGCAGGAAGAATTTCTGTTCTGTTTGACATTTCATCAATTTGGTATGTCGTGGACATGTTGCTCTTAGCTGATAATCCAAATGCTCTCTTAGACATTTGGTTAGATGGATCAACTTGGTAGAGATGATGTTGAATCATTTTTTAATTTATTGATGGGTGATAATTAGCACATTCTTGTCATATTGTTAAAGGTCTTCCAGGTCACTTTGCCACAACAGTGGCATTCACCTTGGTGAACTTTGCAATACTATTGCCCACATATGCTTGAGAAATGTTGAGATCTTTGGCAATCTGTTTTTGACTGAGGCCACACTCTAAAAGGCCTATGGTAATCCCTGATAAATGGAGAATATTGTGGGCTCCCCATGTCGACAAACGGTATATACATCATCATATCTTAAGTATGCAAGTTTAGGTCAGTTTGTTTATTGGAGAGGCTAAATCAATATGGCTGGGTACTGTATTAGAACAGTACTAGCTTTAGAATTATAGTTCCAATAGCTATGGTATCCTTTAATGAAATGATGATGATGATGATTAAGTTTGCCTGGAGTGAGTAATCCTATAACATTTTCTGAGTTTTATTCTTATCTAATTTGTAAAAATAAAAACAAAAAAAAAACTTGCATTTTTTTTGTTTTACAGTGCGCGCTGCTTAATAGAATCACTTCGGGCCGATGTACATTGATTCTATTAAGCGGCTGATTCTACTAACCGGCATACACATTTTCATGACACAAGGCTCACGCAGTAAAAAATGGAAATGGATGACGGAAATAGGAAGTCAGCCTCGTTCTGAATCAAACTGGTTGTTGTTCTTTAGTATGCATAGCAATCAATCGTCAGGAAAAGTGCGAGATTTAAACACACTTTGTTTGGCGCACTGATGCACCTGCAGAGGCAGAGGACATTTTCTACTAGGTACTGACAAAAACATCAGGTCGTCTTTTTACACCGAGAAAAATGCATCAATCTTTTCCTGTGTCATGCTGTCAGCAAGTCTGTGTGATACCTCTCATTTGAGTTTTTTCATGAGTGAGAAGTCATCAAACCCGTGCCCATATAAACCTCTTTTGAGTATATCAAGAGCGCAGCATACTTTGTGGTTCGAGGGGACTGTCGGTCAGCCTCCAACTCTTCGTCTCTTGGCGCATGTGCCTCTGCACCCACTGTGGCAAGATTCAGCACGACTGGCAACAATATTGTCATCGGTAATCTCTTCAGCTGTATCCAAGTCTCTGTCTACATCAATCCGTTCTTCCCACTTTTCCTGAGAGATAGGCACACTGAGCTTGTGCAAAGAAAATTGCGGCTCTTTTTAATCAAGTGCATTGTCATTGTTTTGTCCCGTCAATCCTGATTTGCACCAGCAGTTCTTGGTAGAGATGCTCTGTGTCCCCTCCCATGCCATATCCAGGAGCTTGATCGCATCCAGAAGACTTTTTTCGCCCCAAGTCTGACACTGTCATGGAACTGTCATCATTGTCCAACTGCTGCACAATCCGCTGACACACATGACAGTGATAATGAGCTTTAACCACATGTATTATGCCTTGATCACAAGGTTGGAGAATGGCGGTTGTGTTTGGTGGAAAGAATGCGACTTCTATGTTGGTCAGACTGACATTTTTGGGATGGGTGGAACAGTTGTCAACAAGGAGGAGCACTCACTTTTTTCACCATGTACTTCATTGTTCCAGTCCGATAACCACTTCTTGAATAGCTGAACTGTTTGCAGCATAGTCAACTGAAAGACTCTTCACCCCTTTAAAACACCGTGAATTCTGACTCTTACCGATGACAAACATTTTCTGTTTCTCACCAATGGATGAACATGCAAACAGGACTGTTATTCTTTCTTTCGGTTGCTTTCACATTTGCGTTTGTCATCTTTGAATGTGAGGGTTGCATCAGCATTCCAGATCTCTTGATCAGTGTATCGCTTTTGGAGGTCAGGCCAGAACTGCTGCAGCCAGTGTTCACACAAATCCGTATCAGCCGTCTGTCCTTCGCCATGTAGTCTTTTGTGAATAAGCCCTTCTCTCTTTTTGAACCGTGTGAACCAACCGCCTGTCGGTTTGAAGTCAGACACATTCAACTTTTTGGCCAAATTGACATCACCACCTTTCCGGAGAGGGGGTATGTTTTTCTCCCTGGCTTGATCCACCCATTTCACAAGAGCTGTCTCAACAGTAGGTGCTTTACCGATTCTTTTCCTCTTCCTGGCCGAGTCAACAGTTTTCTCGATGTCAGCGCGATCTTTCAGGATATGCTGCAGTGTGCTCTGAGAAACTTTGTCAGGCTGCGGCTTCCTGTTGTGAAGTCTGTAAGAAACTAAAGATCTTTTTGAACAGTGCATAAATGTAGTAAGTTCGTCATAAGCAACCAAGCATCACAGTCTTGAATTCACACTGAATTTATCATCATACATGTTACATGCAACGATAATCCAGTTCTCTTTATTTGTGATATTTTTCGCTCTACTGACAGTTTTGTACGTTGTTGGGGCCGCTGTCTGGCAAGTGTGCATCCGCTGTCTGCTCCACGAAGTCCCTGTCCATTCCTTTTCTGGCCGCTGGTCTGAATGGTGCCAGCCAATGGGAGCGTGGCTCGAATGCATCAGTCGTACTGGTAAACAGTTCAAGTTCTGGTTCCTGGCCTTTGCCGCCAGATGCATTGTCCAGGGTGGCAGGACAAGTTCTGAGGGAATCCAATGAACAGCTAGTTTTGTTTTGCAGTGTGTCCGATTTTGATTCTATTAAGCGGCGTATTTTTATATGGAAATACATTAGTGCAAATCTGTTCCAGCTCGATTGATTCTACTAAATGGCAGATTCCATTAAGCAAGATTCTATTAAGCAGTGCATACTGTATTAGCAATAGTTCCATGTATAAAATGAACCATTTTGAGGAAAAATTTCATGGATTATTATATATTAGCTTTCCTGTAATCTAAAAGACAATCATATTGGCGCAGTAAAACAAATGACACATCTTACATCGTTAATTTTTTTTTTTTCTAGGAAGTTCTATTGCTGTATGGAACACTTTTCAATGTAGCCAGTTGGATGACAGCATTGAATTTGGTTTATAATAAGCATGGCAGCTGCGATTACAGCCAGAAAGTAAAACCTGTTTCTTTGACCTTTCTGCTCCTTACACCAGAAATGCTGATTTAATTGGAAAATTATAAATGTTTTTTGATATTAAGATACATAAACATTTGTGCAGTTCAGGTTGGCTTTTCTACCTACTTAGCTGAAAATTTACATGCATTGATGCAGGGTTGGCGTTAGAAGAGAATTTACTGGGAATTAAGCTGAAGGGAAAACTTTTGGTTATCCAAACTTCTGTTGCTGCATCATTTTGAATTTCTCCTTTAATTTTGTTTATCTAATTGTTGATAATTAACTACACAGCACATGTGAAAATATTTACAAGTTATTTAAACGCAAACTTTAGGCTGATTTTGCTTTGGAAAATACTTTTTGGTTCATAAAATATTTGCGAACTTGCCACGCCAGTAGTCGGAAGTTAAAAATGCACAGAATCATCTTGAATGGAAAATAAATTTGTTATAATTGCTTTGTCAAGTAGCATTGGAAGATGAAGGAAAAAAATGAACAAATAAAGACTGGCAGTTTTAAAATGGCTGAGAGGTGGTAGACTGTGCTTTGCTTGTGGAGGTTCTGATGAGACGGCAGATGCTAATGTGAACATAGCAGCGTTGCTGACATTGGTTGAGCATACTGTAGCTATAGACTAGCATTTACATTAATGAAGTTATCATTCACATGGGGGGGACCACAAAGGAGAGGTGAATGGTAACAGGGTCATTTATTTTTTTAAAAACTATCTTGTAGCAGATAAGACTGAGAACCTATTTTAAGGGTAAATGAGACAAGAATATTGCAGAATGAAAACAAGAACTTTTCCCAAGTTTTTCTTTACATATACATATATACGAGGTCTGTCGAAAAAGTATCCGACCTTAGGCTGGGGAAAAAAAAATTACGTACTTGGTGGGGTTCAATTGCTAATCCCCTTCAAAGTAGGCCCTTTGTGCCTCCACATACTTAGCCCAGCGATCCTTCCACTGTTCGAAGCACATCTGCAATGCTTCTTCCAGAATGGCTCTCAGTTCTGCTGTCGCATTCCGCATGATGTCCTCTTGGCTCTCAAAGCAGGAGCCTTTCAGTGGCATTTTCAATTTTGGGAACAACCAGAAGTCAAAAGAACCATGTCTGGAGAATGAGCAAAATGCCTTTCTTTGCCAAGAAACCTTGAATCAGCTGTGACGAATGAGCCAGGGTGTTGTCATGATGCAGCTGCCAGTTTTGCGAGGCCCACAGATCCAGTCTCTTGTGCCGAACTGCATCACGAAGACATCGGAGGACTTCCTGATAGTACTCCTTTGTAACTGTTTGTCCTTCTGGTGCGTAGTCGTGATGCACAACGCCTTGGTAGTTGAAGAAAACAAACAGTTAGCATCACCTTTATTTTGCTGCGGACCTGATGTCTTTGGTTTCCGGGTCATACCCGTACATCCACATCACATCTCCAGTTATCACAGTATTCTGGAACTCAGGATCCCTGTTGGCAGTATCCAGCAGATCCTGCGCAGCCTCAAAACGAAGTTGTTGTTGTTCCTGAGAAAGCAGCTTAGGCACAAATTTTGCTGCCACTCTGAGCAAGCCCAAATCCTCCTTTAAAATTGCATGTGCAGAATCTTAACTGATCCCAACCTCATCACCAATTTCCCTCACCGTCAAACGACAATCCTCCATTATCAAGGTCCGCACGGCCTCCCGGAACACTGGTCACTCTCCACTGATGTGCGGCTATCTTTGAACCTGTTGTACCATTCTTTTATTTGGGTAACACCCACGGCATTGTCACCAAAAGCCTGTTGAATTTTGTGAATTGTTTCCACTTGGGTATCTCCAAGCTTTTGGCAAAACTTGATGCAAGATCGTTGCTCCACACGTTCCGTCATCATGGGCAAAATGAAAATGCAGCGAGTAAGTAGTACAGCACCTCACACGCTGGCTGTCTGACAGCGATTGACGCATCCAGCAAGCCCACCATAAACCACACATGCGCATGAAGGCATGCAGCTCTACTATGCACACTTTTGCCTCCCTAACGTCATTACTTCCCATGGGAAGGATACTTTTTTGACAGATCTTGTATTCACCATTAGTATTTGGTTTGTTGTGAAAATTCACAAATATCTGGGGGTCAAAATAAGATTTGAAAATCTTAATTGAAAAAAAAAAAAAGAAAAATACCCTGAATGACCTTTAACTAGGCTCCATTTTTGATTGAGACTTATTATTGAGCAGTGCTTGATTGTATAGTACCAGGGTTAATTATCCTTTTCAAAGATTAAATCACGCACGTGTTATTATGCATGTGAATGTAGGGGGGGGACTTGCCTTGACAGTTCTCTATAACACCTATCTTGATGGTAAATTTTTGGATCTTATATGTTGTGATCATTGAAATGTAATAATGTTAGTAAGTGCATCATCATGTATGTTCCATTCCACCAGACGCTTCAGTTGTGCTTCCTTTGAGAATTTTAGAGATGGGTGATTTGGAACGCAGATTACACACACTACAGGTATATCTATAATTTAAAAATTGGCATAGTAAATTTTTAACACCACTTTTGACTTAGACAGACGGAATATTCATATTTTTCATCGAGACTACTATGATAACAGATGTACTATCTATGGAACCTTTTTAGGATTTTTAAAAGCAACATATCTGTTAGGTAAGTATAAGGTTATGTCCTTCAATACCATGGTACTGTTTAGCATCAGTATAGTTTGCTTTAACTATTTTGACTATCTCCTGTTATAAAATCAGATAGCTTTACATAGTTTGGTACATCACCACAAACCCTTAATTAATTTTAAAATCTGCTTTTCTATATTTTCTTTGGGTTTCATAACGAACATTTGAAGGAATTTTAATATTGAAATTTTGTACAATATGGAAATTTGCCAGAGTTTGTTGTTATTAAAAAGCTTATTTTCAAATATGAAACCTGTATTTCACCAAAGTTGCTTATTATGCCCTTCTAATGATAAGCTGTATCTCTCTGATGATGACATCTCAACTTTATGGGTGTTATTTATTGGAATGTTTGTTTTCTTAAGTTCTGTTCATAAATAATCCTAATATTTATTTTTCTAAAGTTTCTAATTTATATCTTGAAAGGACAGCGTTACTAATCTAAAGTTAAATATTTCATGCGTATCCTTTTTAAAAAAATGTGTTTATAAATCATTAGCTTTAAATTAAGGTTTCTTATTCTTTCATCTTTATTTCACTTTTTGCCTAGCACTTTAAGGTCATTATTCTCTTTTTTTTTTGGTAACATGCCAGTAAATCTGGTTAATGTTCTCACACATTTATTATTTTATCTTTTTCCACATTAGATTTTAAAATGAAATCTCTCCCTTAACTTCATCACAAGCAACAAAAAAGTTCTATGATTCTTTCTCTAGAAAGATATTAAAAATTTTGTTAATCATTTCACTTTCCCTTGTCAGTCCTTAATTTATTTGGTTTTATATCAGACTGTCTAAATGAAGACTTAAATGATGGTTTTAACAATGTTTCTGCTTTATTGTTTAAAGGAACACTACATATTTAGAGAATACATCTATTATACTTAGCATGTTTTTCACCGCCTTCACCAGTAAATTTTTTCTACAATCAAAGATGTGATATTGGTGCCACATAAAGCTGGGTCATTGTTTGAAGGACAAGCCTTAAAACTTTATAATACACTTGATAGTGGCAGTGTGTAAGTTTGCTGAGTAGTGGAATTTTTATCTGTAGGTTAAAGATGTTCTCACTGGCAGAGAAACAAACTCTCTTTCATCCTGCACAACAGCTATGAAAGTATGGGGAATTTACCCAGATGGTGTTGGTACAAAGACATTGAGTCAGATGCTAATATAGAATTTAAAGCAAGGCACGATTATGTAATAGATAAGTAAACTCTCACTAATTGGTGCTATTTGTTTTTGTTTTTATATAATTAATTTCCATATTAAGTGATGAGATCATTAACTAGTTTTGATATTAAGAAATAGGGTTAGCATTCTTTATGAAGACTATGGTGTTTAAATTTGGATTCAGTTAAAAATTCTGGTACACAATGGAATTGTTGGTATGAAGTTAATAAAAATATCCATTAATTAATGGTAGTAAACGAAATTAATCAAAATAAATAATTTTACTTTATTAGATTTAAATTTTTAAAACAGTTTTCAACATTAAAAAAAAATGACACATTTGAAATCCAAGAAATAAATAGTGTTATTTGTGATCAGTTATGTTTTAAAATTGCTGATAAATCTGTTAAATTTATGAAAGAACAAAAAACTGCTCAGAATGTTCAAAGAATTATTTTAAGCTTATTAAAAAAAAAAATAAGAAGTCTCAGATAAACTAGATGGTTACAATGTAGATAAAATGCATTGCTATTTGTTCTAAGTGAAATAAATGTGGAACTAAGATAGTTTTATTTTTTAGGGAAAAAAATTTTGATGATTGTGAAGAGTTAATAAAGTAAATAGGAAGAGTATTTGTATGATTAGTATCGGTAGTTCTCTCCCTTGTATGTGGTGCTATGCTTGTCTCTTTCTCTGCTTATGTTACCACTAATACATTAACATCTACAGTAACTCACTTATCAAGCAAGTTGAAGATACAGAAGAAAAAAATGCAACTATAATTTGTAAAATGAAATAAAATCAGCTACTCTCTGGGTTATATAATCTAATGTAATGGTTCTCTAAGAAGAGAAGAAAAATTATTTAAAGAATTGATCGGAGCGAATAGCATTTATGAAATTACTAATCCTGTCACTTCTAATAATGAGGATAATAAAAATATGTAGATAATTTAGTAAAGAAATAAATATATTTTGGATTGTGGAAGAAGTAATGTTATAACTTCTAGAAGAATTTGTTTTTTTAATGAAAGTGATCAAATTTCCAATACAGGAATTAATGGCAATGTTTTTATGATATTCTCTGCCTTCTGTTTATTAAGGTAGAAATAAATGAATATTATGAAAATATAATTTCTTTCCTAAAAAGAAAAGGTATTTAAAATTTAAATCAAAATATCTGGATTTCTAAATAAAATTATTGATGCAAATTGAAAGCTTTAAACAAATACAGTGAAAGTTAAAGAATAGATATTTGGCACCGGATAAAATAGCGGAATTTTATATCTGATGAGATGATAGCAATACTACATATTTAATTCTGAATTTAAAATTAATTAAAAGAAAATTATAAATATTCAATTAATAATAATAATGGCAACATAAGTAATAATAAATACTGAATGTAGAAGATTAAGAATTTTATGGGGATAAGAGACATAATTAATCTCGGATGCCTTACTAGGATGCAACTAATGAATCTTATGTGAATGACAAAGTACACAGCAGTTGGTTCATGGGTAGTATGAATTTTGGTAAAATGACAAAATTAGATACTCCAACAAACAGTAATGGTACAACAACTAAGATGTACTTCTGTGACAGGTTAAAAAATCTTACTAGAAAAGACTTGGCAGGTAATATAAATCTAAGCAGTTAAAATCATCTTACATCTAGATGCATTCATATCTGAATCAGAATCTGCAAATGGAAGCTACATTGATGATAATGTTTTGATTAGCCAGCTAGAGTAAAAAGATATTTAAAACCCAGTGGGTCTTTTGCTATGACAGTTAATATAGATATGAACCAGAATTGTGTTAGAAATCTCCAGTATCTGGTGATAGAAATCATGGCAAGACAAACTAGGCAGCACTCTAAGAACTCTTTTCTAAAATGTTTATAGTACATTTTACAAATCTGCAACTCAGTATTACAGTTAATTCTTTAAAATGTGCAAATAATTTTGATTCAGTTTTCGATGGATCTTATAAAGTAGAAAAAGTAATTTTAACTTCGCATTAAAAAAGTAAATTATGTTGTTTTTTTAATTCCCTGCCCCTGTTGCTATGGCATTCAAAGTAGATCTTGTCAACTTTCTGATAAAAGGTTAGTCCCAGAGAAAAGTTGATACCTGATTCATCGGGATTTGCACTTATTTTATATATATATAAAAAATAAACTGTGTAGTAGTGTTAAACGTGGTATATTTAAATGACAAATGGAATAATAAAGTAGGTAACTTATACTTACCTAAGATATGTTACTTTTAAAAATTCTAAAAGGCGATCTAGTTAGTAAATCTTTTATCATTATATTTCCAATGGTAAACATGAATGCTGCTTTTATGCTAGTCAAGCGTAGTGGTGTTAACAGTTTTAATATGTAAATTAGATGTATATTTTAATTAAAATTTCATAATGTATTAGGGTATATGTAATGTATATTGTGGGTCATCTTAATTCATCAGTGAGCAAAGCCTAAGGGTTGAAGTAGTGAGTGCCATAGAATGAACCTACATGCTACTATCTACTCCTTAGTGAAAAGGTAATGCAAATAAATTAAATCATCTAGAATTTGCGAAGATACGCAGGAATTTAACCTTCCCAATCAGTTGCCTATGGAGTCAGTGTGTAATTTAACTAAAAAAAAACAAGGTCAAGTTACATAAACTAATTATAGCCTTTATTCATTGCATCACTGGCACAAACAGATGCATCCTACCTTTCCTCTTTGCGAGTCTTTGTCAGAATCTCCTGGAAAGATCATATCCTCAACATGAAAGTTATAGTCCTTTCAGTTCTGTTTTTGGTGAACTAGCCAAAGAATGACAAATATTGATGGATCAGGGAAGTGCTTTAAGGAAAAGAAAAAAAAAATCTGCTGACATAGACAGTAATATATGGCAAGACTGTATTTGATTGCTAAACTATGCATGCAGTCAATGAGGGTTGGCAAAAGTTTAAGGAAGTCTGAATTGATAAAACCATTGGAGAAGATGAAAGAGCCATCTCTACCACTCTCACAAACCACCAGTGTGTGATGCCTACAGCAGGATCAGTGTCAGCAGACTTTTGCCTCATAGTGAAATGTAAGGAGAAAAAAAAGCATCACCAGATGAGAATGATGTTGCAACCAAAAACAATATGCCAATACAAATTTAAATTGGAATGCTAAATAGTGTTCTTCTGGTGGAAATAAGATAGTCATGGTTGGTTGGTTGGTTTGTGGAAGGAAGCAAGAAGCCATTGATATATATATATATATAAGTATTACTTGATTTTAATCTGATAGGCTGCCATTTTAAAGAATTGGTGACCACCTCAGCTGGTTCATTTTTCATAATAAAGAAATACTTGTAAAACAATCTAGGTATTTTATAATTGCCTTGTGATAGTTTTAATTGTTTTACAGCTGCTGGCCATAATATGTTCAAAACCCTTGATTGTTTTAAGCACTTCTATCCAATGTTTATTGATATTTGTATACTAAACTAACAGGTTAATATTATTTTAATCTAAATATTTTGAATCCTTTTTTTTTTTTTTAAAACATGTTAGAGAACCCATTCTGAATGTTTTCCATATATTTAAACGTACCAGGTTTTAATTTGTAGCAGCACAACTTGTTCAGGATATAGGCAGACTAAAAGTTTAATTCCATGATTTTACTTAACCATATTCTTTTCACTGGAAGCAGAAACCATAATATTTGAAACTTTGTAAGTTACATGGTGAACAGACAAGTAAAATTTTAATAGTTTATATATTTGTCATACTTCTGTTATATTTGTATAAATCCAAAATTTGTGATGCCACCCATTAGGCTTTCAGTTTAGACAGTTTTAATTTTGATACCTTATTTTCACTACATCAGTATTGTATAATATAGCTTTTACTATGATTAACTGCTTGATTGTTGAAAAAGATTTTCCAATACAAAAATCAAACTCAATTCTAATTAGATAGGTGAAAAGATTATTAGTGTCCATCATTTTTTCTCTCCAGCACGTATGAAGTCAAGATGCCTGAAAACATTCTCTAAACTTAATAAATATTTAAGTTACTCTCTTGTCACAAAATACTGTACTGTATTCTTGGAACATTAAAAAAAACTATCACAGAACATAAGGACAGTAGATTTGTATTTAAACTAGAAGAAATCTATAGTTTATTTTTTCAAACATGGGAATAGCTTTTTTCAAAATTTTCTTTATCGTTTTTAAGAAAAGAATTTTTGTAATTTACTCATGAATTCCTTTTATCTTTATTAAGGCTTTTAAATTTTCTTGCAAGGTTGTCATCTCGAATGATCAGAAAGTGAGAGTTGATGATGAATTTACTACCTGTTTCTTCTAGATTTCTGAATTTAAAAAAGTTACCTTGTTTACTAATTGTATGATATCATGGTTAAGAACCTTGTGATGCTAGATAGTATTACGAAGGCCATTTGTCAAACCTGACCTTGTGATATTGGTAAGAACAAATGGACTGATTGCAAAAGGTTTATCTCCATATTATTGGAAGGATGCTTTAACTATTTGGTTGTCAATCTATGGATTACTTTTAAAATTTTGAGTAGTTTTGTTTATGACTCCTTAGCAGCAGCAAGACTTTGTAAAGGCACAATTATCTAGCATTGTTTTATTTTGATCCATATTTTGGATAAACAGTAATACACTGTGGGATGGTAAAAAAATTTTTACTGGATTTTTATATTAAACAACCTAAATCTTGTTATCAACTAGCACTCATCATAGATGAAGAAATCCAAGTGCTTTGTACTAATTAGTGGCAGGAGGAGATATATGAGTGAAAAGAATCTGTCAGACTTGATAAATAGTAGCAATGATACACTGCTAATCAGAGTCCTGAATAATGATTAAATTAGCCACACTAATACTATATAAATGTATTCTTCAGTAATTTCCTAATTGATTATTGGATTCTGCGAGATAGTAATAGGCTATGGAATGGATGGTGTGAATCTTTCTTAAAGCAATGTCTTTAAAAAAAAAAAAAATGTTGGATGCATTCATTTGATTAAACTGTCGTATAACATAGGTTTATTTCTGTAAATTCCTTTGTTCCGTTGTAAGTTTATAGTATTACAGATTTTGCATGCAAATGTAGCATGCTTCATTGAATACTTTGGTGTTTAGAAATATTCAGAAATCTGTTATTGACACGGATATTGGCATAAGTAAGACAAAGATGTATTTTTCAGCTGATACGATCACGAAGGATATACATAGTAAGACGAATAACTATTTCATCATAGGTATTTTTATAAATAATCTTTTTTGCTTGTTTGGTTTGGTTTTTATTTCTTGTGAAGAAAAGGAATGTAAGAATGTCCACATTTACTAAATTTTCAATGTAATTTAGAACCTATGTACTAGGGATGTCCAGACGAAATCTGGCAGATATGATTATATATATGTGGAGTACTGTGATAGTTCAAACTAGTCTGATCTTTAATTGTTTGCTTACCAACACCATCTGAGAAATCCTGGTTGGAATCAGATATCATAAGGAAAGTGCAAGCATTTATTAAGCAGGAAATGAACCAATTTCTTTGGTAAGATTATTATTTTAAAAAGATGTTGAGGATCTATTAAGAAACTTATGTAATAATGTAGTAAACTATTCGGCTGGTTGGAAATGATAGAACAGGCATTGAATATTTTCTTAAAGCTAAGGGTAGCTAGTTTTGAATATGTTAATTAGTTGTGATTTTTTGTATAATTTAATAGCCTATTTTTCTGTAATAAAATTGCACAAATGATTTTTTTTTTAAAAGAAAGTTTCCACTTTTACCAGCTTAGAGAAATAGCATGACATTTTTGGATAATTAAGAGTAAAATGGTATTTTCAGAATCACTATACTTTTTCTTTTTTTTTTTTTTAGTATACCTTAAACATTTTGAGATATACATTTATTATTGTTGCCTCCTTTATTTGTCCAGCATTTTATTATTATTACTTAACAAATACAGGAAGTTTTTCAGTTAATGTATCTTTAATCTAGGTAATCAGAAAAATCTATGGTATCTGAAGTATGTAAAATAAGCAATAAAAAGACGAAGATTTTTATTGAAAAATTCAAACATTTTAAAGATTGATCCACGAGTTATTGGATGAATTTGATTATGTACAGTGTATAACACTTTCAAGCTCGTGGAATGTGTTCAATTTGCTCAAAAGACTGAGGATTGTTTATGGTATTTTGCTGAGGACCATACTTAAATTCTCATTACTTTTATCTTTTTCAATAAAAGGTAATCATTCTATTGAGTACCCAACACTAACACTTAATGGGAGATTTCTTTCACGATGCTCATTGCTGTCTACAAGATATCATGCCAACTTTCGTCATTCAAGGATTGCTACTACGGTTGGACGGTTGGCTTCTGTTGAGCTTCATCAGAGAGAAGGCAGGTCCACAGATGTGCGTACTTCCAAAGAGTGATGGTTTGGCTGCATGTGGAAAACTGTTTCTTATCGAGAGACTAATGAAACTGAAACAGCGATGATTTCCACTACTTGTTTTTTTTTTTTAAAAAAATGGAGCACTGTGTGCCGTTTGGTTCTAGCTGAACACATGGTTGCAATGTTCTGGTGCAGCTGAAAACAGATTACTGAAGCGTTCAAAGCTGGCCACCTCATTATCATTGTTGTTGAGATCGGCAAATCGGTGAGTCATACTCCACCTGGAGACTTCAGGGGTAACGCACCATTCACTCTGCTACTTCTATTGAACTTCAGACTGAGGAAACAGCATTTGGCAGGTTTGGAAATGAGACAAATCTCCTTTACTTAGCTAAGACTGAAGAGAGCTAATCTGCATTGGAAAGCTATCATGTCAGCAGAGGTCTGAAATAAAGTGTGACCTGCACCTCCTATTGTGCTGGTGAGATTGTTCAGCACCTATCTCAGCCAATTTCTCCAACTAAAACTTCTGATTTTAAACTACTGCACACTTTTGCCTATTTCTTCCTCTGTAGAGTATCCAAGGGAATAGAACAGGAAACCAGAAAGGAGCTGCTCTAATAGATTATCTGAAATAACATTCCTTCTACACCAGATGGTCATTTTTGAAATGCTCTACATTTTGGAAAATTGATTATTTATTTTTGTCAGGACATGATTTTAAGTTACCATCAGTAAAAGGGTGTCCATAGCAGCATTTTCTTAAGACGTGGAAACAGTCAATTGTAGCAGCTTCTGATGCACTGTTTTAGTTCTCTCTATCTCTCAGTAAAATTACTGAAGTGAGATCTGTGCCTAGTTTCATAGTAGTGCTTTCCATAATGCTATCTGGTGACAGTTATTGACTGACGACAAACTATTCATATACTTTTTCATCGTAAAGAACTTCAAATATATTTCTTGGTCCCTTCATCATTAAATTATTTTTGCTCTCTTTTCATAGTTGTTCTCTCTATATCCTCCTCTTCTTTCCTCATGATTTAATTTAATTTCATTAGGTTCTATTGAATGTTGTCTGCAAAAGATCATTGCTTATGCAAAGTGTTTTTTTTTTTTTAAGTACATGTGGCACTGAGAATGTTTTCCGAATTATTGGTGCAGGCACAATACCTCCCATTACATCATGCCCTCTGAAAATGCTGATTGGTCCATTAGGCATGTGAAATAATCAGCATTTGCAGAAAGATTTAGCATATATGAATGATAATTAGACTGAGGGATACCAACCAGAGATGATGCTAACCTCTTACAGGAGCAATGGCAGGGGTCAAATTAGAACTTACATTATGAATTTCATGGTGGCCCATAAGCAAGTGCTCTGCGGGCTCCTTGCTTTAAAATATCTCTCTCCTGAATGGATACACTTATTCCAGTTTTTCTGTAACTTCTGAAAGCATTTTGGTAGTCTTGTTTCTGGGTAGCGCTACTGTTGTATTTGAATAATTGTCAAAACAGTTTTCACCTAGCAGCACTCATGGAAAGCGAGTCTTATTGAGCAAGATCTAGTAAGGTGGGTAATTGACAACTAGAAGGTTCTGCTTTGTCAGAAACTGGCACACAGCCATCACAGGGTGCAACAAAGTACCACCAGGTTGCAGGAACCATTTTTTCAATACCATTTTACTCAGATAATGCTGGTGAATTGTATCTTTTACACTTTTGAAAATATATACCACATTTGTTTTACTATTTGTCCTTTAGGTACATGCTGATAGTGCACGTAGATCTGAATTGCCACATGCTTTCTTTGCTCTTGGTTACAGTGGTTTTCATTCCAAACTTCCTTTTTTTTCCTCTTGGATTGTACTGGTACATTCATCCACAACTTGGCATCTGTTCTAATCTTGTTGAAGAAAGATGAGATTGTTTTATGGTTCTTTCATTGAGCTTCTCACGCACACTGACATGCTTTCATTTTCTGTTAACTTATGAGAATATTGTACATGGCAGACAAGACATTTCCAGGTCTTGTATGGTACTAGTGAAGCTTTGCATTTTCAGACTGCAATTAGATAATTGGCTACACCAGATATTTCTGTGCGTCTGCATGCACCAAAGATCAAACACAGTCAGCAGACTCTTCTGGGATGTCGATGGCTGGCCAGAAAAATAAGTATCATCTTTCAACTATAATACAAAGCCACAACTAGCATAGTATCTGGATTGTTTGAGAATAAAAAAGGGATGTTAGATTTACTTCAGCTTGCTCTTTCTGTAGTTATCTTTTTCTCTTTTGAATACTCTTATTGCTTGCTTGTGAAAGTTGTAGTGAAATCATGAATCGTAGTATCCCAATATCCCACTGTGGTTACAAGTCTCAAGAGGAGAGATGCAATAAGTACTGAAGAACCATCTAGTGAATGATACCATAAACAACCTGACAGTAAAATGTGTCTAGAAGCTTTTCTTTTATTATTACGTATCTCATATATGTTTAAAATCAAACAATCCACTTTACACCTTCTGGGAAAGGGAATTTTGATGCATGCATCTCTTATCTGGCATTAGTTGGTGCTAGCTTCACAGTGTTGTAAATTGAGTGTCAGGCTGGTTATTGAATTTTGTAGATGACACAGCTTGGCTAGAATAGGCAGAGGAAATTTTTTTTAGATATCTTCTGTGAATGAAAATAAGATCAAAATCTGAGCATTCTTGGATTGAGCGATCAATCTATATGGACAGCATTTTGTAATGGATATTCTAAAACATTGTGCCACTCTTCAGATAATCATAGTTGCCAAGTTGACATTTATTTTCACTCATGATGAATATTGCTAGACAGTTCTTTCTCAATCTTTTGTGGTAAGTCTGACATTAAAGCAATGCATACAGAGCATGCTGACAACACTGTATATCTTCTGTTGTCAGGTGTCAAACAAATAAAAATGAAATAGCATTTTTAGTTTCCCTTAACCCTTTGAGGAGTATTGCTATATATTTACAGGGAATTGGTATTGATCTTGTTCCTGTGGTTGTGAAACCTCTAAAATGTATATTTATGGGGTTATCTTGTCAGGATCAATACCCACTTCCCATAAATATACAGACATGTGCAACAGGCTAAAATCTCAAAAAGCTAACCTTTTAGAATCTGATTCTCCATATTAATAAGCAAATACATTTAGGTCAGAGAAAATGGCAAAGTTTGTGCTGCCCATGGCTTTTATTTCAGCATCAATGTTTGTCTAGCTTTAATACACTAAAAGATGTTTTCTTGTAATAATGAAAAAGTTTTGACTTTATTTTTCATTAGGATTTAAACTATAATCTTTTAAAAAATGATTACATCAGTACTTTAATCCTGTTAGGGGAGTCATTTGTAGATTTCTTGCTTTAGAATTGGAGAATTAAAAGATAGCTTTGGAGTTTTCAAAATGGTAAAGTTTGGCAAACACATTAATGTCTAGGATAATGAAAAAGTGTAGTGTGTATTTGTTGATTCTATGATTCAGAATTAATTACAAGATTTTCTTTTCAAAATCCGAGGAAGGGTGGAATAATTAGACTATTGTCTGAAGAGTGCGCACTCTAGGCAGCTGGGGTGCAGGGAGAACTCAGCAGATAACTAGTCTCCAAAAAGATCAGTTTTTGAAAGAAAAAAAAGATGTAAGCCCACTATTTTGTCAGGATGAAGTGGTATTTTTAATCAGCAGAACTATTGAAAGAAAGGTTTTACGAGAAAGCATGGCATAGTGGATATTAATCCATTGAAAAAGGTTCCAACAAGAAAGTTAGTCGAGTGAAGGTAGCCATTTAAATGAATTTTTGACATAGGTCAAAGATTGGATAAGCAGGTTGTTAAATAAAACGTGTGTTATGGAGGCAGATGCATTAGTTGTGTACATGAAACAAATAATAAGCGAGGTATGGTTTGGGTCCAATGATAAAGAAACCTACTGAATTACTTGATCAAGTAGCTAAATTTACTGGAGCTATGCATCACTGGAAGGAAGAAAGGCTGCCCTTTATTACATGGAGTTAAGTTTTCTTGGATAACCATATTTCCATTTTTTAATTTAAATAATTCTGTGTGTTGGGGGTGAATCTTGAACAGTATACAACACTTAAGCTGAAGAAAGGACCCATGGGAGAAGAAATTTCAGCAATGAAAAGGTTTAGAAAGTAGTATGGATTTTTTCTTTCACTTTGTTGAGGCAGAGGTTTGTTCAAAGAGCAGCTTAGAAACATTGATAGCTTTGGCTCATAGGGTAAGTTTGTGTCATCTGCCTAGGCTGGTTTGTGTTTGTTGTGGCCTTTGTCCAGTCTATGACCTGCCCTGGATTCAGGTGAGAACAGAAGCCAGGGTCAACAGATTAAAGTATTAAGATGTGGGTCACAGCCACCATTCTGCAATAAACTTGTTCCTTTAGTTTGGTTATTAAGTAATTCAGCTGAATGAAACTCCATAGTGCAGCAGTGATTCACTTACTAGAATTGAAAACAGTAAAAAGAATGATCATGTACAAGCTTGAGTCAGTTGTTAAGTACAAACGGACTGGATAACATAAAGTTGGTATTTTAATGAGACTAAGAAACATTTTAATTCTTTTGACAGTTTAAAGTGAAGGTGCCAGATGGTCAGTGGATGAAATTAGTAAGAGCCAGGCATTGACCCAGAGTTTACTTGGGAATTTCTGAAATGGTTATTTGTAAAAGAAACAACAAACAGAAGGTGCTGTGTCTAGATTTGAAGAAACCTCAGTTTAGTAGCTAATGGGTGATATCATGGTTAATGTTCTGGAGCTCAGCTGATAGTTTGGAAAGATGGATTCCGGCCAGTTGTAACTAATTTTGATAAGAATGGCACTGCTTTTGATCAACCTTGTAGCATTATGTGAATAAAAGACATCACAACCACATTAAAATAAGATATCTAATTGTATAGTATAGCATATCAATTACTTTGGTAGGCATCTATACAGTTGCATCTTTTAAGCATTGCTATTTGTACATCTGTATATTTGTGATTATTTGTGTGTGTTTCAGTAAAAATGTGTGAATGTAGATTAAAACACCTAGTTTTGTTGACAGTTATCACAGATAAAGCACTTGTAATTGTGATCTTTGAAACTTGTTAAATTTCTAAATTTTAAATCTCACGATTTTACAGATGGAATTACTAGTGCAGTCTGGGATTGCACAGATTTACTAGAATGAATAAGGCAGCTTGCGCTTCATGTTAGTTTATGCTGGTAAGAATATGAGTATATGTGTATTGAGAGATTTAACAGCTGTTCTTTACTTTGCTTTGTTTTCAGGTTCAGCAAAGGTCATAAAACAATGATCCACACCAGGTGACACTCACGGGAAGAGTAAACATGCACTATTTATATTGACATTTTTTACTGGATATTTAATGTGCCAGAAATAAACTGCTAAATAAAATCCAAAATGCCCTGGTGTTGATATGAAGATCTCAGCCTCGTCACTGTAATGCTTACCAAGCCAAGGCCAGCTGTTGGCAGAGTTTCCATTTTTGCAATGAGATTTAGACCTCGGCGGTTGCTTAGGTTTCTACTTTCCGCCGTCATCCTCCTCTTTGTCATTGTCAACATGCATGTTCTGAATAACATGCAGCCAGGTGGGGCTGGGATACAGGATAGTCGGATGATCGGGCCGGGCATGAACCTGCAGTTTGGGCATGTGCAGGCATGGCACCAACTCAACATGAGCAAAGGTTTGGTTTTCTCACCCAATCAGGGACTGGTAATACTACCTATGTCACAAAACTACACGCTTCACACGAACTTAACCATCGATACAAGCAACCTGACAATGATCAAGATGGTCATTGAAGCACTGAACAAAGACCAGGTTATTCGTAATATCGAAAAGTTTGGCTTACACCTGCATCCTGACAGTGTGGTTATTGTTATCCAGGTTCACGATCGTGCAGAGTATTTGAAAATGCTTTTGGACTCGCTGAAAAAAGTGCGCAACATTCATCAGGCTTTGCTGATATTGAGCCATGATGTTTATTCAAAAGACCTTAACAATTTGGTGCTAAGTGTGGACTTTTGTCCGGTAAGTTCGTGTGTCATTTTTTTTCCCCAATAACAAATTACTGCTGTTTCATGACTAGACAGCCAAAGGATTGATTACAGATTACTTTCTTTAATACAGCTCGGTTCTTGAATCATGGCTGCAGACTTTTTATATTAAAGTGTTTTTTCCTGCACTCGTAAATGTTTGCAGACAAAAAGTTCATATAAAAACCAGAGCTTTGTGTTAATCTAAAATGGATAAAGATGTTGTACATGCTTGGATTATAGATTGGAAATTTAAGGTTTATATTACAAGAGGTCTTGATTTTCTCTTTTCTTTCAAACATGAATTTGAAAAACCTGATCTGGTTATGTAGATACAATGAATTTAGAGTTTATCTTCACAACCATCTAGATGCTTTTATTGTTAGAGGAGAAGGGGAGAGCTGAAATATTAACGTTAACATGCTGACTAAAAGTGAAGAATTAATATGAAAAGCACGTATTTTGGGTATGCTGTCCATCATTACTAGCACCGAGTACCAAAGAACGTCCAGCTCTCTGTCTGCTAGTTTTGTCCATGTTCTGTGTCTCTCAGATTTTGACACAGCTCTCATTCTCACTGATGACAAGTTTCAGATCGGGATCTGTAATTAATGCAGAATTTTGTGCCAGAAATATTCTTATGTAAATTCATTAGAATTGAAACTGTCAAGAGTAGGAATGGCTTGAGAATTGCAGAATTTAATCATTTGTGGATCGAAATTGTGTGAAAATGATGCAGTTGGTAGGGCTGATCTGTTTTCAAAGAGGACTGTTATAACACAGCAGCTGCATGGCTAGCAATAGCAGAAGTTATGTTCATTGAAACCAAGTAGCATAGTTAATTTGTTTGCACTACTAAACTTCCCTAGTATTTCTTTCATCCCCCACGCATTTAAATGTATAATTTATATTCTATTTGATTGCCTTATTATAATTTTATTTTTATAGGTTATTCAGATTTTCTTTCCCAACACATTACAACTTCATCCTCACGAGTTTCCGGGTGAGCATCCCAATGATTGCCCAAGGAATGTCAAGAAAAATGAGTAAGTTAACCACAGAGCTCCCTGCTGGACAGTTCTGCCGCTCCATCGGGCAAACATTTGTCGATGAGATTAGTTTTTATCCACCTAAGACTCCACCCTTTCCCACTCGTCACCTTTATGTTACTGCTGTTGCCTTTGACCACCACAATGTTTATATCATAGAGTTGGGTTCTGCCACCTGGGATTAGCACACGACATTCTGACTGGCTGCCACTATAGTGGGCCAATGGCCGTTTGGGCACTTCTGTCCCCCAGCTTGCTCTCTGTGGGTCAACTCCAGTATCTAATAGTCGACCACAGGCATGGTGGACAAGTGTTATTTGTGACCCCAATCACGAACAACTTATGTTCCTCTCTTTCTCTCTTTTTAAAGAAAAAACCTGATATCTTTCATTTGTTTGTGTGCACAACAAAAATGACTCGTTTAATTCATAGCTCTACTTTTATCTGGCATCTGTTGTGTCCTGATAATTTTTTTTTTTTGCCATTATGGTATTGATTCTTTAATGATTTTTGTCACAATTAATTATAAAATTTACTGACCTGAGTTCTTTTTTTCTGATTTCATCTCCATAAGCACTCACATTAGTTGCGCATCAGGGAGAGCCAGAAGCTCTGGGGCATGCAGAATCTGCTGCTACAGCAAGAGAAATCGCTGGTTGACTGTTATTAATTTCATTGCTGAGTTGAAAAGTCAGTAAAGTTTAATATCAGGTTCCAGCTATTTTTCTAATATATTTTTAAAATTTATTTCATTGTTTTTTTTTTCCTAACAGAGCTGTGAAAATAAAATGTAACAATGCTCATCACCCGGACCGATATGGGCACTACAGAGAGGCGCGGTTCTGTCAGACCAAGCACCATTGGCTGTGGAAAGTATGTTGTCTGTCTGTCTGTGTAGGCTACCATCACTTGTAGAAGGTGTCATCTATGTTGGTGTTGTACTCGGGGCATTGGTGCAATTTTTTTCTGTTGTTTTACAGGACAGGATGTATGTTCATTTGGGTTTGTAGTCGCAGTAGAGAGGCCCCCGAGGATGAGTCCTGTGTGAGTGGGCGACTTGATTTTTTGATGATTGGCACACTAGTATTAAAACCGGTGCATGGTAGTGAGGCAGATCACAAACCATGGTCACCTTGGCTTGCGTTTCTATCACTGAAGATCAGACCTGGGTGTAGTATGTGACCTGGCAAGCAAAAGGTGGTTAAAAGCTTTGAAGTTTTAGGAGAAAGACATTACTGTTTACAGTGCCTTCCCCACACGCTGAGCTTGGGAAATCCTGACAAACTATTTCTGTACCACTCATTAGACAAGGTACACTCGACTGTTACTGGCTGGTGATTATTACAGTATTTCAAAGAAAAATGTTACCCTAATTTGGATTCTCCATCTCGTCTGTTATTCACGAGCAACAAATAGTCTTTCTGAAACACCCTATTTTACCTTTTGTATGTTGCCTAGAAACATTTGCCTATTAAATTCATATTAAATAGAAGCATGGAAAACGTTTGGTAATAGCTGTTGTTGCAACACATTCCTCTGTAGCTGATCATGAAAATACCAGGTGTGCTCTAGCAGCATCCTAACAGGTATATTTACCATTGCCATTGTTTGCATGACGGCATTCAGTGTGCTAAAAACAGAACTATGGCTTTGTCCAACCTACTAAGAATAGAGCTAAAATGAAAAGAATCACCGGACAGCCTATCTGGATTTTCCCCGCTTCAGTCTGCACGAAAGCTGGTTTTGTGTCTGACCAGTAACCTGGAAAAAGGTGGTGCTACAGTTTCCGACCATAGCCATTCCGCTATTAACTTTTAACACGACAAGATTCATCTTTAATCTTTGGAATTTTGTCCTCCTCGACTCCTCGCACCGAAGTACCTGCAGCTCAGTGAATTTACAAGCAGGTTTGTTTGTCCTGCGGTGGCATGACTCGTGGGAAGGGAGACTATCTTTGTAAATGAAACCTGGAGGAAAAAATGAATGGACGCATGGGAATTATATACTGGAAATCAAAAACTGACATAAAGAACAAATAACTATGTATATTGGTTAGGCAGTTCATAGACGTCTAAAGTATTGGCCTGGCTTGGTATTAAACTAAATTATTTAGTAACAGAGTTACAGATAAATTACCAGCGGTTAACTTGTTTAAGATTCAGCTTTCCTCACGATAAGTACACTAAGCTACACTGCAGAGATCTAGTGGTGCGATTTGATTAAAAAATTTGTTGAATGAAAAATCAGTATTGTGTATATCTGAGGAAATTATATGCATGTTTTCATTCTCCCAATGGCTGCCATTTATGAGATCAGAAAATCAATAATTCACCTATAGTAACCACAGACGTGATTAGTATTCACACACACACACACACACACAGCTATTGCTCTCTTAATGCAACAAATTGAATCGAACATGCATTAAAAAGAAATCAAAAATATATTACCTAAAATTTGTACTGATTGATTTTCTTGTACCTGAAATTTTTTTCTGAATCCGAGCTTGGCAGTGTTAAAGTGAAATCCACTGGCGATTTCCGTTGTGTAAAGTAGACCCAGGGTAGTTAGCGGTAATTGTTTTACTGTTATGGCAGTTTGCAAGAGGTCTGAGAAGAGATCGCATCAGTGGTTTCTCTAACTGCTTGGTGGTTGAGAGTCTTTTTGCATTCTAGTGAGCAAACCAAATGCTAGGAAAGAGTTTAGCGGAGATCTTTGTTCATATGTTTGTACCTGGTGCTGACTACTGACCTGTAGAAGAAGCTCAAAGGACAATGGTTTCTTGGACAGACTGGCGTGGCAACAGGACCTTTTCTGAAGATCCCATGTAGTAAAGTTGAAACGACAAACTTATGTTTAAAAATAGTTTAAAACCAGATGTCTCAAGACGACCAACCTGCTGTCGGCTTCGTGTGATCTGTTAAGTGGATTTAGTAGTCATTTGCACTTATTCATCTGCTCCCCTGATCCATTAACATCAACCACAGGCCGGTTATCGTGACTGGTTGTATTGCTAAAAAACTATATATAAAATAAATATCCCAGTTCCGTCATCATCAAGGGTAGATGAGGGGATGTGGACTGGTGCAGTTGGGGCTCTCTGTACTCTCACTTCTGTTGCTGTATTAATATATTCTCCTCCTCCATCCATAGAGGTCAGAAATAGTCTAACCTTGGCAAAGAATTTTCTAGTTAGTCAGTCTACGCGTTGTTCTTTATCTAACCCTGTGCTTTTTCTCTCTCCTAGTTGCGGTTTGTGTTTGATGAGCTGAAGGTGATGAAGAACTACCAAGGAATAGTGCTGCTGTTGGAAGAAGATTACTTTGTTTCAGAAGATATAATCACCATCTTGCAAATGCTGCAGAATCTTCAGAAAAAGTTAGTTGCTCCAGCACTGCCTCATTCAAACAATAGACTAATGTTTCTGCAATTTTCCTTTTTTGTTAATGGATCCAAAGACTTCAGTTAATTTTGTTATTTGAGTGTTGAAGAGAAGTTGTTACAGAAAAAAAAAATTTTAAAGAAGTGTCCAGTTTTTATAGAAATAAAAGAAAAATCACTTTTTATGTATGAGAGAGAGAGAGAGAGCTAAAAATCGATATTACTATGATATTTTTTTGTAGAGAGAGAAGAGAAAGGATGCTTCATTCGAGCCCTGTATAAAACACACAGATTTATAAAATTCTTTCTTTTTCTGAACTGACTATGGCTCTAGACACCTGTCTGTCTTCGACATACATTATTGGGTTGATGATTAGCCAGTTTTGCAACAAACTAAGGATCACAGCAAGAAATGGCATGGTGGGTTGCCCACAAGAACTCAGAGAGCTCGGTCGGTCGCCAGTATGCCAGCTTGGCTGGAGAGGAAGATTGAGACAAAACTGTGTTAGTCCTGACCTGGATTCAAACTCAGACCCTTAACCTTAGCATTCTGGTAGGCCAACCACTGAACCACCCTGCTGATCACTAGCTACCTAGCAACTGTTGAAGCAGCAATAATAGATGTTCTCTCAGTCAGCATCTGAAGTTCTGCATAATGAACTGCTAATTCTCACCAGTTAACTTTGTCAGAATGAAACTAAACATTAAAAAAATTAGACATTTTCTAGAATTGGTGTAGATATTACATTATCAAGAAGTATGTTATCTATAAAGATCGATGATGTATCTCTCTTTGTAAACGACACGTTATGTAGTCCATGTCCCTGATGTAATGTTGAAGTACAGTGGTAAAGTTACTATAATCTATTTAGGATAGCAGGCCGGTGACTAAAGCTCTTCTCTGTGTCTGTCAAGCGAATAGCACTGAGGTCAGGATTCAAATTGCAGACATTGTGATTGAATTTCTCCAATGTCGTCAGTCATATTCTATAAACGAATAACTTTGAAAAGCTAAAGCTGTGCAGGTAAACATTTAATATGCACAAGTTTGTTTGCTTGTTATTCATTAAAGTTTTGACTTTCAAAATCAATGTTTGCATCAAAACAGTTGAAAAAAAAGGTTGGGGACAGTCCCCTTTTTATTACAAACCCCTGTTATATTGACTGCGAAAGGCGTTTCTTGCTAAATCTTCCTACTTTGTTGGGGAAAGAAGCAGGACTGGAGATGAGCACGAATTCCACCCTCAGTCAGACCGGCAATCGCTGCTATGTTCACTTAACCGTCACATGGTTGGCTACTCTCTCTTTTCTTTGCAAGAGTGGCTGTAGATTATTTAAAGTGCGGTTATGCCATGCATTCTTAATTACTAACGTTGCCCCAGGGTTCCAGCAGGAATAATGGTAGTCGGTGGAAGAGGGGTTTCAAAGATTTGGTGCTTGTAATGTAAATACGTCTGTGATGGCCCAGCAGTTGTGGTTGAACTGATGTCCCCTCTTCTATAGCTGCTGCAGAAGAATGCAGAGTTTTAAGAAGGACTGTATTAATACATTTATAAATAATAATTCTTAATATTTTTTTTTTAATGCAGAGACTGCAAGGATTGCAGGATTTTGACACTGGGCAATTATGACAAATATCAGTACTACCATTCAGATGCTGGAAAAGTATGTATATCTGTCTTCCCTGGCTACCCTGTCACATCTCACACACCCACCATTTGTAAAAAATGGTGCCACTGTAAATTCCCATCTAAAAGAGTCTTTCTCTGAGTCTGAACAAAACACATGAGATCTGGCCAATACTGACTGAATGTATTTTTTTTCTTTGAAAATCAAACCGGTTTGCATTGATTGATGATGTGGTGAGATACTGAATAAACTTAATGAAGTTTCGTAGATGCAAGGGAGAAAACTCCTACCTTAGATTATATTAACAAGTTGTTCTGCATGGAGCTGCTAGAAGAGCAGCTGAATCCTGTCTGCCATCTTGTTCTGAGGTAAAAGGTAACGCCAACTGGTTGTCTATTGAATCAATTCATGGCTTTAGTCAGAATGTTAAAAAAATCTATCTTCAGTCAAATGGCTAGGCATTTGACAGGAATTATGCCTGGCTGAAGATAGTAAAACTTGGAGACTGTTTTGATCGTAGTACTTTTAAGAGATTTACACATTTGTCCCAACAGGTAGAAATTGCTCGATGGGTGTCCTCTAGGCATAATATGGGTATGGCTTTCACCCGAAGTTTGTGGGAAGATATTAAAAAATGTGGAAAGGTAGGTTACCCGTGTAAACATTTTGATTGCAGTAAATGTTGATTTCCTCTTTTTAGATTGGTTAGAATGTTGCTTTTTTTTCCAGTACGTGTTCAAGGACCATTCTAAAGCTTCAGTAAAGTGGATGTCAGGAAGGGATCTGATTTCACGGTTTTAGTTTGCTGATGACTTATCCAACGCAGAGGCTTCAGCAGCGAGATATTTACGCACAGCAATTTCAGACTGCTCGTGGACAGGGATGTTCGAGGTTTTTCTAGTGCCAAAGCTTGAATGTGTTTCAATTAAACAAGCATAGAATTATTACACCTGTATAAACACGCAAGAAAATTCTGGCATAGGAGGACAATCAGCGTATTGTTGCTTGTTTTAAACGTGAGCCTTTGGGCATTACAAATGGTGGCAACAACTTTAGTGCAAAAGGAAAAGGGGGGTAGTATTGTTAGTTGGTCATTGCTTCACCTGATTGAGAGGAAAAAATTTTATTTTTTTTAGCATTGTCACCAAAATGAAAACCTGTCTGCTGAGACTTCAAGTGCATGTGACATACGAAGTGGGTGTGGCATTGCATCAGGAGAATGTTCCTTCCATGAGCTCAGCCAGCAAATGTACTGTTAAGTGAGACAGTATTTGCATTACATGAGTAATAAAGCGTGCAAATGATGGATATACATTTCTGATCTATAGCTTCATTTTCTGGGAGGTTATATTTTTTGTAGTTGTTAGTAATAATTTTAAATGACGCTTTATCTTTCTTCGCTGATTGGAATCACTTTTTTTTTTGTCTGTATTTCTTTTGTGAGTCGAGTAATTTTTGATTACAGAAAGGGTTTCAAGTTATGAAGCATTTTGATTTTTATCAAAATGCATAAAGAAGGCACTTGACTGTTAGCAGTCCTCCAGATTTATACAGAAGAGAGACAGGCGAGCCCCGCGCCATCATCCATAGTAGATTTTTTTGCGTGTCAGCAAGTTTTAAAATTGCCATCTCTGCTGTTTATGGTTTGATTTCAGGGCCAGTGCGACTAACTACACTGTTAAATGCAGGTAGACACGAAGGTGTTTTCTTAAATATTCTCGTATCGATGCATCCATTAGTCAATGACCACCATTGCACCTCTCACACGCAATGTTGCTTGTCCTTTTGGTGACGGACAGAAGAACTGTGGCGTCGTCCATCTATTTTTGAAAAGTAACAAAAAGTTCTGTTTTATTGACATTCCATAAATTATCATAAAAAGGGGGGGGTTGGAATTGTTATTAAATAGGTTAGTTATGTGTTGATTTTATTTAATATTTTAATAAACAAACATGAAACTGTTAAAGAAGAATAATCTAAAAATAGTTTTAAAAAAAAGCATTTAGGATTGGTTGGTAAATGATTAAGCAGAGGCCACATGCTATTAAGGAGGCAGTTTCTATGGGGGAAAATTAAGCTGTGATAACATTGTATGAATTCATTTCTGCTCAAAATCCTATGTGTTTCAGGGGAGACAATTAAGGGAGACAAATTTGAATTCTGTATTCATTGAAACTACTTTTGTTAATTGTAGGAGTTCTGCAACTTTGATGACTACAACTGGGATTGGACATTACAACACTTAAGCATGAAGTGTATACCTGGACAGGTGAAGGCAATGAAAATGAAAGCTACACGGGTCTTTCACATGGGAGAGTGGTAAGATGCTTATTATTTATATGTGCAAAATGTTTAGGTTTCAAAGAATATCGTTCGTTTGTTGCCTTTTTTATGTTACGTTGAACTGGTCATGTCAGAAAGTCATTGCATCAGTCATACATCAACTGTTTCACTTTCAGTGGTGTCCATCATAAAGGCAAGAACTGCAGCCCAGAGATGAAGAAGAAGCAGGTGGAGAAATTGTTACAAGATAACAAGCAACATTTTTTTCCAAATGTGCTTTATGTAATGGGTTTTACTGGCATCAGACTTCGAGACCCAAAGCCAAATGGTGGGTGGGGCGATCTGAGAGACAGAAATCTGTGTATGAGTTTTCTAGCTGAAAACTTCACTAAAAGTTAACGTATCTTAAGACTTCTAGTGTTTTCACGGAGGATCTAAATGGAACAGATGTTCAAGGACCATACTCTGAGCAGACTGTGCTGTTCATTTGTGTAAACTCTGGCATGGGGAGAGAAAGGAGAAATGAACAGATATTGTGATATTAACAAATGATTAATGGGCCAGATTCTCACTGCTGACCATACACACTAAGTGTAGGTTAAAAAAATTTCAGAAAAAATGCTCTTATTTTGAGAATTAAAGAAAACAAATATATCCTAAGATCCTAGATTTATACATAGTTTCTTAGAGTTCATAAATATGTTTAAAAAAAAAAATTTGTATAATTTTTTTGTTTTAATGTTATCATGTAAATAATGCACCAAGATTTAAATCCATAGTTCATTTTTGAAAAATTAAAGGTTGTCTAGTAAATACTGACTAGTCAATTCTTCTGTAAGAGGCACAGAACTGTACTGGATATTATTATAAGAGGTGAAGGGAATTACAGTTGACGAGTCTTCTAATGCAGAATGACAACATCCATGAGACTTAAGTTTTCCAACAGATTTCAAGTTAAACTTGAAAAGGAAACTTTACAGTGAGAAAGAGCTGTTGAAAGGGTATTTATAGAGTTCATTTCTTCTCAATATAATGCAGTATAAACTCCTACAAAAATCTAGGAAAGCAAAAGCTCATATCTCTAGACATAAATCTCTCTCTCTCATCTTTGATTTGTGCTATGAGTTAATGCAGTAGTCTTCTCTGTAAGATGATCCATAAACAAGAATTAGAAAGCATTTCAGATTAAAGAATTGCTAATCCCTTCGGACCAATAAGTAAACTTTGTAGTGCCAAGCAGTATATGTTACTGCATTAAAAGTTGTTTTGTTTTACAGATGCAGATTTTTAGTTTATTCATTGAGGAATACGGCTGCAATAAGATTGGAATTAAGACGGATTTTAGTGTTCAAGTTGTAAAACTTCATTCTTCAATCATAGTGTTCTTTGCGTTCACATTATTCATTAAAAAACCAAATATTTTAGGACCAACATGCAGTAAAAGTTGAGACCCAAGTTATTAAAAGCAGTATGGTAAGGGTTAAAAGGGTGTTTGTTTTTGTGTTAGTGAAGGAATGTGAAAGATAGAGGTGTGGCTTGTTATCTAAAATCCCTACTAAAGCTGCCTGATCTGACTGACGAGCGGAGAAGCTGTTGATCACCTTCTGGACTAACCTGCTACCTACCAGCTGTGATTAGAAAAAATAGCATTTCCATTTCTGATACTTTGTATGGTTACTGGTATCCAAAATTGTATGAGTAGTTTTTGACCCATTTCTAAACTTTGCCTGTGGCAAGTAGAAATTAAAGTAACCATGAATTTGTTAGCTACATTCATTGTGTATGTGATGTCTTGAGGCTGATTTAAGTTTATGATTGCATATTTATGCAATAATTCCCCGTCCTGATACTCATGGAGATATGAAATGAGCCAAATGAAGAGAGAGGCTCCTAATTATGGACACTGTCAGGTAGCATATACACTGCATGTCAATGGTTGTTCACTAAGTTGACAAAGATTCAGATTCATCAGCATTACTTTGGTTCACATACCTAAGTCTTCACCTAAAGGAAGTGTTCCATAAAAGTTGTACTACTAAGGTTCCCAGCTGTGGAAATTAGACACTAAACTGGCCAATTCTGAATTAGTAAACAGGCTGCTTGCTTTCTTATGTGAATTTTTGTTGACATAACTCTTAAAAGTGAAATGAGTAATCGGGTGTAGTCTGAAGTGGGGATTTGCTTTCAGAAGTCTTCAGTTTGTTCTAATATTGCATTTAAAAAAAAAAAAAATTAGTTTTGAAACATTTGAAATCTCATTCTATTTTTAACAAAACTTTAGTTTTCTACAGGGATTGTTACTCAGAGAGTCTGTGCTAGTTTGTTAACCATCAGAAAAATGCCAAGATTTTATATAGTTTAGGGTTTTAGATCAACGGAAACTACAAATATTACAAGAACTGATTTAGAAGCCATATTCAAAGAATTCTACTCCCACAACTCTTTATTTTGCCTAACATACACAGGTGGAGTAAGTACCAAAAAAGAAAAGAATTTTTTTTTGTTCCCAATCTATTCTATGAATTATCAAAACTCTGTAATTATGGTAAAGAGCATGAGATTAAAGTCTTCATTTTCAAAATGTATTTGTTGTTTTAATGTAGTTAGCAAAGGGAGATAACTATTTGCAAGCCATATCTTTTTTTTTTGCTATCAAATTCTTTAAAGCACAAATCAGTCTTCACTTTCAGCAATTTTGGACTATAAAAACACCAGAGTCCTTTGTTTGCAAGACTGCCACCTATAAGATTTCAGTTTTCCATTGTGGAGATGGCATCTTATAGGTGGGGCTTCAGTGTATTGGGGCGAGTTACCCTTCTAATACTCATGGAAATTGTTTTCTACCATGGAAGATATCTTGCTTTTAAAATTGTTTATCAGAATACCTTGATATGCAAATCTGATTTCTGGAGCAAGATCTATGAAACCAATGCTAATGATTTGACTGGTTTTATTTTCAGATGGCTAGATTAAAATATTTTTTATCTGAATCTACTTTTCAGCAAATCTTATTAGGGAATAAATGTTTCCAACTAGCCAGCATTTTAAAAAAAATGCCCTTTAACCTGCAGATCTATGTATAAACCTGTTATTACTACAGACTTTTAATAGTAGTTAGTAGCATAATTATTTCATCTGACTCCAGATGAGAAATACTACTTATAACCTAGTCCATAAGAGTAGATACCATAATGGCTCACTTCAGTGCTACATACGTTAATTTCTGAGGCTGGTTGCATTTTGTTACTGGTTACTCTAAACAACTACAGTTTTAAGTCTGCTTTTAAATAATATTTCTACTGAAATTTTCCTTCTTCCTACCACCACTACTTTTCTCTCTTAATTGAGGATTGCTGCCTACTAGCATAATACTGAACCTCTAAGCATCATACATAATTAAATCAATGGGACTGAGGCAAATACAGTAAAAATTAACTAATAATATTGCTTTTTACGTTTTATTCAAACAACGTTACTTTTAGGGCTTAATCAAGTGATTCGGGGACTTGCTGGTGTACAAAAATTTATGATACTAGTCCCATATCTTGTAGACATCAAACAAATAAATGACAAAAAGAGTTCTTCCAATAATTTTATACAGCAAAAATTTAACCACCCATATGAGGTCAAAGTATAAATACATCTTAATAAAAGCTTCTATTTCTATAACTTTCATTTCAACAAACTTTCCCAACACTGAGAACGGCTGTTTAAGAAAACAATTATCACCTGTGATCTATCAGGAAGAGGAGCAAGTCTGAGTAAACATCCATCCACATTTCTACCTGTAATGGAATTGTTAGAGACAGCAGCACGAGCTGAAAACAGTGAGAATGTGAAACAAACAAAAAAAAAAAAAATTCTCTTTAAATATCAGGAAATACGTAGATAATACATATTCTTATACCTTTAGAATCACTTTGCTGAGCATAATGGTAACATTTTTCAAGATTTTTAAAAAAAGTTTAAACAATTTTCCTACCCATAAGAAAAATAAATGGGTTCTCTGTGAGATCTTGATTTCCCAGATAAAAGGCAGAGTAACAGTAGAAAATGTGAACAATTCTTATCATTTAAGATTAATCAAGAATAAGCCAAGCAAAACATTCCTATCCTCATCAGTACAAAACTGGGGGGGGGGGCAAAAATACAATTGCTATGCTTTTCTCCCTGGGATAATACTAAGATGCTAAATGATTTAATAATACTGAAGGTGGTAAGACTACTAATTTAAGTCCAATAATGAATGCTAAGTGGCAGTAGGTGGCTGAAACCTCACCAACATGACACCCACGTCAGCAATTTGTTCTCTCTCTCTTAAATGCCCCACTGGTTAGGCAAGCTGCTGTCCAGTAATCGCACTGATCAGTGAAATACTTTAAAATAATAAGCCCATTTAAAACAAAGAAAAATGTAACAGTATAAAAATAACAAAACAAAAAAAAAAAATAAATCTCACAACTGCACTTTTGGTGGCTCAGTTTATCAGTTAAAAAACAATAGAAATTTATTTCTTAAATCTGTCAACACTGATTAGTCCTAAATGCAAAAGGTTTTTCTTTTTTTTAATTTGAAGGATAATTATTCGTTATAATTTACATTAAAATGTAATGTTCAATTTGTTATCCAATTTTTATGAACTTGCTGTATGCAGCAGTTTCTCAGCATTAACCACAAATATGTTAATTACACATTTTAGAAACACACACAACACGGCCACCACCACCACACGACGACGACGATATATGAAAAGAAACAGTCAGTACGACTCGGAAAACAGAATACATACAAACTGAACACTGAGTCGGGGAAAAAGAAAACAATAAATCAATCAATTGTAGAAAACTTAATATTAGTAAACTGTTGTCAAGTTGCAACAGCCAGTTTTTGCTGCTTTGTTAATCCTGGGTTTTTGAGCAGGGGTCAGGAGCCTCCTTTTGGCTATCACACTGTAGCAAGAAAAACAGATCACCCATTCATGTTATGTTTAATTGTGGCTTGCACAGATATAACAACAAGAAAGTCTGCAAACATACAAGTTCTGGTTTTTAAAGCACTGAAATAAGTTCACCAGGTGATGAAGTGAACCTTCTGATAGCCAATATGTAATGTAACTCACCCAAAGGTTTTCCATGAAATGAATTCACACAGGCTGCTATTTTCTTGGTACCCTACAACCCATTGGAATGTAGGTGACATTACAGAGGCACAAACATCTCAAGGGCAAACAGCCAGGTAAGAATAACCATCCATCATACAAACTAGGTCAGCAGATGGAAACAAGGACAGAAAACCTAGCGGTTTATGCTTGCAGATTTAACTCTTTCAATATCACGCTAATGAAAGTCAATCCCTGCCCTCATTTCATTGTCACCCCGAGATAATTTTTTAGCTAAATCATGTTCGAATTTCCCACAAGAACTCTTCCACGAATAATCAAACTTTCTCCCTATTTGGTGGTCCGTCCTTTACAAATTTGGAGCGTTGGAGTTAACAAACTGTAGGAATTACATTCATTTCAAGGTTATTAAAAGGAACAACGCTGCGCTGCACCTTACAATCTCAGGCTTGTTAGAAACTTGGTGCGCAATCACACAAAACACCTCCAATAGTGAGGGCAACTTCCACTACTGCTTAATAGCTACTTCCTTGTTAATTAGATAATATCCAAAAAAAAAAAGTTACCTGATTGGGCTTCAAGAAGTTCTCTCCTCCTCTTTGAAACCGGAAGACAGCGGTCAATTTGAATAAAGGTAAACCCGTAAGAACTAGCGCTGCTAACAGCTCTGTTTCAGAAAGCCCTCTACTCACCACCACATTTAGACTTACTCTCTCTCAAAATTAAAAAAAAAAAAAAACAATTCAAATTCATGCAAAAAATATAGGAGCATTAAAAAGTCGTCTTCTCTGTAATTTATAAAACTAGCCGTGAAAACCAACAAAACCTGAGCCAAACAATACATTTTTTTCTTTTTAATTAGGTTTGTCCCAAGCCTTTCCTTAACATCATTGACAAGTGTCTTTAATATGGATTATTCAAGCATTTGCATGCACCTTACCTACACAATTCCAACACCATTTATGGTCTGGGAGGTTATCTGAAAAAACAAGCGCCATATGGTCTTTACCATTTTAATCCATTTAGAGAGGAGAGAGAAGACTGCGCATACAAAACTCTTACTAAACAAACGATTTTTTCACCCATAAATTATATAATTACAAAACATTTTACCTTCAGCTCATCCATTTAACTTCATAGAAACAGTCTTAGGTATTGCCAGTTTTTTTTCCATACAAGTGATTCTTATAATTTAACATCCTCTAGCACTTGAGCTGTGATCTTACAGGACCAGTTCCTAATTTTGACACAAAGCATAATCAGGAATAATATCTACAACAGCAAGACACCAAATACGCACATCTGCAATACCGTACGCAAATCAGAGATACTCTGCATTTATTGGCCATGGTCCCCTAATGTATTAGTAGTGTAGAGAGAGGTTCAGACCAGTTGCTCTCAGCTGAAAGTTTAAAGACTCTGACACCATGTAATCTTGTAATGAGTGGAAATAGGCGAACAGAAAGAAAAGCAGCAGCTTAGACACCCTACTAATGCAGCAAAGTGAAATTAACCCAGACAGAAGAAACGACCGATTCTGGATGGATACTGACAGTTGATTTTCTGTTCTGTGATACTTTTCCATGTGAATTAATTTCCTGTGCAGCACTTTCAGTCGCACAAGCAGCTGATTTCGTTTTTGTTTTAAAAATCTATTAAAAAAACAAAAGTAGTCACATCAAGGATGCTGTTCAAATGAACATAATACATACATCTAATTACACTCCTTCAAAATTTAAATTTGACTGAATTTGTTTAAAATTGATTCAGTAGCAATACTGCATCATAAAAACTTGCCTTCTAAAACTATAAAAAAATACAAAACAGTTATTCACAGAAAGGTTAACCAATGGCTGTTGTTTGTAAACAATTCTTTTTAAAATAATCTATATCCAAATATGATAAAAAATAGAGCACCTGGAAATAAATTCAGAGTTGGATAGAGCTGTTTAGTATTTGGTATGAACCAACTTCAATGCAGGTTTGAAAAGCAAAATACAAATCAATTTGCTCAGCAATTTTTTGTCCAAAATATACCTATAAAGGCTCAGACTTTTGGCAGAAAGTACTGATGAGAGACAGAAATCCTAGCTCTTTTTTGCTATTGATTGCACATACAAAACCAAACAGGTTTTCAATATTAAAGTAGAAGAAAGTCAATGCGCAAAGTCAGAAATCTATCATGGTAAGTAAATTGATTCTGGTTAAACTCTGTATATGTAGGTAAACTCAAGAATACTGTCGTACAGAGTTACAGCAGGGTGTGAAGCTGTTTGGAAAATGACAGCTTTGTTTTCTTGATTCATTCTCTCTTTAAAAGGTTTTCTAACAGCTACTTTTGGCACAATATATGAAAATTGTGCAGAAAAATATTTTTCATGAAATTTTGTCATAAAATAAAGAATTGCATACTATCCTATGGAAAATGCAATTCCATACCATCAACTAATTTCATGATTTTATAAAAAAGTACAGACCAGTGATGCTTATTTGTGTAAAAATTAATCAGTGCCTTTGTAGACACGAATGAACAGCTGCCCAATAAAATCAGATATCTGAAATCATAAAGTAAGGAAAGTACTAGTTCACTCCCTTGCCGTTCGTCATTAACAAACGTGACCGATTTACAAAAACATGGACAGGAAGATTTTAAATATCAGATGTATTTTATCTGCTAACATTTTGATTTTTACAAAACTAAAATTATGCTGCCATTTAGCATGTGAGAATTCAGTATTGTTCTTTTTGAAATTCTAATATTAATTTTAAGAAGTGTTGAAGCAAGATGCAATTTAGTTAACAGCTTGATACAACCATTAACTTTGGTGCCTGATGAAATATCTTTTCTCAGCCAATAACTTGAGAAAAAAACTAGTTGTTTATGAAAAGAATTTAATAGAAAAACAAGTAGAGGTTATCAGGTAAAATATATTATTGTTCATTATAATTTAAAACAATCGTCATCAACACATCTATTCACAAGTGTTTCTGTACAACTTAGTACAAACAAACAAACAAACAAACTGTGTCATACATGAATGAATGAATCTGACAAGCTCAAATCTCCAAACAATCTAATGCATGTCATGTGAATTCAGTAGGCAGAGGCCAGAGATCAAATCCTTTCCACAACAAACTTTGTAATCGCATTCTTCGCTGCATCAGAATAAACTCGCTTATTGTGATTTTTGGCAATTCCGGTATGGGTGACATTAATTATTCCCTCGCTCTAAATCGGTACTGCGGAGGCTGTGTCGATGCCTGGGGCTGTATTGTACCATCCACAAATTTAGCTAGAACCACCAATTTCGAAGACTTAACATGATTAATACCATCACAGTAAAGTAAATATTAAGATCGGTATAAAGGAAAAAGGAGACCTGATGACATGACACAGGAAAAGAGAACTCAGTAATGTTTCACAACATTCACGCTATAAAACTAGCCAGAAAAAAAACAACATTTTCATTTAGGAAAATGCTCAGATTTAAAAGCACCATCACAATTCTGTAGCATTCTTTCTCTAGGAACAATGTCTTTGCATAGACACTGAAATAAAAAAAAAAAATTCTTTAAAAAGAAATCAATCATAATAATGGCAAAAATTATCCCTTTTTTTTTTGTTCTTTTCTCCCAAACAGGTGAGGGTCGGATGGGTCCCTGATGTTGAAATATATTAACATAAAAAAAAAAGAAAAGAAAAAAAAAAAAATCTTTATAATTTTTTTTCTTAAGAAATGCCCTGAGTTTTGCCATAAGTGAAACCGAGAGAGAATTTACTCTTCATCACTCTCCCCATCACTAGAAAAGGTCTGTGCTGCAATGCCAGCCTGGTGGCTGGTCTGTACCACATGCTGAGACAGCTGTCGGTAGTGATCCAACCACTCATCCACCATCTGCTTGACCAGAAGAGGTCTCTTACCCAGCTTCTGAATAGCCACCAAGATGCCACCTTTCGTAACACAGCAGTCCAGCCATTCTCGGATGATGCTTTCTTCTCGTCCAATCTAAAAATAGTAGTAAACATAGCAATTTTATTGTCTACTAGAATATACCAGATACACTGGTTTCCAAACAGTTAGCAATAAACAAAAAAAAATTTTAAAAAATTACAAAATGGTTAAAGTATTATTTACCAAATGTTCAAAACAAACTCCTCTACATGTAACAACTTTTATCAAAGTAGTACGTAAATTACAAATAATGTTTAGGGGTGTAAATGGAAACAAGAAAGAATTATACTATAAAAAATGTAAACAAATGAATTAGAGATAGTCAATAGATGTGGTCCAAAGATGGTAATACACGACTCACAGTGGCTTTGCATGCTGCTGATAACACTGTCAATGAGAACAGTGGCCAATAGTCCATTGTCTCATTAGAGAAGTCTGCATGTCTTTGACTGATCATGAAACGGTGTAAAGGGAAGCAACACGTCTTCCTAGAGCATCTTAAGGAGTTATCTCAGGCAAATGTACTGCTCATTTTATTTGGGTAACAATTTGGTTATGAAGATGTTGGTCAATTACACATGCCCTAGCAGACCAGCATTATCATCCATTAAAATGAAGTTATCTCCAACTGCACGCATGTAAGGTTTGACATAGAGATTCAGAATCTTGTTTCTACACCTCAGTGCAGTCAGGATACCTCTCTGAAAAACACAGGTTTGTATCCAACCCAATCCATCACACCATTACCATAGTTATCCCTTTGTGTTCCATCCAGATGATTAAGTCACATTGAAGACTAAATCTAGATTCATCAGTAAAGAGAACATGGCACTAGGTCAAGGGGATACACAGCATGTGCCATTTCGCATAGTCTTCTTTCCTGCAGCCTTCTGCTTGTGATTGAAAGTGATACCAACTTCCCTGGGGTCACAGAGAAATCAGAAGTTGGTTTTGAAGTTCTGCTGTTGTCAAACCCAAAGTGACAGACAGTGATCATCTGCAGACATTATCTCCATGTACTTGAAATTAACTCCCTAGCTGAGAAATCATACTTCTGTTCACATTCTACCACCTGGGCCGATGACTGTCTGGCTTTTATCCGATCAATAGCTCTCCACCTTAGAAAATCTTCCAAATGAGTACAACTACCCATGAAGTTGTAATGTTGTCTTTCAGAAAAAAATCCTAACAGAGCCAAAACTGTGGGGAGAAAAGCCAGTTTTTAATATGTAATTATAATATTTAGTAATAATCCAGATCATGTTTTCCACTTTCGAAAGTGAACTTTTATATTTAAATCTATCCAGACAATAAACTTAAAAAAAAACAGAAATCATTACAATCCTAAAAAAAATTTGGTATAGCATTCCATCAAAGTTGATTAATCCAGTAATAAATAGTGGACTGCTAAGCTTGAGAGTCACAGCATGAATTCTGGTCGGTATTAGCTCAGTCTAGTGTACTTCCCTGGCAAGGTTTCTTCTCAGTTTTCTCCACCAGCTGCCAGTATGGGTTTCCTCTGACATCTAAAAAAAAACGAAAAGTTTAAATAGGGTAACCACCACACCCAGTTCTCTTCCTGGCCTTTCCTATGGAGGACACCTTTTGTGCCAGCTTGGCACACAGGTCTGAAGAAGACCATGTTCTAGTCATCAGCTGAATGCGTGGCAATGTTGATATTCCACATGCTTCTTTGTTTTTCTTTTAAAGACAACTTCACTGCCATTTCTCATTATGCTAAACTGAGAACCCACATCCAAGACTGCAACAAATGGTTTAAACATTTGCAAGAATAGAGCCCTACTTTTAAAAAATAAAGGGTCACTCACGCTTCACATTTTTCTTAGTAACAGCAAAATAATAAAAAAAAGTATTCTAGAAATCAAGGGATAATTTTAAAATGCATTTCTAGAAAAAAAATCATTACAAAATGGCACAATGTGGGATCTATTAGTTATACAGTGATTAGCTGCCTAAGGAATTAATAAAATATAACCAAAAAAGCACTTGCAGAACACATGCAGATGTCCATGGAACCATCTAATGTTCACTTTATAGCCAGGGGGAAAATGGAAGAGCAACAAGACAGACCACTCCCAATCCTCATGCAATGTCACTGGTTAACTGCAATGGGGCAACACTCTCCTGCCTTTTGGCTGTCAAATTTTTCCAATGAGTCCAGGTTCTCTGAGTTCTCAGGCAGTTGTCCTGTACAGCTGACATGCCATCCAGCACAGGAATTTTCACTGAACTATCTGCAAGCCAGGAAAATGTATGGTGGTAAGTCTGTCAGGTATGGGATTTGATCTGGACTACTGGGTAATCACAGCTAGCAGTATACAAAGGAAATGTTAACTTCTGCACAATACATCAACATTTTCCAAGAGGAACTTCTGCCTGTCTATGCCCATGGTCCTGTCCAGAAAAGGGCAGTGTTTTATGGAAGAAACATCCAAGCTCACACAGTTCATGCAACACAAAGATGAAAAGAGTCAGCAGGTCACAACTGTCAACCACCTGATATGACTCCCATTGATCATGCGAGCTATCTTTGACTGATTCCTGAAAATATGTCTCTGTAAACCCACTTTCTGGAACTCCCTAATATGCATTCTAATCAGGAATGGGCTAGAATCCCACAGACCAGGATTGCTGAACTTGTCAACACAGTGTGAGCCAAAGTATTAACCTCACATACACATTTTGCCAGTGGTAGGTATGATTCCGGAATAAACAGGTGCTCTTTCAAACTTGGAGGGGGGGGGGGAGATTATCAAGTCTCTGTATAATACCAGAATAATCTCTCTTTTTTTGTATAGGTACTGCACACTTTCAAAATGCATACTGATAAAGAGAAATGTGTACAACAATACATTCCAACAAATCAATGTTTTGTTGCTAGGCACAAGCACCAAGCAGCTGTTAGTGACTTCAATTGTAAACATAACTATGCCTGATATTACAGATAAAACCAAACAATCAAAGGAAAATCTACTCTCATATCCAACTCATCTCAGTAATGTCATTACATCACCAATCTACACAGTGTTACACTTAACCTAAATTTAATAAATGTCTACCTAGTACTAAAAATGCATTTTACTAAATACTGCTACCAAGCAAATTTACCCACCTCAGATCGGCTTAAAAAGTGGACGGGTAAAAGTTTTCCTTCGTTATCTATCAAGGGAAGATATATAATCTGTCCATCATCATTAGCATCTATGTTTGCTCCTGCTCCTGTATTATCATCTGTGTCTGGCTCCATGGAAACTAAAGCTGAAAAATGACCTCTGGTGTATCCAAGAGCAATTGGTGTCTTCCAACAAAAGCTTCTCTCCCACAACAAAGGTAAATATACACCTGAAAGAATCCAAGAAAAGGGTTTTTAGTGCAAAAATTGCTGCTACAGAAGAACAAAATTTACTCATAATTAGCCAGAACCTAAAAACATGTAAATAGACATCTGAGGCATTTGGCATAAAAATGGTTTCAAAATAAACACACAGTTAAAAAACTATACATCACTTTTATTCACAAAAAACCCAACAATATGCTCCTCAGTTACTTAAACACTGCTAATTGAAACCCAATAGCCATGAGCCCATGTACAATGTACATAACAGAAACTGTCAGCCCAAATCACATAGTAAAAGAAGAGCTAATAGAAAGCTATCCAGTGAATATTAAATAATGAAGTTCTGAACCAGCAGTTATAAACAATGAAGTAACATATACATTAATCAATCCCATCATTCAGATATGGATCTGTTATATCAATTTGTTTAGCATACAATTCTACCCCAATGACAAAGCAACTAGAGGAATGACATCCTTCACAAGGTTGTTGTCCATTGTTTAGAGATGTCACTATTAGCATTTTGAACAAGCAGCAGAACCTTTATCACAGTATCAGTATCAGTGGCTAAAAAAACAACAAAAAAAATACTGCTGTCATTAATCAGATTATAAGTTGACGATGAACTGCAATTGGTTGTAGTAAGGTTTGAAACGTTCATGTAAACAAAAATTACATTGGTGTAATTTCAGTTAACAATTACCTTGAAATCTTGCAAAACCAATTGTCTCTCCTCTAAAGCTTTTCACGTACTTTACACCATAGACGATGATTGGGCGACGTAACAAATGGGCCAGAGCAAAGATGTGGGTCTGTTCCAATGATGCACCTAAACCAAAAAGTAAAATGTAAATGATTTTCTTTTCTGTCCTCTTAAGCCTCTTGTGTATAGCTTACTATTTTGAAATAAAATGAATTTAAAAAAAAAAAGAAATATTTTCAGCTATATGGAAGAAACAAGCAAACAAAAGTTTACTATATCTTGAGTTGTTGCTTGTTTCTTTCTGAAAAAAAAAAATTATCACAGTTAACCAAATTGCATATTAGCCATGTTTATTTGAATCCTCAGATCTGTAAACAAGCAACAAGTTGTCTTTGAAACAACTGTTACTAATATTTATTAATATCCTTGGAGAATCAACATATCAAGAGATTCAAGTTAAAACTAATGATTTTGTATATATATAAACACTAAAAATGCAAAACACTTTCTGACATCAACAGCAAAATCACATATTTTCTGCCACATGTGTTAACAATATTTTACAAGAGTGCAACTAAATTTCACATGCAGAACATACCATATGCAAATTTTCATTGTCTGTCTACTATTTTGTGTTGTGTATTATCAGCAGTTGTTGCCAACAACAAATATTAATTAAAATCTTGTATACAGAAAATATGAATAATTGCCTATAATCTGAATGTGGCTTCAAAATTCTACTACAAAGCATCAAATGCCAGGACTGAAACAAGCAGACAGAGACTCATATTGGGTAGTGGCCTTTCACAAAGATGGGCTCCCAGCTGGATGCATGTGTCTATCATAAGTTTTCTCTTATCCCATTACAAAAATAGAAGCAGCATCAGGACTGACAAGTACAGCTGCATCAGCAGTAATATTGCTACTTAATATCAAATTCAGTGTGCCAATGGCTGCAGAAAACACAAAATGCACCAGTGCATCCAATAACTATCATCAAAAGATTAAGGTCAGACAATATAAGGTGTAGAAGACCTTACAACAGAACAATCCTGGCTGAATGTCATCATCATGCACGTCAGAAATAGCTTATTCCATGTCATGTATGTACCCTTTCAGACCATTTTTCTCAGCTTGTCTCAATAAAGCTATTGTAAAATATCTTTCCATTTAGCTCCAAAACTTTTCTAAATGAAAATTCAGGCATTTCTTTGATCATATACACACAGTCGAGTCATTTCTGGCCTTGCATCAAACAAAAAAACAAATTGATTTCAGTTTTCTGCAGAAGTTAGCATTGACTATGCTCAGTCTTTTTTAAAATATACATTCATTATAGAGTACAATGTTCTTAACTAACTCTCTCCAATGTAATTCAATAAAAAGTATTTGCCTACTGAATTGTGTCACATGTGATGTCTTATTGGTGTAACTACTGAGATGGTTAAAGCTGACTAAACGATAGCTATTGTTTGTCACATGAATTAATTGCCCTTATATACCTAATCAAGAAGGCCAACTAAGCAGTACATGGTTGTTCCTCTAGAGCAGTGGTTCCCAACCAGGGGGTCACGGAACCCTGGAAGTTTCAATTTTTGTCATATTACTGAGTCAAGAAACTGTTCATGAGTATGTATATGTTTTGTGTATATGTACCGTATTTGCCGGCTTATAAGACGCACTTTTTTCCAGAAAAAAGTATACAAAAATTACCCTGTGTCCATTATGCCGGTATCTCCGATGGGAGGCTGAGCACCGAAGGTGTAAGGCTTGTCTCCCATGGCAGGCACTCCTGATTGTGTCACATGCCTCTGCGGTGACACACTTGCATCACTGGCCCCCCACAGCTTCCTGTTGCTCTGCCACCCTCATAGAAACACGGACAATACATGTTGGCGACAAAGGTCAGAACTCGAACTGTTACCACAATAGGACTGACATAATCGAGCCGCATTCCCATTGGCTAACGCCATTGCAGCCTGCAGCTAAAAGACTTTGACTACGACACCTGGGACAGAGCACGCTACAAGGACTGGACTGTGACTTCGGCTGGATGCACACTAGCCAGCTCGATTTTAGGCAAACTTGGGCACCAACAAGACACACCACACAGCTGTTCTGATCAGAGATAGAGTGCACTGATACCAGTAGATTTCTGTTTAGCTGTTGTGAATTTACTATATGTGCAGATGTTGTTCCCCGAAAAATCACTAAAATAATTTTCAATAAATGTATGATGAAATGTACTAAAACTCTTATTTATGTGATTTTTTTTGCTAAATTTATTCTTTGATTTTTTTTTTCTTCCAATTATGGAAGTGTAGCAGAGGGTCACATGACTTTTGAGTATTAGAAAAAGGTCCACGAGTCCAAAAAGGTTGGGAACCATTGGGCTAGAGAAAAAGTTCTTTGGCTTTATTTTACTCTAAATCGATCATTAAACTACAATAGCATTTTTTAAATTATTTTTTTCTTAATTAATTACAACTTGTTGTTAATGGATACACTATTATTATGGTCTTAGTCTGGTTTTCAACTAATCACTTAAAAATTGCTATTTTCCAACTTTTTGTGTGTTTTTCCCCCTTTTTTTAAAATTTCCTTTCTCAGTAAAATTAAAACGTGTACATCCTGGCTTTTTGTGGGTTCAACTTCTGCTGAATGCATGAAACAAATGAGAGAAAAGAAAGGGGTCAACCAACATGGATGAGAGCCAGCTTGCAGTGTACCGCAAAAAAGTGAAATACAGGAAACGGTTATCCAGGCTATAAAAGAACGTAACTGAGGAAAAAAAACAATGTTACTGTCAAAAAAAGCTTCAAAAACCCTCAGTCATTTGGGACTGAGAGGAGGAGAACAAGAGAAAAATCTTCCAAAGTCTCCAAGAAAGAAAGTGGCTGTGATCAGTGGTCTTGCCAAGCATCTTGGCATTGGGCTTGCAAAAATAAAAAAGCAGAAGCAGCAATGAAAAAATCCACAAATATCTTAGGTGAGGAGAAAGAGAAAACTATCAGAACTTTCTATAGAGGGATGAAGATTGCCCATACCACTCCACGAATGAATGACTATATGACAACTTGGAAAGGTGGCAGAAAAAGCAAAGAATGTAAATGTTACTTCACTGTTTATTTGAAAGAAGTATTTGAAATATTTAAAATAAGGCATCCTGAAATATCTGTTGATTTTAATTCTGTGCACTGGCCTAAAAATGTTCTGCTGCTAAAGCAGCAGATGGAGGACCAATGCAAATGTAAAGTCCATGAAAATCTCACTAAAACACTGAAAAAAAAAACTACATTTATTCAACCGACTTTTGGACAGATATATTGTATGACTGTGATGACTTGGGTGGTCCATGTTCAAAAGGAAAATGGTTACTGTTAGATGTTCAAGCAGAGAGAGAAGTGGCTTGGGAAGAATGGGAGAAAGATGAAAATGGTCGATTGAAGCTTGAATTCAAGAAAGGATGCATGGGTGAAATAGGAGAGGAGGAGAGAGAATATTTAAATACATTCCGAGATCATGTAAGAATTTTTAAAATTCAAGCTAATGCTTTTCAGCATGAGAAAGCTAGTGACAAGTCTAGTGTACTACAGATGAACTTTGCCATCGCATACTCATGAGAGTACCAAGATGAAGTCCAATCAGCAATCTGGAGCAGGAAGTGTAAACCAACTTACAGCTGCACTTTATGCAAAAAACGACCATATAAATCGTTAAATTACAGATCCAGGTGTCGAAGGCAAGGATACTGTTTATACATGTATCTCGAAATTTTGTGACCATTTTTTTAATACTAAAACTGAACTTGGAGAATGTCTGACTATTTTCACAGATGGTCCTTCAAGTGAGTTCAAAAACAACTACATGGTCAGATTGCTAGTATAAGTAGACAAAAAACTTCTGCTGCCAATAAATGAATTAATTTGCTACATCACGCAGAACAGATGTTTTGGATGGTGTTGGGGGTTCTGCTAAATCTTTGGTAAGACAAAAGGTCATGGCTTGTGGTGTCATTGTCCAAAATTCAGAAGATTTTTCCAATGTAGCAAAAGAAGTTATGTCAGCAGTAACTGTTTACCTGTATCCCAATAGGAGATCTCAACCTTTTTGTAAAGAAAGAAAAAGCATGGAAAAAACCCAGTTGATATTCCTTGGATTGCTGAAGTACATTTCATGCAACTGTGCAATGGTGTGTGTGTACACTGATACTTATGCTTAGATCCTCATAGATACTGTATTATTAGATATGATGTAAGATACTAGACTGTCTTATAATAAGATGGTCATAGTAAAGTATGATGGGAAGAACTATCCTGCTGAAGTGAGTCAGTTATCTGGAGAATTTGTTGAAGTCTCGGTCATGTACTCTATGTTTGGACACAAATGGATGTGGACTGAGAAGGATAAGATTTTCTATAGGCTGACAGATATTGTAAAATAATGCATCAGTGCCCCTATCCCTGCTGATGTCAGGAAGCATTTCACATTCCTAGTAAGTCATTGAAATAATTTACTTTCTAGAAGTTGCTTATTCTTAAAATTTTGTACATCAGCTGGGTCAATCATATCTTGCTTTGCATTTGTATTTTCAAACAGTTTAAAAATGAGTATTGTTATAATCAAACTTAAATCACCTCACATGTCAAATGAGTGACAGTTATGATGTGTATCATTCATAAGTAAAAATAGTGAATTAAGCTTTGTCATTCAAAGATACATCTTTTTTCCTTATTCGTTTGATATTTATGCTTTGTAATAAGGCATTGTGTTTTAATATTGTATTGCATTTTATTTGTTATTCTGCAATCTTTAAAAGTCAGATGTTTTGAAGACATTTTGTGAAAAATTATGGGTATACATCACATTATGCTACTAAATCAAGTACTTTAATATTTTTGTCTTAGAAAGTGAAACTTCAATATGATTAGAATTTTAAAATATAACAAAGTCACACTTTTGTGTATGACAGGGCCACTTAATGTGGAATGGGGCCAAATGTGCAATGAGTGGTTTGTAGACTGTTACATTAGATAGCACCTGAGGGATCTGGTGTTTCAGCATCATGGTCTAGGCTGCTTGTGAATGCTAATTTTCACTATCAGCTATAGTGGCTCTGAACCAGAATCTGATAGCTGGACAATTTTCTGTTTGTTTTTTTTACATCAGTCTGTGCATGGCATTCTAGCTCCCACTCAGAAAGGCCAACAAGCTTTCTTAAGGCAAAAAACTATCAACATGCCAGACTGGCCATCCAGATTTACTGAACTCAATCTTATCGAGCTTATTCAAAACAAACTAGGGCACAGCATTGTCTTCTCCAGTATAACAACTTACTACATATCCATCAGCAGCTTGGTGCTGCAATGAAACAACCATCTGCAGCCAAGATATTATGCACAAGCCAGTCCATGAGTCACAGACGTCAAAATACGTGCCATAGCAAGAAGTATCAACAATAGACACTAATTTTCTGAAACCCTGATTTCAAACTCCATTTATTGTGGCACTAATAATTATTGTATAATAGCTAACTTCTAGGTGTTGCAGTTTTAAGCTCTTAAGTGTGAGAAAATCGGAGGGGAAAAAATTTTAAAAAAGTATTACCTGGTTGGCTGGCTAAGCTTAGGAGTACTGTCCAATCATGTTCCCACTGGTTTTCATCTAGAGTGAAATGAAGAGACTGAGCCTGCAATGACTCATACTCTTTCCATCGAGGATAAAATCTGAAATATGGAGGGGCAATATTAAGGCATTCCTGGGAAAAGGTGTCAGGTCAGCAGGCCTGTATACTCTCCAAAGAGGCACCTGAAATGTATAAGCCACTTTACATTAATATCTTAGCTGTTACATCAATAGTACTTTTTACTGTCTAATATCAATATTCAAAGTGGTAGCAGCTTCCTCCAGCATTAATTTTTTTGGAGAAAATGTTAATATGCAAGTCTTCTTCCTAATTCAAAAATTCAGATAGCTTCGACTTAATTTTAAAAAAAAAAGAGATGATTTTAAAATAATCAAAGAAAATAATGTCTGAGTGGGATGTATTGTTTAACACAACTGCTACTGCACCCTCGTTCACTAAGAGCCCAAGTCCAACTTTGCAGATAAGTCCTCCAGTCAGCTAAACTCTTCTGCCAATGTGTGTTGGGTGATCTGTCAGTCTTGAGACAATTACTGGCTCTGACATCAGTAACCCTGAACATTAGTTCTTCAAAAATGCTAAGCTTTGTCACAAAGGCATGATTAAAAGAAACGCACATTGCTTATGAGAAAGACAAGGCATAAGGTAAATAAAGGGAAAAAACTTCAGCCAAATCCCCCAAAAAATCAATTTAATTATAACACAGCCCCATAATACTAAGCAACCCAAAACCGCATCAGAGCAACGACCGGTACTTTGTTGTGTCTGTCTCGTGTAAGCATAGTGCTAATACTGCACTTCACTTAGCAACTAACTATACTGAACCGTGACAAATCCCCACAATTTTATCACTGCTGCAGGTGCAGTGTACATTTATTAATTTCAACAAATATCGGTCTGACATCCTTGTAATATTAACAAATTCAGAATCGTGTAAGAACACAACCCAACCCACTTTTAATTCTGAATTATAAATTTTTTTGAAAATAAAAATAAATGATAAGCAAAAGACTGTAAATATACTACTGCCTACGAGTTAATGAGTTCTTGTCGGGAGTTATGATCTAGAAACCTGGCAGCTAACAACAGCTGATCAGCGAACAGTGAGACGCCAGGTCTATGTGACCCACCCCCCCACCACCAACTGAAAAATGCATCTATTAAAAAATAATTGGGACTAAAGCTGATGTGCCTGGAAAAGAGACTAAATGTTAATAGAGGGTACATGTCATAGGTAAAGGAAGCAAGCAAGCAAACATTTTTTTTTGGTTTTTTATGACTGATATGATGTTTATGTTTTTCACCAATGCCATCTTATAACTAGCTATTTAAATGTGAGATACCTGAATTTAATTCTAATAATAATTAACTTAAATCAGCTTTATAAAACACATCAGATACTCTAGAGTCTAGAGAAAGCCTCTTTCTAAACAAAAATACAAAAGAATCCTAGCTTAGCTTTATTTCTCTTTATGTTTGGGTTGTTATTTAAAAGTCTTTCTTATAATTGTTACAGCCATTCTGATCAATTCAGTTTCTGATCATTATATGCAAACAACAAACAATAGAATAGATAAGATATGAGAGAAAACTACAGGTTTCTATGAATCTGTAGGTTTAACAAAGGTACATTTAGTAGAGTAGCCAATATATACTCAGCTGAAACAAAATTTTCTACAAACAAAATCATGAGTGGTAACCAAACTTCATAATTCCTGATTATATAATGATGTCTACAGGAGTCAACTATGTAGAATCCTAAATCATTTAGTCTTATCTCTTGATTTTAGCATCTGTAATTAGTTTCAGCTCTCTATTAAATAACTAAACAGTAGCATTTTTGATATACAAAATCATTTTTAAAACTAAAGGCACATTAAGGTATTTCAGAAACTTTTCTGATCATCTAAATCTTTTTACATTTTAGGTCATATCTGTTTCTGGTATATTATTTTTTTATCATTGCAATAAATTCCTAGAAACAAATTTAAGTTCTGAAATTCTCAAACTAAATTTTTAAAAGCGAGTGAGAAAGATTATCAAATCATGCTACAGAGAAAAATTAATTTGCTTTTACAATGTATGGAAGACCATAAATACATGAGCATAGTACAATTTTAGCAACATTTACATGAAGTTTTTTTTAAAAAAATTAAATAAATAACTACAAGGTTCATCAGAATGTTTTCAATTTCAAAAGTCAAAAGATTTAACATTTTAAAGATTTAAATTATCAGAATTCTTTCCAAAAAGTAAAAGTTAAGAAATGAAAAATGTTATTTTATTTAATGAGAAAACAAACAAATTCTATATACATAAAAGATTTTTTAAATGTATGACTGACTGGCACTTACGTCATTGCTCCATCGCTGAGGCTATCAGCCAAAGCCCTACGCAGCGTGTTATCCATATCAAACACGCCCCAAGTTGCTTGCAGTATGGAGTCAAGCAGGCAGTCACCAGCAGTTCGATTCCACAATGCATACAGACGGCTGCCTAATCTCTCTGTCAGTTCTACACTCCAGTTCACTATAGACTCTTCTACTTCCAGTTCTTAAATACAAACAAAATTAGCTATAAGAATACACTTAAGTTTACTTTTATACTTCACCTATAAGTTTTCATTTAAAACTTCTGTTTAGCACAAGTATAATCTGTCTGTAAGTCACATACTTGGCCAGCAATGACTCATTTCTTCTTGCTGTTCTTATAGGAAACATGAAAGTGAGGAAAGGAGATGTGGCAAGGTGTATGACTAGTAAAGTCCTGTAGCAATCCAAGTTCAAGGCTACAAAGATAGATTATGATTCCAACCTTTTCCAAGCTGTGCATAAAGTTCTGGCATACAGCTTTCTGCAGAGGGTGGGAAAAACTGGGCGGAACCTGACAAAGTACTGAGAAATAAAACAATATCATAATCAACAGCAACAAACTAGAAACTCCAATTATCTGTAATGGTAACTCAGTTCAATATTTTAGAAAATCACATCCTGGTGTGTTTCTCTGTTTATGATGAATTAAGATACGTGGGCCTCTATTCTGAAAGTATTTACATTAAACGCATACAACAGATACTCAACCATTGTTGTTGTTGTTGTTTTATTATTCAAATCTAAAGTAAAAAATTAACTTTATGCAGTAAACTTAAAATTTATTTAAAATATATTTAATGTTTATTTTTTTTTAGTAGTTTTAAAAATTGCTACTGTAAAAAAGAACAACAACAACAACAACACCGAAAAAAGAAAAAAAAAAAATTAAAATTCTTTATTCTAGAAGCTATGTGGCAGCAGTAAAAAAAAATGATAAAGTAGTAAATAAGATAATTAATTTGGAGATACAAGTATTTAGAGAAAATAATCACTAAATATTTCTTTTCTTTTTTAATAACTTATTTTTGGCAAAAACCGATATTAGAAAGTCTAACTTAATATTTTCTAAATGACCAATAAACTTGTCGGTGGCTTTTAAAAGCCAAAACCGAGAGAACAATTTCCAAACTAGTGGCACATGTAAAATAAGAAATCTAGTGACTGCTTGGAACTCAATGCTAATATCGATGCAGATAAGGCCACAGTATATAAAAGGAAAAAAAGCTTTGTGAATACTATAACTAAAGAGCTTAACTCAGAAATATTTTTCTTTAAACTGTTTAAGAATAGAGGGCACATGCACGCACACACCTCTCTCTGAAAAATCTGAAAATGAAGAAAAGAATTCATTCTATAAACTGTATTAGGATACAAGAGCCGGAAAAATTCTGCCCATACCATTTTACTACTAAGTATATTATCAGTGCTTTTGCATATAGCTAAAAGCTTGGCAGCTGCTGATGCTAAATAAAATTAGAAACTATGCCAAATGCTGATGTGGTGATTATCTAAAGATATCCTGACACTCATGGATCAATTTCTGCTCTAATAGTCTGCTGAAGCATCTCCTAGCACAAGCTGAAATAATTTTGCCATTGGCAAACAGCCAATCCCAATTGTACACAGTCTAATACACTAATGAAGCCGGTAAAACCTCTTCATTTCTTTTCTTTGTTGTTCCATTAACCAGAAAACATATTCAAATGGTAATGTAATGTAATACATAAATTACAAAAAAAAAAAACAAAAAAAACAACCCAAAACATTAATGCAGTTCGTTTAACTGTTTTTTGGGATGCTGTGTACATTCCAAAGTTATGTACACATTTGAAAGAAAATTGTTTCTCTGTCTAAAATTGTCACAGATACTTTTAGTGACATCATTAAAAAGAAAAGGTATCCCGTTAATGAATTTGCTGTCCAGAGAGAGGAAAAAATCCATAAAAACATTAATGTGTAACATTAGACGTCTTCCACCTGATAAAAAAACCAAGGTTATCACAAGAACTAACCACGGGTTGTGCTCTTAAGATAAAACTTACACAAATACCAAAAGTCAAGTAAAGATCATTGCACTTGTTTCTATAGCAGCTGTAAGTTGAAACATTTTCAACCTAAATGACTCATTTTATATAACTCATTTGTTAATCAAACAAAATGTATGAAAAATACATACATCTACTGTATATATTTACATATATAGGATGTCTCTAGAAGATGTATATAATTATTTTTCTATAGTTTAGTAAACAAAGACATTGATAGATAGAATTGTTGCTTTATACATCAGCATACTACAATAGGTGTTCAAAACACTCATGCAAGCATAGCAGCATCTGACACAAAGTAACACACAGCAGTATGTTTTTGCAGGAACAGCTATTGAAGCATCAACAATTCTTTGAAGTAGTTCATGGATGATAGATAATTTGATTGTGTATACCGTGACCTTCAAGATATCTCTCATAAAAAAATCTGGTGGAGAGAAATCTGGAGACCATGGTGGGTATTCAACCAGTCTGTCGTTCCATCCACTTCCCAGTAAAGCATTCACTCCAATTTGCTTGTACATTTTTTTTACACACAGCTGTCAAGTGCATGCTGCTGCTGCATTGCAAGATAAGATCATCTGTGACCTTCAAATAAAGTTATAACGATGAGACACAAAATGCCTTTGTATGGTAATATACGAAAATGTGCATAGATCCTTTTGGGACATGCTGTAGATACATCTACTGGAAATGTTTCAGAAATTTTATCAATAGTAAATGATATAAAATAATAATTACCATTTCTGAGTTGATTAACAAGATTAATAAGTGCCATTAAAACTAATAAAATCATAAATTCTGTGAAACATCTAACTGTAATTTAGTTAATTTAATTATCTTTTCTGAAACTACAATTAATTTTATAATTATTACAGAATTATTTTTTGCAATAAAATCATAGAAAAAAAATATCACTAAACAGGATTAAGCAAAAATATTTTTAACAAAAATTCTTCATTACAAGGATTACAGAATTATTCAGCATCATTTTTGTCAAAACAATATCAGAACAGCAACTTGTCCACTGCAATAGTCACTTATCTCAGACTTTCCTTATATGGATGTTTCACAACAATCAAATGTCGACATTGTTATATACACACACATTCTACACACAGAGAGAGAGAGAGAGAGAAAAGCTGCAAGCAACCCCGCCACAAGTGATATTTAAAAATATAAATGTCGCCATGTTAATGATCCAGCAAACTATCTTCAGATATTTCTTCATAGCATCTCATCAGAGTCTGCTGGTGACCACCTATGATCAAGTACAGGAATGACCCACCTGGTTTCAACATTTCCAGTATAAGCATATGCCTCACTCACAGAGGGCCAATTAGTATCAGAAACATCTAAAAACTAAACCAACTCACAAGACTTCCTAATAAAGATTGCATGCTGGGAATGAGATAAAATCCTACAGACATATGATTGCTATTGATCTTGTCCATAAAATGTGTCAATTCAGTGACCACTTTGTTGCCTCAAGATGTCAGTTGCACTTTCATTCAGTGCAACACATTTTTACCCTAAGCTAAATATCTGCAACTCCAAACACTTATTGATATTTACCAAATAATTATAGAAATTCTACATATATTTAGTAACTAATCAGAATTCAGAAAAAAGTGTATCTGCTGAAAAATTAAATAAATTAACTTTATTTGAACACAATAAAAACATATTTGCATTTTTAAATTCTCAGATATCTATAAAATTGCTATTGAATTCAATTGCAAATGCTTAGCAAGGGATTTCAATCAACAGAAAGGCTGTATTTGCTTTTGCTTTGCCAGTTCTTGAACCCTTGGGTTAGTGTTTACAAATGCACAATGGTCATCATAAAGATCTAATTTACTTTATAACTTAGACTTCACAGTCAGTAAACTTGATAATGCAATCTCACAAAAATAAGTGCAGTCAAACCTGTCTTATAGCCATATCTACAAAACCACCACCCATTCAGGACAACCATACAAAATACCCTGCGCCAAAAACCCATATAGAATACCCTTTCCACATCAACCATCCACCTAAGGTGGCCAGCAGCCACATAAATTTCTTTCCTAGCAATCTATGCTACTGTTTCCCTAAAAAGTGAAATTAATTGCCAAATGACACTTTAGACAGTCAAAATCCTATGCAATATCCCTACAAAAAAATTTATAAAATGGTAGCCAACCCAATACAAAAGACTGAACACTTGTAAACAATTAAGACCAATTGTTAAACACAGTACAAATACACAATGCACAAGTACACAAAGCCTACAAAGATTTTTTCAAATCAATCAACCGATCAAATTGCCAATGTATGATGTAATGCAAAAACTGACTTGTTTGCATTAATTTTGTTGCAATTGCATCAACAAAAATTTATTCTGACTTTTAAATTGTTTTAAATATTTTTTTTAGTTGCCATATAAATAAATTGCAGATAAAAATTTTTGACTGAGACTCATTGATGAGTTAGCTTTTTTTGAGTCTGTCAATATTGTTGATGCAATTCATCATCACTTGCTCATCAGCTCTTGCTGAAGCAAGGACTTATTTATGTGATCATGACTATGAATATGGATTCCAGCAAGCTTGTTCAACATCAACTTTCTCTCAAGAAAGAGATGAAGTGATAAGAATGCATGAGCAATAAGAGTTCATCTTGCATACCATTGTTGAGAGGCTAAATCTACAAACAGGAATGGCATGACGAGTTAAAGACCAATGCTCCTCTAAATGAGAGAGAGATTCAGATGACAGAAAATGAGAAAATCACTGCCGTTCTCTATAAATGATTCAAAGACACAACTGACAGAATGTTTTCCATCAGCAGACCCATGCTTCAGCAGAAAGTCATGGAGATTTCCAAGAAGATATAGGTAGAAGAATTCAAAGCTTTTAATAAATGGTTCAAAGCTTTCCACCAAAAGCATAACAACATCATTTTCAGCAAAATGTTAACCTTTTTGCTTCACTGTAATTGAATGTAAAGATCTGCCAGTAGAATATCACAAAAATGAGAGCTTAGATGGAAAGCAACATCTTTGTACTGTACTTGAAAAATCTTAATGTTAAGATGAGAGCTGCCAGTGAAAAAAATTTTTGCTGATGCTTGACATCTCCTTGCTATCTTCACCTGCAGCTGAAGAATGTTATTTTTTTCTTCTTTCTCCACATCAACAGCATCAGTCATCCAACTCATGGATTAACAAGTGATCCAGACATTGAAACTCTAATTCAGAAAGAAACAGCTGATTGCCATTCTGCAGAAACTAGAAACGAACAAGGACTTGACTTGAATGGTCAAGCAATATTCAAAAAGACCACCTTGCTAAAAATTATATACTGGCCACATCAGTCATGGACATGTAGGCTCAGCACAATAGTTCACTTTAAATCCCCTGGAAGAATGTTGCCATGAACTTTTCCCTCACTGTTACTAACAATGGTATATCATCAGACATTAAAGATCTTTAGCAGAGGATGAATTAGAAAAATATGACAGTAAAAAGACCAAAGTTATAGAAAATACATTATAAAAAAGCTTCTTAAAATATAGTTGAAAAAAAGAAGTAGCACAGGTAATAATTCAACAAATTAACTGTGATTAAGCATATATACATATGGCCGCCACCTAGCCTACACAGAAAAGCCACAACTGTTATTTTACTTGGCTGGCCATTATATTATATACAGATTTTACTATATCAAGAAATGAGAGAAGAATCTGCAGCACTTTTAGATATAATGGGAAATTCAAGCAAGCATTTCACCAAAAACTGACTAAAAACCATAAAAGAAACTTATCCTGTATCAATGACGACAAGCACAACAAATTCTTCTTGAACATTTTCTGAAACATCATCCACCTTCACAAGGGGGTTTCTTTCCAAAGCAAATGGTGTATCAGGAATAGTTGGAAAGTAATGAAAGAGTTTCTTGCAGCTTCATGTAAATGTTCTTTGATAAATAGCCAGCAATCTTTTACTCAGTTCCTACTCAACGACACTTTCATCCATGTAATCCAACGCTGTTGAATACATAGATCTTTTTGGCATCCAATTTTTGTTGCTGAAGCTGCAGTTTCATTTAAAATGTAGTTTTTTTCTGCAAAGTCGAAAAGTAAAGTACACGAACATTAAAGTGACAGGTTAAGTTTGTTTAAAAGTGCAAAAATATCCAGTGATTAAAATTCCCACGTGATGCCTTGTTGAAAGAAAATTTTTATCAGTTCCATTCTCAGGTCAAATACTTTACATCTCAATAACCATCAGACATGTGTGTGAAAAACTTCATGGGAGAAATCTATTTCTTTTTAAAGATATGGGTATTGAGGATACTTGCTTTGCAAAAAAAAGTAAATAATATTTTTTTCGGATTGAGAATAATGCCATCACAGCCAATGCTCGATGGTGAATCATGTAAAGCATACTGAACATCTTTAAGGAAACCAAATCTGTAGCTTACCATCACAGGAGTTCCATCGGTACAAAAACAACAATGCACCCCCCCATTAAAAAATGATTCAAATTTTTTAAAAAACACATCTCTCGCTTTTGTCATTGTCTCCCCATCTTTCACATACGGGACATAAGTAATTGAGCACACTGGCAGCATCTGTTGCTTCATCCAACTGCAGGCTAAGTAAACCAAATGGGGTGGGCTTTTCTCTCTTCAATAACTTGAGCAAGAATTTCACCTGAATATTGTTTATGTGACTGCAGCATTTAATAGAAAATTGGCTATAACTTTTCACTTCTCCAAATAAGAGTCTAACATTTGTGGTACAAAGAAGCAAGAAGTCTTTGGTTATTGTGTAAGGCTTCTTGAGCTCTAATGTACAGTGCTGCCAAAATTATCCCATCCCACATCAAGCCTATCATTTTTTTTTTTTTTTTCACTGCTTTGGCTTTTTTGCAATCATGTGGCACTTCAGCTTATTTGGCTTCATTGATTTAACTGACAAAATTTTTTATTGTAAATGACGCAATGTAGCCTTTTCTTGCCAGACTCAAGTATAGAAGTTAATCCATGATTAATATATTCATCTGCATATTTCATCTTCCTTGAGGTTATGTCAAAATTCTTGTCACTCAAGAAAGGGCTGCATGGTGGCAAATCTTAAAAGTTCAAGTTAATTGCAAATGATGATTAAATGAAAAGTTGTAAAATCCATATTACAAAAAAAATAATTGGTTATAAATTCAGTTCTGTACATTGTGCAATATCGTCTAACTCAAGGGCAAATATGTTGCTGTCTGCAGAAAGTTAGCCAGCGATGCCTATGAGTGGCAACAAACAGACAATTATCACAGGTCAAAGGTTCTGACATTAAGTTTTGTTTGGTTTCAGGACAATTTCACCAGAGATCAAAGATTCTGACAGCATTTTCAGTTCTAGTCAGTGATCTCATGAATTTGTTTAATAAAGAATATTTCTCTCTTTCAGCATTCTGATCTATCTCAGTTCATGACTTTCCTTGCTGGGAGCATTTGCACCACTTATTTTAGGGTACACAAGCTTTATATTTTGTGCAAAGACGCCAACTTAATTTATGATGATACTGGGATAGAAACAGGTATCTGGTGCTGAGAACTAGAATTAAGTAAACAGAGGCAGACTCCTTCAATAATTTTTTGAAAAGACATACTATTACCAGAGCTAAGTACACCTGCAAATGAGTGATCAAAGTGAACAGGAACCTGCTATACTCTGGCTATAGCCTAAAACCTTGTGGCGACCCTGTTGTCATCCCAAAGTTAAACAGAAGATTGGCACAGCGCAAGCTCTCACACTGGATGATTCATGATTGGTTCTCTGTGTTTGCAAGACTGTTGCATCATGTCTATCAAATCATCAGCAAAATGAAGACAGTTATGTCATATCAACATGCCAGTGGCACAATTCTTTGATCGAGCAATTAATTGTTCTTCTTGTTAGAGTACAATGCTTGAATTGTGCCTGGTTGTTCGAGTGAGAGAGAATATATAGTACTGCTTTTAACCAGTAAGTATCAGTAGAACCCAGTGGACAGATTTTGAACATAAAATTTATGCAACATAACTCAGATATATTACTGAGGACAAATATATTATTTTTAATGCCTGTAAATATATTTTCAAAATAGTTACCTGTAGCATTACATTTTGTCTGATTTAATATAAATGCGTTTTTAGTTCATAATATCAGTAGACTTGATAACTTAATACCATTAAGTCATGAAGTTTTCAGATATTTAAAAGTATCAATGTATTTCAGAAGGCAATTACAATTAAAAAATAAAATAATTGTAATTATCAAACATTATATACTTAACTTTTTTGCAGAATGATTTCAGAAAACCAATTGTGCTATAGAATGCAAAATATGATTTACATAAAAACACAGTACAATACTAATTCTTCATTTAGTTCACCTAACAGCATCAAGTTTTCAAAAGCAAAAGAGAGAAGTAGAAAAGTGTTCCAGAGCAGTGGCTCCCAACCTGTGTTCTGCAGACCAACGCCGGTCCACAGCTTACTTTTACTGGTCCCTGAAAGAGTATCCGCAGGATCATACGGTTTTCTGGGTGTGAATCAGTGACATCTTTATAAATTTATAATGAAATAAAAATAGCTTTTTATCTACTGACAGGATATTAGTAGGGCTTTGGGCAATGCACATAAAAATGTTATTGTACAGTGATGCTGCTGGTAGGTGTATGACTAATCAAATTGCTAATGAAGTGGAGTTGGCAGCATCTTGTTCAGCATCATTACGCATTGCAAAAGCTTGAAAGCCATTTGCTGTTAGTAAGGAGTTTTTTCCTGTGTTGCCAAGAAAATTACCTATGTATCCTTGCCAAATAACAGTGACCAGGTGAGTTAAAAAAAATTAGTGATGATATTGAAGATCAGTTATTAGAGTATTTAAAATCATCAAATACTCTTCACTACAAATTGAGGAGTCTACAAAACAAATAAAACAAATCTACAGGTGCACATACAATATGGAAATAATTATGAAACTAAAAGAGAGATGGTGTGATCAATTAAACTCATGTCTCACACAACAAGTGCTGTAGTTTCTTTCAGTACTTAACGAATGCATTATCGTTCATGGGTTAGAATGGAGATGTTGTGTTGGTATATGTACAAAGACAGCAGCAGCTATGACAGGAATTCGTGTTGTAGCAAGAATCAAAGCAGTTGTACCCAAATGCAAAGCAATACATCGCTTCATTCACTGTGAAATAAAAAGATGTCCACTGAACTACATAAGGTTTTCGGTAAAACTACCAGAATTGTCATTTTCTTTAAAGCCAATGCCCTTAATTCTCAGTTGTTTTCATTGTTGTGTGATAAGGGGGCTACTGCTTCATACAAATGTATGTTAATTTTCATGCAGAAAAGTACTGTCTTATGTTCTTGAATCTGCAATGAACTGCATTATTTCTCAATGAGAAGTCTGATTGGGCATAACTCTCCCAAGAGCCAAGCTGGGCTGCCAAACTTGCATATCTGACTTGACATATTTTCCATTTAGATGAGCTGAATCTTTCCCTGTAAGGAAAGATGGCTTCAAAAAAAAGTTACAGGTGTGGGAAGAACAATTTTTTAAGAAAATATTTTCAATATGTTCCTGGAGTTATTTTCATTATAGTCAAAGGCAAAGACGACATTGATATTTATGATTTTACTGCAGTTATTGCTGAGCATTTGAAATCTTTGCTAAAACAGTTTGATGCTTCCTTCCTTGCTGAAGATGATCCAAAGAGTGGAAATGAGACCCAGTTACCAAAATTGAGGTGACTAACTTCAATGCCGTGCAGGTAAATAGATAGATTGAGCATCCAATTAACAAAGGCTTCGAAGCACTCTTCAAAAGTGAAATAACACCAACTACATTTTGGATCAAAGTTCACTAGTTATGTGAACTTGCATTAAGAGTGCTGCTAGATGGATTCTCGACAACAGAAACAGACCTGACTATTTGAGCATCACTTCACATTGCACCCATAAGTTTGTATCAAAAAAGCAGACAGAAGTCTCAATAGGACTAGGTAAATAATATTTTTGTTCAAGTTTTTGTTTTTACAAGTTTTAAAATCTTTTTATTATTTCTTTTATCAGATTACCTCTATATTTACAGTTTGCATATCACTTTTCACTGGGTGTAACAATGTTTCAGTAAAGTCCTTGGTTATGCAGTTTTGATGGGCCTATACGTACAGTACTAATTTTTTTTTTCCTTAAGAAGAAAAAAAAGAGACTAAGTTGTTGTTCAGAGACTTTATCATATTATTTAAACTGTTGGAATTGAACTGTTACACAGAGTAATGGTCTACAAAAATCTGTGCTATTTTTATTGGTCCATGAGTTCAAACAGGTTGGGAACCACTGCTCTAGAGGTGATAATCCTGACAACATCCAAGTCAGTGTAAATCCATCAGAAGGCAACGACACTAAATTCCCAAAATCTTTGCAAGGATAGTGGATCCATTTAAAATAATATTTAAAACATTCATACATATGGAATTTGTAATCTTGATAAGTAATTTTGTAACATGAATGAAAAAGATAATCTTTCAGCCTCAAAACACCCATTGACATGTGGACATCATTAGAACATTGGATAAAATAAATAAAGACAACTACAAAGCAGCAGAAGCTCATTGACAAACTTTATTATAAGGGAAAAGAACAAAACATTTTGTCAGAAAAGGAGACCCAGTATTATGATGTGGAACTTCTGTATTGATGAAGATGTTAGTCATTTTTAAAAACAAAACAAAACTTTTAACCTAAAATGAAAAGTTGTTAGATACAAAAATGACAAAAAATTTGATAAACTAAAGAAAGAAAATAAGCAAAAACTCTAGAATTCTATATCAACAAATTTATAGTTAGCTGGTCAGACCAATTCCTTCTCTTTGCTTAATTCTTACTAACCATTCTACCAAAACTGAAAAAATCGTTCTTTTTTTACATTACAATTTATCGTAACTTTAGATATAAATTCTGAGCTATAATTTAACAGTAATTATTCAACATCTTCTGTAGCATGAAAACAAAAGAAGCCACATATACACAGACTGATTGATAATTAGGTTAATTAAGAGAAAACATGATACATTTTATTTCAGTCACCAAAAAAAAAAAAATTAATATCACAGTAAATTGTTTTTTTAACATACTTAATTAGATATTCATGATTTAATACTACACATCTCAATTTAAAACAATTTTACTAACTTACCATGTTGTGCATTCTTATCCAGAAGTTCATCAAAAAGTTTGGAATGAATATGTCTAGGTAGATCTTCAATGTCTATAAATAATAGAAAAAAAAAATATATATATATATATTCATTTTATAATTATATATATATACACACAAACACATTTATTTATTAAAATAATATTTACTTATAATGTAACTCATGCTTTAAAAAATTATTTAAATTATTTTAAAGTTCAATCTAGTCTTTGTATTTAACAAACATCAAATATATTTTTAAAATTTCATATTCTGATGTAGTAATCATTCTTTTTTGTTTTAAAAAAATTATAGCAATATGAATTAAAATAAATAAATATGCAGTAGTGACTGTCAAGATCTATGGCAATACTTTTTCTTTAGAGAAAAAATATAATTAGTTCAACATATGTTAAGCATGTGTGTGTTTTTTCGGTATCTCAAGATACTGTAAATTGCTAATGCTGGCACTGTGATTTGAACCAGCAGTCTAAAGTATTTTGAGATACTGAAAACACATATATACAACACATCATTATATCTGTGACAAAAAGAACTGTTACAGATATTGTAGTGAATTCTGTAGCAAACATCAATATTAATTATATTTATTTTATAAATATCAAATTATCAGTCTTTTGCATAAATTAAACCTGTCAGCATCATTTTCCACAGATACCCAATAAGAGAGCCAAATTCCAGTTCAAGACAAACAAGGTATTAGTGGGAACTTTATATAACAGCATTAATCTTATCAGTATGACAAGTACTCTGGAAAAATCAAATTATTCCAATAAATATAGTAGTAATAAGAGTTGCTCTGAGTGTTGTATTATTTCATATATAATTCTCATATAAACATATTAGTTATCATGTTGACCACTTGCTAAGCATGGTAAGTGTGTTTCTGTTATTCTGGTATAGAATACAACCAGAATATAAAATATGAGCATCCTACCATTAAATACTAGAGTGGTGACTTTGAAGATGCCCTTGCTGAAAATGCAACTACAAAATACCCACACATCAAAGGCCAAAATGTAAATAAATAGTTGCAAACTATATATATGAAATATCCATATTGTCAGATGCAAGAATCACTAAAAATGTTTGGGAAACTTGCTTCTAAGAGATGAAAACAATCCAACAATGAGTGTTATTATTTGTTCAGGCATTTATTTTGAAATCATTGCATGTTCACTTTAGCCTACCGAGATTGGATAATTGTCAAAACTAAAAAAATCAATTTATTTTATCAAATAGAACCAGTGGTTGCTACCAGAATATCAAGTAATTTATACTGTTTTCCCAATGAGGTTGCATGGAGGCAGGAATAGTGTATGAGGTGTGTCAGAAAAGTAACAGGACTTAGTGTGCTGTGTGAGCTATGAGTGGGGTAGGGATTAGCGGGTTGCGTCACCGTGTGGCATAATATCCGGGGAGTATATAACTGCAATCTCAGCTCTCTGCCGCCATTGTATGTTTTTTCATGTGTTTTTGTTACAGCTCCTCAATTTTAGGCTGTCAAGCTATGGGCCAGAGCAACGAACCAACCTGAAGTTTCTGGTCTGGCTGGGGAAAACTCCGTCAGAAGCACTCGGACTACTGCAGCAAGTGTACAGAGATGAGACGATGTCGCGCTCACGGGTTTTCAAGTGGCACAAGAGATTCAAAGAGGGACGCGAGGATGTGGAAGATGACCCCAGTAGTGGAAGGCCTTCAACGAGCAGGACTGAGGCCAACATTGAGCGCCTGAGGCAGGTGGTGCATGGCGATCGTCGGCTGACAGTTCGACTGATTGCAAGTGAGCTGGGCATGAACCATGACAGCGTCTGGAAGATTATCACTGAAGATTTGGGCATGCAGAAGATCTGTGTGAAGATGGTGCCAAAGCTGCTGAACGATGACCAGAAGGAGCAACGCATGCAGGTGTGTCAGGACATCCTTGAGCATCTTGAAACTGAACCAGACTTGCTTGGAAGAGTCATCACCGGTGATGAGTCATGGATCTTTGAGTACGACCCGGAGACCAAGCGCCAGAGCCTTCAGTGGAAGAGTCCGGAGTCACTGAGGCCGAAGAAAGCAAGACAGTTGAAGTCCAAAGTCAAACTCATGTTGATCGTGTTCTTCGATGTGAGGGGCTTCATCCACAGAGTTCTTGTCACAGGGCCAGATGATCAACCAGCATGTCTACAAAGAGATCCTGCGGCATTTGCTTCGTTCAGTGCGCGAAAAGAGGTGAGAGTTGTGGCAGGACAACTCGTGGCTGCTTCATCACAATAATGCGCCAGCTCACAACACCCTGAGCATCTGGCAGTTCCTTGCCAAGAAGAACATCACTGTGCTGGAGCAACCTCCCTACTCACCCGACCTGGCTCCGTGTGATTTTTTCCTTTTCCCCAAGCTCAAGGGGGTCATCAAGGGGATCTGTTTTCCAGATGTGGAAGCCATTAAGAGGGCCGTGATGATGGAGCTGTGGAGAATCCTTCCAGGAGTGCATGGAGGTGTGGCAGAGAAAGGATGGGAAAGTGCGTTAGACTCGAGGGGGATTATTTCGAAGGGGAAAAGTTGTAGTTTGGATTTGACAAATTATGTGTGACCCCAGTCCTGTTTCTTTTCTGACACACCTCGTATAGTATGTGCTGCTCTGCCACCCAACATTCATCTCTTTTGGATAACCAGTGAAACATTTGAGCTAGGCTATGAGGATGCATGAACTAAGCATATGCAACCTCTTCTTTTGGAACTTACTGACATTTCCTACCCATCATGATGGACATAACATATTGCCTTGGTTGCAGCTTTAAATTTCTTGTATTCAAATCAGTGGAAATAGAAAAATTTGCTTGAAATGTTTTTTTTTTTTTATCTTTGATACCTGCCTGACTTGGATTTAATTTTCATTTACTACCAAAATATAGTGGTTTTTCCCCTCAATCCACCACTTTAAGCCCAAACTGAAATAAATCTTCTAGAAGTTTCTTAACTGCTTCCACATCTTTATTTGAAACAAATTGGAAGGATACTTCTTGAACATTTTCCTTGCAATAGCTAAAAAGATTAGGATTTGGCCTCTAACAAAAGTGAAAGCTTGCAATGGCTTCCAGGCACTTCACTGTGCCGTCAACTCAGTTGCATGGGAATTTTCCACAACCAGAAGTGAAAAAGTTCCAGTCTGATTTAATGCCACCAGATTAATGAAATTCTTGTAATTTTGTACTCTGCTGCTGAGCCACTACTGAAGTAGTGGATGTGATTAATTTCCTTAACAGTGCTCCTCAAGCATCTGAATACCTCCTGCAAAAAGGCAGACAGTTACTGTATCATGTCAGGCAGATAGTTATGACAGACTCTTATGCCTTCAATTAATCCATCTTTAGTCTTGCGATAAACCACAAATGGGTGCATAATTCTTTGACTGTTGCCCAAATGAAAATCTTGTGCTACATCTTGTACTAGAAATGAACACTGTCAGTTCCTTAACTTTAAATAGTTTGGTAGCAGCCAGTGGTTCTGTTTGATAGAGTAAATTGTTTTTTTTTGCTGTTAATACTGGTAGTTATGTCTATCTATAAAGATGCTTTACTACTTCTGTATGATACATATAATGCATTCACATGTGTTCATGCCAACAGTTATCCAATTTTAAATGTGATGATTTCAAAATGCATGCGTGAACAAATAATAGCAAACATTGTTGGATTGTTTGCATCTCTTAGAAGCAAGATGGCCAAACATTTTCAATGATTCTTACATCTGATGATATGGATATTTATTTGCAAACATTTATTTACATTTTGACCTTTGAAGTGTGGGTGTTTCTAGTTGCATTTTCAGCAAGGTTTACATTTTCATAGACACATGAATCTGTAGAAGATAATGGTAAGTAGGATGCTCATACTCCATATTCTGGTTTGTATTCGATACCAAGATAGCAGAAACACAGTTGCCACACTTAACAAATGCTTAGCATAATAACTGTTAAGCTTCAAGTATGGCTTCATGCTCTACATACATGACAAGATGAAATGCCCAGTTAGGATCTAATCTGTGACAAAAATAAAAACCAGAGAACATTTCTGGCACAATTTTTGGACTCAACATAAAACATTGTTTTAGGAATTCAAGTTTCTTAGCAACATTTGTCTTTTTCAACCATGGTTGATGTCCTGTATCTTTGAAACTAGTAAGAGTAAGGGACTACAGCTTTGCAAGTTTTCCTTTAAGAGCCAAATCTACCTTCAGTAAAGTTTCATTAAAATTTGAGAGGATGAGATAGGACACTTTTTCAAAATTTGATGTGAAGTAACCCAAATTCAAGATTCACATCTACAAAAAGTATATTTTAAATAATTTTTCTTAATAATTCACAAATTGAAAAAAAGAGCAAAAATACTATGCATAATAATAAATAGTCAGAATTCTTTAGACCCAAGATCTAGTATTCTTGCAGTTTTAAACCTTAGTCATGTGTTGTTTAAATTTTTTTGTAGACATATGCTAAGTAAAATGTTCTATCTATTTCATGCAGTATATAAAGATATGTACCTACCATTAGGCAAAGCAAATGTTGCACATTCAGTTAAAAAATAACAAGGGAAGTCTCCTTTTCGCTGCCGTAAATATGTTGATATTTCTCGACGAATATCAGCTGCCACATCAGGACTTGAATGAGATGGCAAACGCTTGATGGCTTTGGATGCAACATCTGTGGCAGTTAACAACACAGCCAGCATATCTTCTCTTTGAAAACGAATTGCTAAATGTACCAATGTATATCCTACTTCAAATGCACTAGGTCTATTAAGAAGTATAACTTCATCCTGAGTCAACTGACGAGCTGGATTACCCCCTGAAGCCAAGTATGCCTCCACAGCATGTGAATCCCCATCTACCACCCCAATACACGCATTCAACCATGACCAATCCTTTTCTCGTAATCTCTTGCGGATTAGTCTCAATCTCCTTTCCTCTGATTTGTTGTTGTCTTCCTGTGATGCTGGAGCTGCTGTTGCCCCATCTTGCTGAGGATGCTCATTGTGTTCATTTCTATGTACATAAACAGATGTCTTAGATTTTGTTGGATCATTTTCCATGATGTTATTAGATGATACTAATGATGATAAAGATGATGTGGTTCCCTCAGAGTAATTTTTCCCCTTTGGGGTTCCACATATAACACATTTATTAGCTTTGGGCCAGTTGTCAAATGTGCATGCTTTACAAGTCCATTTGATCACAGATCTAGCAGCTACTGCCCGATTTCGGTCATTGTTGATTTTTTTGGCAGCTTCTGGTGAACTTGGTGAATTTCGTTTAGCAGGATTATTAATCTCTTGGATTTCTGTATTAATTGTAAGTGGCTGCATTTGGTTGTATGTCGACCTTTTTATCTCTGTTGATTTTTTTCTCGGAGTAAGACACTGTATACACTTTATAGCTCGAGGCCAGTTAAAGTATGTACACATGTGACATGCCCACTTGTTTCGGCCATCACTTGTTGTTGCCATTACTGTGTTGCCACTGCTTGCAGCCTGTGACATCATGGATGCCATTTTGTAAATATCTTGTTCCATGTTCACTGTATCATCAGTAATCAACTGTGGTGGTTTGGGAGCTCCACATAATGTGCACTTTTTAGCAGCTGGAAAGTTTTCATAGGTACAGTATTCACAAGCCCACTTCTTTGCTTCACTCATTTTTGTCAAGTACTTTTGGAGCACTGTAAATATATAATAAAAATGCAAACTAAAATTAACATTATCATTTCTACGTATCTAAAATTTAAGCATTACTGTTAGGGATAAACAAAATTTTAAATGTTCACCTATACAGAGAGCGAGTAGAGCTCAAAATCAACTTGTGCTCCTAAGTTTCAAATCTCCAAGTTGGTGATGCTTCTTGTCCCTATGTTATTTCTCCAATACAATTAATCCTCTGGTTCAACAATCACAATTCTTTTTCTGTTTTTTTTTTTATTTATATCTGAAGCTTTGAGTTGAAGTAGTTAGTTTTTTTTTTTTAATTTGTTTATCAATTAATTAAATATTTATAAAAACAAGAAAACAAGTATAGAGTGATACCATGTCTGCAAAGTAGATGTTAAACTAATTTTAAAAAATATATATATTATAATTTAATATTAAACAGTCATAATTACTGGTACATACTACTATTTAATAAAAAAACATTCACACGAAAGCCAGCCAAAACAGTAATACCCTAATGGTGTCCAGCTTGGTTTCATTTGAACATCTCTAATATTATATAGCTTTAAAAATCATCACAAAACTAGACAATCCTCAAAACATATAAATAGAATTTTAAATAATTATTTATGCTTAAACCTATTAGTACTGAATAGCTACTGCATAATTAATATATAATGAAAATGTTCTTAGTGAATCAAGTTCTTTCTTTTTTTTTGGTAAAATCTTGAAATGATTTGGTTTTCTTCTGACTACAGCAAATACATCTTAAATATCAAACTTCAATGGACCAAACTTGACAAAACAACTCTAATTTATTATCACAAATTAACCATTATGCATATGTTAGTGATCACTATACTGCATTTCAAAAGTTATCGTCTATAATACCAAAAGAGGTTGTTGCTTTTGTTGTTGTAATTTTAAAAATAGTCTTGATAGTTTTTACGCTATTACCATATTTGAATCCACTGTACTAAGCATAGCACCCAACATTCACAAAAAATCAGAGATAGGGCTCTGCATCTGCCTGCCATACTTTGAAAATTTAACTTGATTACTCTAATTGCAGAATACAAATTGCTTCATTTATTTTAACAGCGAAGAGAGAATCCTATTAGAAAGAGAGAGAGAGAGAGAGAGGAGAGAGAGAGAGAGAGAGAGAAAACACCCCCGTCAGGTTGTTTTTCTGCTTTGCACCAATTGTAAAAAGATGCTGAAATGATCAAAAACATTTTTAGCTAACTTTCTCAAATGACCAAATAATTTCTGTAATCACATGAGCATTTTTAAAAAAGAACTACAAATTAAAATAACAAAATATGAGTATGAGAAGACTTTTTTACTTTATAAAAGAAACTGTATAACATAAACATTTCAATTTCAAAGTGGAAGTTCACTGCCAAAAAATAAAAATTAATTAAAAACTTAACTTAAAATCATATGGACAATAACTGTAGTAGTAGTTTCTGCTGCTTTGCAAGCACAGATGCGACAAATGGTAAGAGGGAGTATTGCATGTATGTTAGAAGCTTGTGATATGTCACATCTATAATCATTAAAAGAGTGATAGGATGACTTGAAAAATACATACAAAAGCTAATTAATTACAAAATGATGGTTAAACACACACACACACACATAAAGACAGACAGACAAACAGCAAGAGACACAGAATCTTAATAAACCCTAAAATGGATAATTAAAATAACCAAAAAGAACAAGTTATTGCAAGCAGGCAAAATCCAAGAGGCAATGGTGGATCTACTATGAAACTAATGAAGTTTAAGCTTCAGGGCCCTGAAGCAATTTGTTTTTTTAATGAGTGAATTTTTCAACAAAATCGATGGAGTTTTTTTTAAGTGTTTATTATTAAAATAAGGCTATTTTAGTGATATAATCATAAGCCAATGGGTGGAAGTACTTAATATTGACCTTAGAATATGCTGTAATACCATTTCATATGGTCTCAAAATGTCCCTGTAATTGGTCAAATTTCAAAATTTTCTTTGGGGCTTGCAGCATCCGAACCCCCAGCTGTATGGGCTCTCTGAGCTCACCAGAATCTATTCATAGCCTACATTTTGGCAGCTGGATCCTCAAATCCGTTGTTGGTGCAAGACTTAGTAGTTCTATAGCTCAGCCCTTAGGCTAGAGTCAATCAGAACCATAAAAAGACATCTGAATTCTCAATTCAGGCTGCACTTGTCTCACTTGTGCATTTTAACACCAAAAATCATATTTTCACCTCTTTATCTTAACAAGCCCCCTCTGATGACCTTCTAACTCTCTATTAGAGAACAAACCAATACTTTTTTCTGTGCAATGATGTTGGGTGGTGTGATTTTCGCTTCTCCAAATTTTCTTCTTCATTTTTGGTAAGTTTTTATTAATCTTTTCCTAATGTTTAGTGTTAAAGATGTATAGGTCAAGGTGTGCTTATAAGCTTGAGTCCATAGTTAGGGCGGATGAATATTTTTGTGTGTATATTTCTGCTGGTTTCGTTAGCCAGCAACTAGGCTTCAGTTCCCATATTTACTGAGATATTTCTGTTTTCTAACATAAATATTTTATATTTTGCTTATTCATTTGAGTTTTTTGGAAGTGGCAGACCTGGCTTATTTCTCATTTACTGTATTACTAGTGGTAGAATTCTTTGTAGACAGTTCAACATAAGTATTCACGTGGGTCATGTCAAGGGTAATGCCTTTACAACAGTTTACCCAAGTCATTCTTCCTCATGGCATCTTTGGTCCTCCCCAGCACCATCTGTTGAGTTTTTATATAACTATTATTCCGCTTCTACATCATCTTCTCCATTCAATATTTATTTTGCAGAATCTGATTGGTTTTGGGCATTTTTTGGGACAGTACTATTTGAATAATATATATATTCAATAAGGAATAAAGTAAAATGAACTAATAATAACTTTATGGCTATAATTGTATTCTTTTTATGTATTAGGCAATGCTTTGGCCTTTGGGTATATTTTATATTTTATTGATCAATCATTACAATATTACTCTATATCTACAGTATGTGTGTATTTGTATGGATGTATATTATTATTATTTTTACTATACGTACAGTATGTTGTTGTTTACTGCAATAGTAATTTTGGTAATGTCATAGTTTACGTTCGTAAAATCAAATGAGAGTTGAGTGCTGATATTGTATATTTTACTTTTGAAGGGAATACTTTGTCCACATTCTGCCATAACCCTAACCACCTAATCTAAAAGAAAAAAAGAGCATTTTGTAAAAGGTGCTTCATGTAGTGTGTATTCTCATAGGTGTCTAAAATAAAAGATTATATTAACTGTGGTCGTTGCTATGTTTTATTTCATCATTCCATGATGCATCATGCCTGTATATAACATTTCCTCAATTTTCATCCCCCATAACACGAGAACTATAAGGCATAGCCCACGAAATTTTTATTCATAACAGTGACTTTGACATGTGAGTTAACCCAGTACAGCAATTTTAATCAAAATCTGAGATGCAGTGGTTAAATTTTTAAAAAAATTTCTGGGGATCAGCCATAGAACAACCCCATTGAAGATGATAACAGCGGTTACCCAGACCTCGTTGCTGGTGGGAAAAAGCTCACTGTATGGCCCATTTTCAAGGACTCCACCCCATCACCCCGTTCTCCGCCATTTTGGCCTCGAGGTCCTTGCAAGGGCAGCAAGGTCCTTTGTACCTTGTTGGATGTTGCCCTATTGTTGCTGGTTGCGAAGGGGTCCCCATAACAGTTTAAGCTTCAGGGTCCCAAAAATGTAGGTCTGCCACTGCCAAGAGGTAAATATAATTTTGAGAAACACAAGGATTAAACAATTGAGAAATAAGATCAACCAAATGTGAAGCATGATCCACAAGTTATCCCACAATTTTCTTTATTAATTTTTTGGTTTTGTCAAGTTTCTTCCTTCAATAGGGATTTTTTAAGTGCATTTATTCTTTCTAAGTGTTTGATCAATGTGAGTATTATAAGTGACATTTTACATTACAAAAATGGGTTATATCGCATACTGATTTTTCAACAAAAGATAAAATAAGGTGAACAATGTTTCTCCCTACTCAGTCGCTTACCTTTTCAGTAATTTGAAAAAATGTGCCCATTAAGTATTTTATGTTATTCTGTTATAATAAAAGTCTATTTCTGATCTTCTGGTCTTAATTCCCAGTCTATAAATAGTAATGCTGTTTATCCAATCATGTACTTAAGGTCAACATCCAAAAAGGTTATGTCGACAATGCATCAGTTACAGTATATGGTGCCATTACTGGTTTTAAAAGATCTAATCACAATAAAAAAAGTACAAATTCTTCCAATCCTGGGAAAAATAAATGAAAGAACCGTCATGATCCAAAAAAATGTCTCTGAAAGTTTTCCAGTGTGTATAATTCTCAGAAATTTCCTGACTTTTCTAAGATTAATCTAGCAACACAATTAACTGTGAAGCTTGCTGAAAACAAAATAGCCATGCAAATTTTGCCAGATCAGGGTCATTCAATTCTCAGTGTTTAGCATCAGGAATTGGAGAATCATATCACGTGTTCAAAACCACTGGAAGTCCAGAAAAACATTGGAGCTGATCTAGATGAGCAAAAAAGAAAGGCCAGTGACAGAAATTCTTTTGGATACAGTTTAATTCTACACTGGCTGATAAAATATTTCCCAAAATCCAAACCTGGAGACTTAAAAGCTACTGAAAAGTTGATATAGTAAACTCTGTTAAACATTAGCATGCTATGAATTCATGTCAGCACTTAGATTAAACATAAACAATAAATTAGGACTCCATCATTTGCAACAAAGCAAGTAAATTCAAAATTTTGATTAAAAAGTTGAATGGAAACTTGCAACCTGAATTATAAATATTCAATGAGATTTTTTAAATTTAAGATATTCTTTGAGAATAATTTAAGGCATTTTACAACAATTTCCAATGATGTTTTAATCACCACATAATATAAATGTCACATTTCACAAAAGATCATGAAATCTAACCTCACAGATTCATATTAATGGTAAGTTGTATTAAGACTTTTCCCCTGATTTTAGAAATTTTTCCAATGAAAGATTAAAAAATTAACTCCAAAGTTAAATGCTTTGTTGCCCAATCATTGTCAAAGACTCTGAAAGTGTCTGTGTAGTTTTCATTTCCTTTTGTTGCACAACATTTTGCACTTAAATGTTTGGCACATACAAAGATTAGGTGCATAAACAATGAACAAAATCTTGATTTCAATCTGCATTACACCTTTAATGCTTGTAAATAATGTTGAAAACACAGTACCCCTTATACTGTTTGCTCTAATTCAAAGTGTGTGTGGAAATTCTTGGATATCAAAAGCATGTAAAACACTGGTATTGTCAGGAGAAAGTACCAAATTATTGTAGTTTGTTCTACGATTGTCAGTTGAGAGTTGTCATAGAATGTGATTTTCCACAATCTCATCCACACATGGTTAGTTCTTGCTTCTACTGGCAGTGAGTTTAATTCCCACATGCAGATGGTGCAGCAAATGAGCATCTGATATGACTACAATTACTGAGGAAACAAACAGGCCCCACTCCACTTCATTATGCCGTGGCCTAAAAAAAAATGATTCCTTATTAATCACTTCTCCAAATCCTCTTCCACAAGACTGGACTATATGGTTGCATTCCTAAGAATTGCCACATATATCAAATTTGCAAAAAACAGTAAAATTATAACATGTAATAATAGGGGTTGTGTCAGGTTTGCCTGTTCAAAATGCCCACTTGTTGGAAAACATCTGCGATGGAGAACGGGCACCATCAGATTGACACCACTAATGGTCCCACATCTGCCAGGGTCATGACTTGTTGACAACTTTTATAGCACACTGCATATATATAAACCCCTGTTGTGAAACTTTCTGTCTTGGTCCTTCTCTTTGCAAGTCTGTTTGATGATGCATGCCTCTGATACCCATTTTAATGCATTCTAACTGATCCAACCATCCGTATACTGGTATTCGTATCACTTATCATAAATAAAAGCCCTGTGGAAGGTATATGCACAGACCAGTTAATGACAACCATTTTATTAGCAGTCACAGTATGTGAAAGCCCAACCAAGCACCTAGTTTTTTTCCCTACAAGATACCACACCTATATAAAAATAGAAACATTTTTGGTGTCCTCCCCTCAGAACATTTTTACCATGTCGTTTTTGTTTAGCAGCAACAAATAACTGCAACCCTAGCAGTCCTGCATCAGCCATTACAAATGAGGAAAAAAACGTGTTTAACTATAGCGTGTATATCTATTTTTCAAATATATTCTGTTAGAAAGGTTGTTTTGTATAAAAATAAGACAAAAAACAACAACAAACAAATGTGAAATATCTTTTTTTTTGGGTGGTATGGGCAAGTGTGGGTGCATGTGATTTTGAGTGTATGTGTGCGCATCTCCGAAGAGAAGGGAGTGGGCTATGAGGCCGAAACCTCAGCGGAACGAAAGTTCCTGGTAGTAAGCCAAAGCCTGACAGAGTTTATGAAAAACTCCTGTGAGGGATGGATGGCGGTCCATGACCCTTATGGAGGCCTTGCGATCACAAACATATAAATTTTATGATAGTAAATGTCAGGATAGGGTTAATACAAAGAAAAACAGTCATGCTAAATAAACACTGCAAGAACAGGCAGGATTCAAGTCGTACTGAAAAATGCTGAGTATAAACATAAACTCAATTTTACGCCCCTGCATTTATTGCAATACTTGTTTACCTTTGTTTTGGATTAACAAGTGACAAGGTTTAAATTTATTTTGTGGGAAGACATTTGTCTTTCTATAGTTGAACTCATTTTCTCACACAAGTTTTCAATAGGAGAGATCGGGAAGACCAATCTAAAATTGCCTCTATACCATCTGGGAAACCAGTGTCTGACTACAAGATCCCTATGATATGGTAGATTATCACCCTCAATCACAAAGTTCATGTTCAGAAAGAAATCTTGAGCAAATCACATTTTTATTTGTAGATATTTTAACTATTTTCTTAATACATGTCTAAAATTTTAAAGTATAATAATTACACAAAGGTTAGAAAAGAAAAAAATCTGATCAACCTTAAAATATAGGGATAGTTGCAAACATTCTGAGAATGAGAATTTTGTATGGGCTAAATTCTAAACTCGTCACAAAGGTTTTTAAATTGTTTTAAAAAATGTATAATCATCATATTTTAGCAAGTTACTGGAAGACAACAAAAAATGAGTGGCATTCAAATAATCGATGTTAAAATTCTCATTATCCAAACTCTTATTTCAAATGCAATGTCATTGATTCCCTATAAGAGAATCTATTTTTAAAATCTTATTTTATTTTAAGATTTACTGTAAAACTAAAGCCTTTGTCTTTTTTTCTTCTGGGATTGGGAAGCTCAACAAATTTTTGTATCCTTATCATTTGACCATTTTCAGAGCTGCAATACTATGGCAGTAAGACTTAAGCCAGCAAACAAACAAATGTAAATTCTGAACTGTAGGCTAGCCTTCTAGGATACGGCCTTTCCTTGCTGGCCATTAATCTTACTTTTCACAGCAACTGTTTCTCTACAAAGTGACAAGATTTTTTGTCTCTTACTCTTAATTAGATATTCAACATCTACATTATTTCCAGCTACATATCATTTTTAAAAAAATTTTCATACAGAACCAATAATGACTTTTAAATTTTGAACTTAAGTGATATAGCAATGATTTTTTTTTTCTCAGCTAGTGTCATCCAATTTAGTTGCTTGTTAAAACTTAACAGTTGTTTAAAAGATTTCAACTATGTGGAAATTTTAAATTTTCTATTATCTAAGGCAAGCATCTTAAAATAAATGTTTACAATAAACTACTTCTCCCAATCTATTAATTGTATTTGAAAAAAGTATGCAAATTTTTGTTTTAGAGTTTCATAGCCTAAAGGAAACCTTACCATTCATTGTTTTTCTTTCTTATTTCCTTTTATTCCTATAGTTTTAATATATTTGTAGCCCTAACATCAGCTGTACTATGAAGAAATCAGCATCACCTTGAACACATGCAATAAATCCATTGTAAAAGAGCAATGGCGGCTGTGCTAACTAGAAAGTAACACTTATCATCATGAACCTATGGGCTATCAGATCATAAGATAAACTTAGATAAAGAAATTCTTGATATTTTATTGTAGCATTCAGGAATCAAATAAAAATTGCATTAAATGATACTGTGTAGACAACTGAAATTTTTCCAAAGTCATTGTTTAAATCACATTATGAGTAGTTGTCTCCTGCTTCACATCTCTTCCTCATGAAGTTGAATCTTTATTTCAGAAATTTATGACACTTTTCCCTTTGGCTAACTTATGCCATTCTGTATCACTGTGCTCCAGTGATTTCACAGATGCTCAAATGGGCTAAGATCTGGTCTCAATGCAGGCAAAGGTAGGGTGTCAATGATACTTGGATTCAGATATTGCTATGCTATTGCTGCTCTGAGGACCTTGCATAGTTACAGCATAATGCCCAAAATGAGGGATAACAAAAACTGCTATTAAGTTTTCTTGGTAATATCAAGTGCATTTAATTTTGTGTCCAACACTATAACCAAATCAATCTTTCAATCATAGGAGATACCCAAATAATTAGGGATCTTACATCAAAAGCAAATGAGTGATGTAACTGTAGGCTTGTTCCAATCTCCTCCAGACCAAAAGATCATAAGCATAAAGCAGCAGCATGTGGCTGTTGTTTAATAAGTAGACTATCTGTATCTTCAACTTCCACTCCATTCCTGTACTGACCCCCCCCAAAAAAATAAAGTTTGTTACATTCATTCAGTTATAGACATCTTACAGGTGCAAAACCAAAGAGTCATGTGCTCAGATGATTAGCGACAGTTCTCCTGCTTACTCTGGTTTGAATTCCCAGATGTGTCTGAGGCCACTTGTGTTAGCAAAAGGATTGTATTGTAGGCTCTCTCAATAAAGCCTTGTCATCCTGATGGCTTACTTTTTAATTGCCAACAGCAATGGTTTTTCTGGATATGAATCACAGATAGCTGCAACTAGAGTCTGGTTCTTTTCAGGCCACCTTCTCTGAGATATGATGACCAAAGTTATCATTTTTTTCAAGTATTTTATTGGAAAAATCACATGAAATTTAACTCTAACTACATAAAACAAGAACTTGCTACTATTATACAGACACACAACCAATAGAAGTATCAAATGATGAAAGGTGTTTTGTTTTTGAGCCAGAAAGTTTTACAAAAATTAAATACAAAATGCCCATCTGATTAGATAGATCAGAAAATTACCCACAAAGGAAGCAAGAATACACACCATGCTACTAGTTAGTCAATGAACTAATATTAACCTGGCATTATAAGAATGTATTACTTTATTATTAGACATAGCCTAATTTCTATAGAGGAACAAACTTAGAAATTTTAATAAATTATTATTCACTGTAAATATACTTTGATAATTAATAATAATAATTCAAATCAATTATGAATAGCCTGTTAGATACAGAGAAAAGGAATATTTCAACTAAAAAGAAATTATAGCGTATGATTAAGTGTGCATCATAATGAACATGCTGCTTTTTTGTTTTTTCTATATTAAGTAATCTTAAGATGTGCAGAATTTATTAATTTTTCTATTGAAAATTTTGTGAAAGGTCATACTTAAGATATTGAAAATACAACTTGCTTAAATTTAACACTGATGTGCATGTGTAGTAATAGTAGTAGTATACAAATCAGGACATACTGGATATCTTACTTTCTGTTCAGCTTTGTAACCTGATAGTTAGAATTTTTACCATGCTTTTTAGTAAATCATCACATATTTCAAAGTTTCATGACATGAAAAATTTCTAAATCATTAGAATCAATCTGAGTGATTATTTACACTTTTCTTAATTAATTATATGTGCAGAAACTTTGAAATAACAATCTGGCAACAGATAAAGTCCTAAATTGTAAGGGTATGCTAGTGATGCATGTAGACTGGAAATAAATGTTAAGTTTAATGTGATGCAGAGAGAATGATCCTAGCCACTTTTATTTATATTTTTTTTTCTGTTGCAGCATTTTAAACTGAGAAATGATACTTAGCGGCGGTTAACTCACTAGGTGTCATCTTTTCAACGGTGTCACTAGAACCCACACTAAACACTTTTCTATTTTCATTTGTAGTCTTGCTGAATAAATTTAAGGTTGTTTCTCTTTGATTGTAATTGCAATAGTCCCTCGAGGTCAAACAGTCAGACACTGACCCGCAATAAATGAAAGAAAAAAAACACAAGATCTACCACAACTGAGTGTCTGTAAATGGATATTTGAGATGCACTGCACATTTGTCATAGAAGAATTAATTTAAAAGTATAGTCTGCCTAACAAAGAAAATAAAATTATGCATAATGAGAATTTTTTTTTATTAAATTCCAAACCTAAGTTTGATATATAGAAATAAAAAAAAAAAAATAACATTTCTAAGGAAAGTGGCAAAGTATTTCTGTCTATAAATTATTAATGATTAAAGAGGAAATACATATACATGAGACCTTTACAAACTGTTCTTCAACAAAAATTGAAAAACTTAACACCATTATCAGCCATTTATGAAATGAGGCGAAAAGAATTTTCAATACTCACACATTCACAACCGTATTGGTGGTGTCACTATCATTTTATTTATACTTTTCTTAGTCGGGTTTCGTTTTTCTGTTATGATCATAAGCCAGGATGGCTGCTGGTCTCTGTCGTTATAAATCCCTAATGAGGAACAGCTAAACTCCAGCAATGTTACGAATAAATAAATACAAAAGGGAAGGAGGGGGGGGACTGGAAAAACAAACTAGGAAGGTGTTATCTTATTTATCCTCGGCAGGGCAGTGTGTACGAGGGTCGTGCATTAGAGGGGGGAGGGGAGGGGATCTAACGGCGGAGTTAGCAGGGAAGAAGAAAGACACAACACGGAGGCGATGGATGGATCTTTTCACCTACTCGTTATGAATCAGTGCAGACTGAAAATAAGCGAGAACTGAGAGAGAGAGAGAGAGAGAGGGGGGGTGGTGGGGTGAGAGAAAACACCTCAGAGACGACGCACAATACCGCTCAAAGAAAGGAAGGAAAAGAGGAGAGATAAACGGCGAGGGTTGGGGAGGGGGGAGATAGATTTTTTTTTCTTGTTTTTTGTCGACCAAAAAAACTGCGGCCAGGCGCGAATCCTGGATATTGTGACGTAGCCTGGACTCGTCTGTGGTGGCGGCCGTATTGTTATTATTATTACTATTAGTATTATTATTATTATCGCGGAGAGGCTGCCGAGCAAACATCTGACGACGACGACGACGACACCTCATCCATTTGCAGTACAGCCCTGACAACTCACACACCCGGCCGTCTGGCGATGAATGGCAGCGGGCGGCGGCCGGGAAACCGCATCCTGTGCCTAACAGAAACCGAAAGAAATCAATCCGTCTTACCATCCGCAACAGGCGCCGCAACACCAGATCTCAGAGGGCCAGGCCTTCGGTCATCGCATTTCAGAGGGTAAACCAAACACAAACGGCGGCCATTACTGTTTTTTTTCGTGACGTCACGAGGGGATTTTTTTTTTCTTTTTGTTTTTTTTTTTTTTTTTCTCCTTCTTCTTCCAAGTTGCCTCCGCTACCAGGCGGCGGCGATTCGGCGATTTCCGTGCGATCGACGGATTTCGCCGAGCGCCCTGTTTAATCACCCCACCCTTAGTTAGTGTTCCGCCTTTTCCCGGCAGATGGCAGCACATCGGTCGATGACATAGGCCGGCGCGTGTGAGAAAGGCGGAATCGGGTTTTTCGAAAATGGAGGCATTCGTGGAGCACGGGGTTGTGAAAGATGTAATAGATTGCGCGCCTTCCCAGCTGTTGACGGTAGGTGCTGGGCTGCTTGGGGCCCTTCTTAAGAAGCCCTCTCTCCCCCTCCTCACCTTTTCTTGCCGAATGTTAGGCAGACGACTTCTTCGATAACGCGTCTGGTTTGTTTTTCCCCCATTTTTTAAAAAATTAATTTATTATTATCATTATTATTATTATTATTATTATCATTATTATTATTGTTATTATTATTATATTTTTTTAATAACATTACTTGCGAGAGAGAGAGGAAAAAAAAAAAGTTTTTGTTTTACTTTCCGAAATCGAAGAATTTAAATTATCGATATTAATTTCTCTCTCTCTCTCTCTCTCTCTCTCTCTTTTAATGTCGAATTCAGTTTTAACAGTAGAAATAAGTTTTAAAATTTCTGAAAGAAATATCCCCAATCCTGCTAATATAATGTGCATCCGTTTGCTTGTTTCCTTCTTACTGTCTACCGTGTTTACGGGTACATAAAGAAGACGGGGACACCCACCCTACCACCGCCAGTGGTAATTATCTCCCCCTGTCAGGAGTATAAAGGAAAACCCTAACTGCATTATCAGTTGGAAAAAGCCCCTAAAAACAGATAGATACACATTCATCTTACATAAGGAATGTTTTGTTTTTTTTTTTTCTTTTCGCGAAACCTCACTTAACTTTCCATCTTTTTTAAAATAATAATAATAATAAAAAAATCATTCTATGAAGCGCATTAATAAGATTGCGAACTGAAATCACAAGCTGTTAGTCTGAACATTTATGCACCGGATCCTTTTGATTTTGGCTCATAGGGGGTTTCCAGGGTGACTTGAAATCTCTTCGACGGATTCTGAGTCTAGTATTTTACAAGTTAAAACGTTATATTCTCTCTCTCTCTCTCTCTCTCTCATGAGTACTTGGAGCGAGATTTTCTTCCATAGATTTCCATGTTCCAGTTTGTCCTACCTACACTGGTCTCTTTGTTTTTTTGTTTTTTTTTTTTAGTGGTAGCCAAGTTAATATCGAAAAATTGTTTTAAACGGCATGAAACTATTTCTAAGTTAGTATCTATTTTAAAAAAAAAATCTACATAATTTTTTCAAGGGGGATTTTTTTTTCATTTAAAAGGTTACCTCCCTTATATTTGCAGCACACACACACACACAACCACACACACATAAAAGAAAATATTTTCTGATTCTGTCACATTCCAATCTTTGATCAATGTGTCAAGTTCCAGCATATGCTGCAAGTGTTTAAAACAGTATTTTCAATTTAAATTGTTTTCTGCCATGCTTGTTTTGGATAGATTTTTTTTTTTTCATGGTTAGTGAAATTGGAATATTTATGATTTTTTAAAATGCAGCCTCCATTTACCACAACACTTGAATAAACTTTTTTTTTTTTTCAAGGAAACTTCTAATTGTTTGAAAGTGTAGATGAATCAGTACCATAGTTATGTAAAGTGAACTCTTCACACATAATCAGCCAACCCTCCTTTCACCTTTTCATTGGGGAAAGGTGCACCTCTCTTTTCTCCTAAGTTTGTACTCTTAGATACATTTTTTTCCAGTGTGGTTCTTTTATAATTACAATACAATTGTTTGTTTTTTTTTTTAGATATATAATTATTTTTTGTTCATTCAGTACAAAATGTGAGATAGTTTAATTTTAATAATTATTGTACTGGCTATAATTTTTGTATATTTTGTGGCACTTGAAATTTTTATTTCAAGACATTCAGATTTAGGGATGTTTAATTTTCACAAAACAAAAATGCAACCTGTTTCCAAGTCTGCATTGCTTATATGGTGCATTCACGTGTTCATAATCTGGTTAAGGAGGAAAAACAACCAAACCTAACACTAAATGAGGTGGCTCAAGCCATCTGGATGGTTCAAGGACGAATGATCCAGACTTCTCTTGCTTTCTAGTACAATATTTATTGCAGTGTCAGGCTAGTTCATGGAGAGATTTCATTTGGGTATCTCCATTGAATTATTTTGTCACCATTGCAAGAAGAGTTTTCCAACAGCATGATCTCTCTAAAATAATCTCCAAAGAGCAACCAGTCAAAATTTTGACAGTTTGCAACAGGATTCATGCTAATTGTGTGTGGTTTAAATAATCCATTTAACATGACACCATTGATAGTTACGTATGCAAAATGCATTTTCACTGACTATAGATTGTTTGGAGTAGGAATGTACTAAAAAAAAAAAAATGGCCAATTATTGATTAATCAGCAAATTAGTAAAATTCATAATTTTTGGTCTGCTGCCACTGGACAGCCAGAAATTTATCTGTACACAATCATCATAAGCAGGAAAATAAATGGGTCTAAAGTGCTTGTTCTCTCTGCTGGGACAAATGTGTACATGAAACTGTCCAAATTTTATTTAGTTGCCTAAAATCTTATCAATAAAACTTAGAGTAAAAACACCTTTGAATAATTCCTCATTGATGTAAACTTGGAGAATGGATATATTGCAACATTCTGCCAATTTACTGTTTTGATGAAAGAAAAAAAACAAGCATACAGATAGATTTTTGTAAAATATTCAAAAGACAGTGTAAATCAGATGGTCATTACCTGTGGAATGCCTATATGGTACTGTATTATTATTATTAGAATATTCTCTTGCAGTATGTGAAGTTGCAATTTATTTTACAAAAATAAAACCTGATTATGGAATATGCTTACCATTTGAATATTTTGATGTATGCAACCAGTATAATATTAGTCTAATTTTCATGGTATACAAAGCTTCACTTTTTAAAAATTATTCATTTTTAGTAATGTTATGTTAACCAATCAGGAATTGCTAATTCAAGTAACTCCTTTAAAATATTAACAAACAGAGATATCAAACTGCCATTGTGATCCTGTTTCTCTTATGGACAATGCTTAATCCAGATAGCATGTGTAGTATAAGGATGATAGAAGTTTACTGTGATATGGGCCTGATGACTTTGCCTAGTAAAGGGTAAAAATTGAATGTTGGGACTAACTTTATTTTAATTCTGTAGTTAAAGTATCAAAGTATTTCAGGCTGACCATTGATAGTGCTTATTTTCAGATAAGTCTCGGACACACATTTTAAAAGTAGAGATGTCTTCAAAAAGCATGTCTAGAATTATTGAGATTCAGAAAAATTTTATAAAGCAAGATACAAGCTTTGCAATTAGGGAATCTCTCAAGTAGAAAAAACTGTAGAGATTTACAACTACCAATATAAACAATTCAAAGGTAAAACGTTCTGCTGCAAAAAGGAAACTTGAGGAACAAGCTGTAGTAAGCAAATAGCCATGGAGGAATCCCTTCACAAGAATAAGTTGTGGGACATCAGAGATCCTCAAACCACAACCGTACTTAGTTGTAGCAGACATTGGAGTTAGTTACTTAATCACTTGTCCTTTCAGATATCTACATTGTTGTTTTCCAAAAGATACAGGTATAGAATTGATGGACGTTTGGACAGCTAGTACTGAGGGAATACCATTTCTTAAAATCACTGCTTTGCCTTCACCAACTTCAAGCCAGTTAAATGTCCCTGATAAATTGATTTGTTGATGAAACTTTGTAATATGGAAAACGGGGGAGCAATATTCTAGTGTTCTTCTGATAAAAAAAAAATTGTCTGTTCATTTGCTGTTATGAAACCTAACAATTAGCAAATTAATTGCTAGTAATCATTCAGTGAAATGGCCATTTAATTGCACGTCTTTAGTTTAGACATCAATGATGGATGAATTATTCTGGAATCAAGATGGAAGAATTTGTTAACAGTGCCTTTATCTAGCCTGATAGTATGGACTGGCATACAAATTGGTTGAAGAACAGACCTTGTCATTAGGAGAGGTGTCATGACTAGTATCAGATACATGGATGAAATGATAAAGTCACTCTTCTGGCTCAGTGGCAAGCTTCCAACCTCTTTTTAATTTATGACAGTCTTTTTGCAGCATGCACAAGCTGTTAATGCTGTGCTTCAGGTCCATAATATTTGCATGCTTTCTAGACTTAAATTTGATTGAACATGTTTGGGATATGTTCGAGGGAGACATGTTGCTATCACTTTTAGTCTCTTGATCAGCTGGAAGTGGCCATGGCCAAAGAATGGTACAGTATCTCACAATGACAGTTAGGTCATCTAATTTGATTGCTATCAAGATGTAATAGCTTGTATATATTAGTTATTGGTGAAAGCCATTTCTGTTAATGTCAATCTGTATGACTGTTGGTGTTGCCATTTTGCATACTCATTTTAGATAGCCATTTTGTTTTCTTCAACCAATTAAACTTGGCATCAAATTTTTTTTGGAATGCTTATATTACTTTGCAGGTTCTTTTAAACCAACTATTGACACAAATTAACTTACCATTCAAGCACTACAGATTTGAAACACTTGTTTATTTTTTTTTATAAGGAGTATATTTCTCATGAAGTGTTTAAGAAACATCACTTCCTGGATTGTTCAGTTATAATTTAAATCTTAAAGAATTGAATGTGGATATATATGTGAAATGAAAATGTAATATTCCTGTTAAGAGAACTCTACGATTAATTATCTTTTCAAGTTTCTAATTAACTACTTTCTTAATATTAAAATTTAAGCTTTTTTTCCAAACATGTACAAGCTTTGAACAACTTTTCATAATTAACACATTTCTGTAAAAATTGGTTAGATAATTGTAAATCATTTCAATATACTTTAAAGCTAATAGTTTTTAAAAATTTTATTATAACACTGGTATTGACTTTATTATTTTTAGCTTTTTTACGACGACATAGAAGTGAAACCTGGGATGATATTGACTCCTACCCAAGTAAAAAACATTCCCAAAGTAAAGTTTGAAGCAAAACCTGGTGCTTTTTATACGCTTTTAATGAATGGTAAGTAAACTTGTTTTCTTGTTTAAAGTCCTTTCCAGGGAAACAAAACTGGCCAAGCAAGTCTGCTAATTTTGATTAGACTGTAATGAATCATTTGATTTATTCCATATTATACTATTGATAGCACATGCAGAAGGATGCTGCTAAAGTGTACCTACTTGAGTGTGCTCTATAGTACCGTAAAATGCCGTGTATTATACGCTATCATATATAATACACACTCCAATTTTGATATGTAAAAAACCCCAAAAACACACAATTCCCATTATAATGTGCAGGTATATTTAGCTCATATTTTAGGTGCCATCAGATTGGGCCAACCTGAAGGAGAACTGGTTTATACAACAGACAAATGGCCATCCAGAATAAACTAAATGTGGAGATATTTTATGGGACATACATAATAGTTTCACAAAAATCAAAAATTCACTCACTCAGCTGCAGCAGTAACGTGGTAAACTAAATCACTGAAATGCACAAATCAGGTTTTCATGAGTACCTCATGTATTATGCCATTGCATTCAAAGGTCTTCACGAAAAAATTCCATTTCAATTAATATGCCACCCTTATTTATTACACCACCTCATCTACTATGCCATAGTGAAGTGACTGAGGTATTATGGTAACGTATATAAATTCCGCATGGAGATAATCTTCATTCAGTTGCTGTTTCTACATACTCTTACACAACCATGCCACCAACAGAGCTGCAGCCCGAGGGTTTGGAGTGAACAAAGCCAACAGGTCTTGGCGATGTTCTCAGGAGAAGATTGAAGCCATGCTGTGTACAAAACGTGCTGATCAGGGCAAGGGTACAGCCTATCCAAAACTTGAGAAGGAAGTACTTTTCTTTGTCACTGAAAGGCGCATGCAGGGTGGGGGGGGGGAGGTTCCACCACAGAGATATGCATACATGCACTTCTGTCTACAAAACTCAAAAAGCTCATTCTATGCCTGACTTTAGGGCATCTCAGAAATGGTGCGCCCGCTTCATGGCCCACAACCAACTGATCATATGCTGGTGGACCACCATTGCCCAGAAGCTACCGGATTGCAAAGATCGGCTGTTAAGGTACCATCAGTTTGTCATCAAACTGAGAAAACAACATGACTATCCATGAGTCACACATTAAATGCCAACCAGATAGCCATGACGTCCGACCATTCCTACAACAGCACAGTGGCCCCCGTCAGGTCAGAGACCATCACCATGAGGACGACTGGCCACGAGAAGACTCAGTTCACAGTCATGCTGGAGTATATGGTTGACGGAAGTAAGCTTCTGCCATACATCATCTTCAAGAGGAAGATCAAGCCGAAGGACCATTTCCCCAGTGGTGTCCATATCCAGGTCCATGTCAAGGGTGGATGGATGAAGCCCTCATTCTAGACTGGGTGGACACTCTGTTGGGCGGACATCGCATGGAGTCTGTGAAGACAGCCCTGAAGAAAACTTGCTCAGACCTTGCCATCATCCCAGGAGTATGGCATCCATGCTGCAGGTCATGGATGTAGCTTGCAACTGCTCAGTCACACATGGGGTCCAGCAGAGGTGGAATATGTGGATAATGGTGAATGAACACATCCTCAACCACACTGGTCATATGCGCCAACTGACATGCCCGCCATTGCCACCTGGATCAGGGATGCTTGGGAAGAAGTCGACCCCAAGACCACCAAGAAGGGCTTCCACGGGTCCTACCTGTCTAATACTATGGATGGAACCGAAGATGACATGACATTCTGTGTTCTGAGCTGAAGGATGATGAGGCAGTAGAAGCATCAATGGGCAACAACATCTACTATGACACAACTGCTACCATGACTGAAGAACAGCTCTTACAGTGGAGGGAAGAAGACGGCGGGGATGAGTTTGATGTGTTTTAATCTAGATGTACATCATATCAGTGTATGTCACTTATCCTATATTATATTTTAAAAATCTAATTTAATTTCAATAAAATTGTGAAAAAGAAAATATTACTTGCATTTTTATTTTTGTGGTTAAATTTTACATGGAGTTTCAGTACAAACTTCTTGTTCTGCTTATACCAATTTCATTGCCAATATCAGTGATACTCAAGTCAGTGACATTCAATATTCATATCCTCCAAAACACACACAAGACATGAACAACTATCTTTTATAAACGTTCAGTCAAATTGCCCCATTGGATTTTTTAATGTATACATATGTATTATCGCTTGTTCATCTGTTGCTGGTAATGACCCCAGCAGTCTGGGGCAAAAAAGTCTGCGACATCTGATATCTTGTATAATATGCACCCAGTTTTTTAAGGGTAAATTCTCTTTATAATACATGGTATTTTACAGTAATCATTTCATCTATGATATGCAGTCCGATACTGAATCATTTTCTTTTGATGTTAGAGGTTTTGAGCGTGCATATCTCATTCAGTTGGTCTGACTGATTCCAACAAACTAATGCATTTGATGTTGACAGCAGCTTTGTGAAAGACGGTGAGGAGAGGGGTTTGAGTAGATTTCAGATAATCTGCAACCCAATCAATGTTCCAGTGTTTCATAGCCTACAACTTTTGTCAATTCATCTTGGGGAATTTCTCCATATGCTAGAGACCATCCAATATGCAGCACAAATATAGAGGAAAGCAACCACATCAGAGACTTGGGGAGACACCACTGTTGAGGAGAGAGAGATGCTTTCATAGCAGTAAATATCGCCATAGGCCTTCATTCAGTTCTATTTATCAATGATTTTCGGAGTGCGGACAACAGACTGATTATGGCAGGGGTGTCAAAGGTCTCAACACTAGAGATTCAAGAAAAGCATTAGTATTGGCACCTCTGCAACAACAGTCAGGAAATTATCCTTTCAAGCTGCCTCTGGTAATCCTGATGGAGACTTCAGGTTGGACATTGAGAAGGGTTTGAAGGTGGCTTCTGCTCCTGGAAAATGAAGCTTATCAGGAGAAAAGGTGCTTGTCTGATGCATCCTGACAACCAATGCCATTTATTTTCTGGACACATTTCATCTGAATTGCTGAACTGTCTTTAAGTTAGTTATGTTATTTGAATCATTCGATGGCTACTAAGTGTTTTTTTGTTTTTTTTAATAATTTCGATTCAGTTGGTACATTTTCACCCACTTTGTAAATTGTCTGCCCTTTTAAGTATGTAAAATCCAGATTTGTCTGCTCTGGAAAGGATTAATTAAAATACACTGTATAGTATCTAAATAAAAAGGAATAAAAAAAAAAAAATTTTTTTTGTATAGTTGTGACCATGAAAATCCTTTGTTACTGGGAGAATAGCATTCAACAATGCCATTAAAATGATGAAAACAATTCTTTTGTTTTGCTAATGTCTTTTTGGGTTAGTCAGAATGAAAAAAACACACCCCCTAATCTTTCCAAGTAATTTTTTTTTAATCCAAAATCACCAATCATCTAATAAAAATGCTTGCATGTATGCATATACATCTTTGGGTGCTGTTTTCTCAATGAGGATTTCTGGTTTTAAAAAATTGTGAACTATTGCTGGAACTTTAAAATGTCTTAGATTTTTTAACAAGTTGAAACTTTCAAGAACATTCTAATTGATTTTGCAATATGTCAAATTATCATCTACTTTGGCGGGTATGAATGTAGTGGGAGACTTGCATCCTGAAACATGACAATACCAGATATCTGAAATGCATTTGTTTTCTCAAATTATAAAATTTTCATATAGAATTTTATTCCTTACATAATTGAACATATCCATGTTAGTTTTGGTGTACGTGCTATCATTTCACTCAGGAACTTGTAGCGAGTATCCACTTCAAAATCTAAGATGGCCACCATAACCATGGCAGTGAATTAATCCAGGTGAAAAATACCTTGTGCTTTTTAATTTGTTTGGTGCCTAGTTGGCATGCACCAAATGTCATGCAGTTATTTTCATAAAGAAAAATGGAATTTGAGTAGTTTTCTCCCTTAAGGAAACAAAAAAAGCAATGAATTTGAGATTATTCTAATTTCTCAAACTAAAAATTGTTGATAAGAAAACTGTTGTTTGTTTGATTTAGCAATTCTTAAAATGTTTTAATATAGGTGTGTATAGCATAAATTAAAACGGAACTGGATATTCCATTAATGGAAATATTGCGTATGTGCTGATTAACTGGCAGATAAATGGCTGTTTGCTTACTGATTGATCGCCCAAATTATAACAGTGAATGGGAAACCTTAATTTTATTTTTTTTTCTAGTCAGGAAGAACTGGGATGTTTTTTGTTTTCCATATTACATCAAGTTTTAACAAATCAGTTTATCCAGATTAATAAAACTGAGGGCAATGATTTTTAAGTTTTTTTTTGGGGGGGAGATGTAAAATTTCATAAATTTTTTTTCAATCACTATCTCTCTCTCTCTCTCTCAGTACATATACATCTTAGTGCTTTTTTTTTTTAATGTCAAGAATATAAAAATTTCCTACTTGAAATCAAATGCTTAAAGAATTTTTAAAAAATCATCAATTTATAAATTCAGATGAATATGTAACTATGTGGAAACCAAAATATCAAAAGTAATACTGGTCTACGAACACAGATTCAAAATTGCAAAGTATAACTTGGTATTTAAAGTCAAAAGCTCTTATAGAACAGAAACATCAACTTTTCGCCACTTTCTGGTTTGAAGTGGTGTTTTGTTGGCTCATTCACTGATGCTAAAGGGCTTTTCATTGTTGGTGGAAGATAGGAGTGAACATAAATGCTTTTTAACCATTGGCTTTTTTGGCCTTTATGAAGTAAAGTGTTTCCTTTCTACCATAACAGATCTTTGTGCCCGAGTAGCAGGGGAAAGTTATTTCTGAATCTCTCTACAACAGTTTCTCTTTTAGTGCTTGAGGATCTACAGTTCGCTTCCATGTAGAACTGGAAGATTAATATTTTTTCCTGTTGCTGTTTTTTTTCATTGCAGTCCCAAAATTTAATCTGGGAACTGTCACTATTGATTCAGCAGCTGTAATTTGTGGTATATCTGGATCAAGGCATGTATTGGTATCTACATTTACATTTTTTTGTGTCTTTGGCTAATCTCTTAGTCTTTTATTTTTCTATGAACCAGTACCACCACCTATCTGTGTGGAAATACATGATTTTTATGTGCTAAATACTTATATAAAAATGTCTTTGCACATATTGATATTTTTCAACTGTTATCCACATCTTTATTTTCATAACAATGTTTCGACTGGTGGGATCTCTGATCATCTTCAAGTGTCATTGTGTATAAACATGTTGAATTCAGTGCCTTGGCTGAGGATTGAACTCTCAAGCCTTTATTATTAATGTTTGGGTGTTGTACTCCTATCCACTAGGCCACTATCCCGTAGGACATCAGTCATTCTTTGGTTTTTTAAGTACAGTCGACCCCCGCGTAATTGTGGTTCAGCATTCGCGGCCCCGGTTATTCGCGGAATTTTCCTTAGAACCTAACTAATAATTGTTCGTGGCAATATATATTTTTTTACGCTAAATTATTAATAACAATGTACTTTACTAATTTTGTAATATGAATACTAAAGTAAATTCAGCAAAATATCAATATAAAAATAAACACTATTTGCTGGAGGTTTGAAAGTAGCCAATCCGAGAGCGTTATTCATTTCTCCTTGCTGCTGATTGGCTGCTGTCCACGAGGCACTGTCTCAGGCAAATGCAGCCAGCAGCCCCGCATCATCCGTTTACCGCGTGTAGCTATCTTGAGTGTTTCGCTGAATGCTGTATTTTTTATTAAATTATTATATTTTACGTTATATTTTGATGTTTATAGGCATTTTTATGGACCACGTCCAATATTCGCAGTTTTTCACTCTTTGAGGGTGCTCTAGGAATGTAACCCCTGTGAATACCGGGGGCAACTGTATAGGTAACCATATTGGACTCAGGTCTGTGCTAGGCCTGCTAATTTGATCTACTGTTAGGACCATGTACACAGCCTCCTTGATTTATGTAATTTAAAATGTGGTTCCCTTTCATTCCATAGTGGCTGATGGTTTCCCTTTATACTCCATACATGTTCTGCTTCTCCTGATTTTTTTTTTGTTTTTGTTTCACCTCTAACCATGGCTTTGCGGTATTCCTCAAGTCTGATCTTCAGAGGGCATCCCATTTCACCCTTGTAGGCTCTCCCACAACTGCATGGAAAGTTGTATGCACTGTTCTTAGCACTGTTCATCTCATGTGGCTTCACTCTAGTGAGAATTCTATGGAGTGTGGTGTTACTTCCGAAGACCGTTCTAATGTTGTATTGTCCACAGATTCATGGAATTTTCTCTGCTAAGCTTCTACTATAAGGCACTTGATTTTACCTGTTCCTCTTGACTGCTAATGGGTGCTGGTCTTAGGTATCTGGGGATAATCATTCCTCAGGAATGTTTTCTCTATATTCGTCATCTCTTTGTGGTGGATCTCTGCATCAGTACAGATGGCTTTTTTCTGATGATGCTTTTCTTTACACTGTATAGGTGGTGGGAGTTGTAGTAGAGGTAGAGTCCTGTAGATGTAGGCATGCAATATATGGATGTCTTTGTGCGCTGTACTAGCACATCCAGAGTTGGTTGTTATTTTCTCTTTCCATGGTGAACTGTGATGTTCTGATGGAATTCATATGTTTCCAGAGGAGACAAAGGTGTCATCAGCATATCTAAGCCAAGCTGAAAGTTGTAGTGGTACGGTTCTTAGTCATTTCCTTTAAGATATTGGCCATTACAGGTGATAGCAGGAAGCTCATTGCTATCCTATCCTCTTGTTGGTATATATATAATTGTCCATTTGGAAATGTGCTGTTCTTAAACAAAATGAGCATTTCCATTATGTTCCTAACCGAGGTGTTAGCTCTTTCCAGTAGGGTGGAATTGCTCTCTAGTCTTGCTCTGATAACCAACAGGGTTTTGTCCATCAGAACCATTGCGAACAGGCTTACAATGTCAAGGCTGATCATTTGAGAGGATTGGATTGGCATATCCTTAATCAGATCAACAAAGTGAGCAGAGTTTTTCACATATAAAGTTCCTCTTCCTCATGGGTTTATTATCCTTAATAGGAACTGGCTCAGAGGGTGGCGTGCTGAGCCTTTATAACTCACAATGGACCTCAATGGTGCAGTCCAAAAATATCAGTATGTAATAGTAATGATACCTCATTTCATAAATATAGAATAAAGATTTCTTTGAAGATAGTATTACTAGTTGCTTTGCTGAGAGAAGTTCTGTAGCTGAAATACATGAAATTATATTGCATGTTGTTACTTTTTTGACTATCAACTTTTGTTTTGTTGAGAGAGTTTTAAGAAAAGTTCTGTTAATATGTAGTTGGATTTTGAATATCATTGTTTAGTGCATGTGCCATAATTTGGTGTAATACAAACCATTCCAATAGGTAGAAACATCCTGTAGAAGCTTGTTTGTCAAGAAGGTCAAGCTTTTGCAATGCAGCAATGGAATGGTGTAAATGGCCAATTATCTCCTGATCGATATGAAAGATATCTTTTACTACCTATTGGATAAATATAGCATTATTAATACATAGTTGTAGAACAAGATTTGTCAATCTGTTTATTGTATTTTCACATACATCTTGTGGGTTATACAGGATTTTACCCCACAAAAGGGAATGAAGTTTGTATCTCAGTGGGTGGCCTGTATCAAATCTTTTTTACAATCTGCAGTTATTTTGCTGCTTCAACTATGCATTTTCAGATTTCATAATTTGAATTACCATAAAAACAGTTTAATTCTTTAATGTTTGTGAAATTTTATGGTAGAAATGAAAACAAGATGGCTATAGGCAGTCTTATAGTCTAAATCAATTAATCATTGACACTCTATACTGCTGTTTCACTAATCAATTACAAATAAAATTTTTATTAGATACTATTTAAATATACTTAATATTTATTCATCAAAATCAGCATCTACACTACTATAATTTTCATATCCTTTGAAGCTGGCATTATAATTGCTGTCTTTAAAAATGTTTAACTGCTGCAAGACTTGTTTCTGCAACTTTTGAATATCCTTTGTCAATGTAAATGACTAAGCAAAGTTGAGCAAAGCTACATGAAGCCAGCCAGCTAGGTTTGAACTATTCTTGTACCATTTGAAAAATTAGTTAAACCCAAAACACAGCAAATTGAATCACTTGATTCTAGTTGCCATCTTACCATAAAACCATTGCTGTTGATAATCTAGCATTTTAACAGATTTCTCAACCTGTTAAACTTTTGCAAAACTTAGAAATTTACAGTGTAGATCAGTTAAGATTAGTACAGGGTATAAGGATTGGCAGAGTATATAAAACATTTTTTATAAGATTAATGATTTTATACAAAGGTGTATGCATCATTGTTTTGTGTGGGAAGTGAATGTATGAAAATATCGTATACCAATTTACTGGTTGATTGCAGAGCATTTTCCATGGGCTGGTTATACTAACAACATTCTTAACGGGCTATAACTAAACCCTGCATGACATCTCAGCAGTTGTAGAATTCATTCCTTACACAATCCACTCCCTGTGATAATTTATTAATATCAAAAAATGTTTTAGTGGTCCATAGTCAACATTAAAAGTAAAGTTTATTTAAATAGATGTTGTGTTGTTGAAAAGCTAAGAATGATGTCATAAAAACTGATGTGAAGGAATTGCTAAAAACTTGCTTCACTTTTAATAATTATGAGCTATTCCTCATAAACATAAAAAGTCTATCTTGTTATCTCGACTATATCTAGAAATAAGAGCTAGAACCTGCTTGTTCACATTTTTATACTTTTTCTCATTGTTATCACCCCAATCAAATTGAACTTCTTTCATTTGTGCACAAATTCTTTCTTCAAAATTGAAATTAATTTTCAGATGTTAGGGTGCATGCATGTCACTGAGCTTTGAAGTGCATTATGGTATCCTTCCACCTTGTTGTTGACACGAGGCATATCTTGTTAAATGAAATTATTAGCGTAACTGATATCTTAAATTATGTAAATTTATTTTAATAATTTTTATATATGACAGTATCAGCAGTGAATTATCTACAACTGGCAGTTACTTTCAATAATTGCCATGCAACCACCATAACGTATTCTACAACCTATTGAGCTACTGCAGCAAGCAGCGATTATGGAACATTAAAACACTCTTTTTTGTGTTAATAAGTTATTGCAGGGAGTGAAACTACCAATCACCGTTGTCAACTAGTGCAGTAAAATTAGAATAACTTTTTTTATACTATTAAATTTGATTTTTAATTCATGTTTTTGATTTATGCATTTGTGTATGTGCAAAATTTTGAGAATAGTTTGCAACTATTTAATTTTTAAAGTTTCCTTAATTTTTCTTGAAAGAAGATTTTGTAAAGGTCTGTGTAAAAAAAAGAAAGAAAGGAGGGAGGGCTAAAAAAACGTACGAGTTAAGATTTAAATAAATATTAGTTTAATATGGCTGCTCAATTTGTTGCAGGTCTTATTTATAAGCAAGCAAAGCCTATTTTTTGGTTAATATCAATAAATAGACAGTAGGAAAGGCTGTATTTTGGCTGTGGTTAAAAATGTAAGATAGCTGCATATTGTAACCACATGCTGGTGCTATTGGGGATATCAGCCAGTATTACATTTTTGATAATTTTATCGTGATAAGCATATCAGACTAAAGGAAAAGATGAGTTCTGCTGTGGAAAAAAAAATCTTCATCAAGAGTGAGATGTTATGTAAGGCAAGTACTAGCTAAAAAGGAAAACATTCAAAGATGCTTTAAGACATTAAGATCATTAACATTGTTCTTGGCATGTAAAGTTGCCATTAAAGCATGACGAATAGGTCAATAAATTGACAGCAGTGATGATTGCATCTTGTTTTTCACATTGCTAGAAAAAGGAACTGTTAGAAGATGGAACATTCATTAAAAAGGCATTTTTAGAAACATGCTGTTTGGCTGACATTTAATTTACTTTTAAATTCATCATACTTTTCATTTATCTGAAAAGATTGTCAAAGAGAATATTTAAAAATGGCTTGTTACTCCAGTTCACACTTTTCACAACTGGATAAATCAAACTTTTGGCTTTGCACAACTCTGTGTCTTTATTAGAAGGATATTTAATATAGGTGAAGATTTTACCCTTAAGGAAAATAGGTGGTAGGGATGTTTACAGGTCATTTGAAAATTATTTTAGAGGGGAAAGTTTTCCATTATACAAGCTTGTTTTCAATACAACTGATGGCATCAGCAATGACTACTGTTAAATGGGTTTATTTAACTGACAAAGTATTATGGATTTTCCTATCTATTGTATGTTACATCAGCATTCATTGTGTGGAAAATTATTACCTAAAAACATAAGTATTGTGGTTAAAATAGTTAAATATGTGGAAAAGCACAAAGAAGTTCATTTAAAAGTTCACTGGATTAGCTTGATCGCTAGTATGAAGGGCAGTTAAATTTTTAAAAAATTATTAAACAGGAAAAATATTAAGTAGTTTTGATCAAGTTTTTCTCAAGTGAGAATATTTTTGTAAGAAAGAAATGAACACTGAAGAACTAGATAGTTTGAGGCTTTTAGACTTAGAATTATCGATGGACCTTACTGGTAGATTAAACTAGTTTAATTTAGAACTGCAAGGAAAGGATAAACATGTGATAGACATGATCAGTTCAGCGAATAGTTTCCAACAAAAGCCTAAACTTGATTGGAGGGGTCTAAGCTACTGAAAAAATAAAATCAGTTTTCTAATTTAATGTTTGAACTAGAAACAAGAATTAAAAGACATCTATTAAAGTGACATGCTTCTACCATAAAAGAATTGAAGTCATTCTGATAAGAGTTTCAGATTTTGAGGATATTGAGCAGATACAATTTCTGTTTCCATTTTCTGTGTTGGACACTGAAAACAACAAAGTAATATAACACATTTTAATGTTGAAAAAATTTAGCTTGGAATGGAAATATTTCTCTTCAAAATAATATCCAGCTGAAATGCAGACTTTTGGACTTGTGATGATGGTAAATACCTGATTCTGAAAAACATTGCCATGCATCTGAAAACATTTGGTTCAGCGTACATGTGTGAATCAATGTTTTCTAACATGAAATTCATAAAATGAAAATATTGCAGATTCTCACCTTGATGACTGCATCAAGCTGTTTTATATCTTACTCTAACTTATTCAGATTGGCAGAAAAGAATCAGTGTGAGACATCTCATTAATTACGAGTTCATACTAAATTTCATTAACATGTTACTTGAATATTGTTGTATATAACTATGTATTAGGTCACAAGTGTCTTGTTGGTTTTTATATTATGTTAATTTGGGTTTCTTTTTTTGCATGCTTGTAAAGGTGAATGTATATAAGTTATACATAATTTTGTAGCATGTGCTTTGGCATACATGCAAAACCTACCTTTTATCATAAAATGGATATTTGTTTCAGGGTTCTGAGTAAAGCATGGATAGAAATGTTTTTCATGCCATTTTGCTTCACAAGTTCAAACCAGGCCACACAGTGAGCGAGGTAACTCATTAAGCAAGCATGGGGCAAGGACACAGCAAATCAGTGCACCGTACAACGATGGTTTGCAAAGTTTTGATCAGGAGATATGTGCCTCGAAGTTAAGGAATGAAGCGGATATCTTTCCAGCTGTGATGACAACCGTCTGAAAGCCTCAGTTGAAGCCAATCCAAGAAAAACAGTGTGGCAAATTGCTGGAGAGCTTGACATAAGCACTGCCACTGTTTCCCGGCATTGCTCTTCACTTGTCATAAGAAACAAAAACGACCCATTTCTTGACTGAATTATTACGTGTAATGAAAAATGGATCCTTTATGGCAATTGTAAACGATCAGCACAGTGGCTCGACAGAGACAAGGCGCTAACCACATTCAAAAACCCAGCCTCCACCCAAAGATCATGGTGAACTGCAACTGGTATCATCCACTATAACTTCTTGCAACCTGGCGAAACCACCACAGATGAAAGGTACTGTCGTGAATTAAACGTTCATCAGAAACTCTCCCAATGACAGCCATCATTGGTGAATCAAAGAGGCCCAATCCTGCTCCATAACAATGTTCATCCTCATGTTGTAAAAGTGACACTTCAGAAACTGAACACGTTGGGGTACAAAGTTCTCCCTCACCCAGCCTATTCACCAGACCTTTCTCCCAGACTACCATTTTTTTCAAACAGCTTCCTCTGTATGAAATTCTCCAACCAAGCAGCAATTGAAACTGCCTTCCAACAGTTTATTAACTCCAGAAATCCAGATTTTTTTCAAAATGGTATAAATGCACTTGTAACTCGCTGGCAAAAGTGCATTGATAATAATGGAACTTTGATTAATAAACTTCACATTCAGCAACGATATGAGGTCTCATTATTGCGGTAAAAAAAAAAAACCAACAAAATGTTTCTAACAACCTAATATTAGAATATGTTAGGTGTGATTTCATTAATTTTTTGCATATCAACTTCTAAGTAGATCAGCTAAGTACTTGTGGAATAAAAAGCAGCTTAGCCCAAAAAAGATTGGCAAAGCTATTGTAGAGTATGGTAAAAATGAGATAGGGATAGTAATCTGGTTTTGAGAAGTCCAACAACCACATTAGCCACATTGTCTCTAATGACCAAATACATATTCAGTGGTATTTCAACTTCAGATCAACTAAAATTTATTTGCATATATGGAATTGAGTTTATAATGGCTTTGTGTTTCAAAGTTAGGGTTAGCCAAGGACTGATGCAAAGAAATGGTGTTGCAGCAATACTAGCTGTCCAAATGTCTTATGTCATTGCTATTCTTGGAATTTATTGTAGCAATTTTTGGAGTTTTTGAAAAAGTGTTTATACATATCTGGTATTACTTTTTGACTGAAAAGTTATGGTGTGATATTATATTTAAGAGACAAGTGATTGATCTAGAAAGCTATTCAAATGCCTGTTAAGCTAAGTGAGGTTGTAAGTCAGCAACAATTTTCTCCTATTTGATTTATGGGTGTGGCTCTGGTCTATTGTTTGACAACTTTTTCTTGTCAAGAGAGTTCTCCATAGTCATTTGCTTACTGTAGTCTGGCCTGAGTTCTTCAAATTTCCTTTGTTTTTTTTTTTTTAGCAGCAGCTAGAGAGTTCTTGTTCCTTTTGTTGAACTATTTTTGTTTGCATTTAGTTTTGATGAAATCTTAACTTAAATGTCTTTCCTTAAATATTTATCTAGAACTGGGTAGTGTGATAATGGTCAGCCCGCTACAGTTATAACCTTTAATTCTTTAGCTAAACACCATCTGAAAAGAGAAAACAGCTAGTCCAAATATTCAGTTCTTAAAATAAAGGTGGCCAATAATATAAGTTCTTTGACACCATATGGTTAAGTATTGTAGTGTCACTAATAAAGGCCATTGAGATTATGAACTTTAGCTACAATAACATTTACCTTTACAAGGCAGAAGACATGGCTCTTATTACAGTACACTTCCAACAGTCTTCACTTATACTGCACATGGTGGTACCTGAGTTAACTATTATCCATAAGAGAAACAGGATCACAATGGCAGTTCGATATCTCAGCCTGTTAATGTTAAAGGACAGTTACTTGAATTTCTGGTCAACACAGCATTACTAAGAATTAATAATTAGGCACAAAAAAGTGTTGAAGCTTTGTATATCATGAAAATCATATAAATAATAATCTTGTTTACATTGGAATACAGTGCTCCCTCACCTATTGCGGTTAATGCGTTCCAGACCCACCTGCGATAGGTGAAAATCCGCGAAGTAGAAACCACATATCTATTTAATTATTTAAATATATTTAAACACATTTTTAAATGTATTTTAAACCATTATCCACGTGTTCGTCGGCACCGCGATCTTGAGCAAGTTGAGTGTATGTATCATACAGAGACTTTGCCTTTGTGCGGATTGTGTTGCTATCCAGAGCGATATTCTTTTTTCTGCAATCACTAATCCAGAGAGACAATGCAGATTCCATCCTAACCATCACCTTATTACGCGACGTTACAACCCTCTTGGCAGTTTTATTGAAAGAAACAGCTGCCATCGATCTTATATTCTTCTCGTCCTTCTTAATATAACGTACCGTAGATTCATTGAGGTCAAAGTGGTGCCCTACAGCCGCGTACATTCTCCCTCCCTTAAGCATGTCGGGAAGTTTCACCTTTTCGACGATGGGTAGAGTCTTCCTTGAGCGCTTGGATTCAGGTTCAGAAGACTTAGAAGATGCAGGACACATGGGTGGCGTTGCAGGGATTGAAATAAAGTTCAAACTTTAACGTAAAGCACAGCACCGCAGAGAAACACTACATGCAGCGAGATGTGAAGCCAAAATGGATGATGCGGGATGCTTCTACATGGGACAACAGCGCCACAGATGCTGCTGTCATCGAGCCATTCAGTGTCCGGGATACAAAACACCATGCTCTGATTGGCCACCTCCCAACCATCAGCCAGTAGCGTTCCAAGTACAATCTCACCTGGGCAGAAGTAGCCGCAGTTGTACTCCGTTTTCCATACACTAGTGTCTCTTTGTTTTTAGTACAAGCCCGCTACGCCACTACGTAGTTTTTTTATTTAAATTTTGATTTAATATTCTTTTAATAATGTACATATATATAATATATATATATATATATATTTTTTTTTTTTACTTTATAAAATAGTAAAAAACAAATTAATGTTATTTTTAGTATATTTTACTTAGAAATAATTAAAATAATAAATTTTAAATTTGAATTTTTCGAAAATACCGCGATGTAGTGAAGCCGCGAAAAGTGAACCACGATATAGCGAGGGAGCACTGTATACTAAACATGCTTGTTTCGTAAAACAAATTTTTAGTTTTAATTTTGTGAAAAATTGTTGATGTTGAAGTTCACTTACTGCAAAGAGAATATTCTAATAATAATAATACAATGCAATAATCATCTGGTTTCAACTATCTTTTTAATGTTTTGAAGTTTTTGTATTCAAGTGCATCTCTATTTTCTTCCATCAAAACAATATATTGTCAAAATGTTGCAATGTATTAGTTCTCAGAGTTTGTGAACTGAGCAATTATGTAGGGTGTTTTTATCTTTCGTTAGCAAATAAACTTATTGACTTGCCAGTGGGAACAGGCCAAAAATTCTGTTATGAATTTTACTACTAAGCTGATTAATTGGTAATTAGCCATTTTAAGGATTTGGCGCATCCCTAGATTACATGTTTTATAGTTTAAAAAGAATGTGTCTTGAGCATATAGTTGAAGATATTCCAATTTATAACCTTATTAATATCTAAAATTTGTTAATGTTATATTTCTCCAAAACTAACATAGATGTATCTGCAACTTTTCATATTTAAATGATACCGGTATATATTCTGTGTAACATCACTCCAGCAATGTTTGCTGTTTTGTCAACCCTTAAAAAAGAATTTTGATTGGCAGATTACTTGACCATTTTAATTATTATTTTGAATGCTAGTTTAGGTAAAATCATCATTTAATGGGTTAAACTATCATTAGCTAAACTAAGCTAATACATTCCACATTATATGAATTTTCAACATAAGACAGATTTATTGCCATGGTTGAAGGACTGGCATGGTTTATTCTCACTCTCTCCTCCATCTGGCCCTTTTGGGTTTTCTCTTGGTCTTCCAGTTTTCTCCCATGTTTCTAGTAGGGACTTTCTATGACAGGCATGCAGCAATCCACAGCCCTGTTATCCTTTGCTTGGTTGAGGAAACTGATACCTGATGGTTTCTTCTTAATGCCTTAGTTGGCATGCAGGTTTGATGAAGAGACAGATATTACATTATATTTGTTTTTTGGTATATTTTAGGTAAAGCAATAAAATTCAAGTTTTAACAATTTTGCATTGTGTTTTCATTTCATGTTTAGTTTGTATTAGGAGATAAGTTGTCATGGCTGATACAAAGCTCCCACAGTTTAAAAAAAAAAAATTTTTATTTTAGATCATTTATAAACTGAAGGTGTTTCAGTCATGCATTTAGTAATTTGTGGAATTATTTTTTAATGGATGCTGATTCATCAGAATGGGAATTTTTGAGAGAACGCATCCAACAGGATAGCCTAAAACCATACTGCAGTAACCCTGTTTACAGTGTCATAAGTGAAGTGATCTTGTAACCTAGGACCATATACTGCAGATAGTTGTAGACAGACACTAGTACTGGTCTACAGTTACACTCACTGTATAACTCTGTCATGTTGACATTCCAAAGACCTTTTCAAATATTGTCTATCTACAGTCAGTATGGAATTTTTTGTTTTTATTGTTTAGCTATCATATATGATAAAGATACTAAAATCTGTATTTTACAAAATTATTTAGCATTGTTATTTTTATCAATCTGCTATGCTCTATTAGAATTATTTGTACTTCCGAATTAATTTTTTTTTTCTTATGGCTCTTCTCAAACAGATCCTGATGCCCCGAAAAGATCAGATCCAAAATGTGGTGAATGGCATCATTGGCTAGTAATTAACATTCCAGAAGGAGATGTCACAAAAGGAGAAGTTATGTCTGAGTATGTTGGTGCAGGACCACCAAAAAATACTGGTAAATGTTCTGATAAAAAGTTATAATCTACTGTTATTCTAGAAGGTTTGCATTACTTTTGTTCATAGAACTGTTTACTTTTGTCAGAATGAATTATTTTTTAATCATCTATGGGGGTTCAAGTTTATAAATATACTGAACTGAACAAAAAGGGATACACAACTATCTACATTTGTCTTGGTCATTGTGGAAGGAGTTGTATGATCCTTCAACTCGGTCATCCCAAGGCTTGAATCATGTGATAACTCTGTTGCTTCAAGTGCTGTGCAAAGGATATGCCTGAAAAAGTCTCAACACTGTCAAATGTTTGCATACTAAAGTTACTGAATATTGAGAGGGTGGTGCTTTAATTATTACAACAATCATGATATACACATTTGTGCAAATGTTTATCCCTAATACATTGGTACAATTTATATTATCCCTGTATTGTTTTGATCAGTGTATTTTTGCTTCTTGCAGTATCTGGAGCAAGTGTGTTAATATGACTTTGCTTCTGAAGTGTTCTGTATGCAAAATCATCTGACGTAAATTTTATTACTGTTAGAATCATTAAATAATTTTTATATTTTGTTAATAGTGGAACTTAAAATAAAAAAATTAAAATGTTCAAAAGATGATAACATTCTAAGTGTTGAATTTAGATTGTTCTGAACTTTCACCAAGTCCGTTTTGTTAATGGTCAAGTTAAGTATATTAACAGAAAATGTTGAAATCAATTCTTAGGGTACACAAGTTAAATCTCGTAATCAAAATATTTTTTACCCTCTGGTGGGTATTAAAAATTTATGTATGGTACTATTATTTGTGACAAAATAGGTAATAATAATAAAAGTATTCATTTAATATAAATTCACCAATTTGATGTGGTTTTCAGAAGACACTAAGATAGCAGCTTTATCCAGTAAGGCCTTTTGCATTATAATCACTACTTTAACAATTTTTATTATACCTCAAAGTAATATTATTTAAATTTATGTCCCAGATAATCATTTAAAAATAAGATGCTTAAACCTTTGTAACTTAGAAAACATGATGATTACCTATCTTTCCAGCTAATGACAATCATTGTTTTTGAGTAAAGGCAATGAACTGATATTCCACTACATGGGTTCAAATTCTTCTGATTATAAAATTAAATAAGTACAAACACACACATGGATGCATAGAGCTTTTCTTGTTTAGAAGTAAAGAACAAAGGATCTACATAAAAATTGTATGAGCTGATAAAAAATAGTGATTACAGGCATATTACTTATAGCTTTCAGGATGCATTCTTGGTAAACATAGGGCCTTATAACATGTAGGAATTTTACTTGAGGACAAAGAGCATTATGAGGAAACAGTGCTATAAGGGGTATGCCTAAAATGCAAAACAGGTCTTGAGTTCCTAGAGGACATTTTTAGGTCTTTACCTTGGCCTCAGTTCATGGATTTGAGTATTTCAAACTGTCATGTGCAATTTCTTATACAATAATGGATTGCTAATTTACTGAAAAGAAATTTTTTTTCCTGAAAATTAAATTATAGGGGAGTTAATTAGTTTTGATTTTATTTATTAGTTTTTAATTGCAATATGTAACAAGATTTTATTCACTAGCCAGTCAGTACATGGTATTCAGAAAAATAGTGATTGACACTGGGTATAATAAATTTAAATGCTACACTCATGTATAAATGTTTATTTTCCTTTCCCACTGAGATGCTACAGATACCTTTTAACATGACTTCATCAGAACCAAAAATAGTTAAATATATATTTGCATTTCTTCAATGAAAGAATGGAGTACAATGTGTTTAGAATGCAAGAAGATAGTTGAGATCAGGGAAACTGCATCTGGATTTAATAAGTAAGTATTTTGTTTAGTTTCTTTTCAAAAATGTATATATATGGCTAAGTAGTAAACAGCTTAATTGTGGGGGGAATCCCAAGTATTTTTAACTTTTTGGATGGATGGCTACTTAAGGCATTTTGAAAAATTATTCCCATATGGTACAGTAATTCTGATATAGATTCTTAATACATTTAATCTTCAGAACAGTTATATTAAAGTTAAAGATACTAATTAAGTTTCGTTTGTTTTTGATACTGCACAAAATATAATTTGTATACATTCAATACATTCTTGAGCAGCAACTACCTTTGTGTTATGGCCGGACAAGAAACAGGATTACAGACACTATCAAAGAGCAAACCTGCTGTGCAGAGGTCAATACACATTTTTGAAAGTGGCCCTTCTTTCAGTCATATTTTATGAAAATGAGAGAATGTCAGACATTTTAATTTTGTAGTTTATTATATGGCAATGTGAAACCACGTGCAGTTAAAACCCAAAATACTTTTTACTTACCTATTTAAGCTTTTGTTATGTCCATTAAAACCAGAATATAATCATTTAAATATCTGATATGGAAATAAATGCTTTTGAGAAGTTATTTTGATTTTCTATCCTTATAGAATGTATATTAAATGTACATTACATGTGTAGTGGGTGTAACAAACAAAACTGAGCAGTGTTTAAAGACTTCCATTCAGAATTATGAGTGATTATTTTGTCTTTTTGATTATTTGTTTTAAATTATATAAATGTTTAGTTATTGTTATAGATATAGTTATTCAAATAATATTAAACTAATTTAATATTTTAATAGGTGTTATAAATATTAGCATATTAGTTACATATTTAAATGATCTCATTTAGTATTGTCAAATTTGAATATAATCAGGTATTATGCAAATAATTATTAACTTTAATTATTTTGTTTTGTAAGGACAGAAGTGAGATTTAAATCTCAAATATTATTTTTTTACTTATTATTCCAGTTATAATGTAATCTAAAGTAGTTTTAGGAGAATTGGCAATAATTTTTAATTATTGAGCTGCTTTTATATTACTGTTTGTTTCAGACATCTGAAGAGAAAGCACCCAGAAGTCTCGATTCCTTCAAAGAAGACAAAATCAGAGAGACCCTTGTAGCTTTCTGTGACATTTCTTTAGGCCTTCAAACTCATAATATGGAAGCAGTCGTCTTCAAGACCAAAAAAGGCTAATAATGCCTTGGTAGGAAATCACATTGTTGTGGGATATTGGAATCAGTTGTCATTTGTGGAGAACCCTACTTTCAGAAAGTTCATAATTATGGACCAACATTTTATGATGCTTCTCAGCACCACATTTCTTAGTGATTCCAAAAATGTATAAAAGCCAGGAAAGAAGAAATTAAAACTAAGCATAGCAAATTTTGTTGCATTGACTCTGGCCTATTGTTAGATAGGTACTTTTATTTATCACGGCTACTTCACATACACCAAAAGTACACTTCAAACACCACATTACATTTGCAACTTTTAAGAGAAGTCTTACAAGATTAAGACTTGCAGAAGAAGTGGAGCATATTTTGGAGATATAACAAAAGAAAAAATGGCTTTTGTTACTATGCCAGTAACATGAAGGGGGTATTCCAAGTCATTAATGGGTTTTCTTCTACTGAAAACAAAGTTCCTTGAACTGTTAAGTTTTGATGATGACTGTGGCATAACCTGGGTCCACAGATGCATTGTACACCAGAGCAACAATAGGAAAAGTGCTGTAAATTAGCGTGTTTTACTGTATTCAATGAAATACTTGAAAATTTATTTTGTGCCAGAAGATGAAGTACAAATGCAACCTGCCAGAATACTTTGCATGAATAAATAAAAATTGTTCTGCTCTTGGATCAGTACAATTTTGGTCAATTGCTGAGAGAGCAGCAGGACACCAAGGGAATGTGCAACCTTGACAGAATTTGATATTCTGCAGGCCTTTGCTGAATTGATATACTTTTCCTTGTGAACCATGTGGTTCCAAATGAATATCCATCTGGTCAACAAACAATAAATAGTGAGATAGAAGCATGGAAAAAATGCTGTAATCAGTTTTGATGCAGAAGGCCATATTCATAAACCATTTACTACTGTGTTAAGCTTTCACTTGGTTTCTAATGAGAGAACCACACAAAGTTGTAATGGACTTTTATAGCCTTTACAGGCAGTATAAAGTTACTTTTGATTTTGTATCACCAGGAGTTTTTCGTTTTCATTGTTAATAAAACTGCATGCTTGAATGTTGCTTTAAAATCTAGTTATTGACTTGTTTGAAACACCCAGTCTTCACATTGACTACCACCTAAATGATCTGGCCTTGATCTTAAAGGCTCTTGGTTTTGAATCCAAGATTGCTAAGAACACTGTTGCCAACAAAATACCAATACCACTGTGAAACCCAAGTTGTCACGATAAGCCAATATGTATTGCAGTACATTAAAGTATCCGCCAACCAAAAATCTACTTTATGAAAGATTTGAGCATTCTAAATTCTCATTCTGCATTTGCCCATGCTTAGCCCCTGATGGGTTATTGCATCATCCTAAATTCCTGGCACTTTGTTTACTGGGCACGAATGCTGGGCCAAATATCAATCTTCAAGCAGTCTTGGTTCCTGTCAAGTGTGCTCTGTACTCTGTTTAATATTGATTTTATTTTTCCCTAAATACTCTCAAAAAAAAAAAAAAAAAAGTGATAGTACCAAGTGTAACAGTGCCAACTATAAAAGAAAAGATAGAAATTCTATGAAAACTGGATCAAGGACAAAGTGTGTGTGACTAGTAAGACTTAAAGAATCAGCTAGAGAAAATATTGAAATTTTATGCTGAATGTGAGTCACGGGAATTCTTGGCTCAAAGAAAAAATCTGATTGAACCTAAGTGCACCATGCTTTCTGATAAAGCTAAAGTCCATAGCGCTGTGACTTCACCGTGGACTGATTTCAAAAGTTTAAAATGCAGCATTGCAATTCAGTGCCTTAAAGCCAGTGGAGAAAAATGTCAGCAGACAAAGAAACTGCAGAAAACTTTGAAGTATTTTACCAAGTTAGTTCAAGAACAGAATCTGAGTCCTGAACAAATCACAATGCTGACAAGACTGGTCTTTTCTGGTGGTGTACACCAAGATACACACTGGCAGGTATGGACAAATGCATTGTTCCAGGAGTGAAGGAAATTAAAAACAGTGATTGTGCATGTTGTAGTGCGTGACAAGTCTGCTTGTCTTCACATGAGTTTGAGGAGTAAGTAAGTTATATGGTGACTGTAGGAGAATGATGCATTGAAAGCTTATTTGTAGACTTAATAACATTGTGAGTGTTAGAGAATAACAAAATAATTTTGTATGCAGGTATTTTCAGAAACTAATAATATAACCAAACTGACCCAAGTACTCTGGTTTATTGCATGCTTTATTTGGACAGATGTTCCTGATAGTATAGACTTTATGCAGTTATCTATTTTACAGAAGCCTTTTGGTCCCAAACTTTTGAGTTGACAGATACTTCACTGCATTTATAAACAGGAAGCAAAATAATAGTCTTGTCTTTTCCAGATGTAAGTGCAATGCTTGCTTTTGTAATTGAACTTGAGCATCTCTCTAGCTTGGATGAAATTTATGTTCTGGAAGTCAACATTACCAAAGTCAGAATTGTCTAAATCACTTCTGTTTAAACTAATAACAAAAAAACACATTTTCTTTCATTGTAACCTGTTCTATGATTTGAATTTTGCCATCTGTGACATGTACATTGAAAGTAAGGAATGAGAAGTACATTATTTTCACTGAAGCTGTTACAGCCTTCATAGAAGCAGGTCAGATATCACTGAATTTTCTTAATAATTTTTGTTTTGATTGCAGGTCTGCATCGTTACGTGTTTCTTTTGTATTGCCAGCATGGTGGTAAAGCATCCTTTGCTGATTTGTCAAAGCTCACCAACAGAAGTTCTCATGGCCGGCCAAAACACAACGCAAGAGCCTTTGCTGATAAATACAACCTGGGGAAGCCAGTGGCTGGCACTTTTTTCCAAGCAGAGTATGATAACTATGTTCCCAAACTTACTGAACAGCTCAGAGGATGAAGCTATTTGTTGCTTTTTCTGTCTTTCTTTCTTTTTTTTTTGTAGCATTCAGTGCCATTTGTTGATCTTCAGAAGTAAATTTCCCTGTCTATAAAAAAAAACTAATTTTATGGTTATTTTTCTGAAGTGTGAGGTGAAATTAAGAACTGATCATGCTGCCAACACTGTTTCCAGTATAAGATTATTTATAAAATCATTCATTTAGTTTTTAATCTTAGTTAATAGTACCTGTTTTCACTAATCTTTAATGTCTGTTTAAAAAATGGAATCAGCCAATGTGGGATACGATTTTGTTGTTTTTTTTTATGGACCGGGCACGCATGCACGCACACACATGCATGCATTGATCACCTGGTTCGAAATCTAAGGCAGTAGTAGACTATCAAATTAGATATTGAATCTTGATGACTGATGTTTATAACTGAGAATTTTTAATAACAAACAAGCTGTATTAAGGTGAAGACATCCTAAAATTTTTCTGAGTGACCATATTCTAATTGGGGAAAAGATATCTCTGAAACAGTTCAAGTAAAAGTTATGAAATTTCCAGGATATGTTTGATACATATACAGCTATGATATAAGCTAACAACTATCCTCAGATGAGGTAGATTAGACAGTAGTCTTAATAACAACTGAACAACTGGTAAGAACAGTTCCAATTGCTAATACTCTTTTGCAAAAATCTCAAATTTTTCCAAATCAACCTGAGGAATTTCTATTAGCTTATATCAATCAGCTTTTCTTTTAATAAAGCTTCATTTAAATAAACTGAGTCAACATTGATAAATCTTCAACCTGGTTAAATCTACTTTTCCCTTCTCTGCCATTTTGAATGATTACCATGGCAACTAAATGTAATATTATTGGTGATTTTTGTTAGGTTAAGTATTTTCATGTGACAATACTTGTTTTCATTTCTCCAGTATGTTTTGAAAAAAATTGAGGATATTTTCACCTTAACTTATACACAAACCGATTTTATGGCCTCAAAGCTCATTCAAGTGAAAACAACATTGAGGTTGCAACATAGTTATTTATTTCCTTGTATATCTTTATTTAAAACAAAAGTGCACTTTTAAAATTTGTGCTAAATCTTGTAGTTATTAACCAAAGGGTGTATAGTATATCAGGCCATTTCTCAAGATTAGAAAATTCTAGTGCATAAACTAAAAGGTTCAATCATTTAAATGACCAGTGGGGGCTTTTTGTTAGTAGTAGACATTAAAGGGTTCTCCTTTAAAAAAACAAGAAAACTGGCAAGGTTTGGGGTATTTTCTCCCTGACACATGTCTTATCATTCTTCATCTGGCTGTTGGTTTTTTTCCAAAATGAGTTCTAATGGGGACTTTACCTCACAGCCTACTCAGTATATAAACACTCAATCATCTCATAACTGGGTTCCGTTAACTCTGGAAGCATACAATGATGAGGATAAAATGAGATAGGACAATTAAACATCTAATTAACAACAAATTACTGTAATGGAAAAATATGCATGAGAATTTTTTAATGGTCCTGGAAATGGCTGAGGAAAAAATGGAGTGGGTGAAAGATTAGTAGTGATTTAAGGTCATGGATTGGCCCAGCTAGTGAATGGCTGGAATTTTTCAATGTCTATTGTGTGTATTTGCTTCCCTTTTACCTTATTGGTAGCATACGCTTCATTGTTTGTTTGTTTTTTTTTTCTAATAAATGACTAATTACTAACTCTTGTATTCATTGTTGATGGCTTAGTCCAGGAACATTTTCATTTATTATGGAAACTAGTTAACATAAGTATGTAAGAGTCTCTCTTTTTTTAAGTGATAATATGGGAAACTTGAAAAAACTTATTCTAGAAGAGCAGAAATCAATAAAGACATCACTCTTTAGCTGGATGGAAGATTGGCAAACAACCAACTGAGGTTGGTTGTTTAAACTTCCTCTGCTTGTATTAACAAAGGTGATGTGCCTGGTAAAGTACTTTGTAAATATTATGATAAACTCAAAATACTGATCTTAAGTTGTGTAACTGAAAACGATTTTATACTAATAGTTCTAAATGTTTCATTGAGCAAATCACCACCTTTAAATTTATCTGTAAATAATTTTTGAATATTGCAGTAGTTGTGAGCCCTAGACAATTGCCTACATGCAGTACATGTAGCTAGCAGCACCTAATCATTAAAGCTTACAAATATATGGTGAAACTTGGGGTGACACTATTTAGATATCATGTGATGATTTTAGCAATATATAAATACAGCTAGATATTTTTAAAAAAATTGGATTGTATATATTGAATTTATTTCTTGATGCTGACAAAATTCTCATTTTTCCTGGAGTCATTCTCATATCTTATCCCATCAGATATAAGTAAGAAAGAATCTAAATTAGTCTTATTTGACATTTCTAGCTTTCGGGCTTTAAAAAATTCACTACTTTGCCATTAGACAAATTACAGAATGAAAGTAATCATGCAACACAAAACTAAGATCACCAGAACCTGCTTAAATTTTTTTTTTCTTTTTTTTTTGGCACCTGAGATAGAAAGTGGGAGAGCTGTGTAGAAGGGTAATTTTCTGATGGTGGTCAGCAGCAATGAGAACCAATTTGAAACCAGTCATGTTGATGCAAAATGTTGTGGAAAGTCTTCCTGATTTTACAAAGCGCAATTTTAACAAATAGAAACAGCTTACCACAGTGAATGACTATTACCAGGCACTGAATTAAAGTAGGATGAAAATTGCTGCATGAGTAGGTTTCCAGTTGTGCCAATGACAACATGGAATATGACATTCCACAGGAAGTCTGGAGACTATTTGGTGCAGTCCTGTCAGAGCTTTCGGCAGAGATGTGAAAAGATCTGTTTGAAGTTGGTGAACAAAATTCTGAATCAACAAAATTCCTTGTTTAATTATTGCATCTTCAAAAGTATCTACTTAGTTCAAATTTAATGTAGTAAATATCTGAAGCAGATGAAAATTGTAATTACTAGTTTACTTAATTTTAGTTTTCTTCATTGGTGATTGAAAATTTTCAGATATTGGAGAAGTGGGGCATTAGGTCAGAAACTCGCAAGGTCATGTCCCACACTTTGGAAATAGCAATTTAAATCTGAAGCAAACTCAATCAAAAAAAGGGCCTAATTTTATTGGAGACTTCAATTATCTTTCTTTTCTTCTCAGCCAAATGTCCATGGCTTTACTTGAAACTGAAGTTAAAGCACTTTCTTGGAATTTGGGGTAAGTTATCTGATAATTATGTTAAAGAAAAATTTAACTTAACATCTTTAATAACAAACCAAAAAAAAAGATATGATATGGCATTTATATTTACATTACAAGAATAATTGTGATCTTTTTGCTAATCTCAATGTCTGCCATAAATAAACTGAATGAATTTTCAATATCAGAAACTGTTGAGACAGTGCTATGAAAGCCGCCAAACTGCTGAGCATAAGTATATACATTCAAATATTTGCCAAAATGTCCTGTTAGATTATATGGTGTAGTACGGTTGATACTGTTATCTTCAAATCACTGGTAATCTATTTCACTGAACTATGGTTATGCCAATGTAGAAACTTGTTTGAATCTCAACTAATTTCTACCAGCCCCTAAAGCCTTTACTGATTTTAAACGACAACATTAGATCTCTCAACTGTATAAGACCTACTAAGAAAACAAATGGTTAATCATTCTAATTAATCTTGTCTGGAAGAATGTTCTTGGAATTTTTGCCAAACCCTAGCTATTGATTCATCAATATCCATTCTTAAACAAAATATGGGGGAAATTAGTCACAGTTTTGTGCACTTTTATGGTTAATTTGCAGTAAGTGATCCCTGTTCTTAATGAACAGCCAAAACGTATGCTGCTGGTTACTACAATAAATACTATGAATTTATCTGAAAGTTGTGTTTCCAGTATATAACAGTAAATTTTTGTGTCATTGCATATTTCTTTACATTAGCATCTGCAGACTTAGTGATGCTTGCATGGTTGAAGAAAAGAAAAACTGATGTCTAATTTTTAAACATTCTTTAGCTGTAACAAAAGTATTCTAATTACTGTGTTTTTCTTTCTACCTTGTTAAACCTCTAGGGAGGCGTCTGGCAATACTCCAAAAGTACTAATGAAAATACATGTAATTAGCACCATAGTTAAGCTCTCAGGACTTGATCTAAATGTGTTAGTTAAATTTGTATATACAGTACATATATATTTTTTTTTTTACTGTTGAAGTAAAAGTGCATGTAACAAAAACACTTTTCAGTTTCTATATAGACCTTTAAAGCTGTATTTACTTTTTAGTAATCAGTAAACACGAGATAAATATTTTTAACTGATCTTGGAATTTCTGCCAATAATAAATACGATGTATTTTGTATGAGTTAAAGGCATGTACTATAAGCTATGATTTATCACTAGCATTTCTTGGTAATGTTTTATGTAATTGTCTTTTACTTTTAAGATCTTGTTCTAATTAAGTATCATATTGTTGCTGCTGTTCTTTGAAAAGAAAAATGAGAAGTTGCTAGAAAAAAGAAAGAAGCAATTTGCATGGCTCTGGATCCCAACTGTTGATGTTAGGATCTAGGTACCTACACTTTGTAAACTGATGTGGGAAGGGGGTATAAATCTTTAAAACTAATTTATATTTTGGGAGATGCCCCTGGTTAAAGAGTAGGTAAACTTAGTAACTGAGTCAAGCCACCTGTACGATCCTAAAATATATGCTTCTACTGCAAAACTATCTTTCATGGAAATAAACCATGCGAGTGTCAGGGAAAATTGTTAAAATGTAGTTTTTATTAGTCCTGTTGCTATTAATAAGGTGAAGGGGAAAATACCAGAATTAACTGTCTAATTTCTGAAGCAAAAATCTTATCTCAAAATGTACTGCCAATGCATTCGTGGCTAGTTCTGAAACTCCCAGAAAATCTGTGCTGCACTACAGTGAGCAACATCGCTGCCATAACACTCAAATCATGCATCCATTATAACCAAATATTCAAAAAAAATTCATCCCTCAATAAAATGCTTAATGATCATTTCAGTTTATTTTCATAGGAATTCGTTTTTCTATTTTCACAAAACGGTCAATGATCATTATAAACAGATTACTCTCCCTTTAGTGATGAATCATCTCCCTTGTCTTTAATTTTGTTTTCAATATTATTTTTAAAAGATTGTTTAATATTTAAAATAAATTATAGGAAATAAATTTTTTTTTTAAAACACGCATCTGAACTATTGAGCAATGTAAATAAGTTTGTTATAACTGCTGTTGAGATATGGTTAATTTCATACGTTTTACTAGTAATGTCACCGAAAAATGTTTTGAAAAATCTGCATCAATCAGAGAAATACATTTATTTACTTGTAGTTTTTGTTTACCAGTTCTCGGGTTCCCTCTCTTCTAAATCAAATCGCATCTCAGCAAATTTTGCTTCAGAATACTACGAATTCTTTCCCCTACATTACGCTCTGTGGAATAACATTCGTCGGTTCTTTCCCTTTGAACCTTTGTTTCCATTATATTTGACTGGGGGCCAGTACGAGTTTTGTCCCTTCTTCCATAAATCCTGTAGTCTTCGAGGAGTTTTCGAATTTCCACCAATTTTCATTATGTTATAGAACACTGCATGACGTGAAAAAGAAAAGCTTCATAGAGGTCAGTCATATGAGATCCAACACCAAAGTTAATAAATACATTTAAAGTAGTCGCTCGTGCAACAAATAATGGGGAATGATATTCGGACGCAGAGAGAAAACTACCATGATATTTGGTGATGTCGGTAGTACGCGGATGAATTGCGTCAAGCAGAATTAAATATTTGCATCTCAAAACGATTTTCTTATTCCCTTGACGACTTGAATAAGTATCAGACTTTTGCTAGCCTTTAAATATATTGCTTTTTGTGTCGATATTAACATACCCCGGTTTACAAACAAAAAAAAAGGATAAACTCTTTTTATCCGTCCGACTTTTAAATGTTAGTTAATGGGAATTAGCGGTTGTTTTATCTCAGTCTCGCATTTCCTGCGTCAGGGAAAAAAAAACACTTGGGTGGTCATGTAATGGGCTGCAGACCTGCGATAGTCGTTTTTACATCCTTTAAAAACAAAAGAAAACAAAACGTATTTTTTTTTTTTTTTTTTGTGAGGTGGGGAGAGTCATAATTCGAAACTTTCGTCAGCCGACCGGGACGGTAACCCTGACGACACCTGTTTTCTGTAACTCCGTGGTACCCGTCGGGTGGTAACCGGATTTTGTCTCCGCACCTTTTTTAACGGAGATCGCCCGAGAACGTGACGGAGATCCACGCGCGCGTAGACTAGGTTTCAGGTCACTCGCACTTACAACGGTGTCTGTATGAGGAGGAGTTGTTGGGGGGGAGGGGAGATAAGTAACGTAGTAAAAAAGATAAATAATCTAGATTGCGCTACACCCCTCGGCATTTTCAAACATCTGATCCTTTAGGAGAAAAACAGAACAGCAGACCCCTTGTCTTTAACCAGGAAAACAATTTATCTGCCACCGCGCGTACGTAATAACCCCACCACCCCCCCGATGTTCGCTGCGAATTTCTCAAAGTGTGACGTCATTTCTAGTCAACCACCCGTCTGTGGCAATTTCTTTTCGAGGATGGAGAGAATCCCGTCGAACAGTTGTTCTATTAGACAATTCGAATGTGAACGTCATCGCACGAGACAAGCGAGCGAGCACACTCACACTCACTCACACACACACACACACAAAAACATTCTTGCGTACGACGTCATACTTGTGCAAGATGATTGCGTACTTCGCGAACTCTCATTTTTACTTTTCTTTTGAATTCACACTTCAAAGAGCTCGAAACGAAGATGGCGCTCTCCGAACAAGTATCTAACTGATCGTTTTCCGGTGCGTAGCGCTACGTATCGGTACCTAGGTATGAGAGGGCACTACTTTGAGCCGTGGAGTAATGCGCGCTGGGGGGTCTGAGTGTGTTAGTCGGCCAGCATCCCTCTCCTGCGCTCTCAGTTGTGCGTAAACCTTTTCATTTTTACGTACATTTTTTTTCCATTGCAGGCCATGGCGCCAAAGTGTAAAAATGATGCTAGTGCTGGTGGTTCCGCAATGAAGCGTAAGGTGATTGCACCTGAGGGGAAGGTGAGCATAAGAAAGAAATATAGAGATGGGCAGTTTTCCATTGCGCGTGGCCTGGGCATGGCCGTGTCGACGGTTAAGTCGATAGTGAGAGACAAAGACCGTATTAACGAACACGTGAAAAGATCTGCCCCCATGAAATCTACGGTGATAACGAAACAAAGGACTGGTGTGCTTGCTGAGAAAGAGAAATTGTTGATGGTGTAGAAGAAAGAAAGCAGAAGCGTGCGAGTTCGACTTACGTATAGTCAACTGGAACGTAACCTTTACGTAAGTCAGGGCATTCCTGTAGTTTGTAATTTGTAAAGCCTTATTTTTCATTAGAATTTGAGCTTGATATAATTAATTTAAAATTCCACTAATATATATAATTTTTTAATCTCTCTCTCTCTCTCTCGTGGAACTTTTAAAAATAAGATCTGCTATCCGAAAATGAATTACTCTGAACAATACTAAGAAAGAGATCATTTAAACTGCACTATAAATGTCGCTACCTAACTGGGCCCTACATTTATGATCAAATAAGTAGTTTTCAGCAGGGTTACTCACTACTATTCTTAATTTTCTAATTTTTTTGTTGTTGTTATCTCCCTTTGGTAAAATCTCGTCACGTCTAATCTCGCAATCTAGAATGCAGCAAGGTGCTTTTTGTAAATGAAAAACTGTGAAAATGGAAAAGATGGTTACAGGTTTCCATGAACTGGCTTTTCAAAACCAGTGGATAAATGAAGGTAATAATCTCTAGCAAATATTCCAGAAGACCTTGGATAGGGGAAAAGTTCGAAAATATCTCATTACAACCCGAAACAAATCTTTTAATAGCTGCAGAGCCTTTAAATAGCTTTTTTCTTTTTTAAAAAATAAAAGGGTATTAACGAAGCTGAAATCCAAAAGTTTAATTATTCCCTCGAGTCTAAGTTATGCATCAATGAGGCAAGAGTAGGTTTCCGTACTTACGAACAACGACTGATCTGTGTTAGAAGCAGTTTGTTGATAGTCTTGCATTGGTGAGTTTTCAATTTACGTTTTCAGTTCTATTTAATCTTATTTTTACTTTGCAATAAAATCACCCTGGTTATTAATTATGCACCACTGACTACATCACCAATGAGATTAACGAGCCTGGGACCAAAAAAAACAGTAATAATACCGGGCATGTACGTTTGTTAGAAGTTACGCAAAAGGTGTCCTCCATCCTGCTTCGTGGCGATTATTCAGTTTCTGTTTCATAGAGTCAACTGGAAAACGATGAAATGTTAACGAAGTTTGCCCAGTTCATCCATCTCAACGTCTAAAAACTACACAATTACCGTGATGATGCATTCCGCAAAAGAGAGGAGAGGAGAGCGCCCTTGAAGTAAATGGCAGCCACATCAAACTGATTTCTTGGCCCACATCTCACTGTAAGCAAGAAACCACACACGGCTGTCCGTGGGCACTTAATTTGGACATTTCATGCATATATAAACTAGATTTATGATAAATATTTTACACGCGCTCTCACCGGCGAGTTATTATGACACTAACTCTGCCGCCCACTTTTTATCCTTTTGTAAAAAGGTTTTGTTTGCTGCATTCAACACGAAAAGTTTTCAAGTGAGATTGTGAAAGACTTGTATGAGACGTGTGTGTGCGTGTGAAACTCGTGAGATGTGTGTGTGTGTGTGTGGAACTCGTGAGATTGTGAGAGACTTGTGAGAGACGTGTGCGTATGAAACTCGTGAGATTGTGAGAGACTTGTGTGCGTGTGAAACTCGTGAGATTGTGAGAGACTGTGTGCGTGTGAAACTCGTGAGATTGTGAGAGACTGTGTGCGTGTGAAACTCGTGAGATTTGTGAGACGTGTGTGTGCGTGTGAAACTCGTGAGATTGTGAGAGACTTGTGTGAGACGTATGTGTGCGTGTTTCGTTTCAGTCTCACTACTTTCTATATGTTCGCGAATCCCTAAACCAGCCGCATTGTTTGAATTGTGCAAAGCAAACGATCTCAGGTTCAAGATGGTGTCCATCACATTATCCCTAACACTGGGGACTATTTGAAATATTTGGGGATAGTAGCGTAGTTTGCTGTTGTAGTTGTTGTTGCCACTTAAGAGGGCTCCCGATGAGCAGGGTTAACCTACTGAACTGCCAAGGCCACAAGTTCGATCCCCTGCTGGGTTTCTTCTCGGTCTTTCTCGCCAGACTCCCCCCCCCCAATCCTTCCTGGTACGACACAGGCAACACACTCTAACGGATAGCCGCGGCACTACGACTCCCCCCCACCCACCCCACCCGGGTCATCAGCGTTGTCTCCGTCGTAGGCCGCAACAGCAACATTATTCCAGTTAATTATCCATAATGTATTCGGTTATTATACTCAGATAAACGCTTTTCTACAAACCGTCTTCTTTTCGCGCCTTAAAAAACTCCAGACTGCGCGTGGAAACTCTTCTCATGCGTCGGTATCCGCCATCCCGGGTGGGAGGGGACCTGTAGGTGGGGAAAGAGAACGTTTCTGAACCCTTCCACCCAATTTAATTTAAGCGACGCCGTGATTTCCGCCCTGTCAAAACCGGGCGCGGACCTTCGCCGGACACGGGACATGGAAATCCAGTTTTTATTTAAAGCGGAAGTTGGGGGGGGTTCTTCTTCATCTTCGGCGTCATTTGCAAATCGATCTGTACTCCCTCCCACACACACACGCGGTTTTCATTGATCTCCGGACTGCGACATTTCGCATCAACACCACCATCACATTCCGCACAAGTCCTCGCTTCGAACCGGTCCGGGTGCAGCTCTGAATTAATTAAGCTCTGCTAAGATCACAAGCGGCCCCTGTTGCGGGGGTCGCTAGCGCAACTCGGTTGCAGCCTCGGAGTGGAACCTACAGCATTCGGAATTAACTCGTTTTATTGCAATTACAAAGTTCCATTTAAAGGAGGAAGAAGAAGAGGGGGGGTCAGTAGATATAATCATACCGTCGACGGGCGAGCAAACATAGAAATAAAGCGGCTGTTTTCCTTTCAAGAACCCGAGCGGGGGCTCTTTTAATTAGACTATCTGCGCTATGGTCGACGGGGGATCTGTTGGTGGGATCGAGACTTGGCGGGATGACGGAGGGACCGGGAAATCGGCGCCTGCTGGCACCGTCTTCATTGGCTTAAATATACCCCCACTCTTTGCTGCTGTTAAATGCATATTATCATCTGTATACACGATAAAAATATTAGAGAAGGCGAGGGTTTAGAGAAATAGCAGGAAATTTAATTTTATCAAAATAATTCTCAACCTTATATTTCTCATCGTCTGTTTTTTGCTAAAACAAAAAAAAATTTGTTGAGAATCAGAGTCCGTGGTCTCTCGGTCTCTCGGTCTCTCCCTCTCTCTCTCCCTCCATCTCTCTCTTTCTCTCTCCCTCCCTCTTTCTCTTTCTCTCTCCCTCCATCTCTCTCTCTCTGTCTGGCGCATTAAATATACTAAATTTAAATTTTCTATTGTAGAAAAAGTGATTTACCTTCATAAACTCGGATATTGTAGGTTCTAGCTTTTAATATGCAAGAAATTTTAAAAGCAGCCATAAAATCGAGAAAACACAGCAGCGGGTCGTTAACTTACCTCTTTTTTTTTCAGTTTGCAACGTGCAATTATTCTTTTATCCGACCGATCGATCCATCGCCCACACGATCCATTCGGCCATGTTTGATTACCGAGAACTTTGATACACTTTTGAAGGAAAAAAAGAGGAAAGCACCACACACAACAGAGATACACACACACACACACATACACACCAGACACACAGACACACACACAAAGACACAGACACACACACACATACACAGACACACAACACACAGACACGACACACACACACAGACCACAGACACACACACACAGACAATACACACACACACAGACACATACACACACACACAGACACATACACACACACACATACACACACAGACACCAACACAGACACATAACACACACACACAAACATACAACACACACACACACACACCATCACACCACACAGACACATAACACACACACACACACACAGACACATACACAGGCACAAAGATACAGGGAAGGAAGTTTATTATTTATATGTGGACACATCATTAAAGTAGTTTATCAAATGTAGATGAAGATATTTCAATGAAAAATGTCTCACTCATGAAAAGTTTGGAAATAAGCCTTTGTTTTAGATATTGGACACCCGACATTCTAACAGTAAGTAAGGGTCTGGGCTGCAGCCTCCAGTGCACTACCTAATCAAATAAAAGTAAATGATATATATATTCAACAGACTTCTTTTTTTAAAAAAAACTAAGAAAAAATATAGGTTTTCTTGTGTATATTTTTTGTCGCAGACGAAATGGTTTTAATTATGACGGGTGAGAAGGGGAAAGATAAAGGGCTCTGCTGGGTTAGGGTTAGGGACACTGGAACGACGAGCGTGCAGCAGGTGCGCCCGAACAGTTCAGTGACCCCGTCCTAATGGGGTTTTCGGGCTTCACCAACCCCGAATCTTCCCAGATCAGTTGAGACGCTTAATTGTCGGGCATCTGAAGCAGATAAATTCAGACAGCAGAAGCGATGAAAACAGATGCTAACATTAAAGGTGAGGGGAGTTGGGGGGCCAAGAATAGAGCAGACAACTCCCTGACTTAAGCAGCCGTAAGCCCGGACATCCCTCGGCGGTGTTAACGAGACTCGCCGAGACGGATGGATTCCTTCCCGTCGATACTCCGAGCGCATGCGTACGGAGCTCGAACGGTCCGTGGACCTGATTCTATTTTAAAGCCTAAGTCGTCTGCCGCACTCATTCTAAGCAGTCGCTAAATTAGGGCCTCAGCGATCGGCTCCCTGAGGACGAGAGCCTGCCTGCTGGTTGTCCCGTTCTAAGCCTGTTTTGGCTTCTAACGATTACAGCCTAACTCGTCGGAATTATTCCTCAGCATATACATTTGTTGTTTTGTTTGTTTGTTTTTTTTTTTAAATTTGAAATACAGCAACCATTTTAAAAGTAACAACAAATCGATTTGTCGGGCGACGGCGGCTCTCCCCCCTTTTGTTGTATTCGCGTGACGTCACTTTAAAGCCAAACCTGAAATAATACACACCCATAGAACTCGAGAGAGAGACATATGTGACGTCAGTATATATATATATATATAGAGGTAGAGATGTGACGTCAGTACAAAGAGAGAGATGTGACATCAGTATATATAGAAGGAGAGATATGTGACGTCAGTATATATAGAGGTAGAGATGTGACGTCAGTACAGAGAGAAAGCGAGAGATAGTGACGTCAGTACAGAGAGAGATGTGACGTCAGTATATATAGAGGTAGAGATGTGACGTCAGTACAAAGAGAGATGTGACGTCAGTATATATAGAGGGAGAGATGTGACGTCAGTACAGAGAGAGGGAGAGATATGTGACGTCAGTATATATAGAGGTAGAGATGTGACGTCAGTACAGAGAGAAAGCGAGAGATATGTGACGTCAGTATATATAGAGGGAGAGATGTGACGTCAGTATATATAGAGGGAGAGATGTGACGTCAGTACAGAGATAAGGAGAGAGATTACGTCAGTACAAAGAGAAAGCGAGAGATGTGACGTCAGTACAGAGAGAGAGAGACATATGTGACGTCAGTATATATAGAGGTAGAAATGTGACGTCAGTACAAAGAGAGAGAGAGAACATATACGCTGAGTTAATCTGTCGACCAATCATTACTCGGTTTTTGAGCCTGTTAAAAAACTCGGTGAAACTTTGTTTGAGTTAAGCTCGTAGGAATCAGTCACCTCACCATCGGATATTGCATTTTTTTTTTAATTCGCTTTTATATAGAGTGGTCTTACCCGAAAATAATTCTGACTTTCTTGTTTACGTAATAGATGTATTTACCCCATGAATAATGCGAGGGGTAATTCGTTTCGTTTTTGTATTTCTCTTGCGTTAATTTATTGAAGTTTGCTGCTCGGTTGCAGCTCCCCGAGAAAGATGAGGACGCTTAATTGAGAGGTTCCATGAGTAGCAAAACAATGCTTAATTAGCTTTTTATTATGTCAAAGTGCATTTTTGTCTTGTACTAGATGCACTGAGCGCTCGATATTTTTGTTTGAAAATGTAAGATGACGCAAACATTTGGTCAGCGGTGTAACCGTTGTCTCCTTTGTTGTTGTTGTTGTTGCGTTTACGCCAACAAACGAATCCGTAAATTATCACAATTACTGCGAATGGTCAAGTACAAAGTCTGGTCAAGACGGATTATTGGAAAGATCTGCCACCTCTCTCTCTATGGGGTTCCCCAACTATTTCTTATTGCTGTATCGCACGAGCGACACACACACACTCACACGGTCTCTAACCACTTTACCACAAAATGCCGCTATCACCAAATAAACAAATTAGTTCATTGTTTTTCTGAGAATCGAGAGTAAATTTTTTTATATCAACTTAGTATAAACTAAGATTGGCAACTTGTTTTAACCGAATTGTTTTTAAAGGGGAAAGAACCATTAGTACAACAATTTTATCAGCGTGATTTTTAAGTTGTACGTGATGCCACAAGTTCCCCTCTTCATTGGAAATAATTCATTTTTATTTCTTTATAATTCTGCCATAGCTTCTATCGTGGATGTTGTTGACTTATTCCGAGCCAGACTGAAAGTGTTAACCTGTTTATAATTATGGACACGTATTGAAACCCTTAATTATTTTCCAAAACTCTTTTTTTTTAGACTTTTCTTCGAACGTCTAAAATCTAAAGTGAGAACCTTGGAAACATTTTATGGATTCTATGTTCGAACCATTGAAGATAAATCACTGTTTTATTTTTTATATGGACTTCACACCTGCGCAGTATATTCAAGATGCCGCCGACGAATATGGACTTCACACCTGCGCAGTATGTTGAAGATGCTATGGACGAATCCCGTGTATCTTGTGTATTTGAATGGTAGTTCATATATATGTTTGTTTTTTTGCGTATGGGTTTTGTTTGATTTGAATGGAGTCTTGACAAACCGACAAACCTCGAGACGGTGTTAGAAACATCGGCTTCCTGTATAACTCAACTAAGGTAAACATCCAGATTTAGATAATTTGACAAACGAGAAAAGCAATACAGCTGTCTAAGTAAGGCAAACTCCGCTCGTTTCATTGCCTCCATTTACCTCAGCCAGAGCCAGGAACAGCGGAAATGCTAAATTTTCATCTGGTATAAACCACGGGGCGTTTCCGGTCATTCAATACGATCGATCATTCTACAATAGCCTATGATTAGAATTAACGGCTATAGCTACTCTGCGCGATAAAAATCAGTTGCTGACATGAAACAACGTAGGCTCATTTAAATAGCTGATTTTATTTGAGAATGGTAACCTTCCCCCGGCGCCAGACAGATGGTCGCCATGTCAGTTTGTGCCAAATTTCAAAACTCCACGTGACTTCGTATCTTTAAGGCACCAGATAAGACCGTTATGCAGATAGGTGGTGGCTTCTCTTTGCTATGTTCTCTGTCAGTAAAAAAAAAAAAAAAAGTCTGCTTAGCTCCCCAAGCTGAAATTCTAGTAGTTAATGTACATTTTTGGTAATATAATATTCAGTGTTGGTTTTATAATAAGCAGTATAAATGCAATCGAAGAATTTGTACTTAAAATACAGAATTATCGTTTTTTTTTTTTAAAAAATCCGTAGCTCGGTTGTTAAAGTTTTGAGTAACGGTTCACTGTTATGGAACTTAGAAAACGACAGAATTAATTTTTTGTTAAGTTACTGGGGTGAATAACGTCCGAATTATGTTTTCCATTGTCGCCATGTTTGTTCGAAATTTTAAACATGGCGGAGTCGCTAATCCGATACCAATATCAAGTTTTTTCTTCACAGATAGGAGGAGATGGACTTCTTCACGGTTCTAGGAAAGAACAAGGACAACCCCTCAGCCGTATCGCTGGTTCAGAAAACAGAGACAGGCAAACAATTAGTAATTAGTTCAGGTATAAAAATCGCAAGACTGTTTTATTACTCTTCACCAACATTAATAATAGCTTGAAGAACGAAACCTTGCGAGACGCCCACTACGTTTTATGCTTTCCACATCTAGAGAGCTTATTTAAGAGGAGGAAACCTATTACTACGCTTTGCTATTTACTTCAAATGTACAAGTTCATAAAAGTTTTTCCCTAATTTTTAAAATTTATCGTATACCCCCCCTCACAACAAATATAAAAAAGAGAGGGAAAAAATCTGTTGGTGCAAATTTGTGGTAGTAATTTACCGACATGAAAATTAAATTTCGTTCATTTTTTTAATTATGGAGCCTTAATCCATTTAGTAACCAAACAGATCTCACTGCAACAATACAACATTGCACCGGCGCAGAGAACATCTTTTTTAAAAAACACGAAGATCGATTTAATTGTAGACGGTAATGGTGATGATTTTAAAGAATATCACCACAACTGCGACAATCCTCCAATGAAGCGACTCTGCCAAATCACACACCTCTTCGATCACACACAGTGGATACCTGGGTACATATTTACTCCAGCATCAACCTATTCTACCAGTGCTGCGGCGACGCCTCAACTCTTAGAGATCCGGTCACGTGGTCAGAAATTTGGTCGTTCCAGATTCTGTGCAAGGTCATAGTTGAGACATCAGCCCAGCATCCTTCAGTGGCTAATTGCGTAGAATCCGACAGATTTTGGTGCCATCTCTGAATAGCTCAAACACGATTCTGCAACAAGTTATTTCATATCTGAAGAAGCATCTTCAAGTGAATCATATCTATTTTAATGAGATCGATCGGGAAAATTATTTACTGCTGATGGTGCCACGTGAGGTATTGACCGCCTTTCTGTGGTTACGAGTATTTTCGGTTATAAAAATATTTCCAATTAAATAAAAAGTGGTTAAGGATAACGACCCTTTTTTTTTTTTTTGGATTACAGTGGCACACGAAAACCTAACTATTCCGGTTTAACGGGTTTGTTGCTGGGATATTCTGCCCACCCTGACTGACACCAACCAAGAGGAGAAAATACGACAATTTACCAGTTCGCTGGTGGAAATGTAGTAGATATCGGGTCTGGCTGATTGTGTGTACATTTGGCAGCTTTGGTGAACTTTATGCGCGTGAACACACAGCAACTCTTCTTTGTTGTAAATATTGCATAGACATGTATGCAATTATACAGCTAGATAGTACTAGAATGGCACTGCATGGTGACGAGGGATCTGGATCCAAGGATGCATTTATTGTGGCTTTTCTAACGTCTATCTTTTTAGCGCTGTTGGTCGAAAAGTATTCGTAAACCTCATCTGCACTACAGGAATGGTAAGGAAAATGTGGAAGAAATATATAGCAATCCGCTCTATATAACAATGCGGTAAACGTTAATTTCTTAATACATTACAAGTAGTATCCAAAAGCATAGGTGCGCCTCTGTTTATTCGGAGCTCACTGGATAGCTTTTAGACTGTTACAAGAAATTAAACTACATGTATAACTTGCATCATCTGAAAATAGTTTGTTTTCATTAATAACTACCTGAATGTGAACAATATAAATACAATACGAATTTAGTATTTAGAAATCTCTTTATAATACTGAATTTTATTTCAATTTAATATAACTACTACCAATTTGGTTTCAGTGTTCAATGCAATAGAATTTCATCGTCAGTCTCTGGTACTGATGAACAGTACTATAGACATGGCTAAAGCTTTAGGCATGACATTTTGAGAATATTAAACACTCAAACTTTTGCATCCATATAAGTAAACACTCTCACGAAAAATTTTTCTTTTCCAGACAACGAAGTGAGCAGTTACATGGTGGACAATTCCCGATGATTTCTAATCTTTCACACGTCATCTGAATTCACACGAAACTGTGACGTCATGCACAGAGATTCAATGGGAAAGTCTCTTTAATTTTATCGAGATTATTTGAATTTTTTACGGTTAGAAAAACCCAAAACCTTGCTGTTCTGTAGCGTGGCTTTAGAGGAAAAGGTGGGTGTAAAATGAAAGTAAGAAGTGATCAAACCGTGTCTCATGTGTAAATTTGTCGATATATTAAACTGTGATTGGTTGTCATGCGAATAATCAGAAAGTGCCAGACCTGCAAGAAGAAGGTAGAACTATAGGCAGTGATGTCACTGTTATGGCCCTTGGGGTGGGGAAACGTCACATGGAAAGCGCATAGAAATCAAGGCCATGGCTGGTCGGGGCTACTTGATCCATGCACCAGATTGCAACCCGACTTAAGTTTCAAAAGGAGCTGTGAGCAGGACTTTAAGTGGGAGACGGGAGGACTGGGCCTGTTGGCGATAGAGGAAGTCAAGGGGGGAAATGCCCCCCTCTCAAAAGGTGACGTTGGGTACCCCAGGGTGTGCTCTCTGCTCGACAGACGACGAGGCAGTAGAGATCTTGCCAATGATCGAGCTGCCGGTGCATGGGATAACGTTTTTTCAGGAACAGAAAGATACGCATTAGCGCAAAGTGGTCTGCTGTCCGGAAATCTCTGCTGAGGACGGGGGCGAGCAAACGGCGGGGCTGGAATTAGCAGTAGAAGTGGAACAGTGGGGTGACCAAACCCGGAAGAAGCCGATCTTCACAGGCGAGCCCAAGTTTGAACTGGTTGGAAATAATCAACGGCGTTCTTGTTCGAATGTGGATCGGGGTGAGTGTACAACAGCTACAGTAAATCATCGGGTGTCGGAGATCAGCATAAAGTCGATGGTTTTTCCCGACTGCCGACGGATGGAGGGCAGGTTCTCGGCGATCACGCCGCTCCCTCCGTTAACCACCTCGTTGGACGGGAACTCATCTCCTACCACGGTAACCGCCTCGGGTATACAGGCCGAGAGAGGTGCTGACGGCGGCCGGTCACCCCGGACGAACCGTCAACGGTGCTACAGGGCATCGACGGCCCGCACTGGAGCAGAATGACGGAGAAATGCGACTTTAGCGAGGAATTCTTGACGAGACGTGACGGAGCTTCCAGAAAAACTCCGTAGAACGTTCCGTCCGACGCGCTCCGCATCACCCGGCCCGCTCGGTACTTGCTGCATTCGCTCATCCAAAAATCCCATCGCGTGTCAGGGTTATCCGTGATGCACCCGAACTCCAGCTACTGGGATAGAAGAAGCTCGGTGCTGAGGTCCTCGCGTTTTTTGGGGGGGTTTGCAATTTCCGGCGACAATTTAGTCTGCGGTAAAATCAGCTTTGTAAGCCGATGTCTTCTGAAAGGAACGAATTATTCTTATTCATCATTGGCCATTTGTTGTGTTTTTTTTTTAATTTTTTTAATAAATAAAAAAAAGCCCCTTTGTTTCTCTCCCTCTCAAGTGACACATCTCAGCATTTCGGGGGGGGAACCGGGTTAAATTCTTAGAACATTGATTTATCATCGATTTTTTGAATGTATTCCGATATCCACCAGATCACGGAGAAACCTTTCTATTGCAGTCCCTAAATATCCCTCTCTACAAAATGCGAGCAATCCCACAACCGCCATGGCGGGGCCACGAGCGTGACTAATTGATTATACACGGTGAATAAGATAATTGACAAACAGTAACATAGGCGCGTTTTTAATCGGTTAATTACGAACGAGGATATAGTTTGGCCTTTAAAAAAATTAAAACTATTTAAAAAATCCCATAAGTGCCCAGCTTTCCAACAAAGTAAATTAGCGACGTTTCCGTTCCCCCCTCCCGTATTTTTAATGATATTTAATTGGTAATTATACAAGAAAATTATCGTACACATAAAAAAAAAAAACATCTTCTAAATTTATTTTTAAGAATTTTTTTCTTTTGCCTTTAGTAATCTGGGATAAAAGGAACATCTCGCTGTTGGGCTTTGACGAGCTGTTATATTTCCTCGTTAAAACCTTGGCACCACTGACCGAAATCGGTTCGGAATATTCATTTGTGTTCTCTTATTTTTCAATTATTTTGAAATAGAATTTTTTTTTCTTCTTCTTCTTATTTTAAAGTTATTCGTTTTTTTGTGTGTTTTTTAAAGTTATTTCTAATGCTGTTTCCTTCACACATTTTGAAATAACACTGATGGGTTTTAATCTATTCTGAGATCTGCCACAGTCTCTTTTTTTTTTCCTGTACTTCCGAATAACTTTTTCCCCCTTTTTTATCTCGAAATCCATTCGTCTCGATTTCCCAGTATTTTAGAGTCGTCTATTTATTTATTTTAAGATCACTTCCTCATTGACTGTTTCCAAAATTAGATTGCAGGGATTATGCCCCTTTTCAGTCTCCCTTGCGTCTGAGATAAACCAATTTTGCGTTATTCTAGAGGCGGCCGTGGAAGAATGCAAGACAGAGAGACCGCAACAACCGGTTAAAAGAGTTCTCGTGTCGGTGAGAATTAATAGGATAGATTCTCGTCTCTAGGCGAAAAAAAAAAATTAAGCAAAATGTTTTACGTCTAAGTTATTGCAGGGTGGAGTGGCCATTATTGATTTTTGTGCCAATGATTGTTTAACATGGTTTACAGAATTGTTGGTGTCGTAGCAGAGTGTTAGAATAAAATGGCAATAGCTAGATCTTGAGATTGGTGACGCATTTACAAATTGTTGCGACTTCTGTGTTACGTTTCAGGTAAAGAAAGGGTTAAATGCCAGATTTCGCCTGGGTTCTCACAGAACCTCGAATGGTATGTACTTTTCAAAATGCGCATCGTCGGTCTCTGGAGAATATGCCATGATTTTATAGATCTGTCTCGGAATATTAGGACTGACATCTGTACGGAGGATTTTGGTTAATAGAGTCGGGCATCTGTTCTGAATGACGGCAGAATTTAATCAGATTCCAAACCCGAATACGTCACAAAGATATATGGTAATTATGACGGATTATTCTGTATGATTCTGAGATAAGTGCTCGCAAATTCGAAACACTTGGACGTGTTTTTCAGACTGCGGCGGAATATTCTGCTATGGATCAAACCCTTCATACAAAGAATATCTTAAAGATTAGCAATACACGTCAGCAGCCGAGACAAGAACGCGTAGTTAAGGGGGTATCAAGTTATCACGTAGAGCATACGTAAAGTCGGGGTCTCGTCGAAGCCTCGTGTAATAATAATAATAATAATAATAGAAGATTAGATCGAGATGCGGCGAAACTCCATTGCGGATACTTTCTTTTACAAAAAGGACTTCACAGCGTACCATTGATGAACGGAGAAATCCAGTTTGATTAAGCAGGTAATGAAAAGTTGCGGGCAGCTTTTCTTCTTAGCAAGCTGGATGGAGGACAGAAACGTTCTTCATTAAGATGGGAGAAAGAGGTTGTGCCATCTGGATTTGAAGGGAGCTGTCGCGAAACTCAACGTTTTCTTTTCCTTAACAGTGTGGTGCTAAGTGGAAGATTTCTGATGTTTTTACTGTTCAGGCTCCCACGTATGCTGTAACATCGTCTGCCAACCGAGGAGGGGCGGAATGAATAATTCCCTCCAACAGCTGTTTGGCTGATAAATACACAGAGAAAGAACGCCACAAACCAATTAATTTTGCTTAGAAAGAAAACAAGATTAATAACCAGAGAGAAGGCAAATGATTAACAAGAAAACAAAGAAAAGTCACCCTGATTAGTTTTTGATGTTAAAAAAGCATGGAATTATAATTTAAAAAGTAAAATTAAAATTTTAAGAAAATAATTTCTCTTTAAAATTAAAGTTTACAAGTAAAGAAAGAGAAATATTAATGAGACCATAGAGAAAATTTTCATTTTATTTAGGGTAAGATTAGTAATCATAATTTGGATGGAAGTTAAAAAAAAAAAAGTAATTTCCGATTTTATTATTCATATTTAAATGAAGAACTCGTTCGTATATTATGTCGGGGTTTTTTTGTTGTTGTTTGTTGTTGTTTTTTTTTTTTGTATACCTTACTTACGAAACCCCGGCCCAGAATCACTGTGCTGAACTGTCTGCACATCTCGTCAACACTCTCGTAATGCAATACACGTGAGTTGAAAATACGTGGACTAAAAGGAGTTGTGTTAAATGGCAAGGTACTCTCTGTGGGGACAGAGAACTTCTATGGCTCGGCTTGCGATGAGAAATAAGATATGTCGTTATACTAATGAGGAAAGTACCAAATGTCACAGCCGTGGGCGTCTGAAGGATTTTTACAGGGAAGGGGGGAGGGAAAATTGACAAAGTAATATCAAATTTGGGGAATGTGTTTAGCGATGAAAGCAGACTGACGTCAAAAACTAAAAAGGTATAAATTTTTTTTCCTATCAATGGTATTTGATTTTGATGAATACTTTTTTTACTTAGAAATATTTCTTGTGATTACTAGAATTTTTTTAAGTTTAATTCATTTTTCTACATTAATTTGCTTCCTTTGCTATTGTGCTACTCCATCAGAGCTCTCAATAATGAAACAACAACAAAAAAAAGTTTTTATTAAATATAAATTGTAAATGTCTCTGGTCTTGTCCAAAGTTTATCCATTACTTTTTAAATAAGTTTGTGTTTGTAGCTGTAACTTTTCCTCTATGAACATTTATTGTACAAAGTCCAGAAACAACAATCCTGCCATTGTTGACAGCCATGTTTTACTTCTCTTTGTGCTAAACAACCTTTCTGCTGTGCATGTTGTTACTGGTAATGTTCGAGCAATATGAATTGCTTGACGAATGGAAGGGAATAGATCAGTGAACTCTAACAACTCAATAAGTCCATTTTAAAATTTTCTAACACATTTTTCACTTTTTTGACCATATCTCAAATCAGCTTCAGTTTCAAAGTTTTCAATTTCATACACTATTTATTTTCACAATTCTTCACATCCAGTATGCACTATTTGTACAGGATGAAGGCAAAACAAAAAAACAAAAACATTTTTTTCTGCAGCAAACAGCTATCTGGTGATGAAATGAGTGCAAATATGGCATAAACAATGCTTGATGAAAATATTCTTCTATGATTGAGCCATCAACATTAGATTGAAATTTCTGCCATCTGCATTGTCTGGTCAATATTCAACTACTTTGACAACTGTTGAACTTTAGCAAAAAGTTTGTTGAATTGTTTGCTTTATGTTGGTGTTCACGAACCACTTGTAAGCTCTTGAACATGACCATACACTTTTATGATAGCAAGTTCAATGGCTTGAAGAGCTTGTTAGATTCTAGCATTGACAAATAGCTAAAAATTACAGTCAGACAAGAAATGAATGTCTTTGTGCTTGAAGCAGATTCTAATTGGTGTGCATCTTGTCATGTTTTACCCGAAACTGAAGTGGGCAGTATGCTTAACCAATAAAAATGTGCTCAAAGTTGTCAGAAAAAAATTCCAATACTTTTCTGTTTTGCAGTTCAACATGTTTTATATAATAGTGGCACATTTGGGAAAAGACATCTTCTCTTTGGACTCTCATGGAAAAATTTTGTGATAGCTTTGATTGTACCATTTGTATTGTATATCTCAGGTACACAATTCAAGTTGTTCACAGTTTGAGTTTATCAGCAGCACAATGGACAAACGCAACTTTTGGATACGTAATGTTTTATTGTAGCTTGTATGCTCCTTTCCTGCGATTGTAGAGCACCCATCGTATTCACCTTGAACATGTAGTTTTTCTAGATTCAAGCCAAACTTTGTGCACTAATCAATGATAATATTGGCAATGGAAGTAGCGTCCAGCTCATATATTTTGCAAATCTAAGAAATTCCACTTGGATAATAATTTCAGTGGTCGTTTTGTCAACAAAATATACACCAAGTGACAATTTCTCCTTTTCAGATATGTCAGCATTTTTATCAGAAATTATTGAAAATCCAGTGGAATTGTTTCCCAGAAATTGAATAGTTCATTTTCTACACAGACAAATGTATAAGCAAGCATTTTCTAAATGGTTTCATAGCATCTCATCTGATTTGATATGAAAATTGAACAGGTTTTTAACATTTCCAGTTTTGCTTCCCTAATCATGTAAAACAATGTCAGGTGTACAACAATATTGGATATAATACTTCCCATTTCTGTTCAACATCCCTCTTCAAAGAATTATCCAGTTGACACTGTTCATTTATGGTTTTTTCCCTGATGGCCAAAATGTTGCATACTTCTGTATCTGACTTCTTGCACTTCCTAGAACGTCTATATCTTGTAAAAGATGCTGTGGAAGGCTACCTGTGTTCCATGAAGAACTGGCTATGGGAAAATTGTACAATATTTACAAATTGCTTCTTTTAGGTGTGTGGGGGAGTAACTAAGCCATGGTGAATATTGATTTAGCCACACATGATGGAAACTACATGCTCCTTTTGCATCCTTTTTTGAAATTGTAATAAGTTACTTGTCTGTTAAGAATTATAAGTAGATGGTGCTTAAGACTGTTCATGAATTAACATGCAATCCAATGTCGAGGATAATCATCGGAATGATCACATTTAACTGTTGTTGTTGTTGAATCTGGACCGGAGATAGTGCAGTTTTTGTTCTTAAGTTCTTGCTGCTGCCTCTGCTAAAAACTTTGATATCCATTTTCGAAAAATGAGGATTAACAAAATATCTAAACAAATACAGATGTAACCATACTTTACTTGACCTGACTGGGTCACTCGGCTATTGGATGGGGATTTCTTTGTCAATTTTCATAGCCTAGTAGGATCCGAAAGCATTTCCTAGTGCTTAGTTTAATTAACCAATTACAAGTGCTACTAGGGCCAATAACTAATCAAAACATTTATACTAACCAAATGGTAACCCCTTCATTTCTTAATCTATCAGCTTGTTTCTCAAAACCAGACAGACAGATGGTTTAACTATTTACTTTGACACAAGCATGCTCGGCCAGTGCTTTATATTGGTATTTTCCTATATTGCTGCTCTCTTCCCGGCTTTTGACCGTTTAGCCTTCGACTGGGTGCGGCCGGACTCGTTATTTCCTGTCCGATTCACCACGCACCATTGAGCACGGAGAATGGGGCAAAAATAAGCCCGTCGTTACGGTATCACCGTCAGCTTTCCAGGAGGAGGGGGAACTCGCTCCCTCCGCGGAGGCGCGGTGATGGCAAACCTCTGTAACTCGGCCCCGTGTCAAGTCGTACGGATCCGGAGAGGAGATGGTTGAAGACATATTATTTTTTTGTTGTTGTTGTTGCTCTCTGTCTCTCTAGTGAATGATGAGTCCTTTTATAAAGTTCAGTTTCAGAAGCCGGGTTTCAGCAGCTCCTATTACTGCAGTTTCGTACGTAAAAGAAAAAGTCCGCATCCGCCTTTCCATCCTTTCTCTCGAATTGGCCAAAAAAACAAACAAACAGACAGAAATTCTTTAAAAAAATACAATAAAAAACAAAAAAAAAGAATTCTCTTTCTTGTTGTTTCTTTTTTCCGGAAACCGTGACGAACTCCGCTTCCCAACCAAATGGACCTCCCCTCCGGGCCGCGAGAAGATGAAGATAACGGGGTTTTTTTCTTATTCGAGTGAACGAGGCACGGACAGTTTACCAGCCGTTCGCCGCACTCAGGCAGGAGTCCACCTGGCGGCCAAAAAACGAATTTATTCTCGAACAACTTTCGCTAAAATTCCCCCCCCCAAAACCTCGAAATAATTGTTAATTATTTTTTTTTCTCTGTTTGTTTTTCCTTGTCTTAGTTTTAAAATTGTTTACTGTCATCGGCCTTTTCCGCTCAGAGGAGCCAGCCGACCCCCGTCGCCGGGATCCGTCGTTTCGTGACGGATTTTACCGCCACCCGTCCGTCTGTTTACCAACAGCAGCTCGGCCACTTCATTAAATTTATCTTCGTCTTCCTCCGCGTACGGCGCCGGATCGACGGAAGTTCCCCCCCCCCCCCGGGGGGCAAAAGCTCACGTCCTGCCGTCGTCCGTCCTCCCAGAACCGGGGCACCCTCCGAAATCGCGACGACTGTCAAAATATTTTGGTTGCATACACTGGTCTGGAATTATCCCACGCTTCCTCTTCTTCTTCTTCTTCTTCTTCCTCTCTTCTTCTTCTTCCTCTTCCTCTTCCGGCCCAGCGTTTATCGATCGCCTCGAGGTGGAAAGGATTGCCGGCGAGATGGTCCAGCAGCGATGATGCTTCTTATCGAGCCGCCATCATTCGACCACGAAACTCGTTCGCGGCTTCTCCGACTTCCGGGTATTTTTCCCCCAGCCTTCTTCCCACTTCTTTCGACCGCCTCTCCGAGATCAGCCGCGAATTGAACACCCATCTCTTTCCACTGTCGGAGTGCAGGTTGACGCAATCTGTTCGATTGGAAATTTCGCTCATAATGCCAACCATCTTCAGCCTTGGGAGGGAGGGAGAGAGAGGAGGGAGAGAGAGAGAGATGGGGAGAGAGAGAGATGGGGAAGAGAGAGATGGAGAGAGAGAGAGAGAGAGAGAGATGGGGAGAGGAGAGAGAGAGAGATGGAGGAGAGAGAGAGAGAGAGAAGAGAGAAAAAGAGAGAGAGATGGAGAGAGAGACAGAGAGAGATGGAGAGAGGGGAGAGAGGGGGAGAGAGAGAGAGAGAGAGGGGGGAGAGAGAGGAGATGAGAGAAGAGTGAGAGAGGGGGAGAGAGAGAGAGAGATGGGGAGAGAGAGAGAGATGATGAGAGAGAGAGAGAGAGGAGGAGGGCTTTAGGAGACTTCCGATCTCGAGAGAGAGAGATTGAGAGATAGAGAGAGAGAGATTGATTGGAGAGAGAGAGAGAGAGAGAAGAGAGAGAGAGATGGAGAGAGAAGGAGAGAGAAGAGGAGAGATGAGAGAGAGAGATCTTTGATCGAGAGAGAGCTTGCTCTCTCGCGAGCGAGAGCTCGACCGAGATCGAGCTGGATCCGCGCTCGCGCCGAGCGCTGAGATGCGCGCGCTCGAGATGGGTGAGAGAGCTCGAGCTGGAGAGAGCTGGATCGCTCTCGATGGGGAGAGCGAGAGTCGCTCGCGCGCTCTAGAGGCCGGGCTGCTCTCTGAGAGAGCGATGGAGCGAGCGCTCGCGAGAGAGCGATCTCGATGGCGCGCGAGAGAGAGCGATCCGACGCGAGCGCGAGAGAGCGAGAGCGAGACGCGGAGCTGGAGAGAGAGAGAGCGAAAGAGCTGCGCGATGGAGAGAGAGACAGAGCGAGACTTGAAGAGAGCGAGCCCTTTTTTTTCTGGTTTTTTCTCGAAGATTTTCCCTTAATCGAATCTCTTTGAGACGGTAACTGTGACGAGCGGTGTTTTGGAAACTCTCACCTTTGCTGGAGAGTTCCGGTAGGGTATTCGGATATTGATATTATTATTATTGCAAGAAAAAGACCAAGAACAGGAAATGTCCTTTTTTTTTGAAAAAAAAAATCATTCCGTATTAAATAGCATAAATCGTTGACAAAATATGACATGAAAAATATCAGAACTGTTCTATTTTCAAAATAATAAATTGTCATTTAAAAATGAGGAGATACTTCTCCATATATATCTTTTACTTTATTTAGAAATAGGTCCTTTCTTTTCTGCAGTAGGGTAGATATTCGACTTCCTGGTTACCTTTCGACAAAGTTCGGTCAGGTTTTTTTTCCCTTTAATAATAAAATACGTGACTGTCGAATGATATGGTCTTCCAAGAACAACATGTTGAGAGGTTTACAGATATAAATAACGAAAAGCTTCACTTTCTCCTACTCGATCATTTATCGCCTTTCCCCCATTATCATCAAAAAGATTCTGTGGACGAGATCTTCAAGGAAGAGAAAACTCGATTTGGGTGGGGGGGCAAGATTACAGTGTTACGACAAATGGTTTCTTGCGTGCCGCCTTCAGCTATTGATGGTGTATTTAGAACAGTAGATTCTCTGAGCATGCGTAGAGTGCGGAGGGGTTTTTTCCTTTTGTATAATTTAGATGCTTCCGGTAAATTTCCATGGTGCCAACAACAAACACCCAGCGTTACAACCGGACCACACCGATTTGACCTGGTGTAAAATGAGATCTTCCTTTGGGGGGGGGGACCCGTTTCGGATATATTCTTGCCACCGATCTTTCAAATTATTTGCGTATGTTCAGATACGTCGTCGAACTGGAAAAGGTGGTGATAAAGCGACGAACAGATTTGTAAGGTTGATAAGTTCCTCGTCGCGCCTTGGAATCGTTTTTATTGCGTTTGGTGGCGCTGCTTTCGTGCGTGGATGAGTTCGGCCGAATCGTCCAATATCCGCCGGTGGAAGCGAACTGTCTGTGTGTTCGTGGATGGCGTAAAAATGCTTTCACGGAGGCAAACCCAGTGGGAATTCAATTTTTGGTAGATTTTTATTTGGCCTGACAGACAAGACACCTACGCTAATTTTCTCTTAACTATATCCATCACTTTAAGTATAAATATATATATATATCTTTTATATTTCGTTAGTTAGCGTTGGTGCCAGTGAAGGACGAGTTGGTCTGTAGACAGTATCTCGCTTGGGGTGTTCTGCATCCAACCACATCGGAGTGAGCCGTCCCGTTCCCCAGACCTGAGGGAACTTGAGCGCATGTACGACCCCCGCTGGCACCGGGGAACTTTTCCAGACCTTTCAGGAACAGTAAGAAAACCCTTCCTCGGTAGGTTCTGCGACGGAAGCTGATGTCTTTGGACTGTAAATTTCAGCTGTGCACACACGAGGTTCTAGACCTCAGAACATCTTCCTATTGTCCATTGATCGCCTAGTGGTTTCGTTGCTGACTATCAAACCATAAGATATACCCTTTATATATAAGGTCCGTTGCCTCCGATATCCCCCTCGGACTTGCACATCTGGGGCTGTTTCCCCCCCCAATAAATTTTGAATTAAAGCAAAAACTTGTTATTTATTTCTTATTTTATTATCCATGAAGTATACATAGTTAATATATATTTCAAATAAGGTAAAAAGAAATTGTCGAGGTAATATTCCTACACTAAAAAAAGGACATGATTTTCAATTAATTTTCTAGTAGTCTCATAACTTTAGAATGAGATATCGTGGGCGAAACCACGCAGATAATCCATTCTATGTCTGTTCTCATACATTCCAACAATTGTTCTGATGGACTGCCTATATCTGGTTAATCGAAACATCGGTTAGGGCCTGTTCTCTTTTCAGCACATCAAAGAATCTCCTCATGTCCGGATGGTGAGCAGAAACGCTTGTTTGGAATCTCCGATGCCAGCCATCAACATGGTTGTTCGTGCGTGGCGAATTTCTTTCAGTTCCGTCACGAATGTTCCAAAGATAGATTGGAAACCTTGGGTGTTGACGATGGCGATGAAGACCACGATCACATTCACGGCCTATGAATGTGTCCTCAAAGTGGTCACAAATCACCATGGCCTCTTCTGGTAGCTCTTCCTGCAACATCTCAAAAGCATCAATCACCTCTTCCTCTGGAACGAAGACTAGTGAAAGTTGCATGCGAACTAATAGCAAAAAGTCATTATCTTCCATGTATAACCGTTGTAGACTAGCTTCCTGGACTTTGCGGTACACACACTGGGAGAGGTGATAAAAACATCCTTCTTTGGTTGCATCTGGAAAGACGATGTATGTAGCATTGACAACAGCAGATTCAAAGTCAGTCAGTCATTGAACTGGGATTGAGTTGCGGTTTGATGTTGAGCAGCTGTTGCGGCTTGACTGTTGGGGAGTAATGCATAAACAGACGGGACTATGTAGTGTTCATTCAAGACATGGATGGCGTATAACTGATTTTTTAAAAAGGCTCTGAGACAATCTTAAAAGTACCATCAGCAAACCAGTCATCGGAGTTTGGGAGCAGAGTCGAGGTGATATCAGTTACAAGTAATAGAACAGTGGTTTGTGTTGTTGCCATCGAGAAAAACGATCACCTCGTAGAGTAACCTGTGAAAATGAAAGTTTATATTTCTTTGTCATTGTCATCATTATAATATCATTAGAATAGTAAAAGAGAATCGTTACCTTGTACTGTTCAGGTATGGTTAGTTCAGCGAGGTTTGGTTGGAATAGGATAAAAGTTTGCATGTCTTTGCTTACGAATTGGCACAACGGATTGAACGGATAGCTAGAAGTGGTGCAGGGGCAGCTTCAGGCACGAATTGTGAAATGATCTGCTCGTGCTGTTTCCTCGCCATCTATCGGTGCGTCTCGAGCGTGAGTGTGCTCATGGAGTCTGCCAACAATTTGACTATCGCGAACCTTCGCCTTAGCCTCGCACATTCCTCGCCTTCGCTGTTCGCATTCATATGACGTCACACCATTTTACAAGGATCTTCTGCACAGTATAAACATATCCATCAAGAACTAGCTTATTTCTTCCACGAACAGATTCATTGTACTCCATGATGTAGAGTTAAGTTATTAAAGCATTAGTCAAGTTCCTTATTTATACTGGTTTGTTCCATTAATCAATACTGGCAGTCCCCGACTTACGTATTCCCCGACTTACGTAAGATCTAAAATTAATTTTCAAAAAAAATTCCATGCTAAAAAATACGATTTTTATGAGGAAACTACTTTCCAGCGCGTAGGACGGGGTGCAGCTGTTGCACGGTTGGTATTGCGGTCAGTCGCTTCCTTTCTGGTGAGTATGTGTGTTCCTACTCTTGTTTACCTGTGTGGCACCTGTTGCGGTGCATTTCGTGTGTCATATTCTTGCAGGTTTCACCCATTCAATCATAGCCGAGAAGCAGCGCAGCGATTACACAGACCTGCAAAATTTGGGTCACTGAAAATTGTCTGCAATGTTATGACTGATTTTTATGTTGTTTGGTCTGCTGATTTCATATATGGCCACTATTTTTCTCTATCACGTAAGGATTTTTCACAAAGTGAATCCAAAAATATGGGGAAAGAGATTATTAATATTATTCAGGTGTGTCTTTTAGTTTTTCTGGAGGAGGTACTGGTATACCTGGGCCATGAGGTAAAGGGCGTACTGTCGATGAGAGGTTCGGATAGAAAATTTCTTTCTTATTTTTTAGATTGAACCCGTGTATGTTACACGAACAAAAGTAACAGTCATCACTGTGATTTTGGTGTTCCCTCCAGATCATAGAGATCCCAAAATGGAAAGACTTTTTCTTACCTTGAGACCGCTGTCGGAGTTCTTCCACACAAATAGAACACACTTTATGTGGGGACCAGGATAAGTCCTGGTCACCAAGTTCCACACCAAAACATGCATAATACACTTTCTTAACAAGGTCTCTGATGTGTTTCTTTGCTGTTTCTTCCTTTTCAACAGTCACACAAAGTTTCCCCACAAATGTACAGAAGTTATCAGGTGCATTAAGACAATCCCTTGCAGCCATTTAGTACACTTATAGACAAGAAAAACACAAAATAAAAATCACTAAGGAAAAGGAGGAAAAAAGTAAACTTCTACAGAAATGCCGTCTGGAAAAGTACACTGGCTATGACAGAACCTTCTCACACAAAGATCTAATCGCAACTGAGTCCAAGTAGGGAGTGTGGAGAGGGGGAAGCCAAAATGGGGTGAGTAAAAGAGTAGAAGCTTAATACAGTGATTCTGGAGATATTGAAATCGAAAATTTGAGTTTGTTTGAAAATGGTACGTGATGGAATTTTTAAACTATTTTTACTGAAAATAGCACCAAAAAATCTATAAGAATCAGCTATTAGTTTTCGGACAATTTTTCCAATGCAGGCCTGTGTTATTCATCCATCATACTAACACTATCATTGTCTATTTACATGATTTTACGTCAGAACTGTCTTTACTTTACAAAACTACATCTGTAGTTTCTTATCCTCTGACGTCACTATTCAACCCTTTTAGATCAATCAGAATCATAACCAGCAATACAAAAGAGGAATAACAGCCACACCTAAGCATCAATCATTGAAAATCGTCTTTGATGCTGCTTGTACATGTATACAAAATCTCAACGAAGAGAAAACACTGCCCATCAAACATCTCTGTCTTTGATATAGTGATTTTACAGTATGTGGGGAAAAAATACATTTGAATTTAGGGTAGAGGGCCAATTTGTATTTTGGGTGGGGGGAAAGTGTGGGGGGTCAGAATAGCAGGGCACCGGGCCTTATTATATAAATATATATACACATTACTCGTTTTCTTTTGTTTTGGATCCAAATGAATACTGAAAATTTTACCGATTAAAAGTCACATGCTTATTAACGCTCTGTATACCACCTGGGTGCATTTGTACCCTACTACCATTCAAATCAGTATTACTCAGCTGGGATTTCCAGTACCATCCACATTAATGTAACTCTTTTAAACGAAATATCCGTATATGGCTCCATCCATTAGTTGTGTGTCGCCTACATATACAGCCAGTTGGTGCATGGCATATACTAACTGGTGCTCCCTGTATAAGGGAGGTAAAAGCTGATGTGGTATGCGGAGGGTTAATGCAAAATGCTTTATTGTTCTTACTGACTATAACATGAGCAAAAGAAATCTTTAAGAAGCAGAAGATCTTGAACCCGAAATGCCCTACCATAATAACTTGTATAGCCAACAATTATCTACCTGTATACATAAGATATACGATTCTGGTTAATGCTGCATGTACAATAGCGACGAGAATTGTGGAATCACTTTCTTATGTTTTTTTACACCAGTTCAAAATTACAAATCTTTTTTTTAAAAATAAAAAAACATTTATTAGCATATGGCAGTTCTCTCTCCATCTCTCTCCATCTCTCTCTCTCTCTCTCTCTCTCTCTCCTCTCTCTCTCTCTCTCTCTCCTCTCTCTCAACTCCATGAAGTCATTACGAGCAACAAACAATAAAAAAGAACAATTGTCAAGTATTTAAGAAAAAAAAAAAACGGTTAAAATATTTTTAAACAGTTTTCATTTTAGATGATTGAGCTAATTAAAGTGTCACAGTCTTTCTTCGCTTATTGCTCCGCAATCGTGCATTTATTATTATTTTTTTAAGTCTTTAAATCCTTTCTGTTTTGGAAATAAAATTGTACACTCCATTTTCGTTCCAGACGGCGCTGCTGTTCCAGAAAAATCAAAAAGATGATTGATCTGGAAGTTTAGAGAGCTGGAAGGGAATGTGTATAATGCGGGGGAGACGGGAGGAGGGCATTCGGTAAGATTTAGAGCAGACTGCATTCTTCGCGCTGCGTCTGAGATCTGTGTAGGTGGCGGGTTGTTAGGTTTACAACCGAGTTTTCTGCTAGATATGGGGCACGGTAACCGCGCGCTGACCGCTTGTAAAGAATTGGTCGACGCCTACCAATAGAAGAAGAAATCAAGGAAAGATAATTTCGCGTCTAAACACGTGGTGACTGCGAGCGGTGGGGTGGAAGCAGCGAAGTGGTTAATAGCAGATTTTTGCTGTTGTTTTTTTTTTATTTTGCCCCCCCCTCCAGCCCTTTTTATTATTACCCTTAAATATTCGGCAATTGCAGAGACGTTTAAACCGCTTAAGACCATTTACCGCTTCTTGACGCCGATAAAAGATCAGCAAACTTTTAGTCATATTGGGAATCTAGATTAAAGAGAAGATTAATTGCGGTCGTGAAAACATACATATAGAATTTTAGAAGGTCGGGGGGGGAGGAGGAGACTGTAGAGCGGCTGCCCCTGGGCCCGACCCTCCATCACTGTCGATTCGGTAAAAGCCAGGCAGGTGAAAGGGAAGACGAAGAAGATATATATGGGTAGATAAAATTAAACTAAGAATGGGGGAGACTGTAGAGCGGTTCGTGTTATAGTCTAACTGCTCCTGGGCCCGACCCTCCATCACTGTCGATTCGGTAAAAGCCAGGCAGGTGAAAGGGAAGACGTTTCCCCCTCACAGACGTCACGAAGCCGTTACCGTCGATATAATGAGACGACGGGTTGGTGACAGGTAATTTCCTGCAAGGTTTTGCTTATTCGGTGGAATTTATTGCCAGATCAAATGAAAGTAAAGTAACGCTGTTAAACTTCTGTTTAAAACATTTTAAACGTTATTATTATTATTATTATTATTATTATTATTATTTTTATTATTATTATTATTATTATTATTATTATTATTATTATTATCTGCGCGCCAAACACCCATCCATCAGAAGAACGCCCTCTCCCCCCTGGTGTCAGTTTCCTAAACCAAGCGGAGGATATCCGCCCACCTTACCACGGAAAGTTTCTACTGGAATTCTTCGCTGTTGTTTTTGTTTTTTAGATGTGGGAGGAAACCGAATAATCTGGAGGGAAGAAGTGGTGGCGGAGTAAAGCGAGAAACCACAACAGGGGAATAGGGCCGCAGATGTTTCTAGAAGGAATTATGTAAATGGTTTTTTATCTCAGAACTAATGGAAGTAAAAGCTGCGCATTTGGCACGAATGACAAAAACTGGATCAGAAGGCGTTTTTCTTCTCGGCATGTAACACTAGATTAGGCTGTTTTACGACAACCATCAGCCGGTATTTTGCTTATGTTCCCTTTTTCACTTGGCATAGTTTAAATTTTCCCACGATGTCGCGATGATATACGTGGATAGAATCGAGTGAAACATTGTTCCCTGTGTAGTGCATCACACGAGTCCATTGGTTAGCGTTTGACTGGTCGAGCAGTACACGGCCATATTTGCTCGATATTGTTCGTGACGAGGCTGTGAACTGGTCAATCGGTTTAGATTGTGTGCACAGCTCCGCTAACATACTGCCTGATTAAATTTGCATCTTATTTAGCTGGCAGACGTTTCTTTAAAATGGTGCAATGCCAAATTTTCAGAGAAATTAAAATGGCATTTTTCGTCTAAGATCGCGAAGTAAAGAGAATAATTCAAGCGAGATGGCGAACGTTCGGGAAACATGGTTCAGTCATTAAAAGTAGCTTGAATATCCACACGGCTGAAAACCGGACTTTAGCAGCAGAAATGCGGGAGAAGCTTCTAGCAATTAGTCCGGCATGGAACGACCAATAACTGCTGTCTCGTTAAAAGTACTCGGCCAACGATGATGGCTCGCCGGCCTAGATTAGTAACAACAATCACCAGACGTTTCGCTCTTTTCTGACCCGAATATCAACAGTTTCTTCTCCCTCTTTTTTTGTTGCGATAATTATGCTGCAATTCAAATGTGTCCATATCAGTGGTCGGTGGAAAAAACGTTGGCGTTGCATTGGTCGACCGATCATCAGCTCATGTTTTGGTACAGTCCAGGTATTTCAACGGTACCTCCTGTCCTGGCGGACTTCGGCGCATGCGGAAAAGCCGCCTGAATCTCGACGCAATAAAACCATCGATTCTTTCTTCGTGGTGTGGAGACAGGGAATGAGAATAAGTTCTAGAGCTCTCCTTTGTGTATTTCTAACTCTCTTTGTCTCGCATGCTGCCATCTCCTGTAAACTGCCACCTGGCCCTTAATCAGTGATCACACACACACACACACACAAACACACACAACTGTTCATTAAAGGTGGTAGAGTCTTTTAGCAATTTTTTGAAAAAAGTTAAACGATTTAAGAGATCGAACAATTCACTTACTCTCTTGTCATTTCTTTGGTCTGTATTTCTTTGGATATCGGTGGTTCTCGATTACCAGACAGAGATACTCTGGATCCCTGGCGATATCTCTGAGCCGCTGTGTTGAAAATTCTGAAATAATGGCGTCATCGTCAGTCTCTCTCTCTCTCTCTAAAAGCTCCATGTTCGGATGCAAAACGCTGCGGAATCGGATTGAGCCTGCATTCCTGGTTCATCTTTAAACTTATGGCCATCTTGGAGAGGCGTTTGCACCAGCATCTTCAGGCCTGTTTGTGCCTGCAGAAGCCAAGGACGAAGGTCCCTTTTCGATGTTTGCTTTAATGGCGAACACTAAGCGAGACTGAGGAGATAGTGCAACTAAGAAAGTTTTTTACGCCAGTAATCGCGAGAACAATATGGTCTAAAGCCTGCACGTATGATGTATAATGAGACTGTTAATTAATTTCAGAACTTGCACATATTCCTGTCTCAAAGCAAAAGAAAAATATTTTTGGAAGATTTGCGTGATGCATTATCCAAAATAAAAGAAAGACGGTTTTGTCTATTTAATCGCTCGATTCAGTAAACTTGATTATCTGGGCACATGGGTTTTAACTGTGACCTAAATAATCATTGAACTCTGCCCAGTTTGTGTTTGAAGAAAGGGGCGAAACTGCTTTATTCCTTACATTAGATGAATTTTCTTTGTACAGACATCCGGGCTCCAACCTTTTGGAAGCAAAATATCTAGATGCACTCTCGTCCGTGGCACCAGCAGGTGATGTCAAAGATCAGGCCCCTCTGCCGAATTGCGAGAGTTCTCTGGAATGAGAACAAAGGTTCGATTTTCAGGTAATCTGGCGAAGAGTCTCTTCAAATATGAGGCATACGTAAAGAAAAGTGTCAGCAACAATGGATGGACCAGCCAGAAGTGAAAGCTGTACAGACTGTTAAATAAATCAGTGAAATTCAGGACCGTATCAGATACAATCCATAAGAATGTAAAATAAATATTGTTATCCACTTCTTGTGGAATGAATAATTTCGTTTCGATTTGAATACCGCACAAGAATAAGTGATCCAAACAATTATGTGAAGAAACTAATAAGGGAAGGATTTAGCGAGGTCAAGCTATTTAAAACATCCAGCCACCTGGTGACCTATCCCTGCACTACCTAGAAATCTGTGGCGAGCGCAAGGAATACTTTTTAGAAAACCGAAAATTGGATAGAGCTAATATAATGTTGCACTCTCCGCTTGGCTTTTAGAAAGAACTGTCGTTTCCAGAACATTCGCATAGTGTCTGATTTTTCTTTCCCGTCCGACAAAATGTTCAGGATTTCTGGGATGGTTCTGAGAGAAGTTCGCCCCGAGATCAGCTACGGTCTGTCTGTCTCCCGCGTACTGTTTCTGAAACCTTTTTCCTCGTGGCGCGAGAAGGGAAGAACTCCAATTAACACCTTCTCGGTACCTACGTATGAACTTAGACGTAGATTAAAATATCCGATTTACCAGATTCCGTAATCTGCCCGGCCAAACTCATTACACGCGATAATCCTCCCATAAACAAAAGGGCTGCTACCCAGAGTCTGGTTTCCATTAGCGCACCCGCCTACCAACGTTGAAAGTCGTGATGGAGATGTTGACAAAACTCTTTTCTTAAACGCGTGAAAAAAGAAAAAAATGTGTTTAAATGAGATCTCGCCTTTCAATCGCTTATTTATCAAACCTGGCAAAGCCGAGTTGTCTAGTCTTGTGTGTGCAGCAATCCTTCATATCTCTCAGCGAAACATGCAGCCTCTCCTAAATTATCAGCATCTTTAGCCAGTCCCATTATACGGCGGAGAAATGACATCTCGGCCTTCGTGTTAGAATTCAAATTCCGTTGATTCAAAAAATCTATTTATTTATTTATAAAATCGTTCTTCTTCCACTGTCCTTTTCGGATGCTAGAATCTTTAGCCTCTGCCGGCGCGCGCCGTATCCAACACCTCAAAACTTACCTGCCTCCAGTTTCTTTTCCAGTGAGAAGACAGGTCAGAAGCTTGTGTGTTTTCAGGATATTATAAACGGAACATGCCCAAACAAAGACCCCCGGGGTACACCGCAAGTTGTCCCACCGTTTTGAACCCTTTTCTTCGGTTCAAGCAGCTTTTTACGCATTTCTCCCCGAAATAGCTTCGCTACAGCTGTTAAACAAAGAGTTGTTATGTTAGATTAACACCTATACGTTCAGTTCCACCGGTTTTCCCCTTGATGTCGGCCAAAACCAAGGCGCCGCATAGTAAAACACTTTCACGGTCGAACGAAGCCCGTGTCAGGGCTCGATACTGTTCGTATTCTCTCCCTTGCTTGGCTCTCCGGATTTGAACCTGATAGCGGCACCTTCGATATCGTGTAGGCCCCCAGTTGCGAGTATTTCTGAAACGGCCCGCGCTATACTATACACGAAGAGTGGTAGGAAACACTATACACGAAGAGTGGTAGGAAACACTAGTCACGTGACCGGTATGAGGAGCTCGAGGAGATCATTCGCAAACGTCTGGTTCATATAAATCCGCGAACTCCGATGTTCCTCCAAATCCCTTGACAATAAAATGACGATTGTTATTTGCCCTTGTTTACCAAAAAAAAAGAAGAAGAGAAAGGGGGGAAACTGTTGGATTCTTAACGACAAACAAACCCGTAAAACTCTACTAATATTATTTACGCTGCCATGAACGACTCCGGTGGAAACTCGGGCTTATTAAAGTCTCCAAAAGAATCCAATTACTTAACACACTTGCCTTATATTTATTTATAACCAGTTTTTCATCTGAGCAAGGAGGCCTTCTGTATAAAGTACCTATAGCTGACCGATATGGCTTCAAACGTAGATTTCTGCCCACACACTTGAAAACAATCGCGTGGTCGATACGGAGAAAGAGAGAGAAAAAAGGAAGTCATCCGCTTCCAACTCTTCCTCTTTTATATCCTTCCGATTTTCTGTTCTGTCTTTATAAGCCCTACTATTCCCTGCATCCCGAGGAGATGAATCCTCTCATCTTCACGTCGCAATAACATTTATAATGCAAACTTTTCCAATTTGTTTCAGACTTACCAGATAAATAATAAGCGGTTCTTCGCAGGGGTATTTATTTTATCGATGTCTGAGCAAATTACATCGAGATATCTTTCTCCGGCAACGAATTTTTGTGAACTCTATTTCTACTCTTATTATAGATATGCAGTTTGAGACTATTTTGTAATATTCTATCACAGTTGTAGTACATGTGGCAGCTTTTTATTGGTCGTCTAACCTGGTTGAACTACCAATTTTGGAGCTTTGTGGAGGTCCTAAATAAAGATGATCATTAAAATGAGCTCCAAGCAAAATTTCTGAGAATCAGTGTGAGCTTCAGTTCATTCGTCTAAACAGTGTGACCTTGCGCTATATTTGAGACCGAGATGGTTATTATTCAATAACACACCATTAAAGGCGTGTCTAAAATTGTGGTTCTTTTCTGGTCACAGAATAGTGAATATATCATCGAACAGTCAACTAAGACGGATGCAGCAAAAAAATATGAGAATGCTTCCGGAAGGAAAGGCTAAAGTAGTTACGCCCCTTGTTAATGCTACTTCCTGGATGGCTAAAAAGTCGCTTGGAGAAAAGATTTTCAGAGTTATGCCCCTTTTACCAGTACTTCCTTAATGGCTTGAAACCCAGAAGAAAAGGCTAAAAAAAAGGTAATGAGAATCAGAAAGTTTCTAAAGGGTTAGTCATTTCCCTTGTTACCGAATACTTTCTGAACAGCTTAAGGATGTTCACAAGAAAAAAGAAAGAGTAAAGGGGTCATTGTGCCTTTTGTTTCCGATACTTGAGACAGTTCGCTTAAAAAGAAAAGAAAAAAGTTTAGTAGTTATGTCTCTAATTATCATTACTTCCTGGATGGCTTCTGTGGATTGCGACTACACTTGATCCTCTTATTGATATCTATTCTACCCCGGTTGTTCCTTTACTTAATACAGCTTTTGCAACCGTAAGTTCTGAATGGTTATGAAAGCATAAATATTAAATGTAAGTACTAGGACAAGAAAATGGCATTTGTCTCGGACTTACACCGCAGCGAATAAAGCCGGTGTTTAAAGCATAGAAGTTAGTGTAGGAATACATAGATTCAACGTCTTTTGTAAAGCGGCCCTGATGATAGAAATACACTTCCTTTTAAAATCTCCACTTACAGGCAGAAATGTTTAAAGGCTATTTAAAGTTCTCACGGTCAATAACCCATTATTTCCATCTTGCTAGGCGGTATGCGTTTCTTATTTCTCAGACGGATTTCTTTAAAACGTAAGGAACTATTCCCCTCCTCGCAGTGATGGTTCAGTTTCGAATTGATTTCCGTTATTTTCCTGTTGAGATCAAAACGAGAAAGAACAAATGCCATACACTCGAAGAATAGTTTCTGAGGCCGCGCGGTTTCCTTCCATCGGTCTCTGGAAGTCCGCGAGGCCTCGGGCTCTTTTCCTTTGTGTAAGTCCTCGCTGCCCCATTGTTTACCCAAAAGTGGGATGTCAGTCATCCGTCTCATCAATTCCAATCAGTTGCTTCCATTGTTCCGTTTATAGACGTTTTTTCCTTTCTTTCCTCCCCCGCATCTGAAGAGCGCACGCAATCTAAAGAAAACATTTTACACTGCCTCTCAAATGTTTAGGCTCCCCCCTCCTTGACCATTCGGATCGTTGGAACTTTCTCCAGGAAGTTAGCGGAAGAGGCAAATAACCGCAATGGCGACGAGAAGAAGAGGAAGACACATCGACCAGAAAGTACAATGGTGACGATATGAAAAGGCGGACGAGCTAAAGAAAAGGAACATCACAGTAGCAAGAACGGATTTTAAATATATAGTGCAGCAATGCGAAAGACAAACGACAGGACAACGAGAATAATAACGGCGTCGGGACAACAAGAGGGACGTCCTGAGCGATCGTTAGCGACCAATTCTGTGCCTATGTGAAGGAGAAACGAGCGCATTAGTCTTCTTGAAGATAACTCTGCTAATTGGATTAATAAACAAGGGAACCGCAAATTCCATTAACGATAATTTCGCTAATGTTTTCGGAAGCCAAGGTTTCTAATTAGTAGTTCACTGCTTCACAATGTCAACAGATCCACGGACACGGTAGCGGGAGCTGGTCGCGATGAAGCATTGGGATCGGATAATACTAACCCAGATACCAGCCGGTGAAGTTTTCGGGTATTCCTTGGACTTGGAACTCGTGCCGTGTAAATGGAAGAGAACAAATGCTACTCGAGCGCATATGGAAGGAGAAAAAACAGAAAGAGAGTGAAGCTGGAAATCACAAACCAATGATTCCGACATAAATGGTAAGAAAAAATGTTTGAAACCTTAGCGAAAGAAGAAATGCCGAAGGTTATTGGAAAATTGACTCGATCCGAGGTAGTCGGCATAGTTTTCAGAATGGTCATCCCTGCCAACACAAAGCTTCTTGAGGGTATTGTAAGTAGCATAGATACGGCTGGTAGTATAAATCTTACTTATTTGAATTCCACTAAGGTTTGTCGTGCAGTTCCATCTTAACGTTCACAAAGAAGACAAATGCAAAGGACTTGGTGACAATCAAAGGAATCTCCTCTGAGCTTAGGACTGTTACCGGTGGGGTGGCACAAGGCTCTGTATTTGCCTTCCGATTTTTTTTTTCTTTTCGGTACATCGCGAATGAAACACACGCTGACCCTATCATAACAGCCCTAATAATTATAAATCAGTTAATATTGCTGCATCGTGTGTGTATGAAGAAAAGGATCTCGGAGTCATTTTTTTACAAATTCACTGCAATATTAGTATCAGTGAGATAGCGTAACAGCGAAGACATATGATGTGTTACTCGTATATGATACGACTCGTGGGTCATTGGAAGAACTTATACCTATTTCCATTGGCGTCCTCGAGTGGGGAGGGGCAAACGGGCCAACTGTCCCCCCCCCCCAGGGCCCTGGAAAGTTCACGGTGATAGTGTAATGATGGCATTTAACCCTGCAGACGGCCGTGCCTATCGATATGTCGCCGGTCAGACCATCTCTGGAGTGCAGCAGTAGCCGTGAGGTCAGTATTTTATTGAGGATAAAGGGTTGGAAAGAGAGAAAGTACGTTTTTAACTACAATGGTCAGCGGTATGGAAAATTGCGGTCAATACTTCAAAGTTCGTTACCTTAGTTGACAAAGTCGACACGGAATTACCAGCTAAACGTCCGCAAACATCAGAGTCCATTAAACACGAGGAAGCTGCATTTTATTCACTTCCCGTATTGTAAGTTTAATGAATGCGTTTTCCGACAGAATTCTTCATGTTGAGTCTTTAAATCGATTTTTCAAAAAAAAAAAAATGGTGGGATGCTAATTTACCGGGGTGGGGGAGCTCTCTGTCATTTCTAAGCTTCCTTCTCCTCTGACTTACCTTGCCACCTTGAAAGATTAGGAAGAACAACAACAGAGGAGGAAACATAACAAGATGGCGGCCGACAGGACGAAACAACGCGAGAACTTGGGCAACGAGAACGGAAAAGAACGCAAAGGGATGTAGGGTAACGGCGCGACGGTATTCTGTAACGAAGAACGGCAAGAGTACGATAGAGAGAAATGGGAAATAAAACAGAACAAGACAAAGGAAAACAGAGGGGGGGGAAACCCCAGTCGGTTCTACGCTGCTTTCTTCGACGACGCGTAGAGTCGACACCGTCCGCAGCTTTAGGAGCCGACTGGACATCGAGACGTTGGTTAGATGGATCCATCCGCATTCTATGGTGTGCCGTGCAGGTATCCAAGGTAGATAACCCTAGCCCTAACCCTGCGACCCGATTGGGGAAGGGTCGCTTAACTGCTGGTCGAATATGTGTGCACATCTCAGAATTCTAAACAAGGCCCTGCTGGAACAAAATTATCCGTTCTTCCGCGTAATTCTAAACTAAATAATAGGACTATAGCGATTCTATGGTCAACGGCCTTCATTAAAATTTGTAAAACTGCAATTTCTCTTTGACAGGTAGTAAAGTTGCTTTAACTAGTTCCTTAATTGTTTCTTCTTTTCCATATTTTGGTTAAACTGATTCAGCAATACGAAATACAACATATACACAGTATTAGAAATAATTATGGAAGCACGCTCAGGATGTGCACAGATAATGACTAACTGCAACTGAGAAGCGGGCATAATAATACAACATATATTATTACACAAAAATATACACGAATAACAAATGAAATCGTTGGATAATGCATTAGTATTTGGTATGCGAGCCCTTGGCTTATACAAAGCACGGCACCTTCTTCTCCAGCTCCTATACAGGTAAGTCAATGTACGAAAGCGGAATGTTCCAAATATCCTTCAGCACTTTCCACAATTCACCCGAGTGTTTTATTGAGGTTTGACTCTCAGCAGCCATATAACAGCGAATAGGCTCATAATGTTCATATCGGGACCACGTAGGTCAAGACGACTTTATGAGAGTCCCATCAGCCTCTTTACGTTCCAGATGTTTTGTCACTTGAGATCATTATTATCATGCTGGAAGATGAATCCCGACCCGATAAGATGTCTAACTGAAGGGATAGCCTGATGACCGAGAATCGATTTTATACGAGTCTTCGATACCCTTGGCTGATGTGCAGCTCACACTTTTATTGATCCAACCCCAAACTTTACTGTTCGCTCCAGCCTTACTGTTTGGTTGCCCCCCTCCTCAGCAAAGGGTTTCGGACAGCTACACATCTTTTGAGACCACCTTACGCCTCTGTCCGTCTTGCTGTTCTTGAAGAAACGTTAACACTTCTACCGCAGCTATATCATTCGCAGGATTTCTCCAACACGGAGAACACACCCGGCGGTACCTAATACCACTTTTGGAGAGTTCTGACTTTCTTCCATGACTTCGTCCTTTGTCATCAGTACCAATCTCGCGCATCCTCCTCCTCGGGGAGTCTTGCATACAGCTCCATCTAAAACACGAAGTTGGGCTACAATCTTCTGCACGGAGAATCCTTAAAAATCTCGGACTTTGCTTTCTATACGCTTTTCATGTGATGTTTTCCTCCCTGGAGACAGTATTCAGCACACCACAATCATATTACTGCCCCATGCTCGGTGCTTTCTGATCGTTTGCATGACAACCTATCGCAGGTGTCCTATATCGACGCTGTACTATAAGGCATTTAATTTCTACACGACTGGCGATTCTATGATGTGTAATTTGAAGATGTTGCCGAACTACAACGAGCATAAACACGCGAAGCGTGAATCAGCAACACCAGCGACCCGTCTGACATTTTGGAGGAAAAACTCAAGGTTGAAGAGATCGTACGGGACAAATGTATAAGGCGCACGTGGCCACGCTCTGCGCGGAGGGAAGAGGACACTGCAGCCAGCTGACGCCGGTGTTGACCGGTGAATGTTCTGTGCCCGATTTAGATCCGTGTGGTGCCAATGAAAAAGATTTCGCTAGCAAAATGGCGGGCGTTTACATCGAGATGAACAGTTTACCGGGAAGAGGATGAGATGATGCAGACCAGCGGAATATTCGCCATGGTCTCTTGATTTTTTTTCCTGCGAGGTGTGTCGAGGGACAGGGGGGGTGGTAGGCTATATGTCCACGATCTCCAGCAGAGAATCGTTGATGCTCCATCAGTCGTTCCTGTGAAAAGGTGCGCTTCTGCATGTCCCTCTAATATCAGACCCAGCAATACCTGTGTGGATTTTGAATATTTATTGTAGTATATCATGTATGAGGTGTCTGATACATAAAGCGAGACTTCTATCTAATATGCCTTTTTTTAAAAAAACTGGACTATAGAAGTGTATACATGATTTTGGGACCCATGTATATTTGAAAAAAATTAAGTTTTTCGAACACCAGGCAGGGAAAGATGGAGAGAAAATTCTTCTGATTTCGACGTCGAGAGGGAATGTCAATTGTCAGCCAAATGCGTTTATAGGAGTAGAAAATAAAATGAAGTGGCTAGTTTATATATTCTTTAATATGATTATTTTCTCATTCAGCATATTCACTAAACAGAAAGAACTTCCAAAGCAATTATTCTCTGGAGAGATTAGGGAATTACAATTCTATTATTTATTCGCTCATCTATCATTAATACATAATTTTTTTTTTTTTACTTTCCAGAAGATTTGCCACTTTATCAACAAAGTTTTGGCTAATTTCGATGCAGCTTTCCACACAAGATTAATTGTTGCTGCGTGACGGTAAGTAGTAAGACGGCAACCTTTCGTACTAACAGACAGGAAGTCAGATGAGCCTCAAAAAAAAGTGCTAGTCTCTGACGTCGAACCTAACTTTCTCAAAGTGTCATAGTAAATAAAAAAAAAAGGCCTGGCCTCTCAGTGTTATTTGCTGTTTTTAGATACTTTTAGGAGTGCAATAAATTATTTCCTCTACACACAACCATTAATTTTTATATTGAATAGGGAAAAAAAGATAGAATGGGAAGTCCCATCAATAATAACATCAGAAAATGAAATATAAATAAAATACGAAATTTTGTAAATTAGTGAAGTGGTACGATATCTATAACCCTGTAATATTCGATTTCCATGGTATAAATACTTACAGAGGGGAAAATAACATTTTTTTTTATAAATATAAGTTTGCCTTGCTCCTTTAATCCCAGTAGCGGGCGCTGCGATAGCTTAGTGGCCGGATCTCTGAACTGCTAAGGTCGTGGGCTCGAGTTCGACTTCCGGCTGAGACCGATTCGGTTTTGGTGGTACCATTCTCGGCTCGGCTCTTTCTTCTTGACCTAACCCTTCTGGTGTTTTTCTCCCGCATCTGAAAAACGAACGGTTTTAGTAGGGATTTCCAGTTTGCTTGCGGTAGAGCGTTCCGACCGTGAGACGGGATGGAGAGGGAGGAGTTCCGCAAATCGGACACGTCAGTAGCATCATCGATTCTCCACAGATGGCGGAAACGTCGCCATTGCAAATGGAGTCTACGGTGATTAGGTGTGTTTGAACGAAAATCGGTGAAATGTCTCTGAGTAGCTACTCGCATGTAAAAACCATTTGTCTTCTCACTGACTAATTCTCCAATAATCTTTTCAGGTTTACAGCAAGGGCTCTGATACAGGCGGCGATCTCTTCTTCTCAAGTACAATCTCCCTTCGTGATACGAGCGACATTTTTCACCAGTGGATAAAGGGCCTAACGTCGCCATCCCTGAAGGCCGGTATTTCCCTCGAGGCTCTTCGGTCCTTTCGTTAAGGCCTCCCCCCCTTTTTTTCAGAAGAAAACGCTCCCCATGAAGCGAGAAGTTATTGTTAATTGAAAACCCGGCGCCAGATCTTAAACTTAGGAAGATGTGCAGAGAGAAGATACATCGAAACGTACTACCCATTACTATGGATACCGATCAGCAGCAATTGCTCGGCCGTTCCGCTCGCAACTGAACTGGTATTCGACCAGGTGACTTACCAGCGAACTTTGTGAAGACGGCAGACTTCGGCAAACCAGAACAACGGAGCCACTTCGCACGTTACTACTGGCATTCAGCAACTAGTATTGCTTAAGCGCCAATGCTTGCACGTGCATGTGTGTGTATGTGTGCGTGTGTGTGCAACTTTGGCTAATGCGGAAAGCACTTGGCCACATACAAAACATACGAGGTGTTAAAGAATTGGCGATGCAGCCAGTTTCGGTCGTTTTCGCTTTTACAAAAAAATTTCCCTGACGGTTTCAGATTCTGTCGTAAAACCGTTCGTCTTCTGTGGGTGAGAGAAGACTCGAGAGCCAGGAAGGGCGCTCCAAACAACTCGAATTCTCTCCCTTGGCAGTCTACTGGAAGAACCACCCGGATCGTAGTACCTATGAACCTAGAACAGAAGGACGTCGGAACCGCTATACGAAAATAGAGTCTGAGTCACTGCGCACACCTACGACAAACCATGGGGCGTTTGTGGTTTCCTTGACAGAAGAGCTTTAGGTGTCATCCGTGCATATTTCAAAAGCATCGGAAGCTTAGATTTTGTATTTACAAAAAAAAAATGTCTCTTTTTTTTATTATCAGTTATGAAATAGATGAAGTCTGATTACTTATAGACTTCAGCAAAAAGGGTGGCCAATGTTTCTCCTTGTCGGTCGGCTATGACGTGGTTACACGTGCCTTCATTAAACAAAAATAATGCACCACATTTTTTAATTCTGCTTTGAACTCTGCATCCCTGGTTAACCTGATTTCCCATTGTTTGCTTCTGAAGCCGTTTTGGCGAAAAACAATAATAGACTCTAATACTATTAGATATAAAAATAAAGATAAAAGTCACCAGGAATTTATAAATTAGGCTGCAGGGTCCCACGGAGATCATTATAAAAGACGGTTTCATACGTAATTCCCCTTTGCAAACTTAATAACGCGGAGTGGATCAATTACAAAATCCTTAATGTCTGTACTTCGAGATATCTAATAAAATGTTTATTGGCATTGACTGGCCGGCTGGAAACCGGTGTAGGAGGCACCGATGATGCTTGCTGCTGAATCTGCCCAGTCCGGGATAAAAGAAATGAATAAACCGTATTAAAAAAGTAAATGCTAGGTTTTCCCAATTGTACAGTTGAAAGATGAGTGTGGGGCTATCAGCGTGTCAGCGTGTAGAAAACGGAAACGTTCCTCCATTAGTGGGGACCTCATATGTAAACCGGCTACAGTATCAACTCGGGATATATAATTATAGGTAGAATAGAGTTGTCATCGACTTGAAAAAAAAAACTACCGTAAATTGGGGGCGTATAAGTCGGCTATCTAAGCCTGAAAAAATCTCTTCAAGACTAGGGGTCGACTTACACGGCGAGATTGAAATGCGGACCTTTACCACAGGGTGGTAAACAAGGGGAACACCGGTCATAACAATCGTTGTGCACCGCTTACCGCAACTACGGCAGGCTGCCACAAATATTTCCAACTAAAACTCGTGTTTGGTGAACTTATTTAACACACAAAGTTATATTTTATTGACAATGAAAGCATGTATGAGCACATCTTAAAATCCTTCAAAGTCCTGCTGTAAATGCTGTTCATCATCTGACGTTAAAAGGTCTGCATATGAGTCCGAATCACTGGAACTTCCGACTTTCATATTCGGTATTTTCGCTGTCATCCTCCTCCTCATCACTGTTTTCCACAACAATTCGTCGTCTTCCTCATCCATTGCATTTGAAATCCCACATTTTATAACGATTTTACAACAGTTTCTACACGAACAGCTTCCAAGACTTTACCACAAAATCGCACAACACATCCAGTGGTGGAGTACGCATATTACCACCCTTTGTGAATAACTTTTCTCTGTCAACCATCCATTTATTCCACACCAAGAGAACATTGTCCTTAAATGGCTTATTTAGGCTTACATCGAGAGGTTGAAGCACAGAAGTTAACCCCACCTGTTATTACTGCAGTTGCAGTGTTGTTTCGTTGTAGATGCTTCTTGACATTATCTGTTAAGTGGGATCTGAACATGTCCAGAATCATCAACAACCTTTCCTTGCATAATCAACCAGCCCGCCTACTCCACACATTGTCAATCCATAAGTGTACTCCATCTTCATCCATCCACCCATTCTCATGAACATGGACAAAAACACCTGGAGGGGATTTATATTTGGTATTGTCTTTTGTTTAAATATAAACCACTGGTTTTAATGCAGTTTCCGTCTGCGAGGCAGTTTAATACAACAGTGAACTTCATCTTTCGTGACCTGTACTTTTTATCAGAATGGTGTTTTTGCCATTGGAGTCAACAGTTTTATTGCTAAGCATATCAAAATAACAAGGTGCTTCATCCATATTGCCAATCTGACACTGTGGGTAGTCGTGTTGCTTCCTCAGTCCAATGACGTATCTATGGAAATTTGTAATTTTGTCTTCGAGGTCTTCAGGCAGTTTCTGTGCAATTTTAGTTTCCTGTCACAGCACCAAATCTTTCCTCTTCATAAAGGGAGTACATCAGTTCGCAGTTGCTTTAAAATCTTTGCTTTTATCTGGATGTGCTTTTGCCAACTTAGGTGCTTGAGTACGTATGTTAGTTCAGGTAACTGTGTAGCCATTTTGATGGTTTTCATGGATCCAGCCTTCTAAGTAATTTTCCAGTTCAGGACAGTGACAGTGACAGATGCCGGTTCTTACAGCACATTTCTTCTTAGGCATCTTCTCCAGGGAGGCTTCACTTTTCTTCCAATCAAGCACCAGCTTTTCATTTACTCCATACTTCCTCGCTGCAGCACTGTTGTTTGAAGAGTTTGCAAACACAACAACTTTCAGCTTGAAACTAGCATCACATTTCATTCTTTTTGCTGGTGGAACCATGGAGATAAAATATTTTCAGCTACAGTATTTAAAAACTGAATACCGTGAGTGTTGAACAGCTACAACTGGACAAGACAACACACTGGGCTCTAGCTCCACCTACAGTGTTGTCAGGTTCGTGTGTGGATAATGACGTAATGTGCCCATAGTTTCGCAGCTGGCCGCGTGGTGTTGGTGGAGCCACCGGCTGTTTGTTTACATCACTGATGCAAATGGCGGGGTGTAAGTAAAGGCGTACTACAGCTTTGTACCATGATATACTGTATATATCGGTATTATCATGGTACCGTGCTATGTAAACTATTAATATTTTATTGGAGGTGTTGATTTTGGCTTTAATTTCAGTTCTAGCCTACCGTATGTTTAGGGGTCGACTTATGCGGCGAGTATAGGCCTAAACCAGAGTTTTGAGCTACAAATCTTGAGATCGACTTATAGGCCACAATTTACGGTACATACAGTAACATGTCTTCTTCCTGGTGGCCGTGGCTTTCGTTTGGTAATACAGTACTTGTAATCTTCCTCATCACGTTCCATCCCCAATCCAGGTTCGACAGTCTTGGTTCATTGTCCTTAACCTTTACGGACAAAGGTAGCCAAAATCTTTCCACGCCGGGTGATTATGAAGGGGACACCAGACTTGTTCTCAGAAACGAACCTTCGGAAAATCCCTAGTAAGGCTCTTCGCTATTAGACGATACTCAACGCAACCTGCTTTTCAGCTTACGTTTATGGAAGTAATCGACTGCGCAGGCGCACAATTCAATAACTTTGTCTGTCCGTCCCGCGCGGTTACGGAGGCTGACTCCCTTTACGAGACCCCTATTTTAGGCAGTGGTGCCTTGTCGGAGTTCTGGTGACGGAGTAGGCGTTAGTTGGCGTTTTGAGAATTAGTTGATGTGTTAATAATCACAAGTGTTCAAATCTTTTCCGCCAAGAACGACAACCCATGGAACGCTGCCATGGTTCCTTTTAGCTTTTAATTATCTCAATAAGAACCGCTAGGGTTCGATAAGAGCGAGCGACGGTCTCGCTGCTGGGCTTAGCCCCTAGAACAGATCGCGAGGACAGACGGCGAGGCGGCGGCCCCTTCCTAAGCAAGCCGTTCCCGCCTTTTGTTCGTTCGTTCGCTCGTTTCGTCTCCCCCCTCCACCGGTTCGAAGATATCCCATCCATCCATCCACCCACCCGTCCGTCCGTCCGTCCGCCTCGGCGAGGAGACGTAAGATGACCACTCACTGACCCAGTGACTGTCTGACCTTCCTCGGTTACCGGGGCCCACCGTGACGTGACTGCTGTCACGGTGTCTCTAATTCTGCTGCTCCTGCCATCACCTTGGAAGTGACAGGACCTTAAACGCGCGGCTGAACTCCGTTGAGCGAGCCCCATACAGGAGCCGACAATACAGGCACTTCAAACAACCACCTGGACGATTTTTCTTTAAATAGATGTGACTCCATGGAACCTACAGATTCCTTTACACGATCTCTGGTAACAAACCAAACACGGCAGTTAATAACCTCTTAGATAATAAATACATTCATTAACACGAATAAATAGGTGTAGCGACATTTAGTTTGTTCTCTCAGAGAGATAAAACCAGACTTAAAATGTCGAATGATTATGTACGAAATTTTGATTAAGCTATCTTCAGGGGAGACTTCCGGGGCTAGTTGTTGTAAGGGTACCTTATTACAGACCAGTGAGTCCTACGAGGCTATAATCAGCGATTCGAGGTCAAAGTATACATAAAACATATATAGCCCCCATCTATACGTTTAATTAGGTCTTAGTCTGTAACAAAGAGTCCCGGTCTCTCTACTACTCATAGACGAATACCAACAACCCGTGCCACCGACAATCGGACAGAATGGTTTCCTTTTACATCCTTAGATTTTAAAAGGACGATAATGATTATCGTCGAA